>CM053787.1:494771193-495383693 GCA_028749045.1 Cupressus sempervirens
CTGACCTACTCTAGGAAACCAATAAAGAGCTCAATGAGTGAATGACTCTAATAGCCTCTGAGCTAGCCTCTATAATCACATCAGGTTATTGCACTGGAGGGGGGGGGGATATATCAGTGGGGAGACATAGGTGACCACTTTCTTCCTTTGTGCAAACAATCTATCATAGGGAGCTCCTTATCCTACACCCTGGCTAGGCCTCATGCTCCAATAGCTCACCTTCTTCCCAAGCACAAACTTAGCATACAATTTTCTCAAAAAATAAAAGAGCATCTCAAAATTTTTGTGTGGTGGTTTTTCAAAAACCATCCACCAGTGATCCCAAAAGTTGGTAGGCATTGCCTCATTTGTGCACCATTTTATTGACAATTTTGGTTTTGTGATTTTGAGTTTGATGCTAGTTTTGGGGTTCACAAATAGGTTGCTCAAGTTATCTTTACTAATTTCAAGGGATCCAACCCATCATTAATCTACACATTCATCTCATCACGTCAATGAAGCGATATTATGTTGCTCGATAACTATGTCACTGTTTTGTACAATGGAGTTTAAAGTAGCTAGCATGAAAAATAATACCAAAATCTTTTGATATGTGGTTTGAAACCCTTGTAGTTCATTTAGGTTCTATTGAATAAAATTTTCCAAACAAGGAAGTTTTTGAGGAAGTAGTGGATCATTTAAGTGTGATTATGGTTTGCATGGAGGTGCTTGTGGTTCGTTTTGAGGCTCATTATTTTGTAGGAGGGGGTTTTGAGGATCATTTCTATCAGCCATGCCTATTTAGATTGGAAATACAATTCAAATTATAAATGTATTCAATTAAAACCTAATCAACCCTCTTTTAAAACAAGAAACCTAAAATTGATTGGAAAAGCAAATAAACTACATAGTTGGCAAAAAATCAAATTTACTTGGAGATGTTTGATGCAAAACCTTTTCTGATACCCAAAATATTTTTTCACACAAAAAATCATTGGTAAAAACATTATTTTCAAATATTACTACTGGTAGAAAAGAGACCACAAGTTGTATATAGTACCATAGGTATTGGGTACCCAATATTTTGAGTATCTAACTTATAATCAGATATCTGATATATCAAGTATCCAATATGATTAGGATAGTCAAACTTTCTATGGTAATAGACTTGGGGAGAAAAAGTCAAAACAAATTTTGAAGTTTTTTTGGACGTTCCAAAAGTGCTTTTTTTCACATCGTCACTTTTTGGACCCCCATGATCCTACACATACCCATGAATAAAAGTTCACTTTGTTCTTTAAGCTTTCGTTTGACTATTAAAACATTTATACAAAGCTTTATCAAATAGAACTATTATCATTTATTTATTCATATATATATAACTACTAAAAATAGATTTTTTTAAAAAAATCTAATTTTTTTTCTCAAAATAGATTTTATAAAATTAATATGCAAGATTTAAATGCTAAAGCCCTATCTTGAATAATTCTTTCAACAATCACATAGAAAATGCTAAAAGGATACATTAAAATTCATATTGGCACGAAAACTGAAATTAAAGAAAAAAAATGAAGGAATCAATTTTAAAAATAAGGAGACCAACTCCAACCCAAAAATTAAAACTATTCATTTTTCTTAAATTAACATTACAAAGATTCAAAACCCTATCTCAAAATCATGAAGCAATTTGAGAAGAAAAGAAAATCAATTTTCAACCATAACTTTTAGATTTGAATTACTTTTTTTAACCTCTAAAAATCCTAAAAATTCCTCCACCTAATAATAATAATCCTAAGATGACAATCTCATCTAATTTATAGAAAAAATCCATTATATTTTTTATAAAAAAACTCAACCTTCAAAAAGAAAATATAATATTTAATTATTTAAATCTTAATTTAAGTTACTAAACTCAACTTCTTAACTTGTAAATAATTATTAATTCTTATTTAATTATTGAACATTCTAAAAATGTAATTATAACTTAATTTAGGATTAATATTTTTAGCCTAGTACTATGGAACAATTATAATTAATAAGTTTAGCCAAATATAATTTACAATTTGATTCTTAAAAATCAATTCATATTATTTGTGCAACTTAATTTTGAGTTTTTATTTAATAACTAATTATTTTTTAATTCTACAATTATATTTTTATTAAGTCATTTTAATTAAATAAATATATTAAATAAATTATTTACACTTAAATATTTTAATATTCTAATATTCCATTAATTATAAGATTTAATTATTTGCAAGTCATAATAAATTTTAATTTCTTCATTTCACTAAGTAAACATATGATAAAATTCATACGACTAGATCACATAAAAACAAGTCAAAAGACTGTCATTCTCAAGGTTATGTTCACAAATTCACACTACCTTGACAAATTTAGATAGGTAGTCATGTCAGCTAATTATCCATATTTCGGGACAATGATGGCTTAGGATATTATTTGAGTCTATATATTATCTCCTTTCTCACCATTTAGCTATTGCAATAAAGCATATTGATCTTGAAAATTCAAAGAAGTTGATACTCGATACTTGCAAACTTGTGTAAAAGATGAGCATGTACAAATACATATTTATATAATAGACAATGATAGGAAACAATACATCATGTAGATCCCAACTCATGGGTGACTACGACTCTCTCTCTCAACTACATCAAGTACGTCTAACCGAAATATAAAATAGACATGCACATTATACACATGCAAGTATGGGGTAAGTAATCTATACCATCATAACTTATAAACAATCTTCATGAAAATAATGAACAAACACATGAAAAGTGGTTTAAAAGATTCTAACAACAATACAAAAAAGTAAATTATCATAAGGGTATTGCAAACTATAAGCCTATCCATAACCTACTACCAACCTAACATTTTTTCCTCACTTTATCCTTAAATTAATAACAACTCTTAAAATTATGCTATGTATTTAACTAAATAAAATATAACATATAAAATAAAGTTTATAAAATATAAAATTAAGAAAATTAAGTATAAAAAAAAAAAAAATTGTTTTGCTCCTTTAAAGCTATCAACTTATATACACTCATATATATTATTTTGAGAGTAATTGTTTTGAAGACATTTATTTTCATCAATTCTAATGACAACAAAAACAAGAGGCGCTTGAGCCAAAGTTCTTGCCTTTGTGTTTTCATGGTCGATTGAAGTATCCTTTGGTTAAAATGTAATGTATTTAATTTAATAATTATAACAAATAACTAATAATGAAAAAACATAGTATTATAGTACTAAGCTATATTAAATAACAGAATATAGTTAGTATATTATTATTAAATTTTATAACTACAATGATATATATTAATTAAAGCTCTAAAAGAATATATAAGTAGACATTATAGTATCATGGTAAATTAAAATTAGACATCCTAAAGAACATTTATCATACATTTATCATAGCAAAGATATTTATTGACTAATTCTATGTAAGATATAGATAAAATTATATAATTTTTTTTTACCAAGAATCGAAAGAAGATTTAACACAACAACTTTTATTTTATAATGATAGTTATTTCCATGTCAACTAGATCTAGTTGCTAGAGAATACAAGAAACTATAATAAGCTAGTACTTAAGCATCTATTGTAAACTAGAAGGCATTTAATTACAAGGTGAGAGTTTTTCAAATGCAAGATAGTCCTTGGCATGTATACAATAATCTTGCATTTTGCTTTATGAATGTCAAAACTGTCATTAGTAGTTTCTAAATCCTTGAGGAATTAGCACTAAGAGAATGAAAAGGTAGATAAACTTCGTTATTGATAGACATTAATCGTGTTCAACAACATAAAAAATGTAGGTTGCACAGATGTATGGGACTAGTTATAGGTGAATGAACATAAAAACTCTCACGTGAAGTAACCATGTGCAATACTCTCTGTTGGGCAGCTTTCATGGATGTGCATTGAGAGTCCTACAAGTAGGTAGTCTGCTTCAAGATTGGATGCCATGATGATGAATATTGCTTTTAAAAATAACTCACATCAGAAATAAACATATCACACAGTACATACCCAAGTGGAGCACTGATGAGCCTAGAAATTGAATGTTGTTCCATGTATTCAAGCATATTTTCTTGCAATACTCTTTGTTGGGCAGCTTTCATGGATGTGTGCTGAAAGAGTTCTGTAAGCAATTACTTTGTTTCAAGACTAGATGCCATGATGATGATGGTGTTCGAGTAGTTAATTGTCTAATCATATCTGCAATAATAGATTAATAGTTAGGTAAAATATTGCTTGTTTTCTTTGAATACATAAATAAGAAATTATGTTTAAAATAGATTACATCATAAATAAATAAATCGCACAATACATACCCAACTGGAGCACTGATGAGCCTAGAAAATGAATGTTGGTCCATATATTCAAACATATCAATCTGGAGAAACAAGTTTAAGGCAAGAAATGTGAAAGATGCAATTGGTTTATTTAATATGATGATGCAGGTTTAACAGAAAAAGCAAGAATACTCATGAGGATTATTGTTGTTAAAAACTTATAGGAAGGAAGAAGTTATTTTTTCAGCGATGAATATGACTCAGGCAGGCAATGAATATGTAGATTTACATTTCTGAATTCAAGAAAAAAAAAACACTTAACCTACATGGCACTTAAAAATCAAGCTAAAATAATTAACATTATTGCAGTTAAAATCAGCATAAAAGTTATTAAAAACTAAAAACTTAACATGGAAATCAAGTAAAGAGTTTAGCTCAAGTGAACCGTGTCAGCTAAAAATATTGCTTGCTTACATTTAATATATAAATAAGAAATTATATCTAAAATAACTCACATCATAAATAAACATATTGCACAGTACATACCCAGGTGAAGCACCAACGAGCCTAGAAATTGAATGGTGTTCCATGTATTCAGGTATATAGAAAGAATACTCATGAGGATTACTGTTGTTTAAAACTTATAGAAAGGAAGAAGTTATTTTTTCAGCAATGAATATGACTTAGCCAGGCAATGAATATGCAGATTTACATTTCCCAATTCAAGAAAGTAGTAACAGTTAAGTTACATGTCACTTAAAAATCAAGCTAAAATAATTAACATTGTCGCAGTTAAAATCATCACTAAAGTTGATTAGCAACACAACATTTTTAGTTGTATGTAATGGATTAAGACTGAAACATGGATATCAAGCAAAGAACTCAACTCAAGTGAATCGTGCCATATTGAAATTAACATTTATATTATGCATGGTATCATTTTTACATATAACTTACGAATTATGTATGAAAAACATTTAATATGCACTTTGTTGCCTGAATGTTACTAGTGACTATTCAAAATAACATAGACAACATATATGTACTAGTGACTGTTCAAAATAGCAAAAACAACATATATGTTTTACAGCAGATTTGATCGAGTACTATGATTGGTATTTGAAACCAAAACTTTGTAACAACTGCAATATGAGAAAAGTATTTGATGTAGTTAGAGCCTTGTGCAATGATGTGATTGTATGAGTCAAGTTAGTATTACATATAAAAAATGATTTAATAGTAATCAGAAGAAACGAAAACCATTGTCAATGTGTATACGTCAGTGAAGACGTTGTTTGGCCTAATCTTCAAGTGCAAGAACATGAGTTATCTAACTACTTTGATTCAGATTGAACTTTCCTCTCAGTTGGAAGTCTTGAAACATAAATATAGTGGCTAGTTTGTCAGCAGCATATGCTTCATATGTCATATTTTGTAAGGAAGGCCAGATTTGCTAAGCAATATTCTTCTCTACAAAGCAGTGGATAGTTTGATTGTTGTTGTTAGTGATAACTACTTTAACGTGTAGGGAATATATATGTAGTTGAATTTTTCTTTACATTTGGCATGATATGCTTTGTTGTCATTTAGTGTGGTGTAGTTGTCAAATCTGTAGTCGCATTTAGGATAGAATGCATGAAATGGATTTGAATATGCATTTGCAGGTGTCAAGAGCCCAACAACCTGTAAAAAGGTTCAAGAATATTAGCAAAATGTTGAATCTTATTGCAGCAAATGATAAGTACAAGGTGTTCGGAATGGTTACCTCAAATGTGGTGTGCAGGAGTGCATGAAGTCTTTCCAATGTTCTTTTGTCATTTAGGTTGCAAATATATGTTGATGGAGTTCTACGGAGAGCGTGCTTCTGATCTTACATTTTGGCAATGTTTTAAAAAAGGAAGATTAGAATTTCACCTTTTTGTAACTGTTGTTCTATTTGATAGAAGAGTTGAGAGAAAGATGGATGCATGTACAACTGTGTTGGAAGAGTAATAGTGATTATTTTGCGAAATAAAGAAAAATTGTTTTAAAAAGTATAAAAGAATATGGATGCAAAATGAAAAATCTTACTGGTGCTTTATCCATATCTATATGGCCATCTTTGATATTAGGAATGTGTTGTGTTCCTTTTGTGTTTGTTGCCACAACAAGGGCACCTATTGTTCCCTAAGCATATTCTTTTGTACTAGACGTAAGTTGTTTTATGGTTGTACCTGGCATGAAGTTATATTCAATTTGAAGTGGTGGAATAGTTTCAATTTTACTAGAATCTTTTAAAAGTAAGATGTAATCAGAATCTCTGCGATCAAAATCTATTTTTGGTGCAACTTGGAATTCTTTTATTGCTATTGCAGTTCTTGGCATTATCTTATTCTCAAACTTGTGTAGTAGATGGCTACCAATAGTTAGTGTTATTGTCATTTCAACCTTACAATTTTTCAAATGAGCTCATAAGACTTCATGCATTCCTGTGCTTTTGTCAAGGATAACTTTGTAGGTGACAAGTATAGTGCCTTCAAAAGTGCTACCAACTTTTCTAGCATTTAGATCTTCAATTGTTACTAGTTTTTCAGAAGTTAATTTTGGCCTATTAGAAAATAAGACAGATGATGTTAAGTTTCATGATTTGGAGGACTATAAAAGATGCAAAGAACAATTCATGGTAATACCTTTTTGGTTTTTTTTGCTTGTTTGTCTCTGCCTCAGTTGTTGGGTTTTTTGTCTCCATTATGATTGGTCTGTTATAAAGGAAAGAATACAATGTTAAGCTTGGTCATTTTGTAGATAATGCAGTATATTGAAGCAATTGATGCTATTAACTTTTTGATTCTCTTCTTTCATTTGTATCTACTTCATTTGCTACTTTGGTTCTATCCATCATTGCTGGTGAAAACATAATCAAATTAAATGTACTTAGAATGAGAAGATTGAGCCTTGTTGGGAAAATGTAACTGTTGGTTTTTGTAATATCATGTTATAGAATGAATGTTTATAAAAGTTGAAAGGTGATCTATCCAATATGCTTCTGTTTTATAGGTGGAACATATATTTATGATTGAATTAGTCCATATGTGGTCAATTAGTGGTCTATGTGCAATATGTGTTTTGTTGAGAACAAATTTTTTCTTGTATCGCTTCATATGTTGTATGAGTTTTCTTGTGGTTTTATTGTCCTTATACATGTCTAGATTGAAATCTCGTACAATAAAAATAATAGTTTGTTGAATTGGGTAGCTAAATATGCTAGTCATTGTGGTTAAGATTTCATCTATAGGAGTATTGGGTCATATGTAAACATTTGAAAAAATGAATTCAATGGCATTATGATGCAGTGCTAGCGTTATGGCTTTAGTATTTTGTGTTTTATGTTCTCTTGTATTCAACACTAATAGATTTTTTGTTGTAAAAGTTGTTATGCCATGTATATGATATATTGTATGGTTGTTGTATTTGTGGAGCAGATTTGTATGGGATAGAGGCAAGTCAACCTCTTGGAGGCACAAAATATTAGAGTCCATGATGTCATAGTCATTGACAATATCATTTGTATGTGCTCTTAAACTATGGGTGTTTAGCGTGCATAAAATTATATGTGAATTTTGGCATTGAACAAGTCGGCTGATTTTCAAGTTGCCATTTTGCATGTGTTTGAAGGCGAGATATTTCAAAATGAATTTTTTTTTTGATCTTCAAATGCTTTGATTGTAGAGGTTTAAGTAAAAATAGTGCTTGAATTGTTTTTGTTTTTGAAAGTGTTGTGTATGTTAAGCCATGTTGTGTAATGCTAGTTGGATCAAATGCAAGGCCTTGCCAGTGAACCCTTGAGATCGGTGTATTGTTTGAGCACATGCTACTTGTATTGGAAATTGTTTTCTAATCTTTACTTGTCCACTGTTAAGCATTTTTGGAATTGTCCTTATTATTCTATCTATGGGAACCTAATCTCTTTGAATTTCTGTTGTATAGTATCGAGCTAGTTTATTTCATTGGTGACGACCTATTTTTGGATCATTAAATTGAATTAAAATTATGTCAATGTCTTGTTCACTTGTGTATGTTTTGAATATTCCATCTAATCCATTGATAAGGCCATCTTATGTGTTATAGTTTCTTCCAATAATTTCGACAAGGATGTGTGGTTTTAAGATTATTTGACTTGGTAGAATTTTTGAATGGTTGTAGATTCGTGTTGCAGTGTAGTTTTGGTCTACAAGGTCAATTGCACCTAATACGATGTCATTACCAGGAAGTATGGATAGCATATTCCTATTATGTGTGTCAACATCTTGTCTTCTAAAAAAGAGGTATGGGAATGTTGGTTCAAGTGGTGTTGGGCATAGACAAGCATGATTGGGGTATTGTATATCGTCATTTGTATGTGATCCCAAACATATCCTATTAAGAATGGCAATGAATTGGATATCATTTTGCCACATTCTTGTTAAATACATCTGAGTCTAATATTGGGAGAGCTTGGTAGAGATCACCACAAAAAAAAAAGTGTCGATGTTGCCAAAGTATTTAGTAGGTAGTTGCATAATATCACGTAATCGCTTATCGAGGTAGCACAAAAATGTGGACCCTACTAAAGAGATCTCATCTATGAGAAGCAGATGCAGATGGCTATAGGTCTTTGACATTGTATCTAATGTCTCTATGCTAAGTGGGACAAATTCTGATTTGTTGAAATGTATATGGAAGGCTGAATGCAGTGTTGTTCCACCAATGTTGTATGCTGCTTTTCTTGTATATGCAGTTGTTAGGCCTTTTGGTTTGTCAAGATCATTATGAATTGTATTATTGTACAACTAGATGACAGCTTGGTAAGTTGTAGTAAATATTTCTCCTGTTCCTGCGCCTCCTAGTAGAAACAAGTGTATTGGACTATTAGGTTCCTTTAACTTTTTCATGATAATGTCTTTAATGATTTCTTGTTGCTCTCTATTTAAAGTTCTTCTTAGTTTGTAGTATTCGTTATTGTCCATGATCTGTGGATGTCTTACAATTTCAAATGCTTTTATGAAGTGCGGCTTGAATATCTTGTTGTATGTCATATTTTCCTTCTTGCGTGGGTTTTCTTTCTGTAAATCTAGTGTCTTCCATTTTGACATCATTACCATTGATTTCAGTGATAGCTTTGTCAATGTCACCCCAGACATAATTTGTGGTGTAGCAGAATTTTGCACGATTGATTTGGATAATTGTTTCATTCTGCAAATATGCATTTTCCCAAGTATTACAATTTTCTTTTAGCGTATTTTCACTTATGATGAATGGTTTATACAATATTAATTGCTCTCTACAATAGCTTTCTATGTCAATGTGCTTGTTGAAGTTTATGAAACAAATTACTTTTGGCTTGGTTTCATGGTGAAGCTTAGTGCTATCCTTTTTATGTTTGGAAACAAATTCTGCAAGGCAAATGTTTGAAATATTTTGCAAGTGTTGTAAATAATAGTCCATTATTGATTTGAACATCACATTTTCCAATTCATCATCCTCTTCGTTTAATGCTTTCACTAATTTCAATATAGATGTTCGATCATTTTCAGGTCTTATATCAATCAAGATGCATTTTCTAGAACTATAATTCAGTGGTAATGAAAGAGCAAGATGTGATGCTTGTTGAGATGACATTTGGTTGAGGTTTAGTAAAGAATTTCCTAATTTTGATATCATTTTTATGGCATCTATATTGTCTTGTTGGTGGTATTTACAGACTCTCTTGAATGCATTTGTCATTGACTTATTGACTTTTACCATATAGGAGTTGCAATACATCAATGCATTTGTGCATCTATATTCATTCTCCAAAGCTCTAGTATTTTTTTGGAGAAGCTATTGTTCCATATTTGCAAAGGTTCCCTTTGAAGATAAAGGGTAGTTTTATTGATTGTAGATCTCAAAGCCATTATGTAGTCATTTTCGTTGACACCTATTTCCTCTAAAAAAATTATGAATGTAAATGCGTTGTTGTAAGTTGTTTTTTCAATTTTGGTATAGAAGTTTTTAGCAATTGAATGTAAATTTTCATTTGCATCTTCTAAGGGTTCAAGTATTGTTGCATTCCTAATTGGTGGAAATGAGAAATTATATCTACAGCGTGCATTTGTGGATTTTCTGCATCGTTTTGTATGGTGGTGTATATGCAATATTGCTATATTTGGGTCTAAATCTTTTTTGTCATATGTAATGTATTTGTCGATAAATTTTGTAATGCTTTTATTTCTATGCCTTTCATATATGGGTGCATTATGAACCCATATGAGGAAGTGGTCATGTTCACTTCCACATTTTTGAAATTTGGTTACTGAAAAATAGTCTAATACATTTCCAAAGAAAGACTGATATGTAAAGATCAATGTTTTTAATGCATTTATTCTATGCCTATAACTTATTGTGCATAGGTTATTGGGTCTCTTTTGATTAGTTCATAGACATTTGTGTCATTTTCTATAACAAAGTCTTGTTTGTTTGTTGAATAGTGATTTGCATGTAGTTCTTGCAATGTTATTTGCAGTTCAGACCAGTTCTATTCAACACTAGTAAATGTGAGGAAGAAAATAGGTGGTCCTAGTTGTCGTATCATTGCAAACACATTCTTTTTAAGGTGTTATGTGTAATCAGGAGATATGCATATTTTTTTTAAGTTAACATAACCTATATCTAAGTTTAGTATTTTCTCTAGATTTGGTTTATGCTTGACTTCTTTTGCTAACAGCTTTCTTCCTTTTAGTTGGCCCTTTCAAATTCTTATCCACATTGTGGACATCACTTGTTGTATAAGTATTTTAATTGTTTTAAGGAAGAGGTTAGTTGTATGGTATTCAAATTGCCTTTGCGAATGTGACAATTCCCATAGCACTATTTTTTGGTAGGTGAAATTTTTAGCGATATCATTATCACGTGGGTTACCAAAGAACATAGTTGAAAAATTCATTTCTTCTGCATATTTTTCTTGAAATATTCCAATAGGGTATTGATCTTAGGCAAGTGCAACTTCAATTAACTTGTCTTGAATTTTGTGTATGTTAATAGATTCAGTGAGCCCATGCACCAAAGTTTCACATGGTCCTTGTTCATTGTCACTATCTGACTCAAAGTCAATTGCAGACAGTTCATTTTGGTTATTAATGTCGGTATCTATTTGGATAACTTGTTTCTAGTTGTCATTGAGTTTTACATTTTGCATTCTATATAATATTGTTTTTGTTAATTCTTGAAGAGCTTGCATGATAATTATTGGACATACCATGCCCTTTTGGAAAGCATTTCTATATTTTAAACGTCTTTTCAAGGAAACATCAACTATTGTTGTATTAGTAGTAGATACAGGCAAAGCTCTTTGAACAATGTTTGTGTTAACAAGAACATTAATGATTGAACCAATTAGGCCAAATTGAGATCTTTTGTATCCAAGCTCCCATATTTGCGCAAAAGCAATTCATAGTGAAACAAGATGCTCCTCCAATTTTGTTAACATTTTAGGATATTGCATTGCATCATTCATTCTAATATTGTGCGATGTAGCATATGTAGGAAGAGTTGATTGTTTTAATGCAATATTGCATTTTTGACAAATGTAATTTGTTAGCGTATTGATAGGTGCTTGGACTAGTTTATGGTAGGTTAGTTTTTGTTCATTTTGAAATGCTCTAATATCTTTTTTGAAACACAACATTTGACAAATACTACATGAGTATTTTGGCATATCTTGAATTTTCTTTTTAAATAGTTGTATTGGTGGTAATGTTTTTTTCCTTTGTCGAGGCAAATGTTTCTTTTTTTGCAATTTGTGGCAATTTTTGTTTGATTTTCAAATGAATTGAAGAATTTATTTTCATCAATTTGATTATTGTCTCTAATCAATTTTTTTATAGTACAGAGTGATATTCTTTCACTGGTATTCTTCTTTTCAATCACTGGTAATTGTATTTGGCAAAGTTTTGTTGGTTGTTTATCTCTTGATGTATTCTTGAACTGTTCTTTTGCCTGGCCATTGGTATAATTAAATTTGCAATGCAGAAGAGACTCACAGTGTCCATGGAGTGGATTACTGTCGTCAAAAAGTAATGAGTATGGTTCTGTATGTGATGTGCTATTGAAGTGCAAGTACTTATTGCATTTGGTTAGTGACCAAACACATACTTGTATGTTCAACCATTTTGATAACCAGTGAATGCAAAAGACATTGCCACATTGTCCAATTTCGGTGTTGCCTAGGACTGGATTCACAGACAATTGAATTCTACACAAATATGATGTAACATTTGTAATTTTATGCAATTCATATAATGTTTGTGTGTTCAATTCAAGGTTGTACGAGTCAATAGCATCCTTCTCACCTCTTTGCAAACAAGCTAAAGTATTCAATGGTTCCTTTGCGTAGTTCAATCGATGTATACTTGTTGTCAAGCAAGTATTCGAAGGAGTCAAACAAAAAATTTCCAACTATGTATTTAAATGAGTTTAGTCTGTACAATCCTTTTTTTTCTAGAACAATGTCGATGTCGGGTAAAAGCACAAACCTGTGTCACCTTTTGTGATATCTTGTACCATTTCGGTCGGAACCCTTTCGGCTGTAATGGTTTCGACCGTAACGGATCCGGCTGTACACACGTGGCGGTTTCGCGCGCCTACATGGCGCGTACCATTTCAGCCAAAACACATTCGGCCGAAAGGGTTCCAGCCGAAACCCCAAGCCGGGATAAAACCTACCGCAAACTTCTAGCGGCTATCATTGTTACTGTTGCGGTTCTTGAATGTTTGGAGAGCGGGTTAAGGGTTTCAGCCATAATTGGTTGGTGGTTTTTTCCTCCCTACTTTTTAATAGTTTTTAAACATATTTTTTGATTAATAGATGTTAATTGTACTTAAAATAGTTGTTTTTTTATGTATTTTGTGAGTGAAATGCTTTAAATTGTTTATTTTTTAATATGTTTAAATTATTTTAATTATTTTAGAATGGTATTTAAATTAATTTTTTAGGAAAAATGTAATTAAACATGAGATAAAAATGTAGAAAAATATTAGGAAAAACATTAGGGTAAAATATAGAAAAACATTAGTTAAAAGTGTAGAAAAACATTAGCTTAAAATATAGAAAAACATTAGGAAAAACATTAGGTTAAAATATAGATAAAAAATTAGGTTAAAATTTAGAAAAGTATTAGGAAAAACATTAGGTTAAAATATGGAAAAATATTAGGTTATGAGGTAAACATGTAAAAAAATATTAGTAAAAAATGTAGCAAACTTTTAGGGAACATTATTCAGTTTCTAACATAACCTGATGGATCTAGAGGTGAAATAATAATATCTTATGGTGAAATTAATTTTGACATTAAATACACCTTCTAACATAACCTTATATTAACTACAATCATAACCCATACCACATTCTAACCATAACATAGGCCCTCTACTAACCGAATGAACCACACTTAGATATTGATGATGTTCATTTTAACAACTAGTTATTGTTAGGTAATAATGATTCTTACATTACCAAATGACACATAACGACCTCATGATACATTTCTAGGTATTTTTATCCATATATATGTTAAGGGGACCTAGGGACTCCTACTAGGTCATTACGTCTGTTATAGGTTGTAATAGGTATTCATATGTTTACTAGCACATAATAGGTATTGTTAGGTAATAATGAGTCTTACATTACCAAACAACACATTACTTGATCACTTATGTCAACTGCATTTTTCAATATGTTATCCATACATGTGTGTCTTAAGGGGACATAGGAGTCGTAATAGGTCATACTATTTTTTATAGGTTCTAATAAATCTTAATATGTATTATTAGGATATAATAGGTCTTATTAGGTAATGATGATTCTTACATTACCATATGACACATAATGACCTCATGATACATTTTTAGGTATTTTTATCCATATATATGTTAGGGGGACCTAGGGACTCCTACTAGGTCATTACGTCTGTTATAGGTTGTAATAGGTATTCATATGTTTACTAGCACATAATAGGTATTGTCAGGTAATAATGAGCCTTACATTACCAAACAACACATTACTTGATCACTTATGTCAATTGCATTTTTCAATACGTTATCCATACATGTGTGTCTTAAGGGGATATAGGAGTCGTAATAGGTCATACTATTTTTTATAGGTTCTAATAAATCTTAATATGTATTATTAGGATATAATAGGTCTTATTAGTTAATGATGATTCTTACATTACCAAATGACACATAACGACCTCATGATACATTTTTAGGTATTTTTATCCATATATATGTTAAGGGGACCTAGGGACTCCTACTAGGTCATTACGTCTGTTATAGGTTGTAATAGGTATTCATATGTTTACTAGCACATAATAGGTATTGTCAGGTAATAATGAGTCTTACATTACCAAACAACACATTACTTGATCATTTATGTCAATTGCATTTTTCAATACGTTATCCATACATGTGTGTCTTAAGGGGACATAGGAGCCGTAATAGGTCATACTATTTTTTATAGGTTCTAATAAATCTTAATATGTATTATTAGGATATAATAGGTCTTATTAGGTAATGATGATTCTTACATTACCAAATGACACATAACAACCTCATGATACATTTTTAGGTATTTTTATCCATATATATGTTAAGGGGACCTAAGGACTCCTACTAGGTCATTACGGCTGCTATAGGTTGTAATAGGTATTCATATGTTTACTAGCACATAATAGGTATTGTCAGGTAATAATGAGCCTTACATTACCAAACAACACATTACTTGATCACTTATGTCAATTGCATTTTTCAATACGTTATCCATACATGTGTGTCTTAAGGGGACATAGGAGTTGTAATAGGTCATACTATTTTTTATAGGTTCTAATAAATCTTAATATGTATTATTAGGATATAATAGGTCTTATTAGGTAATGATGATTCTTACATTACCAAATGACACATAACGACCTCATGATACATTTTTAGGTATTTTTATCCATATATATGTTAAGGCGACCTAGGGACTCCTACTAGGTCATTACGTCTGTTATAGGTTGTAATAGGTATTCATATGTTTACTAGCACATAATAGGTATTGTCAAGTAATAATGAGTCTTACATTACCAAACAACACATTAAGATCACTTATGTCAACTGCGTTTTTCAATACGTTATCCATACATGTGTGTCTTAAGGGGACATAGGAGTCGTAATAGGTCATACTATTTTTTTTAGGTTCTAATAACTCTTAATATGTATTATTAGGATATAATAGGTCTTATTAGGTAATGATTATTCTTACATTACCAAATGACACATAACGACCTCATGATACATTTTTAGGTATTTTTATCCATATATATGTTAAGGGGACCTAGGGACTCCTACTAGGTCATTACGTCTGTTATAGGTTGTAATAGGTATTCATATGTTTACTAGCACATAATAGGTATTGTCAGGTAATAATGAGCCTTACATTACCAAACAACACATTACTTGATCACTTATGTCAATTGCATTTTTCAATACGTTATCCATACATGTGTGTCTTAAGGGGACATAGGAGTCGTAATAGGTCATACTATTTTTTATAGGTTCTAATAAATCTTAATATGTATTATTAGGATATAATAGGTCTTATTAGGTAATGATGATTCTTACATTACCAAATGACACATAACGACCTCATGATACATTTTTAGGTATTTTTATCCATATATATGTTAAGGGGACCTAGGGACTCCTACTAGGTCATTACGTCTGTTATAGGTTGTAATAGGTATTCATATGTTTACTAGCACATAATAGGTATTGTCAGGTAATAATGAGTCTTACATTACCAAACAACACATTAAGATCACTTATGTCAACTGCGTTTTTCAATACGTTATCCATACATGTGTGTCTTAAGGGGACATAGGAGTCGTAATAGGTCATACTATTTTTTTTAGGTTCTAATAACTCTTAATATGTATTATTAGGATATAATAGGTCTTATTAGGTAATGATGATTCTTACATTATCAAATGACACATAACGACCTCATGATACATTTCTAGGTATTTTTATCCATATATATGTTAAGGGGACCTAGGAACTCCTACTAGGTCATTACGTCTGTTATAGGTTGTAATAGGTATTCATATGTTTAAACTAGCACATAATAGACTGACCTTACTATCAACCTTAATAAAACTATATCCCATTTACTTTATTATCATTCTTAACTCTAATTCAAACTAGTAAATTAAGTCATGAGTTCTAAATTGTAAATTAGCATTTGCTAACTAAACTCATTTACTTATCTAGTAACAAATTTTTCTATCCCTATGTCCTAACTCTCATCTACACTCCCCATAATCATCAAAGCATTTACATCAAAATTTAGATTTTAGTCAAGAATTATATTTTTTTATTGCATGTATGTACATGTGTGCACTTAGTTATCATTTAATCAAGAAATTTTATTTTATTTTTATTGCATATACATGTACATGTACGAATATTTATTTTTCAAATTTGCATGAGCACGTTACAATGTACATTAGATATGGTCTCTAAGATAATTTGTTTTAAAATACATATGTATGTTACATGATTGTTCATTTAGCACCATACATTTAATGTTGTGTATTTATATGTACATGTGTTTCAAATTAAATTTAACTTTTAATTATTTTAATTTAAATAGACTTGTATGTTTATATTTGTATATATATGCATGTGCAAATCTCTAGATATTTATCACTCAGATTGTAGCTTCACATTCATATTCTCATATTTATTTTCATATATACATTATGGCATCCGGTTCTAGGGATCGTGCTCTTACATCCTCAGGGGATGCCAGTGTTCGTGGTGGGGGTCAGAGTGCTGAGTCTGGTACAGCACGTAGATCAACCTCCACCCATGATAGACAACATTTATTTAGAGATATAGTGGCGAGATTATCTTGTGCTATGCAGGTTTTGGATAGCTCGCTTTCCTCTTCTACCACCCTCCCTAATGGGGAGAAGGTCATAGCGATGTGAGAGGAGTTATTGCGTATGATTCAGACAGTTGAATCATACAACCCTTTTGATGATATGAGCATTAATACATTTTATTCTTCTTTATCTCACAGTGTCACTGGCACTGTGAAGTACACACAGATTGATACTGAGGTTTCCACCAGCATGGTGAAAACCATGTTTCCATCTTATGCAGATCGTCACAAAGTCAGAGGCTACTCTACAACGAAGTGTACTGATCTACTCGTCACACCATTGATGTATCCTCATTGGTTGGCTACTCATCATAGATGGCCACAGAAGGATGAGTTCCCCCTATATTTCTGCAAACAATTGTTTGCAAAATTTCATTTACACTATGATGTTGACTATACAGATTATCCAGGGCATGTTGGGCAGGGTCAGGGGAGAATTTCTGATAGATTTAGACCTGCGGACACTCCTGCGCCCGTTAACAAATGGGCAATGGTGGGTCCAAACCTTTTGGTTATGCCGAGAGGTCCACAGATGGCTACTGCAGGTGAGAGTGTTCCTGATGACACAATTAGGACACAGATTTTTTCGAGCATCGCCACTGTTGCCACACAGTTACACGAGATTTCTTCTGATCGATGTAGTCGATATATGCTACGGTGTCGAGGTACCACTCCCACAGCTACATCATCTAGCACACCTGTTGATGATGATTATGGAGTTGCAGACATACCTTCTCCTGTAGACATTTCTGCAGTCTTAGAGGTGGATGCATTGCATCATTTGGCATCATATTTAGCATCTGATCTTTTAGATGCATATCGAGCATTATCTACACTCTCAGGGATTCCACTTCGTGACATGAGCTCTCAAATTAGACATATTTTGTCACGTACAGCAGTCCCAGAGGATTCACAGAGGCAGGACGACATTCCTGCACCTTCTACTACTCCTACTGCTACACAGGCCCAGACTACAGCACTAGCCCCAGCTACTCAGGACCCTACAACACCCCCCCTACTCAAGATCTCAGTGGCACCATACAGCCTGGTCTATTTACTTCCATGCTTTCAGATCAGGGCCGCACTATTGACTTGGATGCTGATACTATTTTTTCATTACATGATTCAGATATTAGTCAAATCGGCAGAGCATTACATAATGCTACGGTAAATATCTCTATATGTTTAGATTTATTTTTATTATAGTAAATAATATGTCTATATGTTTAAATTAATGTATATGTGTGTGTGTTTGTGTATGTGTTATAAGGTTTGAGTGATAGTATGTTACGTTTTGCTGATCTGCAGACACCGACAGATCCTACACGTCGTGAGTCCCAGGTATGTTACAATTTATATATATATATATATATATATATATATATATATATATATATATATATATATATATATATATATATATATATATATATATATATATATATATATATATATTGATTTATATACATGTAGATCTTGATATAATTTATCTGTACACATTAAATGGCTCACTTGTTATCATTTGACACAGTGTTCAGATGCAGCTGATAGACCCTTTTGGGGACAAGGCCCAAAATCAGGAGGGGGGATGTAGCTGATTAGATCATATGTGGCCTTTTATTTTATTACACACATGTTATGTCTAGATACATATTTATATGGATAGTTTGATGTTTTATATGTTATTTCCATATGCATACATTTTATATCCAGACACTTTGATGTCTTATATGTTATTTTCAGATACATGGTTTATATGGACACTTTGATGTTTTATATGTTATTTCTAGATACGTGTTTATATCATGGACACTAAATGATGTTTTATATGTTATTTCAAGATACATGCTTATATGGAGATTTTGATGTTTTATATATGTTATTTCCAGACATTTGATCTACATGATCTATTTTTATACATTTAATATGGGTACATTATATTCTCTAGATATATGCACATGTATGTTATTGATCTTTTAATGTAGACGTCTATTTTATTGATCTTTTGATGTCTTCATCTTTTATGTAACTTATGTATGTGTTATGCACATGTTTCTATATGTTATTCATATTTTCAATATTCAAGTTTACATATATATGTATAGTTATTCATCTTAATGCCTTAATCTAAGTGTAATTAACTATATAATTTTAATGGTCGATGTACATAACAATATAACATATATTTAATGACATGTCTTAATTAACTGTATAATTAACTATGTTTAGTCTAATTAATTTAATGTAGATCATGTATTAACTATATTTAATGACATGCCTTAATTAACTATAATTAACTATATTAAATCTAATTATATTTAATGTCTTAATAATTAAGTCTATTTAATGACTTAATTAAGTCTATTTAATGACATGCCTTAATTAACTATAATTAACTATATTTAACCTAATTAACTATAACTAACTATATTTAATCCTATTAACTATATTTAATCTAATTATATTTAATGTCTTACTAATTAACTCTATTTAATGACTTGATTAACTCTATTTAATGGCATGCCTTAATTAACTATATTTAACCTTTAAATTAGTTATATTTAATCTAATTATATTTAATGTCTTAATAATTAACTTTATTTAATGACTTAATTAACTGTATTTAATGGCATACATTCTTAATTAACTATAATTAACAACATTTAATTAATAAAATATAATGTACATGTAATTATATGTAACATAGTTCATATAACATATACATGTAATCTTAACATAACGATTATATACAAACATAAAGAATGTATCATATAAGAACATATAAAGATTCTATATACATACAAATACATACAAATACTAAAAAGGTTGTCTTAAGGGGAAGTCCTAAGAGACCTGGTCTTAAATGAGATATCCATGTCGAATTTAAATAAAAATAACAATACATGTCTAATTTTGCATATGCAAGATAAATGATCCAATGTACAAAAATTTATATAAAACAAATAACCTATCAATATTAAATATGAAAGTATAAGAGCTATACAGGCATAACTCAACTAGAGCTCCACAATAAGTACATAGGTAAACTAGAGCTCCACAAACAATGTATTGTTAGGATCCTCTCTACTTTTTATTATCTCTAGAAGTTTTTTATGTTCTTCAATAGGCAATTTCCACTTTTGATTTCCACGACGTCCTTTTCTTTGTACTGCTTCAAATTGTAATTTGGTTGCTATAACATGGTTACTATAGTGTAAAACCTTTTCTCCAGGCTTGTATTCAATAAATTCAATACCACTACCAATTACCCTTGTTTGTTGATAATATGTTCCTTCAATAACAACTGATCCAATTGGATATGACTGTTCATTAGCATCTATAGTTCCTTCTAGCAACTTGTGTTTTGCTTTTGTGCATCTTAAAAGATAATAGTCCACATTTTCTGCATTATCTGGTAAGGCTTGAACTGCAAAAATATCTCCTGCATGTATATAAAAAGAGAAATATAAATTAATTTTAAAACAAATATACATGTATATTAATTTATATATATGTATATATGCACACAAACCTACCACAGCTAAATCAGAAATGCACTCATAATCAACTGAATATACAGGATCATGAATGTCAATGTCAATGTCAACATCTTCAAAAGGAGGCTTTCTAACTATCTCCTTCAAATCCCAATGTGAAACATATCCATTCTCAATATTTTCACATGCACTCACTACATTGTCCTTAATGCAGTCATCACAAAAACATGTTTTCTCTCTTACTTTAAGTACTGGAGGTTTATGGTTTCCTGTAGTCATCATTTGATGTAAACTTCTAATTCCAGGAATCGTTTGACAATTGTAAGGATTAGATCGATCTATATCTGTTACAAATACAAAAACTAATTGTCATATTTCAAAATAAATATTTAATTAAAAACTCAACTTGATTTGAAAAAGACATTAAAAGTAAATTTATAACTTAGTTCACCTTTCACCTCCCAAAAGTAACGCTTATTGTATTCACTATCTTGAGTAGCAAAATGAACTTTGCACCATTCAACAATTTGATTTGCGCTCTCTATCCTATTCCCTGTATGTACATAAAATATGCATGTATATAAAATTTAAAATATATGCTATTAGAGTATTAAACATGTACATTTAAAAAATGCATATATTTACCTGCAAGTTCATGTTGTCGAAGCGCACGTTTTATACATGCTTCTGCTCCATCATGCTCCCCTTTTCCGTGTCCACTTTCAAAGAAATTCCATAAAAACTTAACATTGGTTCTCGCATGTTGCATTGCTAACCAATTAAATGCTTTTGCAGATTTGAATTGTCTTGTGAACGTGAAACATGATAAGTATCTACAATTATCCAAGTACATATATTAAATAGATATAGACATGTCCAAATAAATACAAGTTAAAATAAAGTTAAATAAATGTATAACTATTTCGTGTATACTAACCTGCACATCCATCAGACCAAATCCAGTGCTCTGAAACATTTATTCCACGATTTCTGAGATCTTCAGAGAACATTGCAAAACAATGAGCCACATAACTCCTGTCATGAACTTTATCATCACTAATATAGAAATGAACCTCTTTGATGATGATGCGTTCATTTTCATCCAATCTTTCTATCTGATCCACCTCAAATTGTGCATGTCTATAGGTCACTTGCACAAATATTGCAACTTGTTCAGAATGATAATATTGGCTTTGGAGCTCTGTATGAGGTGCAAATGTATAATTCTCAGAAAAATCTACAATTGAAAGTATACAACCAGGTGGAAAACAATTTTTGGAATCACGAAACTATTTAGCTTGCCATTGTGCACCATGACAATGTTGGATATGTGGATATATCAATGGATGGAACTTGGCCATGAACTCATCATAATGCAATTCACTCTCCTTCAATACAATTTTTCTGGATTCATCCCCTCTATTATTTTGGTATGTCTCATATTCATATCTCATCCATGAAACTAGTGTGGATTCATTAATATTCTCAACTTGCATAATTTGAGAAAATTTGTGTAAATCTGCACAAACTTCACACTGATTTTTGATGCATTGCACTTTGAATTCATCTGAATCTTCTAATTTATCACATAATATGGACCTCACAAATTGTGTTGTACTGCTAGGGATGACCAAATTAGGATCAAGTATTGCCATAACTTTTTTAAATGATTGCAAGTGTAGATCAAATTCAACATGATTTCTACAACAACAAGTTTCTCACATCTTATTTATGCGTACAAAGGAAGGACATAAACTCTCAAACATTCTCTGACATATTTTGACATTTGAAAATTCTTGTTTGAATGCTTCAAAAAGTTCACTTTGAGTTATATCTATGAAATGTTTTGGATGTTCAATTTTGGCCCCTGTTTCTTGATCTTTAATTTGTATAGTATCACGCCTGTTGGAAGAAACACGAGAATGTGTGGTTCAAAATTCAATAACTTGTCTTTTTACTTCTTCAGAAATCATGTCTTTTCGAGGAACTCTACAAATATTCACCCAGTTATTCTCAATGTTATCATCTAGCATATTTCTCCTCTTGATGTATCTCTGGACAGTTCTTCTAGATATATGTAGTACATCAAAAATTGCACGTACCTATTTTCTATGTGTCAATTTTCTACTAGATATAGTAGTCATCAATGCTCTACGTGCATTACTCAAATCACCTCCTCGAGTTGTGTTGTCAATTTTGTTATAAGCATTTTGCAAATTTTCAACTATTGTTTTATTAATATTATGAGCATAGCTTTTCCTGTTATCAACACCCAACAACTCTAAGACATGTCTCATATCTCTTCTCCTAAATAACTTGACAAATAATTGTGCCTGTCCAAATATACTTTTATCCTTGAAATATTCATCCCACATGTTCTGACAATGCTTTTTGATAGTGTTATCACTTATCATATCTTTAGATGGAATTTGGTTAAAAAGTAGTTCTTCATCCAAATCCATCAAATTTTTTATGCTTTCTAATTTGTCTCTATCAATAGAACTACCAATTTCTTCCTCTTCATTACTTTCATTTTCTTTATGAATCTCATCATGTTCAGGAATTTCAGTAGGTTGGTTTTGAGCATGTTTTGTATGGCCTTTCATTTTGTCATCTCTTTTTCTATCATATTTCCTTGATCTTTTCCTTTTACTACCCATTGAATAATTCAACGTATAGAAAATAAAAAATAAAAAATTTAGATTTCACTAAATATCAGCTAATGGTTCAATATATAATACATAAAAATAAAAATAATTAGAAGAGAAAAAAAGCACCTTCAAAATATTCGATCCTTTGCAATATTGATTAAATCCGCAAAATAGTTGTTGAAAATTGCTTCAAAATTAATTGTTTTTTGCAAATCTTCTTCCAATTTTCGTTGTCCCTGTATATTTAATTATTTAAAAAAGATAAAACAATATTTTTTTATATCAAAAAGTCACACTAACCGCTAGCGGTTTCTCAAGCCGACTAGGGGTTTTGGCCGAAACTGTTCCGACCGAAACCGTTACGGCCGAAATTGTTTCGGCTATAACTGTCTATGTGGCAGCCAAACAAGCAAAAATTAGAACTTCTGTAAACATCTCACTTTGAAGGCCAATTTGACCTACTAAATTGAAGTATTTTTTAAAACTAAAAATATACTTTTGTAGTTCTCAGAGTCACGATTATGATTGTATAATTTTTTTAAAGTTTTGATTATGAATAATATGTTATAATTTAAAAATATTACAAGTAGGTATCTTAAGATTCAGGAAGATATCTATTCAAAAATAAGAAAAAAATAGTATATCATGTTAATTTTTTTTTATTTTTTATGGTGCACTAGAGGAGAGAGTCTTCTTCAAGAATATGTAATTTTTAAAAAAAAATATGTAGATTTGATGGAAAAAGTTTGACGAGAGAAAAAAATTGTCTATTTCTGATAACTTTGACTTTGACCAGTTATAACTTCAAAAATATTAGCCGAATTTCAATTTTTCTTTTTCGGTGCACTAGGTATACATGTTAACTCTAACATATTCCAAAATCAAACCAAAATATGAACATTTGCATATATTTGTTTGACGGAAAAAAAATTCTATATTTTTAGTATTTTTAAAAAATTAAAAAATACACTTTAAAAATTCAAAAATAAATAAAATTTTCACTCAATTTTTTTTAAAAAAATTATAGACATGAACTTCATCCAATTTTACACATTTCATTAGTTTACATCATCTTCAAATTCTAAGCACAAATGCCACTTTTATTTCGTTAAAGTTGAAGACTTTAAATTTTGATATCACTTCTCCTTTATAAAAGGTGACACAGGTTTATGCTTTTACCCTGTCAAATTTTGGAAGTTTTATTTGGGTTTCATAGTTTTCTACATTCATAATTTCTGAAATGTTTTCTATTGGTTGGTTTCTTTGGCCATAATGTGTAACATGTTTGAAATTTGTCATTTTATCCACACATAAACATATAATGCACTATTACCTGTAATTGTTGTACTGAAATTGATTCTACTACAACATGTGCTGACTTATAGATTTGTAGATAACCCCTACCAATAATGGAAAGAATTGCAATCAACTACTAATGTTTGTATGCCTATAATATTTGAAGACTAATTTTACCAAGATTCAAATGAATGAGATTTCTACTAAAAAAATGAAATCATTTCTTACTTCATAGTTGTTACTTTGATTAAGAAAACTTAGAAACATTTATAAAAGGAACGAGAAACTATAGAATGAAAATAGATAATTGCATACCTATTACACAATACTTATCTTAGTATTTTTTTTGAAAGGAGCTTGTAGACTTCAACTATATTGCTTAATCTGTACATGTATAAATGAAACAATTATTACTAATAAAGAAAAAAAAAAAACATAATACAAAGGTAAATTGCAAATCCATTATTTTTTCTCATGATTATTATTACTTATATCATACATCTCCTATTGATTGTGATTAATAATCTAATTTAGATTAAAATATAAATTAGTTTCTTAGTTATAAAAATTTACTCTTATTTTAAAAAACTTGCTATATCAGAATTGAAAAGTGGTTGTTTAATGTTTATCCATTTCAGCTATATATTTATTATATTTTAATGTTCTTGCAATAATTTTCTACATCTTTTTTTGTAAATTATTAAATTAAGAAAGTAAAATATTTTATTATTTGTTTGAATTCTATTTTCATGTATATCTATTTTGATTTAATGTTTTACTTTTTATACATGAATATTATTAATTTTAGTTCTTATATTCTACAACAATGATTGGAATAATATTGAATTATCAATTATAAATTTGTACTATTTAATATTATCTTTATTTTAAAATATCTTTATTAATTAAATAGGTTAATTATTTTGAATGTTTCTTTTCACAAATTATATAGTATTTTTCACAATCATATTTATAATTGTCCAATAGATTTATTACTGTAATAGACACAACCAAGAGCAATTGAACCTTTAACATGCCCACCCAAATTGTGACAAATTCATAATCAATTGACAGGATTCCTTGATGTTCATAGAATAATTAAATAATCAATTAAATCAAAAGTATTTTTCCAAATCTGTTTTTAAATATATAATGAAGTCCGGTACGAGCTCACAACATTGTAAATATGATATAAATGAATCATATTTGATATTTTGAATTCATTATAGAAATAATTAATTACAAATTAAAACAAGGGGCGAATGCGCCAAAGTTCCTGCCTTCATGTTTTTATGGTTGACTGAAGTAGCTTTTGGTTAAAATATAATGTATTTAATTTAATAAATATAACAAATTACTATTAATGAAAAATATAATATTATAGTGCTAAACTAAACTAAATTACAAAATATAGTTAGTATATTATTAAATTATATAATTGCGATGATATATATTAATTAAAGCTTTAAAAGAATATATAAATAAACATTATAGTATCATGCTAAATTAAAATTAGATGACATCCTAAAGAACATTTATCATACCAAAGATATTTACCAACTAATTATATATAAGATATAGATAAAATTATATAATTTTTTTATAAGAGTTAAATTGATTAATTTCAATTATTAAATTGTTTGATATATCTTGTTTAAGTAGTCACCCAATTCAAGAAGCTCTTCTCAACATTGGTTGCATGGACAATATTCTTAAGCTTAAATTGCTTATGAATATGTGACTTTGTGTTTTGCATCCATTTGACATCATTTGTAAATTTGACATCAAATTTGAAACCAGGATGATTATGTAAACTAGGCCACTAGTATTTTAGGGTCTATATTTCAATTACCCGCTTTTGCAAGGGGAGCAAGCTATTAAAAACTGTAGATATTTTTAGGGAGATTTTGTATTGAGATATGATGTCCCTGATTCATCCTGTACAAGACTGATAAATATACTGTGGAAGGCATGAAATTTTGAATTATAAGTAAATTGATAAATGTTTATAGATTTCAAAAGAAAGTAGTATTTATTTAATTATGTTAGATATGAATAATATGAATAATGATGTATGAACTAAATTTTTATCACTTAAATTCATATGGGTTCTTCTTCATAAACTATCCTAAATAATAAATGTGTTTAAAATAAGAAATATGTTTAACTCTATATTTGATTAAAATATCTATATTTGAATAATATTTTACAAATTACAAAAATAAACATCAACTAAAATTGATTGTTTTTTTTTTTAAAGTTTATTCATTGTCACAAATGTGGAAAAGATAAACTTGCAATTAATGCATTCATTAATAGGGGTGGTAGAAAAATGATTTTTTAAAAAAGTTTATCCACTTGTCACAAATGTGAAAAAGATAAAGTTGCAATTAATGCACTTAATAATAGAGGTGTTGTAAAAAATATTTGTATTTTTGTTGAAGAAAATTGAATTTTTCATTGCCTTTTTTTATCACGAGCCAATACAATTTTTAAAAAATTGCATTTTTCAATTCCAAAAAATAATGCAAATTAATATAACTTTTGCAAACATTAGTATATCTTGAAATTTTTAGATTATGTTAACTAATATGAAACCTCATGATTCCATTAGTTTCTTCCAAAAGCATGAACTAAAAATATTTTAAATATTATAATATGTATAAAAAACTTGTATAATTAAATAAATAATATATTAAATATTTGTATAAGATTGTAAATTATAAAAGTATAAAATCATATAAATTATAAAATCATATACTAAAGCATAGATGTTTAATTGTTTATGTAACAACAACTATAATTTATTATACATTAAAATTTTACATATACAAAAACAAATGAAATTTAAAAATAATTTATCATAGAACTATAAATTTTTTTATTTGATTTTAATTGTTTACTTTTGTATTTCTTATGGCATATATTTTTTAAATAAAAATATAAAATTATTAATTATATTAAATTTAAGTTTATAAGATAAAATAATTTCTATTATAATTTCAATTGATTAACGAAAAATATATAATATAAATGAATCATATTTAATATTTTAAATTATTTTATAATATTCATCACTATTTTATATTGCTATTATTAAGAAATTGGATTCATTTTACTTTAGTTTTTTCAATTGATTTTTGTTTTGTTTTTCAATATACTTAATTTTTAAAATAAAAGTTTGAAACCAAATTCACAAGATTAAGAATTATTATTTTTTAAAATTAATTATAATGATCTATTATTATTATTATTATAGACTTTATTATTAGATTTTACTTTTGTACATGTATTTCAATAATTGTGTAACTAATAAAATAATAAAAAATATTAAAGGACATTTTTTTGGGAAGAAAGAATTGTTTCTTTCATATGCAAAATTTTAGGACATGTTAGATTTTGAAACTATTTTTCCTATTAAATGTGGAATTTTATTTTATATAAACTTAAATATTAATATGATATAACAAAATATAATATATCTTTATATATTTTTTTTGGTCAAGTACTATAATGATTTATTATTAGATTTTCTTAGTCTTTTCATTCGAATGCTTCTTACATAGTTCAAACCCAATGCAATTAGTATTGCAAGTCTTATCTCAACATTTGCTATTGTAGAAGATTTTGAACTAGTTCCCATCACTCTGAAAAAAATTGTATGGATTTTACCACTAACAAATAGTAGAGACAAATTTTACTTTAGTTGCGAATGTATGGAGGGCTTTCAAAAAAATGCCAGCAACTAAACCTTGAATAATTATTAATTATGAAACAGATATGCACCTATCTCAATATTCAATCATTTTTGTTTAATGGCCTAAAAAAGGAAGATTGAATCATAAAAATTCAGACATAAGTCAAAAATGGGAAACTGTAGATATAATCTCAGAAATTTGGTAATCAATATTTTCAATTGGAGAATCAAGATAGACATTGCTTAGGCGAAACATTAGGCGGAAAGCAGATTGCATTTATTATTTAAAATAATGAGCATTGACAGTGAGATACACGGGTTACGTTTAAAAAATCAAACCCTATTCAAACAATATCATAATTTCAATTATTTAAATTTCGTTAGTTAGGGTTTCAACATACATTTGGCTTACGACTAAAGCATTGGCAGATTAAATTTGGCTTCTATTATCTCTTTCTCTACTAGCGCTTAGATCATTTCACCGGAGCAAACCCTAACAATAAAATATTTGCCTCCAAATGCAAAAACTTGATAAAAATTTACTACATAGATGGAGTCAGTAATAATCCATGCTACTGCATGTAGCCAGAATTTTTGTTAAATTAACTAGGAATGCTTTCATAGTTTTATGCCCAAACATTGAAACCTTTAACAAAATTATTTAGGGAACTTTTTGCACTTAAAAAATAAACAGTGTTCGAAAGTATATGCTCAAAGAATCGCAACTACTCTGCGTGTCAAATCTGTAGCTCAGGATAGAAGAACTTTGTCTCCTTTCAATGCAACCAGTACGGGTTATCTTAACTCAAAGGAGTGGCCACTGAGTTTTGTGGAAGCTCATATAAAATACCCGAAAAGGGCTATAATGGTAAGTAGATACAACAAGGGGCATTTAAGCTTGTGGGATGCGTATTACAATTCAGAGGAAGGAGATTATGATGGACTTCCTATAAAAAATCTCTAGGGAAGTCATCGGGATTAACTTAAAAGCGATGCAAGATAACGAAACCATAAATACCCATCTCATCTTTTGAACTTGTAAGCTCGAAAATGTCATTTTTGTTCTATGACACATATATGTTCTTAAGAACACAACAACTAAAGCCCAATCAGCTGGTCGGTGGCCATTTTTGATATTCACCTATGAAATGCAAACTGCAAAGCGAATATTTGAAAACATCCCATATCAACAACCCTAATCCCTCCCGTCTGCTTGAACACAAATGCCCTAAAAACCCAAAAGACCAAAGCTCGATATGTATGTCGTAAGCCCTCTATTCATATTTCAAAAACACGTTAAAAACAGAGGAGGTCAATTTCAAAAATAGTACTGTCCACCAAAAAAAGAAAACCTAGGTTCCCAGTGCCTATAAGAAATGCACTATGACATTGTGATTTCAAACCCAAAAGGAAACCAATAAAAAAAGATGAAATCCAGGCTATATCCTAAAAGAAAAGCGAAAATCAGACCCTCAATCCTTTTTAGCTCAACTTAAATATGTGAACACATGAAAGCTCACAAACATCTATATGTCTTCACGGAAAACCTAGCGCAAAATAATCAAAATGGACTTAAAAGGTGACCTATGCAATGTGAAGGCAACGTTGGTGATTCAGAACTTGAAGGAAATTAGTTCAGAAAAAAATTCTACTAATCTTTAGAAAGAAACTACAATTCAAGTGCTGCACTTATTTCCTCTTCCTAGCAACACCTATAGTATTCTTGCTGTAGAATAAAATCACACAAGCAAACAAATAAAATGCTTAAAACATAATTTTTAGTATAAACTTGAACTTCTCAAAAAAACAAAAAATCCCAATGCTAACCAATCTGAATTATAGGGAAAACGCAATGACTAACTTGAAGAATGCACAAGCTGAGATTAAATCGCCTCAATAAAAATTCGGAAAGAACACTTGTAATAGAGACTTTGAACGATGACGACAAATAAAAGACAAAAGGCTTATTTAATAATAGTTGGAAAAGATAAAACTACAATTAATGCACTCATTAATAAGGTGTCAGAAAAACTGATTTTTTAAAAATAAGTTTCTCTATTTTTGACAAATGTGAAAAAGATGATATTGCAATCAATGCAGTTGTTGAGAAAATTATTAGTATTTTTGTTGAAGAAAATTGAAAATTTTCATTGCCTTTTTCATCATCAGCCAATACAATTTTTTTTTAAAAATATTTTCCAATTCCAAAAAAACTGCAAATTAATATACCTTTTACAAACATTAGTGTATAGATAGATGGATAGATAAAATTTTAACATCCATGAGGCTAAAAATAGCCTATGGGACAACAAGACAACTCAAACAGACTTAAGTAGCACTGTTCGCTTCTTGTGCAGGATGATGATGAGTCCACCCAATTGCTCAATGTACTCTTCATTGAATAGGTTATGCCAAGAACTGTCACATATAGTATTCGCAAATTTATCTCTGCTACTCTTGTAGGCCTCACATTCTAAAATAAAGTGCTTTTCAATTTCCACTTTCCCAGAATTGCAAAATCTGCAAATTCTCTCTTCCCAAGCCTCCTTTGGCCTCTTCCAACGCCCGATCTCACAACGAAGTTGGTGAGAGTTGGTTCTCAGCTAATCAATAAGAATTTTAGACCTCCAAGAAATGTTGGCTCTTATGTATGTTTTTTGGAGTTGATCACAAGTGGGGTTGAACTCATTTATATAATATAGTTTCTTCCTCCCGATCTCGCTTCCCCAATTTCTCTTGTAGAATTTCTCCATAACAAAGACTTTTATTTCTTTATTATTTGTGGGGCATATATTGAATTGAATATTCCATTTACTCATCCATTTGATGTTTTGTTGCATCCATGTCCTTTTTCGCTTACATAGTGTGTCACTAAAGACAACTTTAGGCCATCTATCCTCTTCCATTTTTCCAATTCTTTTTAAATAGCTTAGAAGGCGAACCATAAACTTGCTTGTGATCAAGCGCTTTTAGATTCCTTCGATTTGTTTCCATTGTGCTATAGTAGTGTTGCTGGCCCATAATTCACACCCGTAAAAAACAACTGGCAGCACAAGAAGACCAAACAAGGTTTGAGTAGTTTTCCAATCCCACAACTCCACGCCACGACACCTATTCTAAAGAGCATAAAAAGCCTTCAACCCACCTAATATCCTTTTATACCTGCAGCTAGACCAGCTTAATTTTTTGTTGAAATCGATGCCAAGGTATTTATACTCCGCAACTTCTTCAAGAACACTTCCATTATAATAAAATTCATGTTGATGCTATTTTTTATTATTAGAGAAAATCATAACCTTAGTCTTGCTGATATTGACCTGCATCCCCACCATTCCGCAAAAGTGCTCAAGAGAAGATAGATGATTTTGCAAACCACAAGCAGATTTGACAATTAAAATGAGATCGTCCGCATATAGGAGCAACTTTATAACAAATTCACCTAGCTGAATGCCTTCACCCTTTTGCATGTTTAACCACTCTTCCAGTTTGTCAATATATAAACTAAACAAAGTAGGAGATAAAGGGCAGCCCTGTTTGACTTCGATATCGCTCCTAAAACATTCTGAAATGCCATCTGAAGTTTTGATTTTAACTTTCACCTCTTCTTACATCCTATGAACAGCAGCTTTGAGATGCATAAGAATTCTCAATTCTTCCATCCTGAATCAAAGCTTGTCTCTCGGAATGGTGTCAAAAACCTTTTTAAAATTTGTAACTAATGTAAAACTTCATGATTCGAAAGGTAGGAAATTCTATGAAAATAAAATCTACACACAAAAAAAATTACTCTCAACATATAAGAAGTGTACTGCTACATACATAAATGACATTTTATTGAAGAAATAAGCAATGTACCTAAACACAGAATTCAGAGAGAGAATAATAATCTTATAAGAGAAGGGACAATTTTTGCCTTCCTACTTTTCAAATCGAAAGGTTAGAATGAATGAGGCCGTGCTGAAGCGCTAGATTAATTTCAGCATGTCGAAGCGAAATCTGGGTGCCACTTGACAAATGGCATACAAAAAACAAAAGTGATGGGAATTAAATACGCCAGAAAGCTACAAAGGCATGGGAACAAAAACCAAGTCAACAACAATAATGGGCATTGCCGATCAGCTGAAGAATCGTTGCCGGAAATACGGAGAAAAGGTCGGGCAATCCAATTCATCCCATACGCATCACTCACTCTGCTCTCCATTCCACGCCCGATACAACAAATATATATAAAAATATCCATATCCTCTGTCCTGCTGGCCTCGTTGACATGGGCTGTAGTGCACGATCCACGTGATGGAAGAATGAATGCGAATGGGGCTTCAGTGGGGGACCCATATGACCGTGCCCTTCTCCATCATCTCCCTTGGGTAACGCTTAAACGCCTCCCATGTTTCTTCTTTGCCGGAGCATCTCTGGAGCTGTCGATTAGATGTTACGGAGGGGGGCAAAAAGACTTGCTGGTAAACGAGCCTCGTCCTTATTAGATCAAATTTGTGAATAGGTCAAATGGGCGGATCTGGGAGAGTCCACAACTCCGGTTTTGGTGGGGAACAACCTATTAATTTAACTAGTGGTAGAAATTTGTTCCATTCTAGCTGGCGCTTATTCCCTTTTTGTTTCGCTACCTCTCATCCACATTTTCCTTCTCCCACGTTTCTTTTCCGAGGAAGGAAGGGAGATATTGAATTTGGGCGTTTTTCAGACGGTTGTAATAGTAGCAATTTGTCGGAGATTTGAAGTGCACATGGAAGAAGTGTTGATCTTGAGATTGGTTTTTTTCTTGTGGGTATGGACGAATTGAGAATCGTTTGATGGGTGTAATTGATTTGGGTGTAATCGTTTGGTAGAGCAATTTTCAAGGGTTTTCTTCACCAACTGGTGCAAGGCAAGTCATTTTCTCTTCTCCCCACTTTTCCCATGATTTCTTGTCTTTCATTGTAATATTGTAGCGTTATCCTTATAACTGGACGGTACTGGTAAACGTGCTATGTTCATTCACTAATGTGAAAGATCATAAAAAAAGTTGTTGATGTGAAGTATTTTGATTCGAAACCTTGAAATTTCAGGAATGGTGTAAGGGATTGATTGATGAGGTTTCTTATGTTGTGATTTGGTATGTGGGTTTCTCAGAGCTGGCTGTGAAAGATAAAAAGAAGTTGTTGGTGGGAAGTTATTCTGATTCGAAACCTTGAAATTTCAGTAATGGTGTAAGGGTTTGATTGATGAGGTTTCTTATCTTGTGATTTGGTATGTGGGTTTCTCAGAGCTAATTGGGGTTAGTGTCAAAACAACAGTGACCCTTTTGGTAGGCATCTGTAGCGAGTGAGGTTTTTGTGTGGCAGAATTGTGTGCGACAAGGTGGGCATAGATTTTGTTGTGGGATAGGAGATGTCTTCAAAGGAGAGGAAAGTGAGAGTGGGATTGAAGCTTCCAATCCCTGCGAGGGAAGATACGTTTTCAAAACCCTTACCATTGCCATTACCTTTGCCATTACCATTACCATTACCGTTGCCTCCACCTGGACCAAACGTGCAGACTGCTTGCAAGTCACCCTCCACTACTCTCCAAGAAGTTGCTCTTGAAGATCTCCACAAGATCTCAACCCTTGGATGTGGTAGCAGTGGTAAAGTTTACAAAGTTGCACATGTCAAAACAGGCAAAATTTATGCCCTCAAAATAATCCAGGAAAAGCATGAACTTGCAGTCCGAAAGCAGATAATGAGAGAAATGGAGATTCTTAAAAGAGCCAATTCTCCACACATTGTCCAGTGTTATGGCATTTTTGATCGAGGTGGGGAGATCTCCTTTGTGTTGGAATATATGGACGGTGGAACCCTTGCACAGGTTCTTCAGGCTCACAAGAAAATTCCCGAACCCTTTCTGGCTGAGGTTGCCAGACAGGTCTTGAAGGGGTTGCTTTACTTGCATCAGAACAAAATTGTTCATCGTGATATAAAACCCTCCAACTTGCTAATCAACAAGAGGAGGGAGGTCAAAATAGCTGATTTTGGTGTTAGCACTGTGTTGGCTCACACTTTGGCACCATGTAATTCATTTGTGGGGACTTGTGCATATATGAGCCCGGAGAGATTTGATCCTGATCGCTATGGAGGAGAGTATGATGGTTGCTCAGCTGATATATGGAGTTTGGGGTTATCTTTGCTGGAATGTGCAATTGGAAGATTTCCTTGTTTATCTCCTGGGCAGAAGGCTGATTGGCCCACATTAATGGTGGCTATATGTTTGGGTGATCCTCCATCTCCACCTCCAGATGCATCACCAGAGTTTGAAAGCTTTATCAGAAGTTGTTTGCAGAAAGACGCCTCGCATCGTCACAATGCACACCGGCTTCTCTTCCATCCCTTCTTGAAGAAATTTGAAGAGAAGCCCTGTGACCTTTCTCCCATCTTACGCTCTTTACATCTATAGGATTGTTCTTCCATGCTATCATGATTGTGCATTGATAAAAAAAAAGGAAGGTTTTGCAATGCCAATCGGATGTTACTCACTGTACTTCAAATTTTATTTTGTTTTGGCAAAATAAGTAAATGGAACATCAAATCATTTTTGTTTGTTGTTTCCAACCTTAAGCCATGTAATGTCATTATCTTTTTCCAGCTTTGCAGAGGAGTAAAGTGCACTGCCCATTTACGCCCCTGTCATTCTTCGCGTACTGGATATCATGTCTGTGTCTCAATTTGCTCATTTTATATTCTTGTGTCAACCTTATTGTAAATTGTACGAGTAGACGATACTGAAGATTTTCAGAAAATTATATTGATGACATCAAAATGTAAGGGTATGTTTGAATTTCTTTTAAACTATTTATTTATTCAATTCTGTAGGAAGACATGGTTCTGCTAACCCTCTTCACAAGATTCTGCGGGACAATTTAAGGTGGGAGTTCTCATGCACCGTTTAGGCCTTAAAATGGAATTTATTCTGCCTACTGTTACCCTATCTTTTAATCTATGCAGCCTCTATTATCTGGTGGCACATTGTAGTTCCCATGAGGTTTATTTTCTGATGACCATAGAGACAACCTTATATATCAAAGATAGCGAGACAAAGCTCAATGTTCCATTTACATCATATATTATGTAAAAATGATCAAAACTTGAATCCAAGTCCAAGACTTCTCAGATGAGAGGCTCACAATCTACCACTGTGTTGTAGACTTTCAGACTCTTACCTGTAATATTTCCTCGTATGAATAGCCTAATAGTTCAATGGATTTTGTGGCATTTAAAACTGATTTGATGTTAATGTTCCCAAAACAACTCTCCCGGTCAACAGATTTGGAAATTGTTGGAAATAAATTACACCTCACTAGAGTTCTTCTCAGAATAAAACCCATTAAAGTCCAGATAAGTTAGAAATTACAAAGCACACTACAAGAACTAGTGATATGATAACTTTCTTACTCCCACTCTGCTGATTTGAGTGATTCTGGAGTCATTATCAAGAGTGCCTGTCCGTTGTCTGGATTCAAAGATGGTTCACTTTACCAATCAGGAAGCACGTTTGCACTTACGAAATCATGCATAGTTTCTTGCCACTATTTGGTTCTCAACAAGATTGCACCCAATGCTTGAACCGCCACCAACATAATGCTAACATCCTGTTTATAACTTCATGGTATTAGATTATGAATTCATGTTCATTGGCCATGGAAGACATTCTGGAATCATGCAATCAAGTGGTACTGGAGTTCCTGCAACTACAATAAAATGAATGATTTGGGATTTATTCCATTTACAGGAGCGAATTAAAGCTGCGAGTTTTTTATTAAAGGGGTACAGGGATCCTTAACTTTGAAAAAGCCAGTTACAACGACTTTCACGTAACTTGTTCACAAAATGTGTAGCTTGTTACATTTAAGTTAAAAATGTTATGGGTGAGTTTGAGATCCGTTTGGGTTTAGATTGAGGATTTGAGTGGAAATTGGAATTTGAAATCATCAAATTCCTAATCCACTGTTTGGGTTTGCAAAATAAGAATTGGTATTCAGGGAAATGTGGATTCAGTATTGTCATTTGAACTCCAAAATAAGAATTCCATCTCTCCTCAAAATACTTGTTATTTGGAATTCCTATTTTATTGTGATATTGCTATCACGATTTAACTGTGTGATTTGTGAGTCAAACTCATTGACCTATGTTTCATGAGTAGTGATTCAACTCTCTCATAAGAATAAATGGAACACTTAGCACTCATTGGATCTAGGTGATTCCTATTTTAGTTCACATTTAAAATCTCATTTTTTGAAAATGAAGATACTAAAGTGAAATTTAATTGAGTTTGACATCCGGATGCCCATTTGAAAGCACCTATTTTTGCACATATTTTGAAATTTAATTGAGTTGTAACTGAGAGAGTGAGGTGTTTCAAGAAATGAAGCCCTTTGCATCTACTTCAAGCACCCTTTGAATGCCATTTTGTTAAAATTAGTAGGTGCCGCTTGAAGAAATATGAAAGATTATTGCAGAAATTTGCACGAATACAAATTTTTTTAAATTGGGGGATTGTTGCACCTAGTCTAGTACTGCACATATCTATTTTCTTTTTAACTTTTTCTTGAATTTTTATTTTGCAATGAACATCGACATTTTCGGCATGTGTGGAGTTAAAAGCACCATGAACAGGGCCTTGAACAAATTAGAGATATGAATCGCCTCCCACTATAACTTATATATTCATTTTTGGAACCATATATTTGTATATTGAACCAAACAGGCTTGGAGCAGCAAATTCCAAATATCAAATATTTTGGGTTTGAACCCAACAGTTCCTAAATAAATTCCAGAAACCGTAATATGGATTTCAAGTTCCAGAATCCTGAATCAAGGATTTTAGATTCCAAATTCTAAATCATATTCTAACAACCAAATAGATGGAATTTTTCCACATTTCGAAGATTGACTTTGTCTCATCAGTATGAAATATTTTTCACATCAAGTCAAATTGTGATAATGTTAAAAGATTTAATTGTTATTAATTTTTTATTGGTCAAATCAATTGATCCATATTAACATCAAATAATTTTAAATTTTTTTAAAAGATATAATGCAATTCTATTTCTATAAAACGAATCTATTTTTGGATTATATCTTTCTCCTAAAAAGGAATCAATTTTTGGATCCACAAATAACTGACAAAATTTACGTCGGCGGAGGATGAACCATTAAATGTAAGGAGTGGTAGACAGTGCAAAGCGATAAGAATCGATGGGCTGGCTCAGAATGCCATGCTTTTATAAAGTGGCAGGAAAAGTGGGCATTGTAAATCATGTGATTGAAATTAAAGGGCCCCTCTAAATATTTGTTTGTCGATATGCACTATATATTTGAAGCGTGGTGTGAGTGTTCTGGACGGAGCCTTAAATATCACGTCCATTTAAATATTACAAGATTATTATTCTGTTATATAACACAAAGATTATGATGTTTTACTTTTTCACTTTTTGTCCCTAAATTAAAACGGCCCTATAAACCATATTGGAAATGGTGGTTGGTGTTCATTATTATGTAGTATAGCAATGCTGAACATTTTATATCTTTTCTCTTTATAATGACATTGGTGGTAATAGTCATAAAATATTGAATAAATATGTAGTTGCCATTTTATGATTTGGTTGTATTTGTTTGAGATTTATTTCATTTTTACAATTTATTTTATTTTGTGCTTATTTAGTTTAGATTCAAAGTTATAGTTTGTTTGATTGATCAAAGTCAAAATTATGATTTGTTAAAATAAATTTAAAATATGTTGGCTTCAAAGTAAAATTTAATTTTGTGTTAGCTCTTCTTACTAATAATAATGTCCCGATTTGAAATATGCAATATTTCACTCTTTACATGCAAAGTTGTATTTAAGAATTATGTTTTGATATTTCAAAGCAATATTTTTTTTTAAAATATGACATCAGAGGTAAACTGTTTTTACAATAATCTCATTTATTTCAAATTTTCAAAATTTTCCTTCAAATGTAAGACTCGTGCATAAAACATGTATATTGTGTCTCACAAGTCCATAATCACCTTTTATAATGAATATCCATATCTACATAAAGAAAATTAAATTAATTTTTTTTTATATTAGAAATGTACACCTCTAAAGATAATTAAGATTAATTTTGGTTCATGAAAGTGTTTTGTAGCTAGTTTATTGCATTTGAGGTTACGTGATTGTCAAATGTTATTTGATCACAATACATTGCAATGCATCAATTGTCCCTTGATTAGGATTTTTCATTAACTAGATGTATTGCGATTAAACATGGAATTCAAGTACAACAAGACTTATTAAAAGCCTTACTAATTCTCACATGTTCATTTAGCATCAAATTTTACTAGATCATAGTTCAACATCATATAAAAACATTTCATACCTAGCATGTGTTCCATGAGTTCTTTCATCATCTTTATATGAAGTTGAACACTTTACTATCATCTTGTAGCCTAGGAACATTTGTTTACCTAATGAAGATTCAACTTTTACCTACATTTTTGTTTTACATTTACTTTTGCATAAATTTTAGGTTTCTATGCAAATGATCACCATTGATAGTTACCATCTCATTTAGATCTAAAAGGCTAGGATAATTAGAATAATTAAGAGGGGGGTGAATCAATTATTCTCAGATCCAAATGTGAAAATTCAACTTCAAACAACTTTATCAAACTCATAAATCCACTCGGCTAATATAGAAAACATCAATAATCCAAATTTATTCATATAAGCACTTAGCTCTATGTTTAGTGTTAGTCTAATCTCAAAAACATGAGTAAATAACATGAAATGCAAAAAACAATGTTCACACATGTATAACATCGAGATTTAACGTAGAAACCTAGTTTGAGAAAAAACACCAAGTAACATGCTCCACTTTTTCACTATTCTGAAATGAGCTCGGTTAAGAGCCAACCCTATTAAAGGTTACAAAGCACACTGTTAAGTGTAATCCTATTTAAGGATTTAATCACCTTGTTAGGAGTGACCTTAACAGTAACAGATTTCCACAATCCATTTGTAAAGTACTGAGTTTTCTGGATTAGATTGTGTTTGTTTATTTCATCAACGTTTCGGATCACACTACATGATCCATCATCAGGATAAGAAAGTGCAGGATAGTAAGATATGCAGACTGGACCTTTCTCAAGAATTATAAGAAGAGAAGGGGGAAGCTCGTAAAACCATGCAAAGCTAAAAATAGAAAAAATAGCAAAAAGGTACCCCCACCAAAAAGTATAAGAAAGAAGAAAAAATGAAAGAAAAAGGTTTAAAAGAAGGACTTTCAATTTGACCTTGTTAAAGGTCTTCAAAACATCCCATTGAAATGTCACCTTAATTAAAGGATTTACAATATGATTGTTATGTTAACTTTGATTAAAGAATTTTACTACCACAATGCTTAGAAAGTAACAACTAGGTTGATTTGATAAAATACAATTCACTTTGTATGTTCAAATCTTTATTTGACTCATTCTTGGTTTATTGATTGAACTTTATTACATTCTCCATCTTTGATCTGCTTGGCAACTCTTCAAGCAATCCCTCTTTCACTAACTTCTCACTTTTCATTTGCAGCTCTTGTTTCACGAATTCACCAACCAATAACCTCTATAAATCATCTCTTATGTCTCCTTAAATAGACAAGTTTAATATTTTGTCGCTTAATCATAATTGTAGATCTTAGGGTTTGATTAGGTTTGTTAGTTTTTTCACCGTTTTGATCTTCTTCTTCTTCTCTTGAAGCTTTTGCAAACTTCTCATTGAATATTTTCCTTAGATCACTTAACAAACTCAATTCATGCATTAAATACTCATCAATCCTTATCTTTTACACATTTTGACCAATCTGTAAATTCAATTATTTTGGCCTCAAAACTTGATTCTTTCACAAACTATTAACATGATGACACTCGGTCATCACTATGTTCTTCAACTCAGTCATCACTAGGTAGCTCAATCACCATTGATTTGTCTACCTTGGCTTACACTGGCTTTCTCGATTGTCAATATCCTTAGACATTACTTCAATTTTACCTTCATCTTGCTCAGTGGTTACCATCACTTGGCTAATACTATTTTGTTTGACTAATACTTAAGTTCCTTAATCTTCTTCTCAGTAATGCTTAACTTCTTCATTGACCTAGTAACATGTTACTCAGTCAAACTTATGTTTTACTCAACTTCTTGACTTCTAATAATCATCTCTTTCATACTTCAACTCATATTTATTCTTCAATACAATGATCAAACAACACATTATCTTGTCAAAAAATACTAATCGATCAAGTACCATTTGTAGTTCCATCATATTGACTCCTTTTTACTCAACACTTAACTAGTTCATCTTGTTATCTTTCTCTTTTCAAATCATCTTCATCAATCAAATAATATGACACTCTACACTGTTAGAAAATGTCTTACTAGTAAAGTTTGATATCAGTGACAACATAACAATTGTTCCAATTGTAGTTCCAACAATCTTCCTCTTTGGCATTGATGGCAACAACTTTAGTTGCCATGCAAAGGCAAAAGTGCTATCTTAATTTTCACTGTCAATTCCCTTTGTGTTCACTATTGTTGGCATTATGATTATTTTTGTCATTAGTGACAACACTTACTCAATTTTGAATGCTTACCGAGCATCCAATGGTTACTTTGTAAGCTTAGCAGTTATGCAGTTTACATCGAGCATTCCTGAAGCTACTAAGTAAATACAGGCAATGTGAAGACCAACAGTGTCTACCGAGTTTTTCACTGTCTACCATGCTTCCTAGTGTCTACCAAGCAGCAAGTTTGTGTCATGAAGATTCAGTGTAAGCCGAGCGTTGAAAGAAGCAGTGTTTACCGAGTGAAGCAAGGTAAACTCAGTGTGCAATATTTACCGAGTGACACTACATCTACCGAGTCACCAGTGGTTACCGAGTTCAGAACTGCATCAAGTGATTAGTATGGACCAAGCCTTCACTTCTACTAAGTGCATGATGATGCCGAGTAATCCAATGGACGCCGTCTATCAGAAGGTCACCAAGTCAGTTCAGTGAACCCGAGTTATTTACTATTGGGCCGACTTTGTAAAGTATTTGTTCACTTGTATTTTGGCCGACCTTGCAATTTTGTAAAATTGAAAGGTATATATGTAAGATGTATTGTAAGATATCACATATGAAAGGAATAGCAAAGTAATGTGAAGTAATTTTGAAAGGTATCTGTGAAGGATTTTCAACAGCAGTTCAAGGAATACAGCAAGGTCCATACAGAAGCAAAAAAGTTATATTCATCACATAAGGTGATCAGTGCGTAAAGGATCTTATCAGCAATTAGTTGTAAGTAGATCCATTGCCTCATCTTAACAGGTGAATCAGTTTTCTAAATCCTCTAACAAGGTAGATTTAACAGTCTTTGTGTAAATCTCCTAACCAAGTACATACTTCATTGTATGTTTGTAGATCCTCTAACAAGGTGGACCTAGCAGTCCTTTGTGCTCCTAATAGGGCAGATCACCAAAAGTGGTCAATGTAAGCCTTAATAGGCCAACTTTATGCTGTAGTATTGAAGTTTTGTGGGTATCATCCCCACCCCAGTTTTACTTTCTATTTGGAAGGTTTCTGGGTCACCAAAATATTGTGTTCTTTTGTGTAATGAATGTTTTACATTTCAGAACCAATGCATGCAGTAGCATAGATGGATGTGTGGTAAATTAATAAAAAGTTTTAAGGTTACTGATTCACCCCTCCCCTCTCAGTAACCTGTCATGTCTTGAATATTTCCAACAATTGGTATCAGAGCTTTGTGGTTCTCAGGATAAAAGTTTGGTAGCTTGTGCAAAGATCTAAAAAGACAAATGGAGATATTTAGACTTGACAAGGCAATTGAAAATGAAAAGCTAGATCTAGAGATGGCCATAGCTCAACTCAAAGAAGCAAAGGAGCATCTTTCCCAATCCTTGAAAAGAAGGAAGGAACTTGCAAGAAAAATGGATGACCATCAGTATGTTGAACAAAAGATTGAAGACCTTTTACCATCAAGCAGCTCAAATGAAGCTAATGAGGCAATCAAGGAACTCCTAGCAAAGAATGGCTCTCTACAGGAAGAAGTAAGAAAACTTAAAAGAGAACAAGAAATCCAATCAATTAGGTTATGTGAAATTTTGGAACAAAGAAATAAGGCAAATGAAGACTTGGAGGCAAGAAATAATCAATCCAATCGACATGAAGACCTCATTGATCAAATCTTTGGAGCAAATGAAGAAATCAGGATTCTCAAAGCATAGAATGAAAGAATAAGAAGTGATCTAAATTGTGAAAGAGAAATTAATGAAAGAATATTGAGAGAACTGAGATGTGAAAAGAAAATTGTTGAAAAATTAAAGAATGACCTAAATACTGAAAAAAAATCAATGAAAGAATGTTGAAATCACAAGAAGATATGAATCAACTGATTCAACAAAATGAGTAGAATCTTCATAAGCAAAAAGATAAAGCAGGACTTAGATATAATGAAGAACAAGGTGAATCTTCCAAGCAAGGTGCAAAAAGGAATCTAAAACCCTCATGCAATCATTGTGGGAAAATTGGTCACACATCAAACAAATGCTGGAGCAATGGAAAAGGGAAATTCAATGGAAAGTGCTATAACTGTAATCAGCATAGTCACAAAGCCAACGAATGCAAGGAGAAACCAAAATTTGGAGGTAATTGTCACAAATGCAAGAAGCATGGTCACAAGGCATCTCAATGCAAATCCAAATCATTCAATCCAGTTAAACAACTTGTAAAGGCAATATTTGGTTGGGACTACAATACCTAGTGTAGATGTCATTATTGTGGAGAATATGGACACACTGGTATAAATTGTGCAAGGCATCACCTAAGGAAGAAGGACACTACTATAAGATGTTACACATGCACTGAACTCGGTCATATAGCTAAAAACTGCATGAATATAGGTAAAATTGAAGATGAAAAGAAAGCAAGGGCTGACAACATAAGGAAACAAATGAAGCAGCAATAGATTCCTAAATCCACTGAAGATACAAGCTCAAATCATGGAAGTGAAGTCACTCAAGAAGTGGGTGACTCCATCCCCTCAAACTAAATTTCTAAGAATGCGTTGGAGCTATACTTAGTAAGGAAATCATAAGCAGTTCCAAGAAATACGAGGAATGTAAATGATCCAATCAGTATTGCAGATACACCAGGATCACAGAAAGGTTATCTTTCACCAATTGCATTAGACTCCGCCAAAGAAAGTGGTTAAAGACCTTAGCGAGCAAGGTTGGGAGTAAAAGGAATTTGGTTCATCTACCGAGTTGATACTCTTGCCGAGTTAGGTTAGTGGATGACAGTCTGTCATGCACTACAACAATATGGTACCTAGCATTGATGGAAAACTTTTCATCAAAATGGGTGAAATTCAACTTCATTTTGCATCGTATCCTCAGAGCAAAGAGATTTCCAGGTGCATTTAAGAAATTTCAAGCGATTTTGAGTGAATTTGCAGTTAGGGAATTTGTTCAAAGGTTTCCATCACTCACTGAGTAGCAATGGCATCCGGAAGCACCAACACTAGCAAGGTGAAAAGAGGATCAAAAATGTTGGTCAAGGGTGTAGAATGGAAAGCACCAAATTTCAAGTTAGTTCCCGCAATGGCATAGGCACTCGAACCTAATGGCGCACAATCAAAAATTCCACCAAAGGTACTTCTGATTAACAATATCTACACTCACTTTAAATGTTCAATTCAAGAGATAGGAACCCTAGAATTATTCAACTCAACTCTGTTGCCTGAATTATTCAACTGTGCCACACTCAACATATTATATTTTAGTACATCAATTCAATATGCATTGTCACATTTGATTTTGTCATTCAATATAATAGATCCTTTATCCTTCACATAACATGGTGCATCATTTCCAAACTTAACGAAATTTATGTTATAGTGTTCTAGCTTTTCAAACTTACTTGTATCACTAATCATATGATGTAAGAAACCACTACCAACTATCAATTTATCATTTTTACTAACATGTGAAATAAGAGAAATTTTCTCAAACTTTTCATCTTTGTTAGATTCATCTTTCATAGCAACATAAACAACCTTTTCATCATGTTCATCATAATCAATTTCATAGTCATCTTTTTTAGCAATGTAACAAGATTTCTTACCTTTTCCCTTGTAGTCTTTGTTACCTTAGTTGTCTCTATTGTCTCTCCTTCTTTGGTATCTATTGTTTTTCATTTCTTACTTTTCATCTCTTTTGGTATATCTCACAACAATAAGACCAAATTTATTGCATGTAAAACATATTATAGGAAGTTTACCTTTGTATTTTCCTTTTTCTCTTGGTAGCCTTCTTGCCAATAATGTTTCTAGATCATCAAGATCATCGTTTGATTCACTATCACTATCTACAAGCGTACTTTTTTAAAATTTTCTCTCTTTTAGATCCCATCAAGGGTTAGTTGAGACTTAAAAACATATTCAACACTAGGTGTATAATTATCAAAACTTGACAATTCAAATGTATTGATTGTACCGATTACACTATTTAGGGTCAATTCATTACCATGTATACATCTCAATTCTTGTATTGCAAATACTTTAATGACATAAATAGGAAGTAAGGTTCTTAATACCTTATTGATCAAAGTCTCTTCAGATATGTCTGCTCTAGCACCTCTAATTGTATTCACCACTTCTTTGATTTGGCCACAATATTGAACAATAATTTGTCCTCCTTTCATTCTCATATCTTTAAACTTTCAGCTATAGCCCTTAACAATTTTTTGTTTCCTACATGAATTTATGCCAACTTATCCCACAATTTCTTTTAGTAGTGCAATCCTTTACATCATCAAATTCAGAAAACTTATGGAAGATGCCATATCTATCATCATTTGACTGTGCTCATGCATCTCTTTTATTTTCTCAATTGTCATGGGTGTAGGAAAGTTTTATTATTCATTGTCCAGGTAGTATAGTACAATATCTTCAACTCTAGATAGATGCAATATCATCAGACATTGCCATGTTGGGAAGTTCTCTTTGTTCATCTTGGGTACTCCTCTCTTGTACATCTTGTTCTTTAGCTTAAGTCTCTTCAAACTTTCCTTACAAGAACCAATTTCTCTTATAGAAATTGTTATAATGATTAGAATAAATGAGAGGGGGAGGGGGGGCGAGATGAATTAGTTATCGTTGGGTCCATATATACCAATTCAACTTATAACAACTCAAAACAACTTAATCAAACTCATAAATCCACTTGGCCAATATAGAAAATCATTAGTAATCCAACTTATTCATATCAACACTTAGCTCTCTATTTAGTGTTAGTCGAATTGTAGAAACATATAACAGTAAATAAAATTATATTTAAAAACAACATTCGCACATGTATGGCACCAGGATTTAATGTGGAAAACCAATTTGAAAAAAAACTACCAAGTAACATGCTACCAATTTTTCACTCTTTTGAAGTGATCTCAGTTAAGAGCCAACACTATTGAAGGTTACAAAACATTCCATTAGGTGTGACCCTATTGAAGGATTTAATCACCCTGTTAGGAATGGCCTTGTTAGAAGTTTTCAAAACATCCCATTAGAATGTCACCTTAATTAAAAGATTTACAATATGATTGTTAAGTCAACCTTGATTAAAGATTTGACTACCACAATGGTTAGAAAGTAATAACTAAGTTAATCTGATAAAAGACAACTCACTTTGCATGATTAGATATCTATTTAACTCATTCCTGGTTCATTGACTAGACTTCATCACATTCTCCATCTCTAATCTTCTTGGCAATTATTCAATCAATCCCTTTTTCACTAACTTCTCACTTTTCCTTTGCAATTCTTGTTTCACAAATTTTCCAGCCAACAACCTCTATAAATCATCTCTTATGTCTCCTTAAATAGACAATTTTAATCAATTGTTGCCTAAACATAATTGTAGATCTTAGGGTTTGATCAGATTCATTGAATTTGTTCATCTATTTGTCCTCCTCCTCCTCCTCCTCCTTCTTCTCTTGAAACTTTTGAAAACTTCTCATTGAATCTTTTCCTTAGATCACTTAACAAAGTCAATTCATACATTAAATACACCAACTCCATAATCCTTATCTTTTATGCATTTTGACTAATCCATAAATTCAACTGTGTTAGCCTCAAAACTTGTTTCTTTCACAAATTGTTAAAATCCTAACACTCAGTTATCAATATGTTCTTCAACTCAGTCATCACTAGGTGGCTCGATCACTAGTGTTTTGTCTCACTTGATTTACACTAGCTTGCTCGACCATCACTATCCTCGGTCATTACTTTAGTTTTACCTTCATCTTGCTTAGTCATTACCATCATTTGGCTAATACTATTTTTTTCAATTAATACGTAAGTTCCTTAATCTTCTGCTCAGTAATACTTAACTTCTTCGTTGTCTTAGTAACCTATCATTTGGTCAAACTCATGTTTTACTCAACTTCTTGACTTCAAACAATCATCTCTTCTATACTTCAACTCATCTTTTTTCTTCACTTAATACAATGACCAAACAACACATTATCTTGTCAAATACTAACTGATCAAGTGCCCTTTGTATTTCTATCATACTTTTCTCTACTCAACACTTTATTAGATCATCTTGTTATCTTTCTCTTTTCAAATCCTCTTCACCAATCAAATAATATGACACTCTACATTGTTAGAAAATGTCCTGCTAGTAAGGTTTGACATCAATTACAACACAACAATTATTCCAATTGTAGTTCCAACAATCTCCCTCTTTGGCATTAGTGGAAACACCTTTAGTTACCATGCAATGACAAAAATATTCTCTTTATTTTCATTGTCAAATCCCTCTATGTTCATTGTATTAGATATTCATTAATATCCTTAGGTTCATTATGATTCTCATCCATATAATCTCTGATATATGCTCCCTCTTTACTTCTTTATGCTTCTCTTTGTGATACCAATTGTATTGGCTCCCTCTGTGTTATTGGATGGTAACTTGACATTCATCTTCTCCCACTTTGACAAAAATGCCTAAGACATCATCCTATGTACACATTTCCTTCTTTATCTTTTGTACTAACTAATCTTTGAATTATATCTCCCTCTTACGTCTTTGTTTATATTTGTCCTTGAGTGTGTCACTATGTGTCTACTTGAAACTTTATCAACTCATACTACTATCATTCTTTTTACAGCTTTAGGAAGTTCCTAAAGTGTGACCTCTTGCATCAATCTATAAAATATTTAGATCATAACAATTGATGCAATGCTGCATCTCTTCATAGTTTTCTTCAGATAGGGGAATGACTCCTAACTTACCTCTTAGATACACAAATGAATACTTGGGTAGTGCCTTAGTGAATATATCAACTATCCATTCATTTATATTCACATATTCTAGGCTCACTTCTCTTTGTCTTGCATGATTTACCTTATGTAATGATACTTGATTCAAATGTGCTTGGTCTTTGTGTGCATTGTAGGATTCTTGGATATGTTTATAATAGTTGTGTTATCACAATATATCACCACAAGTTTAGTAATCTCTTCCTTCATACCTTTCATCAATTACTTGATCTATACTATGTTTGAGCAGTTAACTGCGATTGCAACATATTCATCTTCTATCGTAGATTGTGAAATACAAATTGGCTTCTTACTTGTCCACAAAATCAATCTCTTTCCTAGGAAGAAAGCATCTCCAGTTGTACTTTTTCTCTCATCAATGTTTCCAGCCCAATCAACATCTGTGTACAATTTCAACTCAAACTTGTCATTCTTCTTATACCATAAACCATAGTCTCATGTTCCTTTTAGATATCTCAATATCCTTTTCACAACCATCATGTGATTCTTATTGGGATTAGCATAAAATCTTGCAAAACTTCCAATAGCTAACGTAATGTTAAGTCTACTATGAACGACATATTGCAATTCACCAATCATTGACCGATACAATGTTTGATTTACTTAAGTAGAATCATCATTCTTTAAAAATTTATGTCTAGTAACCATAGGTGTTCCAATTGGTCTTGAATCTTCCATTTCAAATATTTTCAGTATCTCCTTGCTATACTTTGATTGTGTAATATATATACCATCTTTCATTTGATAGACTTGCAAACCAACAATTTTCTTTATCTCTCCAAACATTAAAATCTCAAATTCTTTCTTCATCTCATTATCAAATGATTGGTACAACAAATCATGTCCTCCAAATACGATATCATCAACACACATTTTAGCTAGAAATATCTTATACTCAAATTCATTTTTCAAATACAAATTGTTGTTATCATTAGTTTTTAGAGTTTTTTTTAAAACCAAATATGTGTTGAGAACCCTTTCGAACTCCTCTCTTGAAAAGTCAATATGGGATCAACTCCAAGATTCTGGGTGATCTTGCAACCTAATGGAATCTATTCAGTAGAAGATAAATGTGAGTGTTCACGAGGAAACCTTTGCTAATTCTGAACAATTTTGGATAAGATGTTGAATTTTCTTGCTATCTCAAAAGAATAACCACACAAAAAAAAAAATATTTTTTGTATTTTTTCTATTTTATAATAAATGTAGTTTTAACTATGCAACTATATGAATTCTTAAACTAACCAAGTGTTTGTAAAAGAAAATAACAAAGATAAGGTAACAAGAAGTTTAAGAAAATGACTTGAAAAGTAAATTCCTAAGGAACATAAGCCATAGAAACAACACATCTACAAATTAAGCCTTTGAAAAGATCAATAGGTAACCAATGAAAATAGTAGAGATGCTTCCTTAATTGCACTAATGCAATTGTAGATGGGAATTTAGTAACCATAAGATGTTTCACTTTTCATCAGATCACAAGGCCATAGAAAGTGTGCTCATGCGAGACAAAAAGCTATGTAGGAACAATAGGGTGATCTCTTCTCCAACTAAGTATGTTAACAAAATTTGTAAACACATAGCAAACACCAAAATTAAAAGATCACTCAATCAAAACAACACAACAGAACTATTGGCTCCATTACACTCCATGAACATACATTCACAAAATATAACACACTCAGGAAAGAATGACTACACTCTGAATGAGAGCACCAATAACATATATTATTGCATCAAAATAATGGCCCATAATATATATTTAATTCCTCAATTTATAATAAATCTTCTCTTCAATTTGTGTTGAGAGAGAGAGATCTCTTCATGCAATTATATGCTTTTAAACTAGTAAAATAAATCTATTTATGTACAAACTAACTCTCTAACTGGTGCTAAGTAGGACTCTACCCATATTTATATTATTTAATGAGTGTATGAACCTTTACATATCTTAAAACAAATAAAAAATGAGAAAATAAGAAGAAGAAAGCCATTAGATGATGTAGGAGTCTCTGAAGATGCCAAAAATAGAAGCTCAACCTTCTCTAGAGGTTTGTAGGAGTTAAACTGCCATCAGAATGCATTTTTGATGCACGAAAAACTCTGAATTTGGAACTAACAGTTAACTGTTGGAACACCTCTAACTTCTTCAAAAACTTCTGACACACCTTTAGAGAACTATACCTTGGGAGAAGTGCACCTTGGAAGATAGGTCCAAAAAATGCAAAATTTTACCAAGTGTCAAAATTGAAATTCTAGCTTCTAGGTCTTGTTCCCCTTCATACCAGAGCTATGTCTAGGTATTTGCTCTTGAATTTCTCTATAATTTTTTTCACTTGAGTTGCACCTAAAAAATCTAAAGCATCATATTTATCCTTTACTTTTTGTCAATAGTTTCCCACCTCTATGCGAGTCTCTACAAAATCTCCCAATTTCCTATCTGATTTTGCAATGCCTCTTCTGTCTTAAATACTCATTTGATATCCTCATTAGTGGAAGCTTCTCCAAAAGGCTTCCAAAATTTTTCAAGAACTGCTTACACAGTCATTAATTTATACCTTGAATCATATTAAAAAATGTCCAGGAAAACATCATTGTAATGTCTCTTTCCCTCTAAAATCTACTCTTGGGTTTGATCCTTGAGCTTATGAATATCTACATGTAATTTCTCTATTACTTTATTACCATCCACAATCTTCTCTATCTAATCATCTATCTTATCTAACTCATCGACAATATATACATTCATCAACATCCAATACCTTTGACCCTTTATTTATTGTAATGCTTGCAAGTCTTTATTCTAGGTATGTACTTTGTCCATTAAGCCAAAAACTTGGTTCAATATAGCAACCGACTTATCTACATTATTCTGCATGTGGTGTAGTAGTTTAATATTTCCTTGTATGATTTGCATACCTTTCTCTTCAAAACTTTCCTGCCATTGCTAACAAGCCTTCAAAAAGGGATCTAATTGTACATTCTCCTTATCCCTCTTATCGAGTGCCACTCCTAGAGTCTCCTCAAGATTTTCAGGATCCAACGAACCAACTACTTCATGCAAATAACCTCTTGGGAATTCATTATGCTTTTAGAGCTTTAACACTTCAGACACATCTTGTTCTAAGTGTCTAAACACTTCTTTGATTCCCCTAGTGACCATCAATTTGGTAGTATCCACAGTGGGTTTTCCATATAATACCTCTTTGATTTGATAATATTTTGGGGTCAACTCATTAATAGTTGCATGTAGAAAAGGGATAGCAACATGGGCAAACAAGTCCTAATTTTAATCACTCATAATGAAGGCTAATGTTTATGCATCACCTGCAGGTGGCTCTGCCTTTGTGTCTAACCATCACCTCTTTCCTTAGCCATCTTGGACTATCTTCCATTAGAGATTTGTCCTTAGATGAAGAAGGAGCTTGTACCACTAGGCCTTTTCCCTTATCACTCCTCTCCAAGGTCCTCTCCTTTTGTGAGAGATCCATATCAGAAAACTCTATGTCTGTTGAGTCCACAGTCCTCACCTCTGTATTTTGGGAAGTCTATTGAGGTTCCTCATAGACTTGTCCCTCCTCTAATACTTCATCGACAAGTCTTTGTTGTGGTTCTTCTTCTTGTTCAACTTGTACTTGTTCTTCATTACTTGGAGGGAGAGGAGTAACTAAACCTTCATCCAAACAAGATAAATCTTAACTTGATGATGGTGGAGCAATTAAAGGTCCTTGTGGCTGAGGCAGAAATTGACTCCAATCCTCTTGTGGAGGTTGATTTGTTAGGGTATCCCTTATCTTGTCACCTACTAGCTCAATGCTTACAAGCATGAAATCAAAATATGAAATCTAAAGACATCAACCCCTTGGTCCTCTTGCTCATCAATCTATTGTTGTAACTCATCCTTCAAAGTTGTAACTTGAATAGGTTGTGTAGGAATGGATGGTGGTGTTATAGTGGAACTTTTTCTCTGTTCTACCTTTGTAGCCCTAGCAAGACAAGTCCTTTGACTTAAGGGAAGGTTATCCTCTTCATCTTCATCATCCTATTCTTCTTCCTCTAGGATTGATGAAAAATGAAAAACATTACTTATCACCTTTTGTGTCCTTGTCCTTTTAATTGGAGTTTTCATCTTTCTTTTCTTGGGAGTTGATGGAGAGGCTTCTTCCTCTTGTATAGGAAAACACACTTCCCGTGCTTTTGCTTTAGCCCCTTGCTCTTGTTCTAGTGGTGGCACTAGTATATTATCCTTAGTTTTGACGACTTCTACATTTGCTACCCCTTCTACATTATTTTCCCCTTGGTGCTCTGGTGCTTTAGTTGCTTCTTCTTTAGGTTGAGCTTGCTGAGGGGAAGCTCTTTTCCTTTAGTTCTTACCCTTCTGTGCCTTGAGGTATCCAACTTCTCTATCAAGCTAATGCATAGTTTCTTACCTTATTAGAGTCTGAGTTGTGAATGTTGGCACTGTCACCTTTGCTCTACCTTTTATTGGGTAGGCTATAGCTTGGGAAACTAGAGTTTGTGGGATTGGATCTAGCTTGAATGGTCTCTTGATCCATTCATTGGTTAACTAAATGACATGCCTCACCCTATGATTGATATCTGCATTTTCTTCTCTATCAATCTCTGCATTCATGATAGGCCGATCATTTATCTTATCTTAGTTATATAAGGGATCCAAGACATCTTTAGTATCTTGTTGCAAAATATTTAATGGGACCTTCAATTTCAAGGCACTTCCTACCATATAGAGAGTCATCCTACAATAATCCCTTATTTGAACTTCATAGTCATCCACTACATTCATCCAATGATCCTCTATGGCATCTTTATATTGGAACTAGTTTCCTGCCAAGTACTGAACTCTATCAATGTTATCAAAATAGAGATGAGGAGAGTTATAATCCTCAAAGGGATATTGATCCTATTTAGACTCAAAAGTTCCAATATCTTGCTTCTTTTGAACACCAAATAGACCTATAGTGATGGGTCATACCCAAGTCTTCTTATGTTGCTTCCTTACTCTCTCATATGCAGATGAGAGTTGTCATGCAATCTCTAGCAATATAAGTCTATCACATGGATAATAGGGAGTTTCTTTGGATTTATAGTTGTACCTGCTACTCTTAAATAGGTGAATGTCTTGAATTGGATGAAGTAGGTGCTTATTTTTGTAATCTTTGCTACTGCCTCTTTTGACATCCTTTTTGCATAATCTTCATCAATGAACTAGATGATTGCAAAAATGAAGGCATCATTCACTATTCTATATTCCTTGCTATGATCTAAAAGATTTTTCCTCACCAATTGGGGGTATATCACATAAGGCCATGCATTAGCATCTTGTAAGTTGCCATTTCTAAACAACCCCAGATAATTTTTTGCTCTTCCAACTAATAGGTACACCAAATAAGATGTCACATAGAACCTTTGGCTATTTTTGACCACCACTAGTTGTTCATCTAAATTCTTACTAAGAATTTAGCCCCAGCCAATTGGCATCTTCATCGTTATGATGGTTTCAATGAAGTGTACCATCCATATATTCAAGTGTCCTACTATTGGCAATCCCATGATTATACTTAGGAGCACTATAGAATGTTCGATATCATATTTCATATAATCCCTCATCATATCTACTTTTCCATCTTTTTTCCAAGATGAGTCTTATCAATGAGATATGAGGATTGGATAATTTTTTATGCTTCCTCTGCATGCTCTCTATACCACCTTTTTCTTGATGATATGTCACTATTATATGCTGATTTTCCCTTAGAAGATGGAATACTTTCTCGATGTTCTGAGGCCTCAGATCTAGGATGATCTCTCCAGTTATGCTTTTACAAATCTTTCCTTTGAAACAAAGTTTTTTTCTAATTCCGTAATCAACTTAAAAGACTATATTGAAACCTAGTGTGACATTGCATTTAGTAGCCCTGATCTGATGAGTGCAGATACCATTGGAAACCTCTCAGTTGGTTTGTTGCATAGGACTAAGAATGTTTTCCAGTCAATATGGCCTAGCTCAGTGTCTTAGATCTTTGAATATGCATCCTAGAAGTGTGACTTTGATGGAACACCTTGAAATTTGAAGACCACTGGTTTTAGAGTCATCTTTGTAGCAAGGGACGACAAGGAGGAAGCCATTTATTGTGCCCAAAATGGACATCCATTAGTCCATAAGGTGAAAAAAATCAATTTAAATAAACCCTAATTACTAGAAATTATGACAAAAACAAACCCAGAAACCTTAAATCCTAAAAATTGTGACAAAATACCTGAAAAAACCTATAAAACACCTCTAGAAGAAAAAAATTTGGCACACCTTGTGCACCTTAAGGGTGCGCTAGGTGCACCTTTCCCCTTTTTTACACCTTCAACACTAAGGGTGTGCACCTAGCACACCTTGTGTGGTGCGCTAGGTGCACACACTTACAATGTACAAACTTGTTTATGAATACCCACTTTGTTCCAATCACATTCTTATCCTTTGACTTTGGTACATATGTAGATGTTTTGTTCTTCTCTATTTGATCAATCTCCTCATTCATATCTCTAATACAATATTCACTATTCAATTCACCTTTAACTATTCTTGGCTCAAAGTTACAGAGTAAACACATATTATTCTTCAACTTGTTTCTTGTCATGACTCCTAAATCTTTGTCTCTAATGATTTGATTTGGTGTATGGTGTCTTCTCACATATTTTTGCTAAAATAGGTTCATATCTTCTTTATCCTCATTGTATTCACTTAGTCTAGCTTGCTAATCTTCTCCATATATTTCCTCCTATAATTTAGCTTCCTTTGTCTAGTGTTCGGTCTCCTATTTTTGTGACTTAGCTCCTATAGCTTGATGTTCATCAGCTTGCTAACACTTGATAAAGCTTTTCTATTGAGACTCAACAGTGCCTTTCTGCTGATGCTCAACAATCCCTTTATCTTCTTTAGGTAAGGTACTTGGTTCTCCTTCATACATGCATATAGAGTTTCTATAATCTTCAAGTTCCTTTTTACATTTTTCTTCATTCCTTTCTAAAAAATCACCAACTTTAACATTTGCACTTTCCACAATTTTGTTAGCATTAGTATTCAAACATTTGTATGCGTTGCTTTAAGTTGATTATCCTAACAATATACCTTCATCACTCTTTGCATCAAGTTTTCCTTTCCTTGAGTCTTTCAATATATAACACTTGCTTCCAAATACTTTAAAACATTTGACATTAGGTGCATAGCCATATCAAAATTCAAAAGTGATTTTGTTTGTACCTTTCTTGACTTGAATTCAATTAAGTGTATAAAAAAAGAACTTACAATTTCTCTCTAATAATTTTGTAAAATATTCTTCTCCATCATCAATGTTATTGCACAATCCATGATTAATTTGTTTCTTCTTTCAACTATCCCATTTTTTTGTGGATTCCTTGGCTGACATTTGTCTTTTGATTCTTTTATCATTGTAGAATATATTGAACTACGAAAAAATAAAATTACCTCATCTATTTGATCTCAAGAATTTCAAACTTTTACTTGTTTCTTTTTCAACTCTAGCCAAATACCACTTAAACATTTGAAAAGCATCACATTTTTCTATAAGAAACATCAAACTCATCATTCTAGAGAAATCATCAACAAATAGGATAAAGTACTTGCCACCATAATAACTTTGCACTATAATAGGACCACATAAATCAATATGAACCTACTCCAAAATATCATAATAAGAATAGGTCATTCTCTTGAAACTATATTGTATCATTTTTCCCATTTGACATTGTTTGCACATCACTTTATTAGATTTTTTCAATCTTGGTAATCCTCTTATGCTTTCTATCTTACTAATGCTTACCAAATTATCAAAGTTTACATGACATAACCTCTTATGCCATAACCAAACATCTTCAGATTGTGCAAATAAACATGCATTTTCATATAGGTCTAGATAGAACAAGTTACCTCTTATTTTCTTTCCACTTTCAATCAATTCACCAATAGCATCATATACTTTTTCCTTCTTATTTTGAAATTCAACTCGGTAGCCTAAGCTATTCAGTTGTACCACACTCAAAAAATTGTATTTAGTCCATCAACCTGATATGCATTGTCACATATCATCTTTTCTCTCAATATAATAGATCCTTTAACCTTCACATAACATAGTGCATCATTTCCAAACTTAACATAACTTCCATTATAGTGTTCTAGCTTTTCAAAATTACTCGTATCAGTAATCATATGATGTGAGAAACTATTGTCAACTATCCATTTATCATTTTTACTAACATGTGAAATAAGAGGAATTTTCTCAAAAATTTTATCTTATGATTGTAATGCCTTGCCAAGGGATCCAAAAGATTTAACCTAAAGTTTTACTAAGTTGCCAACATTCTTTTTTTTTTTGAACAAGAAGAATAACATACACATCAAACACATAGTAACAGAAGCAATAACATACAATCAACTAAAAGCATACATAAAAGGTTACATTCCTTAAGGATCCCATGATGTTGAATCACATTTAAATTCAATTAATATTAAATCCATCAAATACCACATCCATATGAAAGAATAATTATAAAGTCCAATGTCCATTTAAATAATATACATTTGTTTCAAATGCCTCTTGGAAAATGAAATTTAGAATGTTTAATCATTCACTGTACATGTCACAGGGTATGAAAGGCTAAAAGAATATACATATATAGAAATAGAAATACATCCTCCTCCTCGGATCCATGATACAAGGTACAATAAAATAAATGAAACCATCCACTATACATAATATATCCATCAATCATAAAAGGTACAAACATCCATCATAAAATATAACCATCCATCATAATGATACATAGATAGAATAAAAGGAAATGTAGACAAGAAAGCTCCAACTATAGTTGTAGACACTCAAAAATGGTTTGCATCTACTATTTCATCAAAATGAAGCACACTTTTTGAAAGTAAAAGCCTTCACTTCATTCTAATTGGTCTTGATCTCATCTCTTAGGTATTCTTTCATTCATATCTTCATTCACCACCATGATCATGTGTTCTGATACACAAAATCATCTTTATCTTGCATTCCTACATTCCTGCATTATCCTACACTGTTTGTCAACCTTCTAGGTCTTTCCACCTAGTCCAACCTCATTTTGACCCTTTTTTGACCAATTTTGACAAAATTTTACCATTTTTGACTGATTTCACTCATGTTTAGACCTCTTTCCATCATTTGGGGTATGCATAGAAAGTTTCAGGTCATCCTGAGTCCAATCGGGCTATTTTTGGCCCTCAGAGCCTTCTAGGGCGTAGTCTGCACTTTCAGGGTGCACTTGGGCTTCCTAACTGCACCATGAGTATAGTTGGTACTATCTGGGTGCACTTGGTAGTCTAAGAACCCATTTTGGGCTTTGAGACAACATTTTGAGGCTTCAACAATGTCCTTAAGTACCTGGATAGGCCCCCCTATCTTAGTATGTCCTGATTTGCATCCTGCATCTTCTAGCCATCCTTGTCATCACTTAGGACACCATTCTCTATAGTTTAACCTATATTCTGCATCTCCTAGCCCATCATAACATCAACCCTAGCATCCTGGCTTCCTGGCATAGCAACTTGACAACCACCTTGCTTAGAATCAACAACCCTTCAACCCAACCTCCCAATTGCACCATGAAATTACCAACTGCACCCAAACTAGCTCCAACTACACCATAGAAATAGTTGGTACCATTGGAGTGCACTTGGTGCTGCTAGAACATAGTTGGGCACCTGTATGACCATTTGAGGCCTTGAAAGTGCCTTTTAGGGCCCCAAAACTGCATTTAGGAGCCTCTATACCTCCTCATTCTGCATTTGACCCAAAACTACATCTTGCACCCAAAATCTCATTTTACACCTTAGGACCTTTGTATATTGCATATCCAATCAGAATAACCACTTTTTTGAGTCACCTTAATGTCATTTTGAACCCCCAAAACCTTTAAATTTAGTCAAAAATCTGAACATAGTATGAGTCCTAGAGTATCTCCTAGTGTTGATGGATGATGGATCTTGACTAGTCTTTTTATCTTTTCTTATCATTTTCTTTGGTCAAATTCTATCTATGTCTTGATAGATTTGACCTTGTCATCTTTTATCAATTTGATTTTTTTGTCTTTTATCAGTTTTTTGGTCAAGATCCAAAGTCTATTATCACAAGGTTAAACTCTTAGACAAAATACTTTCTAAAGATCTCACTAGTTCAAAACCTTGCATATACCTTTATCATTAGCATAATCATATCCCTAGTGTCCCTAAATGTCATTTTAACTCACCTTAGTGGTATATCCCACTCATATTTCATTGTTCAAAAACCTTAGCATCATTTCCACTATCAAACCCTATCAACCTGTCTATCAACCAATTTGTCTTTTTGATCATTTATCCTCATTTTGCATATCCCAAACATCATTATCAACCCTAGAAAACCATTTCTTGCATAGTCTACCTTGCATACATCAACCCCTAGCATCATTAGCAAGTCCAAAATCCAACCCTAACCTTCATTTTTCATACTATAGGGTCATTTTCATCTCCTTTAGTCAATCTCCAAAATGTCACTTTGCTTTTGCATTTGCATATTCTACCTAGGAAATTTACATCTTGCATGTCAAAAACCCACTTCATTTGGCACTTTCCTAGGTTGCATAACATCCCTAAACACTTAAAAATCCAAAAAATAGTCATGTCTTGCATACCCACATCCTAATTATCAAGTTTTGACCTATTTTACCAACTACACCCCTATTTTACCAACTGCACACTTCAGATGTGCAATTGGTAGTTTTAGAGTGTACTTGGTAGTTTCAAAGCACACTTGGTAATTAGGCATTTAATTCTAGGTTCCAGAACCCTAATCTACACTTCAATAGCCATCATTGCATCCCAAAACCTTTAAAAACACTCTAAAACACTCAAATCTTTCACATTTTTCATTTTAGGCACCCTAACACCTCTATTTACCCATTGCATACCTCCTACTTACCAACTACTTCCCTTCAGGGACCCAAGTGCAACAAGGGCACACTTGGTACTGTCTAAGCATAATTGGTCGTTTAGGTGTGCACTTAGGAGACAGAAAGTCCATTTAGGTTTTTCTCTACTTCATCTACATCCTTAGGTATCATGCCAGCACTCACTAGGACACAGAGACTTGAAGAACTTTATCAACCTTTGTTTTTTGAGGCAACAACGCAACCAAAACCTCATCCAGGAAAAAAGAAGAGCAAGAAAACCCAAAAAACCTTTGGCGAAGACCAGATCAAGGCATCACAACCATTACTTGCAGACCTCTTAAACATGTGTCCACAAGATCACCATAACCAAGAGATGATGCAAAAAACCCTAAACAATGCACCTACCATGAGGTTTCCTTCAAACACTTCCCCTACACATGGGATGGTTCAATGGAGTCCTGACTTTGAACCTATATTCATTCTGATACCACCTGGAGGTGGAAGTGTACCAACCACACCTGAGGATGAGCAAACACACTCCTTTGAATTTAACAAACCCAGTGCAAGTACCTTCAACTCTAATACATCAAACACACAACAAGGTATTGTACACCTAAGTGATGACTCTAACACTAATTATGGCATCAGTGATGAAGAAATGGCTAGGTTATGTCAAGACAATTTTTTTTGCAAGAACTTCAAACTTTTGGTAGCCCAAGAAATTGTCAAATTTAACCCAAACTTGGAGGGACCTAAGTACAAACATCAAACCAACACAACAATTGAAAATATAGAACCCATGATCAATTTGGACTTAGATAAGGGAAAACAATCTTTGGATTTTTCAAACACAATAGTAGCACCTATAAGGTCCCATCAAGAATCAATCATTGAAATCCTCCAAAGTACATTTTAACACATCAACATTAATCCCTTGTTCGATGAACCACAACTAATGAAGGAAAACATGACTCTTCCTAAGTATCCCATGAGGAAAATTAAGACTTGATCTCAATTACATGGTCTAGCAACAAGACATACATAAAGGGACTTGTGCTCTAAGGATGCCAAACATACCTCCTTTGGAGGAAAATCCACAAAGTGCACCTTTGCTCCTAACTCCACCAAGTGTCATGATGTCAAATGTTATGGAGCCTCCCACGAGTACACTATGTGAAACATCAACTACAAAAATCCCTATTGGTGCACAAAGGAAAAGTCTTATTGACATTACACCTATTCCCAAAAGGAATGCACCTCATTGTCAAATCAACATGACGTCCCAAGGAGGAACATCTAACATAGAAAGGTACCAAAGCAACAATACCAACATGGTGATCAATTCTCAAGGATATAACAAACTACCCTGACAACATCAACCTACAATAGTCCAAGGACTTAATGTTTCCAAAAAACATGCGGCATATAAACAACAACATCAACTGCAACAACAACAACCTCAAGTGGTACAAGCATCCAACGTCCCTAACACACAATCCAACATAAATCCACTTGACTTATATGCAATGTATCAACAACAATTCCAACAACAACAAGCCATGTTTGCTAAGCAACAAGAGCAACTCAAACAATAGTTGGAATACCAAAGACGCCTTAAGCAAAAAATTGCATACCGACAACATTTATTACAACAATAATATGTGCTACAACAATCTCAGCAGATACCTCTACAAAAACAATCACATACATGGTCTCACATACAACCAATAGAGGTATCACAATAACAAACACAACAAATGGCACAACACAATACATGGCACATCAATCATAGTTGATACTGCAACAAGTGCCACATCAAATACCACAACAAGTACCCCAACATGTATCACAAAAAGGGCCCTTTTGTCTTCGAGGTACTAACATACTTCCACCACCTAGTGACACATCACTAGACTCATTAGACATAGAAATGTCAGAACTAAGTAACAATAGCTCCTACCATAGTAAAAATTCTACTCATAGGCACAAAGTATTTGAAGGGAAAGCTATCATGCAAAACCCTAATGAAGAGCTATTGCAACAATTCAAACAACTTTCCAAACAAGTTGAGGCATTGGGAGTCCAAAAGAAATAGGCTCTATACATAGATAGCGACCTACGTCCTAATCCATTTGAGAAAAGCCTGTATATGCCTCCATTCCCAAAAAAATTTGAGGCTCCCAGGTTTGAAAAATACCAAGGAAAAGGAAACCCTGTTGATCACATCTAATAATTTTGTGCCTCCTATACTGAACTCAGTGATGAGCCCACTTACCTCATGATATTGTTCCCCCATTCTCTAGGTGGGCACACACTTGAATGGTACTCCAAACTTCTTGGTACTATCAAATCTTGGTCAGAGTTGGTAGAAAATTTCATCTCCCACTTTTCCTTTAACATTACGAATGAGGTGACACTTTCTAATTTGTGATCAACTAAACAAAAGATGGGAGAACCATTTATCACATTCCTACTATGTTGGAGAAGTTTAGTCAGTCAATGCTCACTAGACATTCTTGAAGAACAACAAGTTAACTTATGCATTGAAAACTTAGTCTCTGACTTAATGTATGAACTCAAAATCAAGAGTCCTAGCACCATTTCTAAATTGATGAAAAAAGGGGCTAGTATTGAAGATGCTCTTATCCATAAGGGAATCCTCAAGATAAACAAGGAGAACACAAGCACCAACTCGTCTAATGACAAGGGAAATTTTTTCTCCAAAAACAAGAATGTGACCAATGATGGCATTGTGGATGCTTGCATGATTAGCACATCACAACCTTAACTGACTTTGAAAGGTGCAAACCCTACAAATTCACAAACTCCCAATCAAGCATCAGCCCCATAATAGAAGACCGAGACTTCTACATAGGAAAAACCTTGAAGACACCCTAGAACCAAGGAAAAGAAATTCACACCATTGGGGATACCTCTTGAGACTGCACTATAATAGTTACTCAATAATAAATTCCTACAGTTACCCTCGATCAAAGATGAACCATTAACTAAAGTAGATTGGTGGGATGAAAAAAAATCTATGATTACCACCACACTAAAGGACATAAGACCTCATCATCTTTCTTATTAAAGCACACAATACAAGACCTCATTGATGATGGTATAATCACAGTTGATCCATGACTACTAGAATCCAACTCTGATAATACTATCTTCAAAGATCCATTGGGTAATCATGACAAAGAGAAACCCTCTAGTTCAAAATCAAACTCACAAGGTAATGTGAATTACACACACACACACTAGATATGACTACACCATTAACTATTTCAACGAGTCAGATTCCCACATATCCACATTCACCTTAAAGGCTAAGGACCCTCATTGTGCTGTCACTACACACCATACTAGGATCACCCTACCTGGAGCCCTATCTAGACCTACTACTTCTACTAGACTTGCACCCCCTAGTAGAACTACTACTGCTAATTCATCTGATTATAGCCTTGTTGAACAGCTTGGAAAGACCCCTGCACAAATACCCATCTTGGACCTACTATGTGGATTTCCCCAACATTAGAAGTTCTTGGATCAAGCCCTTAAAGAGTCAATAGTCCTAGATAACATTGATGTTGCCCAGTTCCAAGCCATGGTTGGGAACCTATTTGCATCACAACATATCACCTTTTCCCCTTGAGATATTCCTAAAGGAAAACCCAACCACAATGATCCTCTTCACCTTGAAGTCTTTGTCTACAATGTTAAAGTTAGATGTGTCTTGGTAGATGGAGGACCAAGATTGAATATCTGTATAGTTAAAGTGGTCAAAGGTTTGGAATATTATGAAAATGATGTGGATCCCTCTCAAAGGATCACAATCAAAGCCTATGATGATGGTGAATGCTTCTCTACAGGGGTCATCATCTTACCTATCACAGTTGGTCCAGCTACTAAGAACACTTTATTCCATGTCCTAGATATAGAAATGAATTGTAACATGATACTAGGATGCCATTGGCTTGATGCTATGAAAGCAGTTCCCTCTACATATCATCAATGTCTAAAGTTTTCCTAAAATAATGTGGAGGTTACCATCCTTGGTGATCCAGATCCTTTCCAATTTTGTTCAAATCTGAGAGATGCTACTGCATACCAAGTCCCAAAAAAAAAATGAATCACAACCCATAGATTCCTCCAAACATGTGGATGCTGATATACTCCTCCAATAAGGCCAAGGAAAAGCTAAAGATTGATGACAAGGGGTGTGGATAGTACTTTTTGTCTCAAGTATCCCACATTAGGGAGCCACCAATTTCTCCCAAATCTCATGGTAAATCACAACCATTACAAGACCAACATTCTAAGATCAGTACACAAAATTACACTTCTATCAAATTCATTAGTGGAAGTGGCCTAGCTGAAGAACATGTCTATGAGAATACATCTATCTATATTGAGAAAGTAAAAGCAGAACAAAGACCCACTTTGGTATCTCATAGCAAGTATGGACATGGATTTACTATCATGTAGAAACAAGGCTATGATGGCTATAGTGGTCTTGGATGTCAAAAAAAAGGAATAATTGAACCTATCACTACAAAAGGATGACCTCCTAGTTTGGGGCTTGGATTCAAACCATTATGAATAGGTCCTCCTAGTACTACAGTACCTACACTATGGATATTTTGAATGATGAAAAAACATCTAAGGATATCCCACCTAAAACCAACAATCCTCTAGCTTCTGAGAATAATCCCAATAATACAAAAGAATCTAATGCCCATTCAACACTAATTATGACATCTCCTCAAGTTATCCTAAACTATTGGATTGGGACCAACATGGACCACCCATTTTTGATCGATTCGACAATGATGATACTCTTATAACAAACTTTGAAATATATGGAGGCATTATGAACAAAAATCATATAGAAGCAATTTCCTTTGAAGTGAACACATTTTCATATTTTTGGGAGTCAACTCCATCTTCTAGTTAGAAAACTAAAAGAAAAGAAAAGAATAACAAGCATAAGTCTCTTGGTGAAAATTGAAGGGCACCATTAGGCTGTGAAAAATCAAAAGCTAAGCAGCTCCCAAGGATACAAAATGAAAAAGATGTTGCCATGAATATTAGTGTTCCAGTGTTCAACATGGCACAAAGTCTTTTGTAGCTCTCCCGATCAGCATTCATGTGGGAAATTGTTGGTCTCAATCCTCCCATTCCTTCCTTATATCCATCTATTTATCCCCCAATCCTACTACCTACTTTGTCCAATAACCAAAATACAACCTCTATCCAACAAGCCTTTGAGCATGACATCATCAGTGACATCCCACACAACATCTCCATTGACCCATTTATCCTTAGATGGCTTGATTTGCAAGAGGCAGACACTGCCTTACATATGGTACATGATGGTATGTCTTGAGGTCTTTCTAGTGGTTTGATCTTAGCTATAGACTTGGATCGAATCCTACGTAGTTATGGTTGGTTGTGGGTCCTCAGATCATCAGGTAGCAACACCAACAACATATTTCTTCCCAACATTTGTCGACAACATTCTCGATTCTATCTAAAAGTCCTGAAAAATAGCAAAAAAATGGCAACAAGTCTTGAAAAAATATAAAAAAAAAATCAAAAAGTCATGAAAAAAGTGAAAAAAAGTCATGAAAAAATGGATGCCTCAATGAAAGCCTAGCAAAAAAGCATCTTGGCATGAAAATTTGAGTCAAGAGAAAATTTCCATCCAAAGTGAAAACTTGGCAAAAAGGCGCTTTGGGCAAGTACCATGGTGAAAACCTTGCAAACAAGCACTATGTGTAATTAGTTGTTGCTCCTTCATCTATCGAGATTCCATCTAGTTTTTCCCCCCCCCTCTTTTTGTCATTCCCTGATCATACCCTTCATCTTGCAAGACATCCTTGGCTCCTTGACCATGGCTCACGAACTGGTTAATATCCATTGTTAACCTACCTAATGCATCACCAGTCTATACATACTCTGTCATTGGCCTTTGTACATAGTTTGTGCCTTGTCTGGGGGCATATTACCTACCAATGCATGAGTTTGAAATTGAACTGGGGGCATAGCCCTAAGCACTTTTTATCCATTAGATTTATCACATAACAGATTGGAGCTAACACTTGCATATGCTTTTATGATCCTAAAAAAAATCCAAAAAATTCAAATATGATCCTAAAAAAATCCTAAAAATTCAAATACGATCCTGAAAAAATCCTAAAAGTTCAAATACGATCCTGAAAAAAAATCCTAAAAATTCAAATACGATCCTAAAAAATCTTAAACATTCAAATATGATCATGAAAAAAGCACTAAAAATCTTGAAAAAATCACTAAAAATCAAAAAATGTCCTAAAATAAACCCTAAAAATATAAATGTCCTAAAGAAACCGGTCACACAAAAACATTAAATACCCTCAAAAACCCTAAAAATCATAAAATCCATCAAAAACTTGTAATAAAATTTGTACATAATCACTCTTTTTGTGTGAACACTTGCACTTTCATAGACTAAAACTCAAAGCACTGCATTTTCAAGACAATCACACTATTTGAGTAACGTGAACTGACAGTCAATCCAACATGTCACTATGACCCTATCAACTTATTCAACAAACCAAACTATCACTTGAATAACTTGTCAAACATTATCTGCAGACCTAAAACACTAAAAAGACAGTGATAAGAATAACTATTGACTCATGCTATCTAGTGAGTGATTTATTTTTTCTTTGTTTTTCTTTGATCATATTCCTATGCTACTCGATGATATAAACTAGTTTATGAGAGTGGCCGAGATAGTTCATGGTCATCTTTTTTCTTTGTCTGTTAAAATGAACCTTTGAGAGTCTGGGGCATGTATATGCCTTAGGAAGGATAAGGTCACTTTTTGTCTGCATCATGCTTGTTTACGCAAAAGGTTTGCATTTTGCGCTCTGGCCCTTTATGCCATGATGCATTGCATTCCATTTACCATATCAAAATAAATCTCCATTTGACATATAGTTCACTTTACAAAAGCAAAAGCCTTCCCATCATACTAACAATTCCTCATCTCATCTCCTCCATCTTTTGCATTTTCTTCATCCACTACCTTGCATCTCATTATTGACAAATTGACCTATCATATGCATATCTTAGTCAATTTCTTGAGGGGACATCCATATATATCATTCCTACTAGGGCATGTTGTTATGCTCTTCTCATCAATATTTTTTGACACAACACTCTAAATCACATTGTATCAAAGAGGGGCAAAATGTAGACACTCAAAAATTGTTTGCATCTACAATTTCATCAAAATGAAGCACATTTTTTGAAATTAAAAGCCTTCACCTCATTCTAATTGGTCCTGATCTCATCTCTTAGGTTTTCTTTCATTCATATCTTTATTCACCACCATGATCATGTTATGATACACAAAATCATCTTCATCTTGCATTCCTCCATTCTTGCATCATCCTACACTACCTGTCAACCTTCTAGGGATTTCCACCTAGTCTAGCCTTAGTTTGACCCTTGTTTGACCAAGTTTGACCAAATGTGACCATGTTTGACTGATTTAACTCATGTTCAGACCCATTTCCACCATTTGGGGCATGCACACAAAGTTTCAAGTCATTCTAAGTCCAATTAGAATTTTTTTGGCCCACGAAGCCTTCTAGGGCGCAGTCTACACTTTCAGGGTGCACTTGGGCTTCCCAAGTGCACCATGGGTGCACTTGGTACTATCATGGCATACTTGGGCTTACCATGTGTGCATTGGGAACACTTGGGTGCATTTTGGGTGCACTTAGGGAGCCCAAGTGTGCCATGACAGTACCAAGTGCACCCATGGTGCATTTGGGAAGCCCAAGTGTGTCCTGAAAGTGCAGACTGCACCCTAGAAGGCTCTAGGGGCCAAAAATAGCCTAATTGGACTCAGAATAACCTAAAAAATTTGTGTTCATGCCCCAAATGGTGGAAAGAGGTTTGAACATGAGTGAAATCAGTCAAACATGGTCACATTTGGTCAAACTTGGTCAAAAAAGAGTTAGATTGAGGCTGGACTAGGTGGAAAGCCCTAGAAGGTTGATAGATAGTGTAGGATGATGCAAGAATGTAGGAATGCAAGATGAAGATGATTTCGTGTATCAAAACACATGATAATGGTGGTGAATGAAGATATGAATGAAAGAAGACCTAAGAGATGAGATCAAGACCAATTAGGATGAGGTGAAGGCTTTTACTTTCAAAAAGTGCACTTTTTTTTGATGAAATCGTAGATGCAAACCATTTTTGAGTGCCTACATTTTCCCCTCTTTGATACAATGTGATTTAGAGCATTGTGTCAAAGAATATCGATGAGAAGGCCATAACAACATGCCCTAGTAGGAATGATATATATGGGTGCCCCCTTGAGAAATTGACTAAGATATGCATATGGTAGGTCGATTTGTCGATAATGAGATGCAAGGTAGTGGATGAAGAAAATGTAGAAGATGGAGGAGATGAGATCAGGACCAATTAGAATGAGGTGAATGCTTTTACTTTCAAAAAGTGCACTTCATTTTGATGAAATCGTAGATGCAAACCATTTTTGAGCATCTACATTTTTCCCCTCTTTGATACAATGTGATTTAGAGCGTTGTGTCAAAGAATATTGATGAGAAGGCCATAACAACATGCCCTAGTAGGAATGATGTCAATATTCTTTGACACAATGCTCCAAATCACATTGTATCAAAGAGGGGAAAAATATAGACATTTAAAAATGGTTTGCATCTATGATTTCATTAAAACAAACTGCACTTTTTGAAAGTAAAAGCCTTCACCTCATTCTAATTGGTCCTGATCTCATCTCCATCTTCTGCATTTTCTTCATCCACTACCTTGCATCTCATTATTGACAAATTGACCTACCATATGCATATCTTAGTCAATTACTTGAGGGGGCACCCATATATATCATTCCTACTAGGGCATGTTTTTATGGCCTTCTCATCAATATTCTTTGACACAATGCTCTAAATCACATTGTGTCAAATAGGGGCAAAATGTAGACACTCAAAAATGGTTTGCATCTATGATTTCATCAAAACGAAGCACACTTTTTGAAAGTAAAAGCCTTCACCTCATTATAATTGGTCTTGATCTCATCTCTTAGGTCTTCTTTCATTCATATCTTCATTCACCACCATGATCATGTGTTTTGATACATGAAATCATCTTCATCTTGCATTCCTACATTCTTGCATCATCCTACATTGTCTATCAACCTTCTAGGGCTTTCCACATAGTCTAGCCTTAGTCTAACCCTTGTTTGACCAATTTTGACCAAATGTGATCATGCTTGATTGATTTCACTCATGTTTAGACCTCTTTCCATCATTCGGGGCATGCACACAAAATTTTAGGTCATTCTGAGTCCAATCGGGCTATTTTTTGCCTCCGAAGCCTTCTATGGCGTAGTCTACACTTTTAGGGTGCACTTGGTACTATCATGGTGCACTTGGGCTTACCAAGTGCACAATGGGAACAATTGGGTGCATTTTGGGTGCACTTGGGGTAGTAAGGTGCCTAGAACTACTCTTGGAGACCCTATGTTGCACTTCAGAGGCCATAACTTTTGCATTTCAACTCTGATTTTTGAATTGTTAGTTGTGTTGGATTCATATCTTCATTGTGAACCAATCGAGCTATCATTTTCATTATTTTGTCACTATCTTGATTGGTAACCCTTGAAAATACTCTCAGGCCCTTGAATCGACATCACTTGTTCATACTAATTCATCTCATTTTTTCATTCCACTAACTTTGATCTTTTGGCCAACCTGAATCATATCTCAACAATGTCTATCATCATTCATATCCTCTTTCACATCAATTTCATATCATTTTGAAATCATTTCATATCAACTCAAAATCATTTCAAATCAACTCTAAATCACCCCAAGTCAACCCAAAATCACCTAAAATTAGTCCTAATCAGCCCAGAACAGGTCAAACATCCCTAATCATTTAGCATTTGTCCATTCCTAGGTATTTTTGTGGCTTTCAGTACCTTGGAAACCTATCAATCTATCAAATCTTATCAATCTGACCTTAGTATTGTCATGGCTCTTAGTGCTAAATCAAACTATCATTGACATCATCTGATCTTTGATATTGTTGAGGCTCTCAATGTCGGATCATAGCATTTTCAACCATTTAATAATATTGATAGTGTCTGTCAATGTTATTATGATCAACTGTATCAATCATTCTCGATCCTGTAGCATTTACAATGTCAGTTAAATGTTACATATCTTTAGTTCATGCCATGTGTCCTTGGCATGTTATCAATTTTGATCAATCAATTTGACCATGGCTCTGATCTACCTATCATCATCCTAGTTGATTTCCATTATCATCACACTTCATCAAAGGATACTGTCACACTTATTAAATCAAATTGGCCAATCATTTATTGATTTTCTCTGTAGGATTAAATAACCCATAATTTAATCCTATGTCATTCTTACTAATTATTCTTCCTAATTATACCCTCGATTAATTAATTGATTTATCATTCACAAACTATGGAAATTCACAATTTCCTAAGTCACATTTTCCACTTTTGATTCCATTTTCACTAATTTCTATTTTGTGGAATAAAGGATTTTTAATTCAAATATTCCATAAAATATTGACATCATCATGACACATGGGTATGACACCTCATTGATTCTCCTTTGAAATTTGGCTAAGGTGTGTCATAATCCAATATTCTTATTCTCTTACACACATCTATATTTGGCTTCCTTTTTCATAGATTCTTCACTTTATGTGGGCTTGAGGTGTCATATGACACGTCATAGATTCTCTTCCCTTTTTAGCCATGTTTGACTTCCAAGCATCATAGAATCCTACACTTGGAATCTTGTGTCATATGTGTCATGGATTCTCCAAGGAATTTCTTGCCATGTCTCATATCCAAGGTGACAATTCCAATGCTCTCATCCTTCGCGTTGATTATAAAATGAACATTCTTTCTCTCATTTCCGGTCCTAATTCTTAAGTCTTTCAAGACCCTAGTTTTCTCACATTTTTCACTCCATTTCTCACACTTAAATCACAACTTAAAGTATTCTCATAGCATTATCATCACTATAGGCTTTTTCTTCATAATTGTGTGCATTATAGGCAATTTGGAACTACATCACATGGAGAAGAAAGAAGGACATGGGAGCTACAAGTGAAAGAGGGAGTTTTAAATTTTTTTCCTTATTTTTATTCATTTGGCTTTCATGGTAAACTAGAGGGTGTTAATATATGATTATTGAGTTTGTGATTTGCTAATAGTATGTTAGACATTAGCCCATTTTCTAGGTCCTACAACAGTGACTACAGATGGATCTCAATGGTAAGAGTAAAAAAGCACTACCACCCGACCGAGTGGAACCTAAATGGCCCACTCCCACCATGCTAAGGAGATAGTCTCAAGTCCCAAACATGATAACAAAATCAAATATCAAAAGTACACTCTAAGACCAAGAAATCCTAAAAGTATTCTAACTCAAGGGTTCCAAGATAGGTTGACATCTATACCTAGAGGCACACAAAGACACGTAGGAAACCTACTATGTAAGCGGGCAAGTGTCATCACACAAATCATGCTAGAGTTACCCTAGGAATCTCTTAGGACCTCAACCCCCTAGTGATCCCTATGCGGCCACTAGTATCCTCTCGTACTAACAAGGCATACTACGAAATACAAGGTCACAACCAAGAATTCTCTCTACTCCCATCTTAGTATGTAATAGCACTCGAAGCATGGGTGAGAACATACAAAGACTCTTGTTAGGTTCATTTTAAATCCATTCAGTGTAATGTTTTCACTTATTAAACAACTTATAATGGGTTACCCTAGGAACCACTTATGGCTCCAACCCCCATTGCAAGCCACTTCTTGAAACAACATGTAGATTACCTACACTAGGATCATAAAATCACAAATCAAATAATCATATAAAATCACCTCAGTCCTATACAAGTGACTGGAAAGCATCAAAAAAGATAATCATAATAATCACACTAGTCCTCTATGAGCAACTAGAAAGCATCCCAAAAATAATATTGATCAAAGACTCATAATGGTTAAGTCAAATATGTCATAGCATGACATCACCAAGAACAAATCATACAAACACCTCAGTCCTATAAAAGTGACTAGAAAAAAATTCAAATATAATTGATTGAGGACTCAAAAATGGTTAAGTCAAGTGGGTCATACATTCACCTTAGCATCACACAAGAACACTGGAAAGCAATAACAATCAATAGATCAACACACATCATAGAGCATACCAAACACACTACCATGGTTGGGTTTAAAATATTGAAATCAAACATTAGGATGACATCACAAACACATAGCCCCCAAGCCTCTGGTAACATCCTAAGACTGGTCAAAGCTAGATCAAACCCTGAAACCCCAAAACATAGGTAACATATAGATAACAAGGTATAGGTTTCATAGTTTGGTTTGAGTTTGAAGACACATAGTAGAATTACAAGTAAGGTTTTTAGTTTCAAGTTTAATAGGTGTTTCAAGTGTATAAAAATTCTTAGTTTATCCTATGTATATTTACCCAATCATTTGTTTGAATAAAACATAGAATTACCCCTTCATTATTTTAAAATAATTTTCTAAAAATAATTAGAAGATATTAATTTATTTATTTAAATTATTAAACTAATTCCCATTGATTTTTAATAAAATCATTTGCATTATTTTATTGAAATCAATGTTACTAATAATTAAATAAATCTCCCTTTTCTAAGAAGCGACTTCCATTATTTAATAAATTAAATTAAATTGGATTAGATTAACTAATTATTATATTATATATTTTTAATAATTATTAAATATTAAAAATAGTTCATAACATTTATTTAAATAATAATTAAAATTAATAACAATTAATAATAAAACCTTATTAATAATGATTATTAAATAATAATAATATTATTAAAAACATTTAATAATAAATATTATCAATAACAATTAAAATAATATTAAAATTTATTAATAAATAAAATTAATAATATTAAAAAGAAAAAAGAAAAGACAAGGTATCTTTTAAAAGCCCGTCGGCTTTAAAGGCAGGTCGTGCGGCTACTGCCTACTGTTGTAGGGATTGCAATAGCTGTTGTAGTACCTACAATAGTAGGTACGACTGCCACTGGCCATCGGTTGTGGGTAGTGGGAGGTGGGGATGTGGTGGCCCTACCTCCCCCCCCCGTCCTCCAATTATATATATATATATTCTTTTTTTTTTGATAATATTTACAATTTTAGTCTAATAAGAAAAATATGTTTAACCTTACAAATTTCTAATTAAAAAATTTCTTTTTATTTCAAACCCTTCCTGAATAAACATACTAAAATTCTTTAATCTACAAAACGTGGGTTTTTTTTTATTACTTTTCTAATCTCCATGTATGCATAAGATATTGGCAAAAATTTTCCTTTTTAGAACTCAAAACCCTTCTTGGATTACAATTTAATTTGCAAAATTATTAGATGACAATTCTAAGATGTTTCAATCCCTACGTATTTAGAAGATTTAACATGCATAATAGAAATTCACTATATGGAAACATTTGACATAGATAATCATTCAAATAATTATTTCATAGACATGAAGAAGATAGTAAAGGAAATTGCATAATTAAATTGTGCGAATAATCACAAACATCTACTTGGACACTGATGCTAATCACTATGCCTAAGAAGATTGAAGAGAAATCCCTCCTCACAGAACCTTCTCCTTTCCGAAAATTCCTTCCTCCTCCAAAATTTGCTCTTGTTGTGACCCTTGTTACTATTGGCTTAGTTGGAGGTAGCTTGGTTGGGGCTGATTTTGTTACCTTCTTGGGCTTTGATTGAGTTGTAGGCTATGTTTTTGCCTTTCTCTTCTTCTACTCAGCAAGTGTAGGTGTTTCCTCGGCTTCTTCTTTGTCAGCACCTTCCTCTTTGTCTTCTTCTTGCCCTTGTGTTAGCTCTTTTGTCTCTTGCCCTTGCTCTTCTTCTTCTTCTTCACTATCTCCTTCCACTTCTTCCACTTCTTCCTCTTCACCTTCAATATTTGCTCCAAATGTCTTCTTTATTTTCCTCACCATTTTATCCTTCTTCTTAATAACTAATGTAGTTTTTAGTTCTATCTCAATTTTGGACTTAACAACATCATAAGTTCCAAAGTGAGGAGCTACTTTATCAATTTCTTCTACAAACAATGCTATGATTGTTGGTGAGGCTTCATCAATATCTAGTTCATATCCTAATGGTCTTAGCCATCTTACCCTTGGTATTGCAACTTGAATGTATGTAAAGTCAATATCAACGAAGAAGAATATGTCATTGACATGTTTCTCAACTAGTGAGAATGGTATCCTCATCCTTTGCTTCATAGACTTCCTAAAGTCTTCAAAATAGCTAGTCATCTAGGCTTCAAAATTCTCCCATTTGATCAATGAACTCATTAATTTGTGTAACTATTGTCTTGTTAGAATTCCAATTTACCTTCCCAATTGAAGGGAATTCTTCCATCACATAAAATAATATGCACATGAGAATTGAGCAAAATTTACATTGTGCACCTTTTGATCTCCTTATGGCTCCTAAGTTTTCATTGATTTGTTGCAACATGAGTTGAGCCATATCATAGGTGTGATCTTTCTTTACCAACTTGTATGCCACATCAACAACTATGCAGGGAATGCTGTTTAGTCTACTAGATTGATAAAATTTATGTGAAATTATCCTCATAGCAAAGTCAAGTAGGGGGTCATTCACAATATCAATAGTAATTCCCTTATTGTTCCATTTTGTGCCTGTGTTCTTCTCAATTACCTCCTTTCTATCACTTCTCAATGTTTTTGGTCGATCTAGGGTTGGAAGACTAGTAACCCTATGCACAATCCTCTTAGTAATATTGACTAGTCCTAACTCTAGCCACATCCATCCATCATGAATTCAGCTCAAAACAATGTGAATCCATTCTATTTTAAACACTATGGGAAAAACTAGGGTTTTAGTTAAACCCTTCTTCTCAACAATTGAAAACTCATCCTTCAATATCTTATTCTCACATAACTTATCATAGGCATTGAATATTTCTAGATCACCTATGGCACCGATTTTACAATTGTAGCATTTCCTTATGTCTTGAACCATGATGACCTTGGGTGGAGTGACAAATAGTGTGCCAACCGAGTCATTTTTATAGGCTACTTCAGGGATTGGTTTGAATTTAGGCTATTTAACTTCATTGCTGACCAGTTGAATCTCATGATATCCCTTAGCTTTAGGGTTTCTTGAGCTAGAAGCCATATTACTAGACTAGGGCTTTAAAATGTATTAAAAATTGAAACTTTGTGTAGCTTGGTACTTAATAAATACCTTCAGATCAATGAGTTCATGTTGAATCTCTATTGTATTTGATACGAATGACTATAAGGTAGCTAATTGATTGCCTCTTAGCTCTTCTAATTTTTTCTCTCCATTTGAATGCCATGAAAATGAACGATTTTCACTTTTATTAGGCTTGAAACCTAGCATTTATTGCATTCATGCTTTACAGTTGTACACTCGACTTCCAAAGGATTTTCCAACTCAACATTAACTATATTTCACTCACTCAATAGCTACTATTATCTCTTTACTTGACATTCACTAGATTGTTTAACTCAGCCTATACTGGAGTTTTACTCAAAAACCAAAGATAGCTTGGTATCATCTTCCAACTTTTATCTTGGCATCTTAACTTATGCAAATTTCTTCTTTGCAGTGTTCCTATGTTCTTTTTGGGCTGATGTATGATACATCTTTATAGGTATGAGCCCTATGTGCCTTTCTAGTGCTTAATTTGATGAGGTGTGATCACTTGACCTCTTGGGTGAAGTGATCTCTCCATTTGATATGCTACATTCAACTTTCTTTTGCCATGTCTTCTTCATATCTTCCCTAATGTGTTCCTCATTAAATTTTTCTTTTCCCTTATTAAACTTAGTCTTGGATGCTTTGACTTTTGTTAGACAGTTCCTACTGATGTGACCAATCTTTAAGCATCTAAAAAAGTATTTTGATTTAACCATCTTCTGTAATTTCCCTTAAAATGTGTTCTTATGCAATTTTAAGGAATGTGTCCATACTCTTGGCAATAGTGACAGCTATACCTAGTGTTGTAATCCCAATTGTAGTGATGTGCATATTGGTTCTTCTTGTAGGCTGATTAGGTGTCCACACAGGCTTTGATCTACTTTCAAAAGCTCTATGTCCATTATTTTTGCAATTGTAATAGTGACCTTCAAATCTTAGTGTCCTTATAATCTTGGTTCTACATTCATGTGCTTGATGTCCTTGATTTTTGCACTTGTGAGAAAAGCTTGCATTTTTGGGCTTAACATGCTGATGAGTATTCTTGCTTCTACACATATTAGAGGTATGTCCCTTTTTACCATAGAAATGACAAGTGGGTTTAGTGTTCTTACCTTTTTTTATTCTTTCTTTTGTAGTCTTAGATGATTCTCCTTGTTCAATGCTGATGTAGCCAAGTCTTGAAGTATCATTACTAGCCCTTGGTGATTTCAGCAATTGCTCAAAATACTTGATGGCCTCATTGGGTTTGTTGTAGCTTTCTGCTATTTCCTTTTCTCTCTTCAATTCATTCTGCAATTGTTCATTTTGCATCTTCAAGGTGGAGATCTCAATGTCCTTCATGTTGAACTCATGATGAGCATTCATCATCTGGCTCAAAGTGTCCAACTGCATATTTGAAATCTTTTCAAATTCAGTTGTCTTCTCTTCTAGTCTATTGATGAGATTTCTCTTGTCATCTTCTACCATGACCTTGTCTTCAATAGCTCTTTTCTTTTATTTAGTTACTTCACAAAGAATTGTGGCTTGTGATTCTTGTTCAAGCTTGACTAATCTAATTTCTTCAGCTCGTGCTCTACTTTTCTCCATTAATTTTTCTATTGCTACAACAAATTCCTTGGAATATCCATTGGAAAATACGTGTGTGGTATCAATCTCCTTGTAAGGCATGTCTTTTTCAGCTATGGCTATCTCCTTTTTTCTTTTCAAAGATTTTCTCAGTTCCTCCCTGGCTTCCTCTACTTTGTGTAGAGCTAGTTCACATCAATCACCATATTGTCAATGATCTACCCAAGTTTGAAGACTTCCATCTTCCAACCTTTTTCTCTAAGCTGTTATGCTTCTCCTTATGAGAACCAGTGCTTTGATACCACTTGTTCGAATATTCAAATGGGAAGAGTACTTCTGAGAGGCTGGGGGGGTGAATTAGAAGTACCAATTGTTATCCTTTCAAACTCTTAATAAAATATAACTTAAATTAACATGCATGAATGTAAACTAACATAAAATGAGAGCATGCATCAACACATAACACAAGAGATTATAGTGACCCAGAAATCCTCCAGGAATAAGAAGGTAAAATTGGGGTGGGGATGACACCCACAAAATTACTGCAACAATGAATTCAAACACTTCTGATGGTTTGCCCTGTTAAAGGCCTACCCTATTAAAGGCTTTACACTGTGTCAATAGTGACCTGTTGAAAGGATTTACAAACACTTTACAAGAAGTGTCACCCTATTAAAGGATTTACATAGAGGTTGTTAAACCTATCTAATACATAGGATTTTCTCATCCTTCTCTAAAGACTTTCCTATCTAGATGTTAAGCTAACCTATCACCATAGGATTTCAATTTCTAATACAATTGTGAGAGAGTATTAGAAATTTTGACCTGATTGAATGCAATCTAGAATTGCTGGGTTCAGGCACTTGATTTGCTCTTTCTCTTTTGATCCTTGCTTGATCTTATTTGAATATGTCCCCTATTTTGCTATGGTCAACTAGATACAAATGCTATCCCTTTGACTAAGTTTTTTCTCTTTATACTAAAATTTCACTATAATCTCCCCTTTTGCAACTTTTCTTCCATACATACAATGGTGCATTCATCCTCCTTATAAAGAGTGCAAAGACTTAGGGTTAGGTATGGATCTATGATGCAAATTGAATGTCAAATTCCCACTCATATTTTTCATTTTTCTCATTGGTTGCATGCCTTCACCATTTTTTTGATTGGTTGCATGTAGGTTTCATAGGGAATAAAAATGACTCATCCTTATCCTCTTTCTCCTTCAAAATTTTTCTAAGTTGGCTCCAATAATGGTTTACATCTTAGTTTGTGCAAGTACAAACTCTTATGCTGATCCTGCATTGCTAGGCACATGAAGTATTACTGATGTTTGACACATACTATTTCTAGATTGCTCAACATCTACTATGTTTCCTAGTTTTCTTGACACCTGTTGTATCCTGTATCACTCGACATATGTTGTTCTGATTTTCTTGGCATATAAATGATTCTATTATTGAGCACATGAACAATTCTTGTATTGCTCGGGAAATACTATACTGTAATATGCTTGGCACTAATTGTGACTCGGCACCTATTGAAATTCTGGCTCGACATCTATTGTGTACTCGACATGTATGATGAAAATGGTTAAGTGTGTTGACACTCATTTGTCAATATTATTTATTTGACCAACAAAACTAACTAATAAAGTGCCCTTTGTAGTTCCATCATACTTATACCTCTTCACTCAAAACTTTACTAGTTCATCTTGTTATCTTTCTCTTTTCAAATCCTATTCATCAATCAAATAATATGGCACTCTACACTACTAGAAAATGTCTTGCTAGTAAGGTTTGACATCAATGACAACAAAATAATTTTTCCAATTTTAGTTCCTATGTGTGTAAAAAGTGTCACACTTCTAAAAACCATTATTCTTGAGAATACCCATGAAAAAGGGCATCTCAAGAGGCAGCTTATAGCTCTCTATGTATGATGTGAAAAGGCTATGAGATGATGGCTCTCAAATGAACCAAACTATGCAACCCTTGCAAGGTGCACAATAGAATGAGTGATTCAAAGATGGTAGAAAGAATGCTAGCATTCAAGAATCTAGAATGAAAGTATTGCAAATGAAAGCTAAATGAGAGAAAGTAGAATGCAAGATAAACTAGAAAATAAGTATTACAACCTCTATTTAGACTAGGTGATTTAAGCTATATGCATGGAGAGAAACTAGAATGAATGAGAAGCATGAAGCATGAAGAATAGAATATAGAAGAAGAGGAGCATAGAGAAGTAGAACAAGAGGAGATACTTTAATCTTGACAAGTTTCTTTGGATATCATAGGCATATAAATTTTCTCATGATTTTTAGTAAGCTCAATGATGATAGTGGAAGTGATTTCTTCATATAATTAGGAGGTAGGTAAGACATAGTATATGGAGGAGTGGCATCTTGAAGGAGGTGAAAGGGTTCTTGATCTTGACATTTATAGCTTTATATTCTTTAGAGTCCTCTTTACATGGAGCCACTTCTAAGGACAAGGGAGTATGAAGAGAGAATGGAGTCATTGTCAAAGTAGGCATAGTAGTGCATCAAGATTGGGGCCTTTAGTCTTATTAGCATGGAAAATATTTGCAGCCAAGTGAAGATTAGCTTTAGTTTCTTTTAGAGGTAGCCCTTGAGGATATCCATAGTTAGTGTGGAAAGAATTAGGCTCTTTGGTGGGGGCATTTTGCAAAGCTTTAACACTTTAGGAGGCTCATAATTGTTAAAGGAAGTGAAGGTGTAAAGGAAATGATTACTTGACATAGGTGCATCAACATGATCTTTATCAAGAGAAGTATCCTCACCACTTGAGTCATTAGAGGTATCAACAATCTCATCATCAATGAGATCTTGGATTTTATGTTTCAACTCTATGAAATCTTCAATTTTATGACCTTTGTTTCTATGGAAGTGACAATAATGATCTTTTATCCACCATGAAGGTTTGATTTTAAGTTCATAAGGTCTAGAGTTGTCTAGTAATGTGATGGATTCATTATCAAGAAGTGTTTGCAAGGTGTTGTCTTAAGAATCTTTGAATGGAGTAAAAGCTATCTCAAAAGTATCTCCACATTTTTATGTTTCTCAAGAGAATAGCATGCATCCATGTCTTCATTAGTGTCTTGGTCAAGATAGGTCCATCGTGAAAGCTTGGTATAGGATCAAAGGAGGTATCACTTGCTTATTCTCTAAAGATTTCTCTAGATCTAGAAGATGGAGACATTTGATGTATTGGAGTAGAATATGTAGACCTTGAAGAAGATGACCCATGTGTATGTAAAGGTCTTAGGGGAGATTCATTTAAGAATGCAATCTTCTCCTCTAAATTTTTCTCAAGCTTAGACTTCATTTCTATCACGCGCTTATAGAGATGAAGGTAAGAAAGATCATTTGTGTCTTATAGTTCTTTGTATTGAGTGTATAGGTCTTGAAACTCTTTAGTGGCATGATGGAGATCATGATCATCTAGATTTATTGAGGTTTGGTAGAAAAATATTTGAAGCCCATAGTGGTGGATAGAAATTAAAGTATGAAATAGACTAGAAGGAGCTAATAAGGTGACACAACATAATTTGATTTCCAAAATAGAGAGGTAGAGTGTTCATTGTTAAAGAGAGGTAACAATGAAAAAGTGGCTTATCAAACAAAGTGTCCAAGAAACTTATGACACGAGTGACTCAAGTCAAGAGCTAGGAAAGAAACAAAAATAGCCAAGTAGATAGATAAGAAAAAACAAGTAAACTAATATTCCAATCAATGAGTGTAGTCAATAGATCAAGGTAACCTTGAGCAAAAGAGGGTCCTAGAAAGAGCACATAGATGAAGAAGGTGGAAAAGACCAAAAGACACTTTAAGCATGTTCAAGAACTAGAGACACAACAAATCAAAGTCAAATGATGAAACTCCTCGAGTAAGAAACACAAGAAAAATGTTTAGACTTGATGTTTAGACTTGGTTGACAAAGTTGATCACATAGCATGCTTAATTTTTAAAAGCAAGATGTGACACATGGTGTAGTCTTAAGAAAATCAAGCAAGGGACAAAGTGACCTTGCATGATACAAGAGTATGTGAGGTCTAAAAAGATAACCCTATAACTATCTTCATGTGTATGTTCAAAATATTTTCATGACTATTTTCACATGCGAAGACACATTTCGAGAAAAAATACCTAAGGTCACGGTTCATTACTCAACAACTTGACCCATCCTTGATGCCCCTTCACCTCACACCAAGTGGTTACCCATGAGAAATATTAGCTTTGTCATGGAGATGCCAATCATAGAACCAAGGGGACACAAATGGTGAGTGTAAAATCTTGGGGTGATTTGGGTAATCCACTAGGATTGATCCTTGTACCAAGATGTTGAGATGAAAAATAAGGTAGTTTCTATCCTAGGTTCTTAGTAAGAGCTTCCATTCATAGCACTTCTCTTGCTCCCAATAAGGGACACCTTATCATATGATAAGTAACAGACCTTGTGACCACAAGAGTACCTTAAGCATTCTCACCTAGTGATTTTCTCATGGTCACAATCCCACAAGTACTTCCACTAGATGAAGATAAGTACTATGTCTACCATGATTTTGTGTTCTTGATAGCCTTGAGTTTATAGTGGGTTGGAAGAGCCTAGTTTTCTTGTCCCCACTTTGGTCATTCCTCTTGATCTCTCAAGAGTAGGCCCTCTAAAGGATTCTAAACTACATAAAATGGATCAAATCTTGGAGGTCAAGATTTCTAATTCATTGCAAGGGTGAAGAGCATACTCTCCCATTCAAATAATTTCCCCCAAACATACCAAGAAGTTCAATTAACCCACATACTTTCAAAATCTAAAGGTGGGTCAAGATTTCTGATTCACCAGAAGGGTGAAGAGAATACTTTCCTACCACCAAGAGATCCCTATTGTATATTTTGTTTGCCTATGAAATATGAACAACTAGTAATATTTATACACACAAAAATAAGGGAAATAAAGCACACTTCTTTGTCTTTTTATTTTCTTTGGGAAGCTTTGCAAACAAGTGTTAGTAGTAGCCTTATTAGCAAGCAAGGTCTTCGACATGCATTCTTTTTAGCAATGCAATGAGAAAATCCCTAAAAAATAACAAAGGTTAGGGAATAATAACCAAGTAAAACCTGAAACACAAAGTGATTAGTTGCCTCAAAAATTTAAGTTATCTTTTAACCAAGTGTATGCAAGGAAAGTACAAGCTAATCACAAATGCTCTCATTTTTACTCGTTATTTTGACCTAGTGAACAAGATTGGAATTGTCTGTTATTATTTTGGCTCCAAAAATAAAAATTCAAAGTAAAGAACCCTATTAAAAACTAGAGAGATTTCCAAAAATGTAAGAAATTCTGCCATATCTTTTCATTTGTGGCCTAGGGACTCATTTTCCCAAAATAAACCATATTTTTTGAATTGAGCTATTGAGCCCTAATATGACCTCTAAATTCAAAATACAAAGAATAAACCCCTTGTAGAATTCAAAGACCTTTCCAAAAATGTAATATTTTTTAAAAAATTCATTGATTTTCACCCAAAAATGATATTTTATGAAAATAATTTTTTTAATAACAAACATAAATCAACTCATAATGCTCCAAAAATTGGAATGAGACATTTAGGATGCATCCCCAACCCGCAAAGAAAAAATTTAGGTCTGAACTCTAAATGGTTTAAGAGATATGATCAACTCTTTAGAACCCTAGGGTTTTGGCCTTCAAACAAATTTGCACAAGGGTTAGCCTTAAAACCAAAGTGATAAACTTGAAAAATCACTTGATTAGATCCAATATGTTGTTGTAAAAAGACAGACATGAGAATACAACTAAAATACTAGCAAGAAAATGGAGCTAAAAAACTTGGTTCTAGCCCCATGGTGGTCGCTAAAAATGTACACTAGAAATGTGCACCACTCTAAAACCCTTCTATCCAAGTGATTCCATGAGTTGGAATGCTTGAATGGTGCCCTAGAGCTCCCTATCCATGGACTGTAGGGAAGTGTTTTGAGAAATATAAATAGCTCTCGGCTGGGCCTTAGAGACACATTCCTTGCTATTAAACCATGCCATGGGAGGTTCTTGAGACAAGAGAAAGAATGAAAATGTCCAAAAGAACTCTCAGTCATGCAATGTAAGAATGAAACTAAGCTAGAATTATATGTACAATGCAACTAGATTGATGATGATGAGAGTGTTACACTAACCAAACTAGTCAAACTATGTGATTTAAGCTATTACAAGATGAACTAAGATACTTGCAAGATGAATCTAAGCTAAATATGTAATGGCAACGAGATAATTTAGACAAGAAGTGGAACTTCTCCACAAGTTCTAAGTAGATCAATCAATAAACCTGCAACATAACAATACTCAAGAATGTGTGTCATTTGAGGAGGGGAGAGCTCTTTCTTTTAAAGGTGTACAAATGATCAAGATCAAGATCAAGGGATGGATGATCAAGGGTTGGGGTTGATTTTTGGCATGATCCATGTGTAAGATAAAGTCAGTCAATGAAAAGGAGCTGACCTTTCATGTGAGACAAAAATGATTTTCTTTTAATTCGTAAATAGAAAAAGGACTTTATGTGTGCACATTGAGTGGGTTAGAAGAATGGGGTCTTTTATTTAATTAAAAGGAGACATGTTCTTTTAATCAAATATGAATATAGGATAATATAGTCAAACTATAGGTTAACATCAAATTAATTGATCTTCAGCAATTTTGCCTAGGTAAATAAATAAATAATTTAGTCAGATGTTGAGAAGGGGGATAATAGTCTAGATGACCATTTTTAGGTGATTACAGTTCCAACATAAACTTGTTTATAAATAGATCTACTCTCAAAATTTTCCTTAAAGTGCTAATATCCACTAAGCAATGCGTAATTAAAATAAAATAAAAAGACACATATATGAATTTTATGAAGATCACTTCATGTATTCCCTTTTGTGAAAGGTATTAATATCATTTGAAAAGAAACAACTTATAATGTCACATGTGAGTTTTGTTATGATTGCCTTAATGCATTCTTTTTGTCAAACTTCTATACTACAATTATGCTAGGTCTAGTTAGACACATACCATTATAACATGCTTTATACTATACTAATTCATTATTGAAGATTTAGAATCACATTCAACTATTTACATTATGCTCCATCTTATTAATGACAACTCAATCATTTTGATGAAAAATTATCACCGATCAATGAAAATATCTTAAAATGACTAACACAACTTGTCATTTTTCATAATTTATTCTTATGTATTATTATTGTTATGTTAACATCATTTATTCGTTTGCCATTCAAATTCCAAAATTTCTCTCTATTTTCACCATAGTAAAATAATTTACAATAAATTAATTGTAATTCATTTCTTCCATACTAATAAAATAAAATAAATTATTTAATTATCCATGATTGTAATATACTTCTAAAAAATAAAAAATTTAAATTTTTCATATGCATTTGAATAAAATATTTTATTTATTAAAATTTTTAATTAATTATTCTCAAGAATTTCTACCTTGTGACTTTACTAGTGCTCACTTTTAGACTTCTATCCAATTTTATCAATCCTCTAATACCCACTTTCACTTTTTTAATAAATCAAATTCATTTCCCTTCTTCATACATTAAGTCATTATTTTACCCTATTTAGCTAAGGAGGATTGAAGTCAACCCAACATGGCTGAACCAATAAACCAAATTAAATACCAACATCCTAACAAGGACAAGACTTTCCATCCAAATTGAAATAACATCCTTTTGTCTCTCCCATAGTGGTAGAAGAAGGATTAAAAAATTCAATCAAAGGTTATCTATAATCAATACCATTAAATTTTCCTTTTTATTTCATAGTTGACCCTTAAGTAAACCGCAAGTCCAATTTCTCTTTCTATACTAGATTACATGAAACAAAGTATCTTGGTGACTATAATTTCTATCTTTAAATTCTAATTATGCATCGTCCTCCTTAATTATTCATTTTATTTTGATCTATTTCCCATAAGAGAGATCTTATTTATATAAATATAAATATAAAGACTAGAATTCTCTATAGAAATCATGTTGTGAGTCATGACATGGTGAAATAGAAAAATAATAATGAATTCGTACTATAATAACATACCATGCCATGATTTTTTTTTTTGAAGAACCCTGAAGAAGAAATAAAATTGGTTAAGGAAGGGCACATCTTTGATCTTAACTAGATTAAGGTTCTATTGCAAGATGTTTCATCATGCATTCATGAGTATTTTATCCTTGATGGGAAATACAAAAGAGTGCATCATTTTTATTTATTTTTAAATCACTTCAGATACAAGGACAAGGTTTCTTTTCCATTCTACCTAACGTATTCCTTGTTAAACAACCTTAATGCACATAGGAAAAAATTATAGACCTATTCTTCATGAAGGAGTGATTCTTCTTATTGAAATATTTTAAGGAGAATGCTATGAATCTTTCTCCATCAATTGGTAAAAGAAAGGAGATCTATGGGAAGGAGATTCTAGATAAATCTGGTGTTAAAAAAGTCAAAACACACAATGTTAAAATTAAGGAGATTAAGGACATGGATACTGATTCAGATAGCAATTGAGCTAATGAGAAGGAAAGCAAAAAGAAAAAGAAAAATAGGAAGGTTAAAGGAGAAAGAAAAAGTAAGAACGAACCCAAGGTTAGAGAAGATAGCCTGGAAGAAGAAAATGGCACCATGGAAGCAAAGAATGAGAATGAAGAGGAATGAGAAATGAAGAGTGAAGATTTAATCTTGAATAATGAAGGATATTTAGGTACTTAGGATGATTATGTGGCTAAGTCAGGTGGGATGAGGAGTAATGTGGCTTCTTTGTACCTTGAAATTAAGAGCACAAACAATTCTTTGATTTCAAAGGACAAAGATATTAAGGTGATAGATAGTACACCCACGAATGAAGCTATAAAGGAAGAGAGGTTCCAGATGGAAACCAAGAAAGATGATAAAATGATGCTTACTACCCGTGAGCCAAATACTTTTTATGCGACCCAGAAGATTGATAAGGAGGACAAGCATTTTTATGGGCACACAGAATCTAAGCTTGAAGAGGCTACATTGGAATGGACCCACATTAATCCTGTTTACCATGAGCTAAAGACTGTAAATGAGGAGATTGGGGAGAAGATTTTCAATAGAAGGATTTTGTTTCTTGATAAAGTTAAAAGAAGGTGGATGTGACTCCATAGGTTGATACATGGCTCTATAATGAAATCATTTTATTACAGAAAAATGTTAAAGAGTTGTAGAAGAATATGGATATTGAAAGAAGAAAAACAATTGAGCTTGAAGGGAAAATCAGGAATATTCCTAAGAAACTAATGGCCAATGAAGCTAGTGTAAGGCAACTAGTCAAGGATATCAGACAATAGATGGACATGATTATGACTAGTTTATGTGTGGTGGTTTTTAGTTTGGGTGGGAGAAGCAATGAGGAAATTATCTCTCCTATCCATGCCAAAATGACTGGTGGTCCTAATAGAAGGACAAGGTACATTACTAAAAGGGCCATTGAAGCTGCCCCTATGTCCATTAGTGAGGATCTCCTTCAAGGGATTGCTAATATTGCCAAATATTTGACTAAGGATGTAGAGGAGCTCTAGTGATACAATTTTCCTATTTTTCTTTTGCTGGTCGTGATTGTTGTTTTGGGTTTCTAGTTAGGTTCTATAACTCTATGTTGGTTGTCTTTTACAATGATTTCACTTTCTAGTTGGTTTTTTGTTAGAATGCTACTTGTAGCTTTTAGGCCCTTATAAAACCTAGTTTTTTGATGTTGTTACCATAGATTCCTGATCCCTGTAAAACTAGGTGGACTCTTTATCATTGATCTTTTATTTTTGTATGGGGTTTTGGGTCCCCTCAAAACATGTTTTTTACATTAATAATAAATATATCATATCTTGTGGACATATGAAAATAATGAATGCATATAATTTAATCAGACCATCATTTAGTCTCCATTGTTTAATTAATAAACTATTTATATTCATTTGAGGGATTCCCATTGATTTGACAATGTTCTCTTATAGACGATGTTCAAATGGAAGACTTTTGTTTGCATAAACTAATAATATTAAGAAATAGAAAATTTAAAAAAAAATGTCCCCTTTCCTTTCACTTGCCATCATTTTGATTTAAGAAAAAAGGATTTTTTTTTTTAACGTTATTTTAGTAGCACACGTTCTATGGTCTTCCTTTATCTCATACTATGCTATAATTCTTGTAGAGAGGTGTAAAGCAAAGAAATAATGAAGAATTCAAACAACCCCTAATAGAATTGTAGCATTTTCCTAGCCCTTTATCCTTCATAAATACAAGAATGATAATTCGAAGATGAAATATAATTATGTTGAGATGTGTAACTCTACAACAACATCATGCTTTGTTATCTATATCACAAAAAAAAATCCTAAAAATTGACCAACTTATATATTAATTGCATGAGTAATTTTTTAATCATTATTTTATTTTAAATAAATTTTATTTTTAAAAATATAAGTCTTTTATCAATATTACAAGACTATATTTAATTATATAATCATAAATTATCCCCTCCCAAGGATGGCTTGGAGTTGAACTTGGATGGAGCATCTTGAGGAGACCTAGGCGCTTTTGGAGTAGGTTATCTAGTTCATGTTAGGATCAACCAACACTAGAGGGGGTGGGTAGGGGGTTAATTAGTGTTGCAACAATTTACAACCTAACAAAAACCATCCACAAACCACAATGCATAAAAGTAAAATATACATCAAAAGATAACTCATAACACCATAATTTTTTTCTCGAGGAAACCCTAGTAGGGATTAAACCTACAAGATGATGTAATAATCCAAACATATATCTATGAGGAGATCTAATCCTATTAGGAGTTTTTGCATAGAATTTAGTACATAGGTCATTATTAGAGGTAAGCAACCCCATTATGAGTTGAGAACAAAAAGAGAGCACACTTACTTGGGAGTGAAGATTGAATCCACCTCATGGACTCACTGTCTAATTACAAAGAAAGTATTACAACTATAATGAATTATACATGACATAAAAATTTTAGATTAGTCCCAATGAAGTTTTCATGCATTGTGGTCCAACATAAAGTCCCACAAATTATATATCACAAATATTACATATCACACATCCCATACTCACATAAAAAACAAGTATTTCCTTTATAACCTTGAGAATAAATTATTTTTCAGCTTACATAACACTTCAACAAACATGTCCACCGAAGAATAATAAGAAAAAAATGATCATTCTATTTGGGAATTAAGTCTTTTCATATTCTCCCTCCATTGCCAAGCAATTGAATTGTCAAAAGAATTCAATCAGCTAGGCCAAAATGCTCGATCTCATAATTTGTAACATAACTCTACTAAACTAAACCTATTACAATTTACACAAAAAAAAAACATATGCTATCCAAAACATAAATATAAGAAATGATACTAGAATCTCATATACATTGTATATCATTACCCCAAATTATAGCCATATCTAATAATCATGTTTTCATCATTGACCAAAATTGTTTGTCTATATCCTATATATCTTCTTGAGACTTGGGAATTTTTCAATTACAAACATTACCAAAACTTATTGTTATCCAAGAAACCATGCAAGTAAGATATGTTTCCAACAATGATAATAGCTGATCACTCACTTAACACTTAGTTATCAACAATCTCCACCTTTGGCATTGATGAGAACATTTAGTGGAAAAATGACTAAGTGTCAATGCCAAAAGTCAATTGTTAATAGCTTGATCTATCAATCCAATCTTAGATTAAACTCCCCCTTACAACATATTATACATGAATAAATTCTCACACTACTTGTAATGCCCCACCATGGAACCCAAAAGGATAAGATAAGTTGATATTAAGTTTGGTGAATAATTTAAAAAAAATATTTGGATTTATAAGTTAGGTTAATTATATATGTAAAGTCATAAAAGGTTCCCTAATTTTACCCTTAAAAAATAATACTTGATCTCCTTTCTAACATCTTATCCTTACTACTTAAATTAATCCATGTATTAGTGTTACCTCTACTTATGATTTGATACATTATCCATCGTAATATCCATTTACAAGTAAGGAACTAATATCCTTAGCCATATAATCAAATGAGTCTACTTAATGTGCAATAAAAATACATGAAATAGATTTAAATCATCAACCATACATGTAAACTAAATCATCCTTTATTGACTAATTACTTAGATTTTTTATTTGACAACATTATGAAGTGTCATTTGATTCCCATAATTTATTACCAATATTGGAGTTTTTCTAGAATTTGATTGTATCTATATTTTTTAGAATCAACATTTTGGATCACACACTATGATCCATCATCAGGATGAAGAGTAAGATAATAGAAAATAAGTAGATCATGCTCTTCATCTTGATGATGGATCACTGTGTGTGATCCGAAGTGTTGATGCTAAAAAATATAGACATAATCAAATTCCAAAAAAACTCTGATATTAACATTGTGAAGATTACATGGTTCATTTATTCATAAAAAATTTATCTAAATATAAGGAAATATACGATATCATGGTATCATCAAAACTTCATTCATCTTTTTAACTAATACAATAAGTTAACATATCCCTTCATTTCTCCTAGAGATACACTTTTACTGTTTTCATAACTTTTCAATTCATGATACATATACATATGAACTTTGAACTTATTAAAGAGTTTATATTATAATGTTATTTAGATTTCTCCTCAAGAAATTCAACATATACACTTGAAGAAATAAATTTTGAGCATATTGTAAGTATCTTCATAAAAGAACTCTAACACTGAGCCAAGTACATGTTAGAAATGCTTTAGAATAATTGAGGGGTGAGGGAATTAGTTATTCAAGGTCCAAATGTCCTGATAAAAAATTTCCATCAAATAAAATAAGCCTATTTAACTAATCATCCATCCAAGCTTAAACTTTTCTACTTAGCAAGTTACTATAAATCAACAAGCAAGCATAACACATGAAAGATCAACACATAACATAGTGATTTATGTTGAAACCCAATTTGGGAAAAACCACTAGTAACATGCTACTCAATTCTCACTCTTTTGAAGTGATTCCCTATGAAAGGCCTGCCCTATTAAAGGATACAACACACTATTAAATGTGACCTGGTTAAAGGATTTATCCACCCTATTAGAAGTGGGCCTGGTTAGAGGACGTTAGAACATTCACTTTGAATGCCACCCTATTAAAGGATATAAAAATGGTTGTTAAACCAACTTAAGTCCATAGGATTTTACCCTAGCTTACACAATTGTTAGAGAGTAAAAATAAGGGCTTCTGACTTGGTACAACTCACAACTTATCTTGTAGATTTCAGATCATTGTTTAGCTCATAACATTGCTTGGCTTTCAATCTCTGCAACTTTGACAGCTTGTTCTCCTTTCAAGCTTTGTCTCCTAGAGTCTCCATGCTCGATGTACCAATGCAATCTCCTATATGACCACTTATTGAAGAAAAGTCTTTGTGCTCTATTCTTTCTTCTCGTTAATGCCTTCTTCTTGACACCCTTTAACCACTTTGCAATTTGGCACACCAACAACTCTAGCTTCTTGGCTTGTGACTCCTTAAATAGAAGTCTAGAATTGCTTTTCCCACTCGATTCTTCCCTCCTTTAATTTTAGTTTGAATAGATTAGGTAGGATTCAATGAATCTAACCTATATCATGTCCCTTCTAGAAACATCATGAAGGATTCTCCTGAATTCGCCTAAAAATGGTTTATCTAAAATTATGTGCCTCTAGCTCATCATCCTTATCCTCCACTTGATTCATTGAATTCAAGGTAACAACCTTGTTGGCTCAAATTTGGAAAATCTTTGACTTTTCACATAATGCAATAGCTTGGCACTATTGAATTTTTTGTGCTTCGCACATACTGTGTTACTCAACATCAACTACATTTTCTCATGCTTGACACCCACTGTGGATTCACTTGGCATCCACTAAGTTTTACTGATGCTTGAAACCTATTACTTTTCTTGACACCTAAACATTCTCAACTCCTTCTGTATCACTCAACACACTCTAGATTTTTCATTTGCTCGACACTAACTAAAAATCTGCTCAGCATGAACTAGCTTGCTCGACACTCACTAATGAACTTAGTTAAGCTTTGCAAACAACCTTGTTACATCTTATTCTTCTAGTGTTTCTAAGTGTGGCCAGCATTTGTATCTTCAAGTATACCATCAATACATCATTTTACCATTGTATTAACTAATCCTTGTACTTCATTACAAAATTATAACTCAACCTTTCCCTTAGGTGCTTTTGTTACATCTTGTTGATTAAATCCTCTTCATCAATCAACTAAGGGATAGTACTTGGATATTATAAGCAATTGTCATTCTAGAAGATAGTAGGTTTGACACCAGTGACAAAACAATGATTGAAAACATTCTTTATCAACAATATCCCTCTTTGCAATCAATCTTCTTCTTAAAATGATATTTTCAATCAGATTTACAACAATCTCTCTCTTTGACATTGATGGAAAACCATGCTGATCAACCAAGTTATCAAAATGCTAACTAGGTTAAAATAGTAAATCAAATGCCAAAAAGAAAAAAAATGTGTTACTATCAGTTTTCACATCTCCCTCTCTGATCTACTATCTTCAACTTTGCTTTTGCTTCTCCCTCTTAGCTGCTATTTCCTGTTTCTTTCCTTTCTACTATATCTTCTTAAACATTCTTTTTCTCCCTCTTTTCTATGGCTTATCACTATTCACTTTGATCTCTTACTACTCCTCACTCCCTCTTACATTATTTCTCCCTTTGTATGCATTGATCATGTTCTTCTATTCTGCTATCAGCTACTTCTTCCTTTGTCCATTTGATCCTGTAGATTTGATTAGTTTCTTGCCACTACTTCCTCTATCTAATTGAATGTTGTTGATTAGTTTCTTGTTTTTGATTAAGTAAAATAGGTTTTACAGGGATCCTAAAACCCAAAAGTTTACAGCATAATAGAAAGGAAAATAAAAAGTCTAGCTAACAAGAGACTGCTGCTAAAAGCCAAAAATCAACAAGAGGCCTAAGGCCAGGAGGAAAAGGCCAAAAACCAAAACAAAGAACAAAAGAAAAAGAGAAGAAGACTATTGGTTGTCCTTCTCTAGCTCTTGTAGGGTTTTTGTAGCTTCATTTTCCTTCTAACTATCCACTCCTTCCTGGTTCCTATTCTGGGTCTCCACCTGGTTTGCCTTGTTCACTTGGTCCCTGGCTTTAGTCTGAGCAAAATCCACCTACCTAAAATCCTTCCCATTCTTCTATGTAGTATCCCTACCTAAGCTAGCTCTCATTAGAGAGTCACCAAAGTTGACAATATTCTCATTCAGAGTGTGTAGGGTGTCCACAATTTGTTTAGTCAGCACTTGGTGGATGGATTCAAACTTTTGGAATTTCTGCTTAACCAAGGAGAGTCTGTCCTCTTGTCTATCCTTGGTGTCTTGGCTACCATAGATGTTTTGGTTACAAACTTGGGTAGTGTTCTTTCCTGTGGTCTCCTGAACCTTGTAGGTATTTTGACTAGTGTCTTGGTTGTTCTTTTCCTTAAGGGCCTCAATTTCCTGAAACAATCATTTGATAGAGTGAAAATTTTCTACCAAGAAATTCTTTGCATTATTCAAGAAATTGAGGCCAGTTTCTCGTGTGTTGTCAGAGATGACCAATATAGCAGGATCAATTAACTCATCATAGTGGGTTATACCATCAAAGTCTCCAACACCTGGATGTTCATTGGTTCTCTAACAATAGCCAACCTAGCTCTGTAAATGTTGAAATTTATCCAAGCCCTCCTCCTATTCTTATTTTCCACCTCCCCACTTCTTTCCACCATAATTTCCTCCTTAGGCAGGGATATGGGAGGATTAGGGCCATGGGTTTCAGGATTTTGGGCTTCTTCCTAAATCAGGGTCTGGTCGACCTTTCTTTTCCTGGGGTTACATAGAGGGGAAATAGGGGAAGCCTCCTCCTTGTTGCTATCCCTCCCCTTCTCCTCCTCACTCACATTGTCCTTCCCCAGCTCCTTGTCCTCTTCCTCTGAATCAATTTCTATCTCCTCCTCTTCCCCACTGCCAATTTTCTCCTCCTAAGGCTCAGGCTTCTGGGAAAGGGGGGACAGCTCCTAGGACTCTTTCTACTGGGCATACCAAGGTTGCAAGAAATAGAGGTGTCTTTGGAATCCTCCATTTTAATGACTTGAACATCCTTCGAGTCTGAACTGGCAGTATTCTTCGATTCACTACCCAGTCACCAAGCGATTTTCCTCTGGTATGCATTTTCAAAAACTCATAAACTAGGAGAAGAAGGCCTTTGTGGAGGGCAGGATTAGTAAAAGATTTTTTCTTAAAACCCTCAATACCCTTATACACGGACATGTAAAGATAGAAGGGAAAAGAAATTTTAACACCATGTCTAAAGTGGTTCAGCAAAACAAAATGATGTGTTCTTATCTTGCCGAAACTGGGATCAAGAGTAATGTACTCAATAAGGATTCTGAGGACATACCTCCATAATTTCTTGATGGATTCAATATCATAGTAAGTATCGATCTTGATGAGCTTGTCTCTCTCCTTGTCATTCTTGACAAAATCATTAACACCATTGGCCAACATCTTTTTGTCCCTATAAAATTTTATGCCTTCCAGCGAGATTTCTGTCACCTCCATGATTAAGCCCTCAGTGATTTGGTGGGTTTCAATTTTGACTCTCCTGTTGCTCCAAGAATCCACCATGACCTTCGTAACCCTAGTGTTGAAGCCATGCAGCTTCTCCATGAACCTAGTTATTCCATCTTTTTTGAGCTTATGCCATACCTTCTTCTTCTCCTTCCAACTCTTCAACTCCCTCGATGGCTCTCTTCCGATCCTTTCACCCACCATGGTAGTCTTTGGCTTAGCAAAATTGAAACCACTAGCAGTATTACAAAGCACAGAATTGGTTGGGATGCAAAAAATGAAAATGTTTTTTTGATTTTTAGTGGTTCTATTTGAGCCTGCCTTCCAAGCATGCGTTCTGTACACGTAATTATATCTTGAAAAGGGCTCTGCATTACTTCTTATTACTCTTCTACCGATGTGTGATTTGGAAAATCCTATGATAATTAAAAAGGGATAATATTTATTCCCTAGATTTAGTCCAACTGGAGTAATTCAGTTGCCAAAACTAGAAATTTGTCACTTTTCCTCCATGTCATCACCAAATTTCTAGTGACTGCATAGTTGGCAAACTAGTCAACAATTGGGTTGGCCTCCTTGGAAATATGGTTGACGTAAGTCTTTTTGAACTTTCCTAGGTCAGATTTGATAACCTCAATGACATTGGCAATAGTCTAGGATGGCATGGTGAGACCTTTGATATAGTTGATGATGTTTAAGGAATCACTATCAAGCTAGAGATGCTCAATTTCATAAGCCAAAGCCAGTTTAACAATATGGTTGGCCACACTGGTTTCAGTAAAGTGGTTAGTCTAGTGACCAAGAGGGAAGGATATAGCAGCAATTCATCCACTCAAACTATTTCTAATAATGCCTCCACTTCCTGTAGGACCGAGATTCCCTTTAGCTGCCCCATCAAAGTTGGCTTTGTGCTAGTCCTCAAGGGGAAAGGACCATCTAGCATCTTGTCTCCTCTTGTCCTATCTTCCTTTTTGGCTTTACAGTTCCCTCCTTCCTTGATGTTTCCCCCCTTGGCTATAGCATAGTTCTCCAAGGTGAGACCTTTAATTTTCTTAGCAATTATGAGTTTTGGAGATTCCCTTCCTCTGAATATTCTATTGTTGTGCTCTTTCTAGATTCCCTAGAAGAAGTGTGTTGAGAATCCATAAGCTAAATAAATGTGAATTCAAGCTAGAGTGGTGGCTTCTTCGTTGGTTGAAGAAGTCTTGGAAACTAACTAGGGGGTACCAATTGAAACTAAGGTCCCTGGTTAGGAGGTTCCACATCTTGGAAGAGAAAGGGTAGTGAATGAACAAATGATTAACCATTTCCAGATCATGTTTGCAGAGGCTACATCTATTGGGGATAATTTGGCCTATCTTGGCTAAATTATCTAGGGTAAGGATTTTATCTTGCAAGAGAAGGCAAAAGAAAATGTTGATTTTAGAAGTGAGACTAGAAATCCAGGCTTTAGCCCAAATTGGCTTCTCCATCCCATCCAATATGGAGAAATAGCCTGAGGCAATAAAGAACTACCCACTTGAGGAATCCCCCCAAATGAGAGTATCCATGCTATTGTTAAGGAAGGTGGCTCCCAGATAAATCATTAGAGAGTTGAGGTCTAGGGATAGCTCAGATAGGTCATGCCAATCATTTCCAGATCTTTAATCTTTGACATATAGACCATATCTTTCTATACTTTGTTCATCCCATCTACCAAAGTAAGGGTGATTGATTGGAGGTCCCTAACATGACTAGTTGTCATGCAAGAAAAGGATATTGTCCCCGTTACCAACTTTCCACCTACCCTTAGATTTGGCTAGGGGCTTTACCTTCAAAAACCCATTCCAAATGTAGGACCCCTAGGGAATCTAAGACCCATCAAACTCGGAGTTGAGGGATTGCCTTCTCAAGTATTTCTCAGTCAAGATATCCCTTCAAACACCTAAACTTTGAAAAATGTGCCATATCTGCTTTGATAGGAGAGCATTGTTGAGATGTCTAATTTTTTTGATGCCAAGACCACCATAGCATTTGGGGAGACAAACAAGATCCTAGGTGATGAGGTGATATCTCTTATGGTCATCAGATGCTAACTAGAGAAAGTCCCTTTGAATCTTCTCCATCCTATTAGCATGCTTGACTAGGATGCCAAAAAGGCTTAAGGCATAAGTTGGGAAGTTTTGAAGATGGATTTAACCAAAGTGCACTTGCCAGCCTGGCTAAGGGTGACACCTGTCTAGCTTGTGAGTTTCCTAATGAATCTATCTAGGATGTTATTCTAGAAAGAATCCAGGGGTTTGGTGCCCAAGGGAAGGCCAAGATAGTTGACAGGAAGAGACCCAATACTAATTCCCAAGATGTGGGCAATCTTCCTCTGTCTCTCCAAGGGGGTGTTGATGAAGAAGACTGAGCTCTTTTCTCAATTGATCGCTCAGCCTGAGCCCCTGGTGTAGGTGTTCAGGAGGCCCTTGAAAAGTTTGGCCTCACTGACAGTGGCTTCACCCCCCAAAATGGTATCATCCACAAATTTTTGGTGAGTGAAGGTAGAGGGACACGAAGAGGGCTTAAGACCAAGGAAACTCCTATCCTGACATTTCCTTTGATCAGTTTCTTGTTACTTCTCCATCTTTGACAACAATGCCAAAGACGTATTATTTCAACATCTTAATATGCATGTGTATCATTTTTTAGGTACTCCAATTTCTTCCTTTGTCACCTTTCTTTGTGATTGATTTGGAACTTTAGTACTTTGATTACTTCAGGAAGAAATCATAAAGTAAGTATCCTCTGCATCAATGTGTAATATTTCAACAATTAATTTATTTGATGCAGGACAATCTTTGTTGTTACTTAAGTAGCTTTGGCTAGGGGTATCACTCCTAACTTACCTGTAAGATACTCAAATGCATCTTTAGGAAGTGCTTTTGTGAAGAGGTTAGAAATTTGTTCCTTTGAGCTGACATATTCCATCCTTACTTATTTGTCTTCCACCAATTCTCTTACATAGTGATACTTAATTGCAATATGCTTTGTTTTGGCATGCATCATAGGATTCTTTGATATGTTGATGGCATTTTTATTATCACAATAGAGTATCATAGGTTCAATTACCTCTTCTTTCACACCTTGCAATAGATGTTTGATCCATACAATATTAGTGCAGTTGATAGCAACTATAACATACTCATCTTCTACTATAGGCTATGAGGTACAACTTTGCTTTTTTTCTAGTCCAAGTAACCAATATTTTACCTAAGAAAAGTGCTCCTCCACTGGTACAAATTCTATCATCAATATTACCTCCCCAATCTACATTAGTGTAGGTTTTCAACTCAAAATTTTCACTCCTCTTGTAGTATAAGCCAAAGTCATCAGTTCCTTTTAGGTATCTTAGTATTCTTTTTACTACCATTAGATGATTTTCTCTTGGATTTGCAAAAAATCTAGCTACTATTCCAATAGCTAATGCAATTTCTAGTCTACTATGCACAACATACTGCAACTTTCCAATCATTAATCTATACATTATCTAATTTACTTCAACTGACTCATCATTCTTGGATAACTTATGTCCTGTTACCATTGGTGTACTGATTGGTCTTGAGTTTCTTCTTGATATATTTTTATTGGGTCACAAATATGCCATGCTTCAATTGATGTACTTGTAATCCAACAAAGAATTTGATTTCTCCAAACATTGACATTTCAAACTCATGTTTCATTTGGTCAGCAAAATCTTTGCAAATGGCATCTTTTTCTCCAAATATTATGTCATCAAGAAAGATCTAAGATATTAGAATTTCTTTACCTTTTTTTGCTTTGATATATAGGTTGATATTGTCATCTTTTCTCTCAAATCCTATCTTCACAAGGTATTTATGCAGTCTCTCATACCATGCTCTAGGTGCTTGCTTCAAACCATAAAGTGCTTTATGCAATTTGCAAACCATATCCTTGTTCTTGTCATCAACAAATCCCTTTGATTGTTCTATTTAGACTTCCTCTTCCATTATTCCATTCAAAAAGTATACTTTACATCCATTTGGTAGACTTTGAAACCTTTATAGGCAGCCTATGCAAGGAATGTTCTGACTCCTTCCATTCTTGCAAAAGGGGCAAATGTTCCCCATAGTCCAATCCTTCTTCTTGTGCACAACCTTTGCAGACTAGTCTGGCCTTATTTCTTGTTATCTCACCATTTTCATCAAGCTTGTTCCTAAACACCCATTTGGTACCAATTACATTCTCATCAGATAGTCTAGCAACTAGGATCTAGGTTTTTTTCTTCTTAATTTGATCTATCTCCTCTTCCATAGCTTTATGCCAATTATCATCTTGCACTGCATCTTTCATTGTTTTCTACTCAATCTTGCTCAATATACATGATTCATTCCTTATTCTATTCCTTGTCATTCGTTTGGCATCCTTGTCACCAATGATTTGTTCTATAGGGTGATATCTTCTCACATACTTAAATAGTCTTGGTTTAGTTCTTGTTTCCATGTTTGGTCCTTCAACTTTAGAGTCATTATGCATTTCTCTTTCTAGTATTTCATTATCTCTTTCATGCATATTGGTTTCAAAACTAGAATGTGCATTATCTTCAGTCTACAACTTAGCTTCTAATGCAACTCGACATTCATTGGTTGTGACTCAGCTGATACAGAATTTTTTTGCTGATTCCCAATTTGATTGGCAACTTCATCTTAAATAGGCATTCCTTCGTAGAAGTATACAAAAGATCTATAATCTTCTAGTTTCTTCAACTCATCAACTTGGACTTTTCCATGCTCATCAAAATTTACATTTGCACTCTCCAAAATTTTATTAGTGTTAGCATTTAAACACTTATATGCTTTGCTTCTAGTGGAGTATCCAAGGAATATTCCTTCATCACTCTTTGCATCAAACTTTCTATTTCTAGTATCTTTAATAATATAGCATTTGCAACCAAATACTTTGAAATGTTTTACATTGGGTGAGTGACCATACCATAGTTCAAAAGGTGTTGCATTTGTACCTTTCTTGACTTGTACTCGATTCAAGGTGTAAATATTAATACTTACAACTTCTCTCCAGTATTTCAGAGCAACATTTTTCTCCATCATTAATGTTCTAGCATAGTCTATCATTGATCTATTCCTTCTCTCAGCAATGTCATTCTATGGGGGAGTTCTTGGTGCTAATATTTGTCTCTTGATTCCTTTATCATTGCAAAATGTCTCAAACTCTTTTGACATAAACTCTCCTCCTCTGTCTGATCTCAAGTGCTTTAGACTCTTTCCTATTTCCTTCTCAACTCTAGCCAAATACCACTTAAACATTTGAAATGCATCAAATTTTTTCTTCAAGAACATGACAGTCATCATCCTAGAGTAATCATCCACAAAGAACATTATATATCTGTCTCCTTGGTAGCTTTATACTTCTATTGGACCACATAAGTTAGTATGTACTAACTCTAGTACTTCCTTGGAAGTGTAGGTTTTTCTCTTGAAACTTGACTTGGCCATCTTTCCTAGTTGACACTATTTGCACATTGTATTTTCATGCTTCTTTAACTTAGACAAACCTCCAACTTTCTTCTTTTTACTGATGCTAATCATATTGTCAAAGTTAACATGACATAACCTTTTGTGCCATAGCCACACATCATCAAGTTTTGCAATAAGATAGGTTGCATCTTCCATATCTAGGTAATACAAGTTACTCCTAGTTTATTCTACTTTTCCTATCATATTTCCATCAGTGTCATGGATTTTGGCTATTTTATTTCCAAATTCTACTTTGCAACCTACATTGCCTAACTATGATAAAGATGTTTCTAAGGAGGCTGGAAAGATTATTGACCTAACAAAGATTGTTGGGGAGAATACTGGTGTAGTTTTCCCCTTGACGGAGCTTGATAAAGAATCACCATTGATGGTGATTGAGGGCACTTCCCCTTCTTAGGTTCCCTTGGTTATCCCTGAGATTGTTTGTTTGAAGAGGAATTAGGAAGCTTTGGATAGTCTTTCTATGGAGAATCAAATTTCTGTTTCTTTTGCTCAGGTTCTTGTGCTGAAGAATAAATCCTTTGTTAGTGGAGTTGTTTTGGATATTCTCACTATCTCCCATGTTGAGGAAGTAGTTTTGGAAAAGGATAATTTTGAGGCCAACTGGATAACAGTTGAAAAATCTTCTAAGGGTAGGAAGAAAAATAATAAAAAAGAAGATGAGGATACTACCCTAGTGAAAAGCAATAAGAAGGGTTCAAATGTTGATTCAAAACATATTAAGGGTAAGTCTGGTCAGTCTAAGAAAGGTGGAGCCATTGTCAAGAATGGTGATGTTGGGTCTTCTCCTTCTCCTGTTGGTAGAAATTTGAATTAGATTATAAGAATAGTGGAGGCTATTAAGAACATTGTAGATGGTAGTCAGAGAACTATCCTTGACTCCAAACATTTTGTTAAATTATGAAGATCATTTCATGGAATATAAGAGTGTTAAGTAATCCTCACAAACATGATATTTTAAGAAACATGTTTAGGGATAATAGACCTGACATTTTTGTTATCTAGGAAACTAAGATGCTAAAGGAGAAGGTGGAAGGTCTTTCTATTTTTAAGGGGGGAAAGATTGTTGGCAGTGATTTTGATGGAGCTACTAGAGGCTTGGTTGTATTTTGGAATAATAAATGGATTCAGGGGGATCTCATCTATCATAGTAGAAATATGATGAATGTGCATTTTGTTAATACAAAAGACAAATTTAGTTGGGTTTTGACTAATGTTCACGCCCCTAATACCAAATGGGGAAGGAAGGCTTTGTGGGAAGAAATTTCTTATCAAAGAAAGTTTTTTTGCTAAGGATTAGTGGCTGGTGATTGGAGATTTTAGTACCCCCTCAAAGGATTCTAAAAAATGAGGAGGTAATTAGACCAATCTAGATAATAGATTAGATCTTATGCATTTTATTGACTCTCATATGCTTCATGACATTGAGTTACATGGGATTGAATATACCTGGATGAATAGGAGAATAGGCCAAGATCTTATTTAGGTTAGATTGGATTGGGCTCTTATTAGAAATGAGTGGATTTTGAATTATAAATGTTCGGATCACTATCCTATTTTCTTCTTTGCTGATCAATGCTTCTTCAAGAAGAATTTCCTCTTCAGATTTGAAAAAATGTGGACCCTATATCCTAATTTGGAGAGTCTCATTCATGAGTGTTGGAACATTAATGTTGAGGGTACTGCTTTGTTTAGAGTGGCAGCTAAATTGAAAAATGTTAAGAAAAACATCAAAATCTAGAATAAAACTACCTTTGGTAACATTTTTGAGAACAAAAACAAGATTGTGGACGAACTCAAGGACATTCAAGACAATATTCAAGCTGATGGTTATTAGTTGGTATCTAGGGAAGAGGGGAGTGATAAGTTGGTTGAACTTCATGATATTATTACTAAGGAGGAAATTATCTAGAGATAGCGATCCCGAAAGGTTTTTCTTAAAGAAGGTGACAGGAATACCAAGTTCTTTCATATGACTACCCTCAAGCATGGAATGGCTAATAGAATTTCCAAAATTAAGATGGATGATGGAATAACTAATAATGAAGATGTTATTAAAAGGGAGGCCATGTTTTTATTTTCCAGCTTGTTGCAATGTGATCTTGTCCTCAATGCTGAGAAGCAAAATTTGTTCCTAGACTATATTCCTTCGTGTATCTCTGAAGCCTAGAATTCTTTTCTTTCATCCATACCTTCTATGGAAAATATTTCTAAAGCTATTTTCTCTTTTGAAGGCGATAAGGCCCCAGGTCCTGATGGGTTTCCTCTACTATTTTTTCATAAATTCTGGCATATTATTAGTTTTGATGTTTGTAATGGGGTTAAGGAATTTTTGGCTCTAGAAACCTCCTTAGAGAGCTTAATGGTACTTTTATTGCTCTTATTCCTAAGAAGCTGGGTACTGATTGTATGGATCCGTTTAGGCCTATTAGTTTATATAATTCTTTTTATAAGATCATCTCCAAAGTTTTGACTCTTAGAATTCTCTCTATTCTTCCAGTTATTATTTCTAGATAGCAAAATGGTTTTGTTCCGAGCAGACAGATTTTGGATTCCATTATATCCATTCATGAAAATATTCATTCTCTTGTGGTTTCTAAGAAGGAAGGGTTTCTTCTTAAGCTTGACCTTTCTAAAGCGTATGATAGAGTTGATTGGAATTTCCTTCTAAGGGGGTTGGTAGCTTTTGGCTTTAATAAGAGATTCAGGGATATTATTTTTACGTTAATTTCTTCGGCTTCCTTCTCTATGCTTGTTAATGGCTCCGCTTCCCCCTTTTTAAAGGCTTCTAGGGGCCTTAGATAGGGAGACCCTATTTCTCCTGTTCTTTTTATTATCTTGATTGAGTACTTGGGAAGATATGTTAATAATATGGTTGTTAAAGGAGACTTTGTGGGTCTTTGTTCGTCTTCCTCACCTCTAGTTTGCTCACATCAACAATTTGTGGATGATTCTATTGTCATGGGGGAGGCCTCAGTGCATAATGCAAGGAATATTAAGAGGGCTTTGACTAACTATGGAGATGCTACTAGCTAGATTATTAATTGGAAAAAAAGTGTGATTTACTTTATCAATGTTAGTGAAGCTAGACAATTAAAGATTAAATGAATTATTGGGTGTGAGAGTGGTTCTTTGCCAGGCGCTTATCTAGGTTTACCTATGGGTTTATCCCCTCCTAACAGCTTTTGGAATTCTTTGATTGATAAAATTCATGTCAAACTTGCTGGCTAGAAGGGTTCTCTCCTTAGTCAGGCTGGGAAGGTGATTGTTTTGAAATCTATTCTTCAAAGTGCTCCACTTTATGCCTTGAGTGTCTTTAAGATTCCAAGAAAGTTTGCTCTTGCTATTGATAAAATTTAGAAGACCTTTTTGTGGACTGGTATGAAGTCCAAAAAGAGACTCCCTCTTATTGCTTGGGAGAATGTTTGTATTGCTAAGGGGAAAGGTGGGCTTGGGCTATGAAGGATTTCTACTATGAATGAACTTTTACTAGCTAAACTTCTTTGGAGATGGCATAAGGAAAAGGGGGAATGGAGGAACACTTTGGTGGATAAATACAATTAAGATAACTTTGATTTTTAGTATTTCCTTTTCTTTGATGCTGATCAAGGGGGTTCTCAAATATGGAAGAATGCTAAAAAATTTAAACATATATTAAGGAAAGGAGTTAAGTGGAAGTTTGGTAATGAATTGAAAATCTTTTTTTGGGAAGACATTTGGACTTTGGATCACCCCTTTTCTGATGAACCTAGATGGAATATGTTAATGGTGCAGTGCAAGAATTAGTTTGGTACTTTGGTTAGTGATTACTGGAATAATGATCTGTGGGTCAATCTTCTTAGGGTGGACCTAAATCTGGTGGAGCTTGCTAAATGCCTGAATGCTTGTTGTTTGAATCGTGAAGAGGATGTTCTAATTTGGAAAGATGATCCTAGTGGAGAATACTCCATTTCGTCTACCTACACAAATTCTTTTGAGGATGATGATGTTCCTTGCTGGGCTACGACTTGGGTGAAAGGTATGACTCCTAAAGTTAATATTTTTTTTTGGATTCTTTTACAAAACAAAATTTTAACTCTTGACAATCTTAAGAAGAGGGGTTTTTTTATTGTCAATCGATGTGTCCTCTACAAAAATGATGGGGAGTCAGTGGATCATATTATGCTCCATTGCTCCTTTACTAAGTAGGTGTGGGATTTTATTTGGAGTATGATGAACATGGACTGGGTATGCCATGCTACCATCCAGCTATTTTTTTCTTCTTGGAGAGCTCCTTCCAAGAATACTTTAATTATCAAATTATGGGAAATTGTTCTTCCTTATCTTTGCTAGGGTATATGGAAGGAATGTAATGACAGAATCTTTAGATGGGTGGAATCCAATCCTACTCAGGTTTTCCATAAAATTAAGTTCCTTCTACATGAAAATATCAAAATTTGTGGTAAGGGATAGCAACCTTTTAATGAATGGGATGCTGGGGTGATGAATAACCGGAATATCAGGAATATGATTTTGAATACTAAAGATCCCAACCCTAGGGAGAGTGCTAGATGGGATTGCCCTTTGACTAATTGGTTCAAAATTAACTTTGATGGGGCCTCGAAAGGGAACCTAAGCATTTTTGGTTGTAGAGTGATGATTAGAAATTCTAATAGGGACTTTGTTGGTGGTATGACAATACCTTTGGGTCGTCAAACCAATCATGTTGCTGAAACTTATACGACACTTTATGGTCTTATTTATGCTAAAGATTTGAACTTGAAGAACATTTGGATTGAAGGTGATTCCCTCAATATTATAAACTTCTTAAAAAAAATTTATCCACCTTCATGGACCATTAGTAATATTATGTCTAAGGCTGATTATATTATTAACTCCTTTCAAAATTGCATTATATCCCATAATCATAGGGAAACTAATGGTTTAGCTGATTGGGCTTTAAATGTGGCATATTGTAATGATCAAAAAATCATATGGGATTCATATGAAACTTTACCTATTGATGGCCATGAGCATGTTAAGCAGGACAAATAAAAATCCCAACAAAAATCCTTTAATTATGATGTTGTCAGAGAATAATGATTTTAACTCCTTTGGAGTGATGTGGGCAATTATTTTTACAAATGTGGGAAGAACGCACGATTTATGGGTTGCCTCTTTGTATCTGTGCTTAGGTAGTGGTATTCATAGAGTTTTTGGGGGCTTTTAGTTCATGCAAACCAGTGCTTTTGTTGCAGAGATCATGGGAGGTAAGAGGAAATGGGTCGAACCGCCTAGCTGCGTGGATTGGAAGAAGAAAAATGAGGTGTGGGATATCCTTAGGTGAGGAAATTTTACGAGTTACATGGAGAGACTCAAAGGTAACAACCTAGCTATTACACACCAGTTTGTGAAATCTTGGAAGGATGGTTCTGTTATGGTTGGGAACCAAAGGCTGGAGGTTACGAAAGAAATCATTGTGGAGGCTATGAGTTTGAAGTTGGATGGGATGAATTTCTACAGGGAAAGGAAGATCTCGAATAAGGAAATTGATGACTTTGCCAAGATAGAACAGGAAATAAATTAACTGGTTAAAATATGTACTTCTTATTTTAACCTAGCTTTTGTGTCTCGTCCGTGGTAGTTTGTGTTTTATGTTATTATGGAATAATTGACTTTGGATGGAAGATATAAAAAACTGTATGGTTACCATTTTGTGTTGGAAAATCATTTTTGTCATGATATTAGGGTAAATTTTCCTTCATACCTAATGCAATCTCTCTCCAATTCTATCCTAGCTATTCAGTGTGACCCGAATGGTGAACATGTTTGTCATGAAGGATTAATGGTTTTGATTATGAATGTGTTGAAATCTTAAAAAATCTCAAAACCTAGAAATTTTAAAGGGGAAGATCAAGATACTGAAGGAAGTATTTAGGAAAAGGGATACAAATCTGAGACATAGGATGAGGTAGAAGGGGGTCTGCTTAGTCCTAAAAGAGGTTCGGGTGGTAGAACTAAAAAGAAAAAATAGAGTGTTGAGAAGGATGATTCTGGTCAAGAAAGGGAAAGTGATTTTGTTGATGAAATTGTTAGAGAACATGCTAAAAATAGGGGATGTAGCAAAGGGAAGGGAAAAGGTTGTATTGATGAGAGGGTTTCTCCTCTGTTGGATGATGAGCCCCTTGCTAATCATTTGGAAAGAAAAAGAAAGTCTTTACGGTGACAAGAAAACAAAAATGTGAAAACAAGGATTGAGGCTTCCAACTTTTCTAATGATGGTGAATAGGGTTCCAAATCTGACGGAGGTGATTGTGTTGGTGGTGGAATCAAGCCCTCTAAAGGCTTATTTGGTAACCCTCATTCTATAATGAAGGAAATTGACATTCTTAAACATAAAATGGTGCTATTGAACAAAGAAATGGAGCATCTTAGCAAGACGGCTAGAGGGGAAAGTACATTAGGTCAGCATATTGACAAGCTCTCAAAGTTCATAGGTAATGCGAAAGAAGTGAAAAATCTTATGCATAAGATCCCAATTTTGGAAGCCAAGCAGAAAGTGATGGACAAGGACATTAGCAGTATCTAGGGGAAGGTGTCTAAATTTGAAACCAGGCTGGGTAACATGGATAAACAACTCAGACAGTTGGGGGATAACATGACTAGTTTCCTGAAAAAGAATGAGGCAGATAAATGTCAGGTTTCTCCCCTGGGGGTAGAATCTAAAGGTCCTAGCAAGCGTACTTAGGCCAATTCAAAGAAGATGGAGGAAACCACTAAGAAGGATGATGTGAATGCTCCTGTTGAGACTATGCATTCTCTGGTGGACCAGGCTGTGCATCTGATTAATACTCCTTAGCTAGTCGGTTCCTATTCCTTTGCTAGTCTTTTGCTATCTTTTATGGCAATGTTGTCTGTGACCTCTTTTTCTGTTTTGAGGTCTATTTCATGTTGTTAGTTTATTCTCTTTTCATGATACTTTCTTAATACTCTGCTGCTATAAGGTTTCAGGTCCTTTAAAACCTATTTTTACATAATCAAAACTATGATACACTCAGCAAATTGCAGTTCAATCCTTCAACATAGTATGCATTATGACATGAAATTTTCTCTATAATTTTAATAGAACCTTTTCCTTTGATTTGACATGGAGCATCATTTCCAAATCTAACACTATTTCCATCATACTAGGTAAAGGTAATAAACTTACTTTTGTCTCCTGTCATGTGAAGTGAGCATCCACTGTCTATGATCCACTTGTCATTTTTGTTCACATAGGTTACTAGTGCTTTTGCCTCATCTTCATCTAATTCATCCTTCATTCATCATCATTCTCATCAAAATCCTCTTCAACAATGTAGCATCTTTTTCCTTTGTCCTTGTAATCTCTGCTATCATCTTCTCTTTTGTTCTTGTACTTGTTTCCTTCTTTGTAGTTCTTCTTCTATGTACACCTTGCAGCAATATGTCCTACTTCATTGCAATTAAAACAAATGATAGGAATCTTACCTTTGAATTTACCCTTGCCTCTATGGAATCTTCGAGCTAGTAGTGCTTCTAATTGTTCCACATCTTCCTCATCTATGCTGCTATCACTAGATGGATGTTTTCCTTTTCTACTCTTCTTATTTGATTTCATCTCCTTAGCATCTTTCAATGTTAGCTTTACCTTGAAAGAAAATTCAAGATTCTTAGGTCTGTAGTTATCAAAGTTGGATAACTCAAATTGAGTGAGTCTTCCTACTATTCCTTCAAAAGTTAGCTGGTTTCCTAGTACACACCTTAGTTCTTGGATGGTTGAAAATCTAATGGCATAAATGGGGAGCAAGGTTCTCAAGTATTTGCTATTAATAGTAACATCTTCCAAATGACCACCCAAACTTCTTATTGCACTGACTACTTCTTTCATTCTAGAGGCATATTGAGCAGCATTCTTACCTTCCTCCATTTTCATGTCATCAGACTTTCCTCTTAGGCTTTCTCTCTTTACTCTTTGAACATTCTAATATCCTCTATAGATATCTAACAAGGCTTTCCACATTTTAAATAAAAAATCACATCCCTTGATGTCATCAAATTTAGCATAATTGAGGGCAGAGGAAATCTCCAACATTGCCTAATTATGCTCCTTTCTTTTGTTCAAATCATCTATAGTAAGGGCTCCAACTAGATCTACATGTTCCACTCCAATTGAGGTTTTTAAATTTTAAATACAAAATCACATCCCTTGATGTCATCAAATTTAGCATAATTGAGGGCAGAGGCAATCTCCAACATTGCCTGATTATGCTCCTTTCTTTTGTTCAAATCATCTATAGTAAGGGCTCCAATGGATCTACATGTTCCACTCCAATTGAGGTTTTTACATAATCACCTATTGATCCAAGGTGCAGTTTCATTAGGCTTTTCCATGCAACAAAGTTATCTCTATTGAGCTTGGGAACTTCTCTCTTGGACATCTTGATCTTCCTGCTTCTAGTACTTTTAAACTAAATTAGCAGATGGCTTTCATACCAATTGTTAGAAATGCTTTAGAATAACTGAGGGATGGAGGGGGGGGAGGTGAATCAATTATTCAAGGTCCAAATGTCCTAATAAAACATTTTCATCAAATAAAGTAAGCCCATTTAACTAATCATCCATCCAAGCTTAAACTTTTCTACTTAGCAAGTTACTATAAATCAACATGCAAGCATAACACATGAAAGATCGACACATAACAAAGCGATTTACATGGAAACCCAATTTGGGAAAAACCACTAGTAACATGCTACTCAATTCTCACTCTTCTGAAGTGATGCCCTATGAAATGCCTGCCCTATTAAAGGCTACAACACACTGTTAAATGTGACCTGGTTAAAGGATTTATCCACCCTGTTAGAAGTGGGCCTGGTTAGAGGACTTTAGAACATTCACTTGGAATGTCACCCTCTTAAAGGATTTACAAATAGATGTTAAACTAACCTAAGTCCATAGGATTTTACCCTAGCTTGCACAATTGTTAGAGAGTAACAACAAGGGCTTTTGACTTGATACAACTCACAACTTATCTTGTAGATTTTAGATCATAGTTCAGCTCATAACATTGCCTAACTTTTAGTCTCTGTAGCTTTGAAAAATTGTCCCCCTTTCAAGCTTTGTCTCCTTGAGTCTCCATGCTTGATGTACCAATACAATCTCCTATATGACCACTTATTGAAGCAAAGTCTTTGTGCTCTATTCTTTCTTCTCCTCAATGCCTTCTTCTTGACACCCTTCAACCACTTCTCAATTTGGCACACCAGCAACTTTAGCTTCTTGGCCTATGAATCCTTAAATAGAAGTTTGGAATTGCTTTTCCTACTCAATTCTTCCCTCCTTTAATTTCAATTCTAATAGATTAGGTAGGATTCAATGAATCTAACCCATATCATGTTCCTTCTAGAAACATCATGAAGAATCCTCTTGAATTTGTCTAAAAATAGTTTATCTAAAATTTTGTGCATCCAACTCATCATCCTTATCCTCCACCTGATTCGCAAAGTTCAAGGTAGCAACCTTGTCGACTTAGATTTGATGAATCTTTGATTTTTCACATATTGTAAATCTTGACACTATTGAAATTCTAGTGCTCAACACATACTGTGTTACTCAGCATCACCTACATTTTCTAATGCTTGACACCCATTGTGGATTCACTTGGCATCCACTAAGTTTTATTGATGCTCGACACCTGTTACTTTGCTCAGCACCTGAACACACTCGGCTCCTTCTATATCACTTGGCACACACTAGATTTTTCATTTGCTTGGCACTAACTAAAAATATCCTTAGCATGAACTAGCTTGCTCGGCACTCAGTAATGAACTTAGTTAAGCTTTGTAGACAACCTTGTTACAACTTATTCCCCTAGTGTTTCTAAGTGTGGCCAACATTTGTATCTTCAAGTATACTATCAATACATAATTTTACCATTGTCTTAACTAATCCTTGTACTTCATTACAAAATCATAACTCAACCTTTTCCTTAGGTGCTTTTGTTACATCTTCTTGATTAAATCCTCTTCATCAATCAGCTAAGTGATAGTACTTGGATCTTCTAGTCAATTTTCATTCCAACAAATAGTAGGTTTGACATCGGTAACAAAACAATGATTGAAAAAATTCTTTATCAAAAATCTCCCTCTTTGTAATCAATCTTCTTCTTACAATGATATTTTCAATCATATTTCCAACAGTACAAGCCTCAATTCTTTCCACCCAACCATGTAGAACCATAAGGAACCATTCCCCCAAGCTAGAAGACAAAACCATGATCCTAATAGGCTAAAGGATAGATCTAGGTCTCAACCCCAAAGAAAACTAAGAAGATTAAAAAAAAATCCAAGCAACAATGTATAGACATAAGAGTGAGGGATTCACTCAAATCAAGGTGAATGTCATCATACATTCCCATGGTGTTGGGATCTTCCCGTAAGCCAACGACCATCTTGCTGCACATAATGTCTTTTCCTCAAGTACTTCAATGGGATATGCATAGGCTAGTAATGTTGGGATCCTTCCCTTGAGTCAAGAACCATGGCCTACATAAAATGTCTCCTCTTTAAGTACTCCAAAAAAACTCTTTCTTTATCTTGATTGATGTGAGAAACCCTTTCCATCCCACTCATTTTATTATGTTATCTCTTGTTATCCAACTAACTTATAGAGCCATCTTGTGTAGGGCATTAGTCTCTATGCATAGGATCCCTTGGTGGCCACTTCTTGGCCCCAGTAGCTATGGTAAGCCATCCACCTAAGATTTCCTACCCCATTCTTCAACAAAACATAACATCCCATACATAAATAACACAAGTTAATGCATATTAGACGAATGATTTAAACACTAGAAAGAGAAGATGATCATACTAACTTGGGAGATTAACCACAATGCATGAAACAATAAACCAACATGACAGAAATATATAAACCTATGCATTGGTTCCTTATAACTTATCACTATAATTTTGTTACATTTTCACTTTCATCAAGCAATAAGGCACATCAGGTATTATAATGGGGCATTTATTTTTTCATGTAATACTCTTGCAATTTTGATTTCTTAACTTGATAATTTTGTCAAACACTTTGCAGACAAGAGATATATTGTAGGTCTAAATTTTGACTACTTTCTAAATGCCAAACTTTAATAAATATGCTTGCAAAGAACTCCAAAACATCTAACAATGAAGATGCAAATGCTTTTTGTATAACACTAATTACAAATAAGAAAATATGCATATGTAACAATAAGTCATTAGGGAAATTCCTTCTATGATGTTCAATGATATTCTAATACCTTTTGACAACTTTTTGATATAAGATTCTGATATAAATCAGATTTCAAAACTTCTACGACTGATTTCTAAATCCGTACAAATGCCCTAAGATATTCAGATCTAACTTCAATGCAATGAAAAATGTAAATGGATAGGAACCTGGAAACTGGTCAAGAAATATAGATTTTATTGTAGTAAGTCATTGAAGTAGTGATGACACCAGAGAAAATCATTGTAGCCATATTTTTCTTATTCCTTCAATTGTACTCCACAATCTGGGACTAGGTCACAAATTTGGCACAATGAAAAGGCTAATTTTTCTTCTCCAATAGCTACAACCCCCTTGAAGGATCTTTTACCAATATGCTCAAATAGAGCACCTGTATGATGTCCTCCTAGTACAAAATTCACTAGGTATTTCACCAGGTCAAATGGAGGCACACAAAAGAACTCTGTTCTCTAGTGGAAAATGCTGAACCCTTGGCTCCAAAAAACTCATCAAATGCAAATGAAAATAATAATATAATAATAAAAGAACCTCTCATGCCCTCTTTATTCTTTCCTTGTGGAAGCTCACTTGATTTTCTCCCCAATGTGGGATAAAAGATATTCTTATACTACTTTATTAATATTATAATACGAAATTATAATATTTTCACTTTATTATAATATTATAATATGAAATTTCCCCCCATCATAAAGTGCCACTCCTCAATAGAATCATCCAACCACTATATTAGGCTATGAGGGTTACATAATAGGCTAATCTCAATTACCAAGAGATGTCAACTAGAAGGGGACATCACAGTCTACCCCTCTAGAAATTGCTTGTCCTCAAGCAATCTCAATTGAGGATCTTACAAAATCTCCTCACTCTCCCAAGTGGCATCCTCCACCAAAAAATCTCTACACTTCACTAAATATTCCTTGATGGTCCCCTTGCAAAACTGTCTCTCTCTCTATACTCCATGATAGACTCAAGGACTAAAATTAACTTTTCCTCATCATCTAAGGGAGGCAACACTATTGAAGGTACCACATGATGTCCTAAATCCCTTTTGAGATGTGACACATGAAAAACATTATGAACTCTTCTCTCTCCCCAAAAATCCAACTCATAAGCCACCTCTCCAACTCTCCTAATCACCCTAAAAGATCCATAATAACATGGCTTAAGTTTCTTGACACAACTCTTGTTGAGAGTGGATTTGAGTTAAGGCTACAACATCAGATATACTATATCACCTACCTCAAAAGTTTACTCAATCCTCTTCTGATTAGCATACTTCTTCTATTTATTTTTTCTCTTAGTGATATTATACTTAAGAGCCTTTATAGTGTCCTATTTCTCCTATAATAAGTTTCCAACACTAGGCACTCTAATATCTGATAACAAAAAATCCATGAAATTGGGTGCTCATATCCATAGAATTCCATGAATAGTGACATCTGGATAGACATGTGATAAATAAAATTATAAAAATACTCACATAGATATATTCACTTAACCCAAGACATCTATTTCCCTACTTTTTTAGTTCTCGAGGTATTCCTACACCCAATTTTTCACTATTTATGTATGACCATCTTCCTGGGGGTGGTTTTTGGTTGTCAAAGTGATCTTTGTCTCGCACAATTTGAATAACTCTTGCTAGAAGTGACTCATAAACCTATTTTACTTGTCACCAATGATTCTCTAAGGTAAGCCATGCAACCTAAATACCTCTCTAAAGAATAAATTTTCCACCTATGTAGTAGTGTATGTGGTAGTGATTAGGAAGAAGTGGGAAAACTTTATAAGCCGATAAACCAAAAAAATATACAATCTTTGCCATAGGATCTTGGTAGTCATATAATGAAGTTCATGGACGAATATTACCACTTCCTGTCAGAAATTAGAAGTGGCTAAAATAAGTTGACTATGTAAGAGTGCTCTTGTTTGTTCTACAAGCAAGTATGACACTCTCTAAGATACCGCAACACCTCATCTTTGAGCCATTACATAAAAAAAACTCACAAACCCATTAGTAGGTTTTGTAAAAGCCTAGATGTCCTACCATAGGTGAGTCATGATAAACTCTCAACACCATTATTCTCACCTATGACCCTAATATCAAATAAATGTACCCTTTGTAAATAATGAGTTCATTCATAAAGGTGAAATCACTATTCAGGATTGATCCATCTATGAATCTCGATACCCATGTATCCTTTGCATACTTTGTAGAGATCAAATGTCTCCAACACTTTGATATATCTATCATCAAGCTGAATGGGGTCTTCATTAAAAGGCATCTACTACTACATTCCATGTTCCCTTGAAATAGGTAATATCAAAGGCATATGCCTATAATTTACTTACCCATTTTTTCTACCTATCATTAAGATCCTGCTACCCCAAGAAGTGTTTTAGGCTATCGTGGTTAGTTTTTAAGTTGAATTTTCTACCCACTAAATACTGTAATCACCTAAAAATGGTCATCTAGACTATTAGCCCCATTTTCAACATTTTGGCTAAATTAATTTAATCATTTACCTAAGTCAAATAGCTAATAATCAATTTATTTGATTATAACCTATAGTTTGACTATGCTATTCTAAGTTCATTATTTGATTAAAAGAACATGTCCCCTTTTAATTAAATAAAAGACCCCATTCTTCTAACCCACTTAAAGTGCACACATAAAGTCCTTTTTCTATTTTACAATTAAAAGAAAAGGCTTGTGAGACTTTTGTCTTATATGACAAGTCAACTTATATTCTATTGGTTGACTTTTGTGTGTGCACATGGATCGCTCCTCTTTTTGAATTCCACCGTTGATCATCCATCGTCTTCATCTTGATCTCTACCGTCCATACATCTTTAAAAGGGAGAGAGCTTTCCCCCTCAATCCATCCTCATTTTGAATATTGTTATGCTGCAGGTTTTCTAACAGATTTCTTTGGAGCTTTGTGGAGAACTTCTATTTCTTGTCTACATTCTCTCATACCATAGCATCTGAGCTTAGCTTTCATTTTTACATGTAGCTTAATCTCACATAGCTTAATAATGGTATTGTAACACTCTCATCCATGCTTGGAATAGCTGCACTTTTCATATTTATTCTAGTTTAGTCTTTAGTTGCATTGCATTCTTGAGGAACTCCTTGGGATATTTGCATTCTTGCATCTTGTCTTTGGAACCTCCCATTGCATGGTTTACTAGCAAGAAGTGTGTCTCTAAGGCTCATCTGAGAGCTCTTGAACTTGAAATACACTCTCTTGCACTCCGTGGATAGGGAGCTCTAAACCGGCATCCGAACATTCCAACTCATGGAATCATTTGGATAGAATGGTTTAGAGTGTGACACTTTCGAGTGTACATTTTTGGCGCCCACCGTGGGGCTTGAATCAAGTTTCTAGCTCCATTTGATTTTATTTTTCATCTCTAATTTTTTACAGTAGAATATTGGATCTAATCAAATACTTTTGTAGAATTATCACTTAGATTTTAAGGCCAACCCATAAGTAAATTGGTTTGAAGGTCAAAAACTTAGTTGGTTTAAAGATTTGATCATATCTTTTAAACCGCTTGAAGTTTGGTTCTGAATTTTTTTTTACAAGTTGGATATATACTCAAAATGTCTCAGTCCAATTGGCAGAGCATTTTGATGTGATTTTCGGGATTTATGAGTTTTTCTTAGTTTTTCATAAAAAGCCGTTTCTGATCGCAAATCAGCGATTTTTAAAAAAAAACTTACATTTTCAAAAAAAATTTTCAATTATAATGGGGGTTATTTCTTTGTGTTTTGAATTTTGAGGTCATATTAAGGATCAAAAACTCAATTTGAAAAATTTGACCTGTTTTGACAAAATCAATCTCTAGAGCGCAAATGAGAAGATTTTTTTAAATTTCTTACATTTTTGGAAAACTCTCTGATTTTTAATAGGGGTCTCTTCTTTTCATTTTTATTTTTGGATATGAAATCATAGCAAACAAGTCCAATCTTGTTGACTAGGTCAAAACCAAAGAGTAAAAATGAAAGCATTTGTGATTAACTTGCACTTTCTTTGCATGTACTTGGTTGGAAGATAAATTGAATTTTTGAGGCAACTCACCACTTTTTATTGTAGATTTTTAGGTTATTTCACACTAACTTTTGGTGCTAACAAGTTGTGATTACAGGTTGCCATCCTTATGAAAAAAAAAATTGAAACATTGCATAAAAAGAACGCATGTCAAAGCTTCAAATGCACAAGGGCTACTAACAATTGTTTGCAGGACTGCCCAATGCATAAAAACCCAATTTTTTTTGTTCTTTACTTTTAAATGTGCGACACATACTAGTTGTTTATTTTTAGGCACATTAAAACTTATAATTGGGATCTTTTGGTGATAGGAGAGTATGCTCTTTACCGTTGTGGTGAATCAAAAATCTTGACTTACCATTTGGTTTCAAGAGTAAGAAGCAACTAAATCTTCTTGGCGTGTTTTGAAAAAAATGATTGGAATAGGAGAGTATGCTCTTCACCCTTGTGGTGAATCAGAAATCTTGACTTCCAAAAGTTGATCCACTCTTTATGTAGTTAGAATCCTTTAGAGGGCCTGCTCTCGGACAACCTGAGAGGAATGAACCAAGTGGGGACAAGCTGATTACCTGGCTCTTCCAACCCACTATAAACTCAAGGCTACCAAGGACACAAAACCTTGGTAGATGTAGTATTTATCTTCGCCTAGTGTGATCGCTTATGGGATTTCGACCATAGGGAGATCACTAGGCAAGAATGCTTAAGGTACTCTTGTGATCGTGAGATCGGTTACTCATCGCAAGGTGAGGTGTCCCGTAATTGGGAGCAAGAGGAACACTATGAACGGAAGCCCTATCTAAACACCCTAAGTTAGTAACTACCTTTTTTAGCCGCTCAACTTCTTGGTGCAAGGATTGATCCTAGTGGACTACCCGGATCACCCCAAGATTTACACTCACCATATGTGTTCCCTTGGTTATGCTTATGGAATTTCCATGACAAAGCCAATATCTCTTGTGGGCAACCACTTGGTGTGAGGCGAAGGAGCATCAAGCATGGGCCAAGTTGTTGAGTAATGAACCATGACTTCTAGGTAGATATTGCTTGATATGTTCTTGAATGTGCTAGACCTGTGAAAATCTTTTGAACATACACATGACGATAGTTCTAGGGATTTCTTTTAAGACATCACATATGCTTGTATCACGCAAGGTTGCTTTGTCCCTTGCTTGATTGTTTGAAGACTACTCCATGTCTCACTATCTTGCTTGGAAAGAAATTGCTTTTGAACATCAAACTTGCTATGCTATCAACTATTGTCAAACTTTGTCAATGAAGTCAAAACATCAAGTGCAAAAAATTTCTTGTGTTACTTACTAAGTGGGAATTCATCATTTGGTTATGATTTTGTATGTCTCTAGTGCTTAAACATGCTTAAAGTGGCTCTTTGGTCTTAATGCTCTTGGTTTTTTTGTTTTCATGGTCTATGTCCACTTGGTAGTTATATTTTTTGCTGAAATGGTTACCTTGATTTCTTGACTACACTCTTGGGTTGGAGAGTTGTTCACTTGTCACCCCGCTTGCTCTATCTATTTGGCTATTTGGGCATCTTGCCTAGCTATTGACTTGAGTCATTCATGTCATAAATTTCTTGGACATATTGTTTGACAAGTCACTTTAATCTCTCTCTAATATCTTGGCAAGTGAACACTCTACCTCCTATAGTTTCAACATCAAGTTATCTTCTAGGCTCTTTTATGCTTGGCTTTGCATCTAAAACTATGGAATTCAAATCTTGTGCTACCAAACCTCAACCAAATCTAGATGATCATGATATCCTCTATGTCACTAAAGAGTTTCAAGATCTATATGCATAATATAAAGAACTAGAGGAGACAAATGATCTTTCTTACCTTCATCTCTCTAAGTGCATGATGAAAATGAAGTCTAAACTTGAGAAAAGGTTGGAGGAGAAGATTGCATCATTACATGAATCTTCCTTAAGGTCTTTACATGCATGTGAGTCACCTTCTTTGAGGTCATCCTATTCTTCTAGGTCTACATACTCTACTTCAAGACATCAAATGTCTTCATCTTCTAGATCTAAAGACCTCTTTAGAGAACAAGCAAGTAATACCTCCTTTGAGCCTATGCTAAAATTTCATGATGGACCTATCTTTGATCAAGACAATGATGAAGACATGTATGCATACCATTCACTTGAGAAACAACAAGAAGATCCTAGACATACTTCTAATAGAACTTTTTCTCCCTTGGAAGATTCTTATGATGACACTTTGCAAAAACTTCTTGGTAATAAGATCATCATGTTACCTAAGTCTAGCTCATATGGAAACCCATTCTTGGATATCTATTGTGCTTATCATCAACATAATGAGCACAGTACTTCAGATTGCATTGAGCTAAAACATAAAATCCAAGATCTTATTGATAATGGAATTATTGGAACCTCTAGTGACTCATGTGTTGAGGATACTTCTCTTGAGCAAGATTATGTTGATGACCCTATATCTAGTAGTGACTCCATCACATCTTCCACTTCTTCTAACACTCGTGCATCTTCCAACACCTCAAAGCTTTCCAACATGCCTTTATCAAATAAAGAAACTAATGCTTTGCACATTGACTATGTGTATCCTCAAGGGCTACCTCTAAAAGAAACTCAAGCTAACCTTCGCTTGGCTGCAAATCTTTTCCATGCTACTAATCCTAAACATCCTCAACCTTCATGCACTACTATGCCTAATCCAAGCACTACTCCATTCACTCTTCATCCTCCCTTATCCTTAGAAGTGGCTCCATGTCAAGAAGACTCTCAAAAAGAAAAAGCTATAAATGTCAAGAAAGATCAAGATCAAGTACCCTTTTATCTCTTTCAAGATTTTTCCCCTCCATATCCTATGTCTTATCCACCTCCTAAGTATGATGAAGATACCACTTCCATTATCTCCCTTGAGCTTATTGAAAATTATGAGAAAAGTTCTCTTCATATGCTATCCAAAGCTACTTGTCAAGATCAAAGCATCCCCTCATGTTCTACTTCTCCACATCCACTTCAAAATTGTGCTCCAGCTTCAACTGCTCCTATTAAAAGTGTTGTTCCTATCAAAGGTACTCATGAGTCTATTGATGGCTTTGACTATGTTGCTCATTCAAAAGATTTTGATATCCCTTCCCACTATCCCTTTGCATCTTCTAAATCTATCCTTGGTCCTTATCCATCTAAGCTAAAGAATTCAAACCTTCCATCCATATTGGGGCCTTATGTTCCTCCATCTCCTACATTCACCCCTAGCTCATTCCCTAGCTCTCCAATAATACCTCAAGATCAACAAAGACACTCATCCTTGATGAATTTTCACCCATATATACATCTAAACCATTCATATCAGCCTTATTCATCCACAAATCCCAAGTCCTTTGGAAGTGAGAATAAACATAAGAATCCATTGAAAAAGAAAGATCACTATGTCCCATCTAATTGACATGTGAATGCTAAGAAGGAGAATGCACAAAAGAGACTACAAAGGTCCACTACTCAAAGAGCTAAACCAAAGAAAATATGGGTTCCTAAATCCATCATTATACAAAGGCACTCTCAAGCACCCAAAGAATGAGGAAAATCTAAAGCTATATGGATTCCCAAGTCTCTTTTAAAAGACTTGAATACTGAAAATACTTCAAAGTTGACATTCAAGCTTCCAAAGGCTTCCATTCCATATTCTTCCGAAAATCTTTCTAAAAATATTCCAAAGCCTTCCACTCCACTTTTTCCCAAATCTCTTCTACCACCTCATACATCTAAATCTCAAACTATTTCATCCATGATTCCACCATCATTCCAATACCCTTCAAGGTGTGTGTGAATGTTGATCTTGTCCAATATTTCAGCTACCCTCATGAAATCCTCTAAAGCTTACATGTCCTTTCTATACATGAACTCTTATCCTCCATATATTCTTCCTACTCCCATTTCCCTTTCATCACCCTATCAACATCTTTGAGCATACCTTTCTATGGTCTTGGCTTATCATGACTTATCTTTTCTGTAGGAGCACTATCTACATTCAAACAGCTTGAGTTCTTTCTAAAAATTCAAAAAAAAAGAAAAAAAAATGAAAAAATGAAAAAAATGAAAATGTGCCTTCGTGAAAACTACTTCTTGTGGCACCTTGGATAAGTACCATGATGAAAACCTGGCAAATAGGCATCATTCGTAATTCTTCCATCATCCATCTATCCCTTCTCTCTTTGATCTTGACAATGTTGAGCTATCTTTGCATATTGGCTATCTTATCCACTAGATTTTCTATTGTGCTCTCCCATTCACTCATAGCCTCTATCTTGAGCTTTATTATTATTGGTCTATCCCATTGCTATACTATCTAGTTGACCCCTTGGTCTTGATCATAATAAATAAAACATGGTTCTCATAGGTCTCTTGACATGGATACTCTTTTGGACTACACACTTCATGCTATCTCACCTGTTGGCTTCATTTCTTATCCTACATGCTATCTTTCTCATTACTTCCATTGCTTATCCAAAATATGCTTCATATGACTATTTCACCTCTTTCCCTAGCTTGGGTACTCTTGAGGAGTAAGTCCTTGAGGATCACTTTCACTTGCTTCATACTCTTTTTTTTCATCCATCTTTGCTTATCCACTAGCTTGTTGCTCCATCATATCCTATACCTTGCTAGACATTGGGAGAAAATGATGTGATCTTGCTTGAGAACTAGTGATATCTAAAACCTTCTAAAAAATTTCAAAAAAAAATCATATATGATCCTGAAAAAAATCCTTAAAATCAGAAAATGTCCCGAAAAAAAGATCTTCTTAGTGAAAACCTAGCAATAGGCACTTTGATGTATCACCAAAAAAATCAAAAATACAAAAATACTAAAAAATCAAAAAATGTCCTGAAAAAATGATCGTCTTAGTGAAAAAATAGCAATAGGTGCTTTGATGTATCACAAAAAAAAAAAAAAAGTCTTGAAAAAATCTATCAAGTGGTGAAAACTTGGAAACAAGCACCACTTGAAACCCTTGTAGCTATGTCTATCAGTCTCAATCATCCACTTCGTTACACATTTCCTAGCTTGGAATTGTTTCTTGTCCTCGTCTTGGGGGCACAACTTATTAGCCTATTGAGGTATTCTTGTGCATTAGGGTTTCTTGGACAACTCACAAAATAGTGTTTCTCAACACTTCCCCCACCTTGACATCAAGTGTTTTTCAACACCTTTTAGATAGTTACCTACGGTCTCCGATGTCGCGATATCTCTCACTATCAGAATCAAGTGTTGAAAAAATGGCCAAGTGACTTGCACACATGCACTTTAACACTTAAATGACTGAGCTATGCTGATCTTTATCTACTTTGTGTGCTGTCTATGATGATTTCTTTACTATATATTCCATCCCTAATAGTCTTTCAAGGATGTCATTGACTAGAAGACTGGGGGCATGGGGCATGTTTTCTTGATTTCTAATTGTGGGTATACTTTGTTTGTCTATAGTGTTGTAAGCATTTATGCTTGACCTATCAACATTTTAACTTACAAATGTATCATCCTTGACTATTTTGCAAGACTACACTCAGGGTTTATCCTGGCGCTTATGGCTTGATATAAGTGTAATCTTGCTAAATTAAACTTAGGGAATCTAATCGTGTAGTTATCTTGACTTACATGTCTCTGATGCTTAGATTAGATTTCCACATACCTATCTAATATTGATCATATTCATATCCTCTTAGTTATACTAGTGATGGTTGTATGATCTCATGATGTCCCTAATAAATGCTCAATGATTAAATTAAGAGTCTAAATGTTATGCGTTTCTTGCTGGTAAACCACTTTGCATATTAGCTTGCATTTTAGGTTCATTTTCTAGCTTAGTCTTGCATTCTTGCATATGGGGAGAGCTCTCTCTTCATCTTTTTGTGGACATATCGGCTAACTCCTTTCATATATTTCTTTCCTTTCTTCTTGTTCATGTCTTTTCACCTTCTTAATCTTTCACTTCATCTCTTTTCTATCTTGTCATCACATTATATAAAGTTTTGACCTCTTAAATAATTTTGACGTCCTAGATTCATTTTCGAGATCGAAATCAAAATCCGAGTTCATCTTGATGATCAAAATTGTCTTTTAAAATTCTACCTTCTTCTGAGCAGTTAGCTGACCATTTGAGGTCTAATCTTTAAATCATCACTGGGGCATCTTCATTTCTTCATGTCTTCATCATTTCTATGCTTCATATCTACTTCTATTCACTACTTCATGTCTAAAATCACCTTTCTACTCATTTTGACCTAATTTTTATGCTATATCCTTCAAGGTCAACTCTAGTCAAACTGGGGCATTTTATCAATTTTTTTATATAGTCATTCTTGGGTTCTAATCATCTATCTTTCATCTTGGACATTGCTATATTCTAATTTTCTCATTTCTAGCCAGTTTTTTGCATCCCCTTACCTCATTTCAATTTCGATCCTGAGGGGACAGAAATACTTTATCACTGCTTAGGAGCATTTGTTTGATCTTCTCACTTGCTCTCACTCTATCTGCTTTTCTAAGTGTTAGTATTCTTCTTGAATTCTGACATCATCTCTTCCTAGTGTTCAGTACTACTGCTATCAGGCTGTGCATTCAGGACTTGCTATCTATTTCTGCATTTAAATTTTTGGAATCAGATATCTATATCTATCATTGCCTACTTGGCTTCAATTTTCTTTGACATAATGTGTTCCCAGATTGATCACGCATTAGTCAAAGAGAGGTAAATGTAATCACCTAAAAATGGTCATCTAGACTATTAGCCCCATTTTCAACATTTTGGCTAAATTAATTTAATCATTTAGCTAAGCCAAATAGCTAATAATCAATTTATTTAATTATAACCTATAGTTTGACTATGCTATTCTAAGTTCATTATTTGATTAAAAGAACATGTCCCCTTTTAATTAAATAAAAGACCCCATTCTTCTAACCCACTTAAAGTGCACACATAAAGTCCTTTTTCTATTTTACAATTAAAAGAAAAGGCTTGTGAGACTTTTGTCTTATATGACAAGTCAACTTATATTCTATTGGTTGACTTTTGTGTGTGCACATGGATCACTCCTCTTTTTGAATTCCACCGTTGATCATCCACCATCTTCATCTTGATCTCTACCGTCCATACATCTTTAAAAGGGAGAGAGCTTTCCCCCTCAATCCATCCTCATTTTGAATATTGTTATGCTGCAGGTTTTCTAACAGATTTCTTTGGAGCTTTGTGGAGAACTTCTATTTCTTCTCTACATTCTCTCATACCATAGCATCTTAGCTTAGCTTTCATTTTTACATGTAGCTTAATCTCACATAGCTTAATAATGGTATTGTAACACTCTCATCCATGCTTAGAATAGCTGCACTTTTCATATTTATTCTAGTTTAGTCTTTAGTTGCATTGCATTCTTGAGGAACTCCTTGGGATATTTGCATTCTTGCATCTTGTCTTTGGAACCTCCCATTGCATGGTTTACTAGCAAGAAGAGTATCTCTAAGGCTCATCTGAGAGCTCTTGAACTTGAAATACACTCTCTTGCACTCCATGGATAGGGAGCTCTAAGCCGACATCCGAACATTCCAACTCATGGAATCGTTTGGATAGAATGGTTTAGAGTGTGACACTTTCGAGTGTACAAATACTACCTAAAATTTTCCAAAATATACATTATGGCCAATATTTTCTTATCATAAATACTAAAGCTCCTCTTGACCCCCTAAGCTTCCTACTCATATAAGCAATCGGGTGCTTGTCCAGCATATGAACTACTCCAACAACTTTGCTAGATGAATCTCAATGCAACTCAAAAGGTTTGCTAAAATATAGTAATTCTAGCATTGGACAAGAAGTCATCAGCTCCTTGAATTTATCAAAACACTCTTGTGCCTCAAGAGTCCATAAGAAATCCCCCTTTCTCATCAAGTCAGTCAAGGGTGTTGCATGCCTAGAATATCCACTAAAAAACCTCTTGTAGAACCCCACACCCCAAAAAATCCTCTCAATTTTGTTACGTTCATTGGAGTAGGCCACTCAATAATAGCATGAATCTTTTCAAGATCCATGAATACTCCCTGAGCATTGATAATTTGATCCAAATATAATAACTCTAATAATCCCAAATCACATTTGGACTCCTTAGCATACAAGGACTCCCTACTTAGAATGTTCAACATAGTGTCTATGTGATGCACATGCTCATCCCACATCCTACTATACACTAGGATGTCATCAAAGAAGACTAACACAAATTTCCTCAGTTGATGTTGAATGACCCTATTCATCGTGGACTGAAAAGTAGCTGGAACCTTAGTTAGCCCAAATGGAATAACTACAAACTAAAAATGGTCATAATGACACCTAAATGCCATCTTCTCTATGTCCTTCTCTCTGACTCATATTTGATGATAGCTTGATCTCAAATCAATTTTGGAGAAGTAATATGCTCCATGTAGATCATCTAATAACTCATCAATCTGTGTGATGGGGTATCTATTCTTTATAGTCTTCTTATTTAAGACCTTATAATCTATGCACATCCTAAGAGTACCATACTTCTTTTTCACCAAAACCATAGAAGAAGAGAAAGGAGGCTTACTTGGTCTAATGTACCCCATTGTGAGTAGTTCATTGATGGTTTTATTAATCTCATCCTTAAATCTATTTGGATGCTTGTAGGGTATGATCATGATGGGTTTAGCACCCTCCTCTAACTCAATAATATGATCAATACATCTATTTAGAGGTCTACCTCGTGGTATGCCAATGAAATCCTTGTAGTACTTGTTTCTTAGTTCTTGTATGTCTAGGTGATATTCTGAGTTTTTCTGCCCCTATAATGACATTTAAGTGCAATGGGCTACCCACTCAGCCTAGTCATGTCTCAACAAGCTCTCCATGTGTCTGTAAGACATCATCCTAAAACTAGTGTCATGAATGAACTTAAGTATATGGGGCTTCCCATTTGACTAAAGCTTCATCTCCATATCTCTCAAATTGAGAGTGAACTCACCAATATCATGTAACCAACTCATACACAAAACCAAATTGGTATCACCCATATTAATAACATAAAGTTATTCTTTGAAATCAAAGTTGTTGATTTTTTAGGGGTAGACCTATAATCTTCCTATCATATTCGAGGATGTAGCCATCAACTACCCTCACTCTTAAACCCTCAAACTACTCTTTCTAAATCCCACACCTCTTAATCAACTTGGAATCAATAAATTGTGAGTAGTACATATATCAAGAAAAGTGATAACTCACTGACCAACTAATACTTCTCTCATCCTGATCGATCCCTTTTATTGTACACTAGTAAGACAAGCCTCCTTAAGTCTACCCTCAATCTTCTCATCATGTGTAGCCATTTTGTTCAACTTCTCATCATCCATGCCTTCCTTTTCTTCAATTAATTCCTAATTTTCAGATTCATGGTCCAAATTTTCATAATCAAAATCCTCATAATAAGTCCACATAAGCTTGTTGGCTTTCCCCTTTGGCCTCAAAGGGAAGTCATAGTTCATATCATATGGTCCTTTGCAATAAATTTTTGTTTTCTTCCTTGAACCATTAAATTTCTCTCTATCTAAGGGAGAAAATGATTAATCTTTATTTTCAGCCTTTATTTCATTCATTTCAAGTTCTTGAAGAACGATTTGTTGTCTTTGCAAGATGATGCACCCTTTTATTGCAATTTATTTATTAGGGCTATTTGTTCCATACTTCTAGCCTTCTTAATTATTTTAGAAAATTGAATGGACCAAAGAATTTCACCCAACCCTTTAGTGGTTAGGATAGTCCTTCAATGAAAAAAAAAACTAATCTCCTACCTAAGATATCTGGCATCATAACAGACAGCCTTTGAAAGTCACTAATGAAATGCTCTAATTTTCCTATTTGTCTCAACTATGCCAACTCTTTGAAGTAGACTTATGGATCCCTCTTATCAAACCTCTCTACTAACTTGTCCACAAAGTTCTGATATGATGTCATCTATTTATGATAAGAGATAACCATTCCATGGTACCAACAATCATGTGTAACTCTCTCTAAATGTAGCATGACATATTTTATTGCCTCCACTTCTTTCATAGGTCTTGATTCTAAGAAGGTATAAAGCTTGTGAATCCAAGATTGTGTTACCATTCTGCTACTACCATAAAATGTAGTCAAGGAAAGTTTCCTTATAGCATGATTTATTGATTATCCTTGCCATAAGGTCTCCTATCCTATGTTGCTACCTTGCAATGCTCTCTCTTCAAGTTAAAAAATTGCTCAAATATCATCCTTCCTCACACTTGTGGAGCTAATAGATCCCATTCATCATTCACAACCATTAGGATATTTGTGAATGTCTACTTACCAGCTTGTTTTGTAGGTGCTATCTCAAGCTCATCTCTAATGAAGGTAGGAAAAGTAGGCCTAACTTCTATCCTTGAGTGCATCCTATGAGCTCAAATCAACCCCACTACACTCTTGTTATCCCCTTGCTCTTGATTTTGTCTATCTTGTGAGTTCATGTTCTGAACCATGGTGGGGAGTGCCTACAATGCCTAAGCTATCCACTCTTGTTGTGTAACCATTGCTCTAAAAAAATTCCTTGTTTTTTGATCCTAATTCCTATTATCTCTTCATGGGCTACCATCTTGCCTATTACCCATGGTTTTTGAATACCTATCTAATTCCTCTTCCCTATCAAAAAAAGCTCTCATGAAAGTGTAAACTATGTGAGAGCCAACCTTAGACATTTGCATGCTATGGCTAAACCCTCAGGATGGAAGGATTTAGCTTTGATACCAATGTAATATCCCTTGCAATTTTTATTTTTATTTTTTGATTTCTTAACTAGAGATTTTTTTCAAACACTTTGCACACAAGAGATATATTGCAGTTCTAAACTCAGCTTGCTTTCTAAATGCCAAACTTTAATAAATACAATTGCAAAAAACTCCAAAACATCTAACAATGAAGATACAAATTTTTTTGTATAACACTGATTACAAATACAAAACTATAAATCTATAACAATAAGACATTAGGGTGATGCCTTCTATGATGTTCAATGATATTCTTGTTAGAAATGTTTAGAATAAGTAGGGGGGATGGGTGGTGAATCAGTTACTCAAGGTCTCTATGTACCATTTGAACAATAGAAAAAGCATTCACTATTAGGCTAATCCTACTATTGCTTGCTCTATACTAGAAATATTGTCTTTAACAAAACTTTCTTTGCATAGTAAAAACATTATAAAATTTAAAACATATAAAGCATTCATCAAAGAGTTGGCACTAGGATTTTTATGTTGAAACCAAATTTGGGACAAACCACCAACAACATATCATTCCTTTGAAGTGAGATCTATTAGGAGTCAACCTTGTTAAAGGTTACAAAATAAATTGTTAAATGTGACCTTGTTAAAGGATTTAATCACCGTATTAGGAGTGACCTTGTCAAAGGACTTTAATCATTCCATTTATAATGTCACCTAGTTAAGAAATTTACACATATTGTTAAGTCTTCCAAATGACTATTAGTTCAACCTCTATTAAAAGGATTTCAATACAAACTATTTACAGTGGCTCGAAAGTAAATAATAGGTTTTGATTTGTGTGAGTGCAACTTACTTTTGCAAGTTTAGATCTTAGTTTGGTCCTTATGTTGTCTTGCTCATAAGCCTTCTATTGTCATCTTTGATCTTGATTCACTTGGAAACCCTTCAAGCAATCAATCCACTCTTCTCAACAACACTTAAGCCTTCTACTCAGATTCACTTATCAACATCACCATCATCTCTACAATCTTTCTCCTTTAGCTTTGTATTCATTTAACTTGTGTATTTCCAATCAATCTTTCTCTATATGTATCTTTTCACATACACTTGCACTTCACACACACACACACACACACACACACACACACACACACACACACACACACACACACACACACACACACAATGAAACCAATTATTTAACCCTATATCTCTTTAAATAAGAAATTCATGCTTTATCATTTTCTACATCCACCATAGATCTTAGAGTTTATGATTAGGTTCAATTGAATTCATTATATTTGTCTATATTCTTGATCTTCTTCTAGAAACTTTTCTAGAATCCATCTATTAGGTCTTTACCTAATCCTTTCCTTGAATTTAATGATCCAACTCATTAATCTTATCTTCAACATGGTTTACATCTCTCAAGAAATCAACAGTGTTGACTTGATCTCATGATTTCCTCCAATTCATTCTCATAATATCACATTGGCAATCTCAAAATTCTAACACTTAGTCATCATTGAATTACTTGGTCACTATAAAGCTTTCTGGCTTAGCATCAACTATCTCACTTGGTCGATACTAATTCTTGATCAACACTAGATTTACTCAACACTAGCTATAGCTCGGTTGACACTAGCATTACTCGACATTCCTTAGAATTCTACTCTATTGCTTGGCTTGACTTGTCTCTATTAACATAAAAAATCACTTTACTTTATCAAAGTCTACCTAGTCAAATGTCCATTATAACTTCCTTTTCATAACTCAACCTTTCCTCTAGGTTCTATTTTTATGAGAAACTTCTCAAATCCTTTTCATCAATCAAATAGATATCACATTAGATTAGGGAGAAATATTTATTATTAATAGATTTGACATCAATGACAAAACAACAATTTTTCCAATTGTACATTTCTAAAATTCTCCCTCTTTGGCATTGATGGAAACATCTCAATATCTCAATTATATAGCAATACTTGTTACCATACAATCCAATAGATTTCACTTTGATTCTAAAAAAAATTCTCCTTCAGTGAAGTAACTCCCTCTATAGTAATCTCTCTCTCTCTCTCTCTCTCTCTCTCTCTCTCTCTCTCTCTCTCTCTCTCTCTCTCTCTCTCTCCCCTTCTTTCAATATTCTCTATAGTAATCTCTCCCTCTGTTAGTAATCTTTCATTCTTTTAGTAATCTCTCCCTCTTTGACAACAATGCCAAAGACACTTAGCTCTCTGAGCTTCAATCTCTTCATACATCTGAATTATGTAGGTTGTACATGTCTAGCTGATTTATGTCACACATCTATGACTGATGTGTTATGATATAATGAATTATCTACCTTAGGCATGTCCCAAAGTAGAGCTATATTGCATCACTATATAAGATATTCTGATTAGCACAAATGATGCAATGCACCTTATCTTCTTAAATAGCTTTGTTTAGGGGAATCACAACTAATTTACCTCTAAGATATTCATGAGCATCTTTAGGTAAGGGTTTTGTAAATATGTCAACAATATGTTCTCTAGTATTTAAATATTCTAGCTTCACTTCTTTGTCTTGAACTAATCCCCTCAAGTAGTGATACTTGATAGAAATGTGCTTTATCTTAGTGTACATTATTGGATTCTTTGAAATGTTGATAGTACTTGTGTTATCACAATAGATAACCACTAGATCTTAATTTTCTCTTTTAGACCTTTCAACAATTATTTGATCCACATAATATTTGAACATTTTCTGCATCTACCACACACTCAACTTTAACTGTAGGCTGGGAAATACAATTTTACTTCTTTCTTGTCAATGACACCGATTATTTTCCTAGTAAGAATGCACCTCAACTAGTGCTTTTTTTGTCATCAATATTTCCAAGATGTTGTCATCACCTCCATATATGGTCTTTAGTCCATCCCACATTTTCTTTGCACTATCATGGTCTTTTAGGTCATCAAACTCAACATAACCTAGGGTTGAGGCAATCTCCAAAATTTATTGTCTATGTTCTAGCTTCTATTTCAGTTGTTCAATAATCATAAGAGTAGTTGTTGTCTTTACATATTCATTGTCTATAAAATTGACAACAACATCACTGATACTAGATATGTGCAACCTTATCAAGGTCTACCATGCAGGAAAGTTCTCCTTGTTCAACTTAGGTACATCTCTCTTTAGCTTTAAGTACCTTCAAAATTTTCTCTATAAGAACTGAGCTTTGATACGAATTGTTAGAAATGTTTAGAATAACTAAGTGGGGGAAGGGTTTCAATCAGCTAATCAAGGTTTGTATATACCATTTGAACAATAAAACAAACATTCACTATTTTGCTAATCATGCTATTGCTCAGCCTCTACTAAAAGTATTATCTTAAATATAACTTTCTTTTCATAATGAAAACATATAATGCATTCATCAAAGATTTGACACTAGGATTTTTATGTGGAAATCTAGTTTTGGAAAAACCAACAACAACATGTCACTCTTTTTTCACTCTTTCAAAGTGAGCTCTTTTAGGAGACAAACTTATTAAAGGATTTAATCACCTTATTAGGAGTGGCCTTGTCAGAGGACTTTGATCATTCCATTTAGAATATCACCTAGTTAAAGGATTTACATAGATTTTTAATTCTTCCAAATAACTCTTAGGTAAACATCTATTAAAATTATTTCAATACAAATTTTTTACAATGGCTAGAAATAAAATAATAGGTTTTGATGTATGTGATAAAAACTCACTTTTGCAAGTTCAGATCTCAGTTCAGTCCTTGTGTTGTCTTGCTGATAAGCCTTCCATTGTCATCTCTAATCTTTATTCACTTGGAAACCCTTCAAGAAATTAGTCCACTTTTCTCAACACCACTTAAGCCTTCTACTTAGATTCACTTATCAACATCATCTCTACAAGATTTCTCATTTAGCTTCACATTCAATCACACTTGTGTGTTTCTAATCAATCTTGCTCTATATGTATCTTTTCACATACACTTACACACACAACACTAATTATTTAGCTATGTATCTCTTTAACTAGGAAATTCATTCTTTTCCATTTTCTACATCCAATGCAGATCTTAGAGTTTACAATAAGGTTCAATTTTATTCATTGTATCTATCCATCTTCTTGATCTTCTTCTAGAAACTTCTCTAGAATCTATCTATTAGGTCTTTACCTAACTCTTTCCTTGAATTTAATGATCCAACTCATCAATCTTATCTTCAATGTGGTTTGCATCTCTCATGAAAGAAACTATGTTAGCTTGATCTCACTATTTCCTTGAATTCATTCTCATACTCTCACTTAACAATCCATACATTTTGACAATTGGTCATCACTGAATTACTTAATCGCTATAAATATTTCTAGCTTGGCATTAACTATCTCACTTGGTCCATACTAATGCTTGGTCAACAATTGATTTTCTCAACACTAACTCTAGCTCAGTTGACACTAGTATTACTCAACATCCCTGAGAATTTTACTCTATTTCTTGGCTTGGTTACCTTTCTTAACATAAACAATAACTTTTCTTTATCAAAGTCTATCTAATCAAATATCCATTGTAACTTCCTTTTCATAGCTCAACCTTTCCTCTAGGTGCTATTGTTATGGGAAAATTCTCAAATCCTCCTCATCAATCAAATAGATATGAAATTTAGATTAGGTAGAAATATGTCTTCTCAATAGATTTTACATAAATGAGAAAAATCAATTGTTCCAATTGTAACTTTCCAACAATTCTAATCCCTTATGACAACTTTTTGATATAAGATTCTGATATAAATTAGATTACAAAAGTCCCACAACTGATTTATAAATCCCTACAAATTTCCTAAGATATTTAGACCTAACCTCAATGTAAAGCATAATGTAAATGGATAGGAACCTAGAAATTGCTCAAGAAATATGGATTTTACTATAGTGAGTCATTGAAGTAGCAACAATAGTGCAAAAAATCACTGTAGCCATATTTGACTTATTCCTTCAGTTGTACTCCACACCAAAAATTTGGCACAATGAAAAGACTGACTTGTCTTCTCTAATAGCTACAACCCCTTGAAGGATCTTTCACTAATATGCTCAAATAGAAATCCTATATGATATCCTCTCTATACCAAATTCACTGGGTATTTTACCATCTTGAATGGAGGCACACAAAAGAACCCCATTCTCCTATGAAAAATTCCAAAACCCTTGAATCCATAAAACTCATCAAATGAAAATGATAATAATCTGATGATAAGAAAATAACTCCTCATGCCCCCTTTATTCTTTCCTTGTGGGAGATCACTTACTTTTCTCCCCAATGTGGGCTAAAAGATATTCTTATATTTTTAGTTTATTATAATATTATAATATGAAATTATAATATTTTCACTTTATCATAATATTATAATATGAAAATATGCCCCATCATAAAGTACCAATCCCTAATAAAACTGTCTAACCACCATATTAGGCTATGAGGGTCACATAATAGGCTAATCTCGATTACCAAGAGATGTCAACTAGAATGTGACATCAAATTTTAGCACATACACTTTAAAAAAAAACACATTTACTCATTATAATGGCATATTTGTGTGACATTCACCAGACCTATTCTTTTGTAAAGCTGAACTGTGCATCTTTTAGGCATAAATACACATTTGATATTGTGGTACATATGCTAGGTAGAAAAATGCATTTTTACTAACAAGTTGATATAAGACAAGCATCTAGGCATTTTGATGCAGGAGCATCCTAGGTTGCATAGCTATCCTACATGTTTTTTGAGTTACTTAGTTTCTACCAAGTTGCAATATCTTGCATTGCAAAGTTTCTTTATTTACCGAGTCATCCTTTAGTTGCTGAGTTTATTTGGTTGCCAAGTCATCCTTTGGTTGTCAAGCATTGCCGAGTTTCTTAGGTTATTGAGTGTTGCTAAGTTGCAACATTTTTTTGGATCCTTTGGTTGTCGAGTTGTCTGTGTGTAGTTTCTTATTGGAGCCAAAATTTTCATTTAATTTAGTGATAGGTATTTTCTATGAGCTAACTTATGGCTTATCTAAGCATTTAATATGAGATTTTATTTTGGTTGTATTGCAATAGGCTAACTTGTGTCCATACATGTATTTAAATAGGTCATTGGTACAGTCCTAGACATAGAATTTAGGAAGTAGAAACATAGTAGGAGTAGAAGGAAGTCAAGATGTGAAGTTTGATCATTGGAGTTTGAATTTGATTGTAATGTGGCCCTGACCTAGAAGGTCTTATAGCTAGGCATGTATCAAATATCTTTGATGAATATATGAAAGAATTTGTTCCTCTATCTCCCAATTTTACTATTATTTGGTGTTTGTTTTTGTTGTGTTTACTCTTGTAGGGGATTTGAATAGATGGGTGTGCCTATGGCCCTAGCTATCTCATCCCTTCCTACTTTAGATTTGCAAGGCTTCCCATATGCTAATTATAAAAGCACATTTATGTAGTCTAATTGTGTATTTATTCCAAAAGACTAAAAAAAAAGGAATTCTTGAATGAAACTTCTAGAATTGGTTTAGGATAGAGGAGTTCCATGAATATATTTCTAGGTTGAAATCCTTGACACAACCCTCTTCCATCCCCTTGGATCATACAAAAGTTTATTTGAAGCAAACCAAACCAATAAATAATACTCCTAGATACAACATGAATACATCATAATTATAGAGGAAGAAGACACTCAACATTCAGTAAGTATATCATTTTCATGTCTAGTCAATGTTTCCTATACTAGTCATCATGGTAGAGTAGATAAACAAAGAAAGAGAGTAATAAGAGGAAGATTTGGCCTTCATGGCTTCCTAAATTAGTAGCTGAAACCTATGTCTAATTCCAAATTCTCCTATGGCTTGTGGCTTACTTGTTTCCCCCGTTCTTCTAAGGTCCACCTAGTTTCTATGTTGTAAGTTTTCTATACTCCCTTTTCAACTATGGTTTTGCCTTTGATTTTCTATAGTTCTATTTTTCATCTCCTTTTCTTTTAGGGAAATCCCCAATTATAGTGGGGACTACAATCATTACATTGGTTGCATCCATTTCAACTGAAACCCCGTCAAGATTGTGTTAAATAAGTTAACGTTTAGTTAATTTTAATTTTAATTTTGTTTAATTTCTAACTTAACTAATAGGTTATCTAGGTTGTCAAGGAGTCCTTACTCCAAGGCTTTTAATGGTACAATTGTTAAGCCTCTACCAACTTCCCTAAGAGGTCGAGGGTTCAATTCTTGTAACCTTTTACTATCTCTAATCTATAACTCAATCTTTCTAAGTCATGGGATAAAGATCCATTTTCCATTCTATGCTTCATGAAGAGCTACATGGGTGGGTTGGTTCTAGGTGAAATAAAAAGGAGGAGGGTTCAAAGTTCAAATCTCTGAAACATCTTAATTTATTTTGTTAATTATATTTATTCTCTATTTTACTTTAGTCAAAACATATCAAAATAATGATGTAAGAAATCAAATCCAACCAATATTACACACACACAAACACAAATATAGATTTCTTTGGGTATATATGTGTTCACCCATATATAATCAGATAAACATATATTAAGACTTTCAATTGTAAAACTAAAATCATAGAAAAAGACACAAGTAAAACATCAATAAAGAAAACAAACATAAAAAAATCCCAAGTTCCCAGACAAGGGTAGTCAATTCCCTAATAGATTCTCTAAGATTATGGTATCTACTTGGACCATGGTTTCATCTCCCAATCAACAGATAATATAGAGGCTTTAGTACCCATTCCTACACAAACCTACATCACCAACCAACCAACATGCATTTCTACAAATATTATTTTAATCATATAGAATTATATCACTAGTAATATAAGTGTTAGATGGGTTAGTAGGGATAGAAATCCATAGAAATCTATTTGTGTGAAATTCACCAGACCGATGATTCTATAAAGAAAAATTGCACATTTGTCATGTAGAATTGTGCATTTGATATTGCAATGTAGATGCTAGGAAGAATAATGCATTTGTGCTAAGAGGTTGTCAAAAGAAAAGCATATAGGAATTTGTAGAGCTATACATATGGTCATTATAACTGTGCATTTATGCATTATACCTTCACATTTATCCCATAAGAGTGAAAAAGCTATAAGGAATTCTTGATCAAAACTTCTAGATCTGATTTAGGATAGAGGAGTAGCTTAAATATATTTCTAAGTTGAAATCCCAGATGGAACCCTCTTCCATCCCCTTAGATTGTATAGAAGTTTAGTTAAAAGAAACCAAACCAACAAAAAATACTCTAGGATACAACATGAATACTTCGTAATTATAGAGGAAGAAGACACTCAACATTAGTAATCATATCATTTCATGTCTAAGAAATGTTTTATTTTCTAATGATCATGGTAGACTATAGAGATAGAGAAAGAGAGTAATAAGAGGAAGATCTAGCCTACTTGGTTTCTTGATTTAGTATGTGAAACCTTTGAATTCTCCTATGGCTTATAGCTTGATGGTTTCATCCCTTCTTCCAAGATCCACCTAGTTTCCGTGTTGCAAATTTTCTATACTCCCTTTTTGACTATAGTTTTCCCTTTGATTTTCTATGGTTCTTTTCTTCATCTCCTTTCTTCTTGAGAAATCTATAATTTATAGTGGGAACTATAGTAATTGCATTGGTTTTATGTATTGTATCCAACACCCCCTTGAGGTTTGATTAAATAAATCAACCTTTAATTAATATTAATTTTTATTTTGTTTAATTTTTAATTTAACTACTAGGCTATCTAAGTTGTCAAGGAGTCCTTACTCAAAGGATTCTCATGGCACAATGGTTAAGCCTGTACCATCTTCCCTAAGAGGTCAAGGGTTTAATTATTTCAACCTTTTACTATTTCTAGTCTATAACTTTGTCTTTCTAACTTATGGGCTAAAAATTTGTTTGTCATTCTATGCTTCATGAAGAGCTACATGGGTATGTTGGTTGTGAGTGAAATCAAAAGGTGGAGGGTTTAGAGTTAAAATCTCTAAAACATTTTAATTTCTTTACTTCATTATATCTATTCTCTCTTTTAATTTAGTTAAAATATAGGAAAATAATTATGTTAGGAATAACATCCAACTAATATCATAGACATAGACATAGACATAGACACAGACACACACACATGAATGCATGAACACACACACACACACACACACACACACACACACACACACATTTGGGTATATATGTGTTCACCCATATAGACTTAGATAAATATATATTGAGACTTTCAATCATAAAACTAAAATCACAATAAAGACAAGTCAAACACCATTATACCAAATAAAAATTAAAAAAACCCCAAGTTCCTAGACATGGTTAGATAATTACTTGATAGATCATCTAAGCTTAAGGTGTCCACTTGGAACATGGTTTCATGTATGAATTAATAGAAAATATAGAGACTTTAGTACCTATTCCTACACAAACTTGCATCGCCAACAAGCCAATACTCATATTTACAAATAACATTGTAATCATATAGAATCATATAAAAAATAATATAGGTGTTAGTGTTATAATTCTTTAGAATAACTAAGAGGGGGGGCGAATTAGTTATTCAAGGTCCAATGCAACTTTTTCTACAAATCCTTAATGGTGCATAACTAAAATTATCATGCATGCAATTTGAACATTTAAACAACTATGAAAAGTAAACATGCATCACACCATAATACTGAGAATTTGATAACCAAGAAACCCTCTAGGAATAAGAAGGTAAAACTGGAGTGGGGATGATACCCACAAAATAACTGCACAATTGATTTCAACCACTTTTGATGGTCTGCCCTATTAAAGGCCTGCCCTGTTAAAGGCTACAACACATTGTTAAATGTGACCTTGCTAGAGTATTTCACCATACTATTAGGAAAGGGCCTGGTTAAAGGACTTTGGAACATTCACTTGGAATGTTACCCTGTTAAAAGTTTTACAACATGGCTATTAAACCAACCTAAGTCCATAGGATTTATTTTAACTATTACAATTGCTAGAGAGTAAAAATAATGGCTTTTGATCTAATAAAACTTACAACATATCTTGCAGATTACAGATCACACTTCAGTTCAATCCTTTGCTTGGCTTTAATCACTATAGCTTTGTAAGCTTGTCATCTCAAGGTTTGTCACCTTGAGTCTTCTTACTCATCATACCAATACAATCATATCTATGATCACCTATTGAAGCAAAGAATCTATGCTCTCTTCCACCTTAGCACCTTCTTCAACACTTCATGCTTTCATGCTCCACCACCTCCCTTTGCTTTGTGATCTTATGACTCCTTAAATAGAAATCTAGAATACCTTTCCAGCTCAATTCTCCCTCTCCAACTTTAGGGTTTCAATAGATTAGGTAAGATACAATGTATCTATCCCATATCTTGCTCTTGTCTAGAAACTTCATCTAGAATCCAATTATATTCATCAAAAATGTTTTACATAGTGTTCTGTGTCACCAACTCATCATTCTTATCTTCTATCTGATTCACAGAATTCTAGATAACTACTATGTCAGCTCAGATATGGAAAGTCTTCAATTTTCAAAATAATGCAGCAACTTGGCATTATTGATTTACTGATGCTCAATTTCTTCTTTGTTACTCAACACTTGTATCTTTACTTGGCACCTGAAGACTTCTCAGCACCTAAAGATCACTCAGAACTTGATCTTCACTCGGCACCTGAAGACTAATCGACACTTGAAGATCACTCAGTGCTTGATCTTCACTCGGTACCTGAAGACTGCTTGGCACTTGAAGATCACTCAACACCTGAAGACTACTTGGCACTAACTAGGATTTAGTTAATCCTTGAATCTTTGATATGTCTTGGTGTGTCCATCCTCTGTGTCTTAGAGTATGTCATCAATACACTATTTCATCAATGGCCTAACTGATCCTTATACGTCATTACAACATCATAACTTCAACCTTTCTCTAGGTACTCTAGTTACATCTTATTGATTGCCACCTCCTTGTCAATCAACCAACTTATAGTATTTGGATCACTAAAGAAATTGTCATTCCTGCAAGTAGCAAGTTTGACATCAATGAAAAAAAAATGATTGAAAACATTCTTTACCAATTCCATTACTCTTCATTCATGAGCTTTTCAATCATTTCCAATAGTTAGATGGGTTAGTAGGGTTAGAAAGCCATAGAAATCTAAAATCCATAATATATATTTTAAAGCATATGAAATTTATCTCAAAATACATCATGTAAAGTATCATCTAACCTCCTACCATAGCCATAAAGCATAAAATTAAAAATCTAGTATCTCAAAATAGATCTCAAATCATGTCACTAGGGTGGCATTACATCCTCCACCCCTAAAGTCTTACTTACCCTTGGAAGTCATCATAATTCCAACTCTATAAAATTTCATGGTTGTCTACTCTAGATAGTTTGTCTATTTACAACTAAGTATAATTCAATCTCTACACCTAATGAAACATCATTTCTTCTTAGCAATAAAAAAAATTCTAGTTCATTTATCATCACAATCTATCTAGAGATGTTTATGTAACATTAAAGGATGGTTATCTAATAAGCGATATTACCAAGTTTCCTTAATTAAGTATTGGGCATCCATGTTCCCATAATCGTTACCCAAGAAGGCATAGTATCATAGGAATTTAATACCACAATAATCTATGTTCCAAAAAAAGGTAAAGAAAAATTTATAGAGATTTTAGGGATAGCTTAGCAATTTTTTCAAAAATTTTAATCATAGAATAGGCTAGAATTGGTCTTAACTAAAGTTTTAATTCCTAGGATGCCAATGTTAATTTTGGTAAGTATGGGTTTATCTTGAATTATTTAGTGCTTATATAATTTTGTCAGGTCCTTCCAAATAGTAGATTTATGCACTAGACAAATATATATTTTCTAAAATTCCTAGAAAAATTCCCCTCTTGCTATTACCACCAAGATGAAGTATTTCTCCTAAAATGTTTATGTCACACATATCCCTTAGTTTTGAATTATTTCTCAAAGTTAGGGCCTTATGATAATGATTTGTTTTAGTTATTCTCCTTGTGAACTTTCTTTGTGAAATTTTTTGGGAAGGTCCTTTCTATTGCCTTTCATGCCTTAAGAGGCATCCTAAACATAATAGGAAACATTCTCTATATTGTTTCATGTTTTTTTCCTTTTTGTTTCTTTTTCTAAGGATAATAGACCTTGGAGCTCCCAGTATAGAAACCTACAACTCTGATACCAAATGTAATACCCCACCAGAGAACCCATAATGATATAATAAGTTGATATGAAGTTTGGAAAATTAATTTTTTTAATCATCCTTGGATTTATATGTTAACTTAGTCATAGATGTTAAGTCATAATAGGTTGCCTAATGTTTCCTTCAAACAACACTAGTTAATTTTGTTTCTAACATCTTATCCTTACTACTTAAGTTATTCCATCAATTAGTGTTGTCTACTTATGATTTGACATGTTATGCATCCTAATATACATTTACAAATAAGAAACTAATATCTTAAACCATATAATCAAATATGTCTACTTAATGTACAATAAAGATACATGCAATAGATTTAAACCATCAACCATACATGTAAACTAAATCATGCTTTATTGACTAATTATTTAGATTGTTTATTTGATAACAATTTGAAGAGTACATGGTTCCTTTATTCATCATACATTCATCTAAATATAAGGAAATATACAATATCATGGAATCATCATAACTTCATTCATCTTTTGAAATAATACAATATGTTCACATATTCCTTCATTTTTCCTACAGATACTTTTTTACCCTTTTTCATAACTTTTCTATTCATGAGAAATATACATATGAAATTTGACTTTCTTCAAGAGTTTACATTACAACATTATATATATTTCTTCCTGAGATATGCAACATATACACTTCAAGAAATAATCTTTGAGCATGTCGCAAGTATCTTCATAAAAGAATTCAAACAATGAGCCATGTACAAGCCTCAAGTTTTGGTAGCAAGCCATGTGGAACCATTCCCCCAAGCTAGGAGACAAAAGAATGATCATAGTAGGATAAAGGATAGATCTTGGTCTCAACCCCAATGAAATGTAAGAAGGGTAAAACCAAATTCAAGCAACTATGTACAAAATTAAGAGTGAGATTCAACCAAATTTAGATGTGTCATCATACATTCCCATAGTGTTGGTCTCTTTCCCCTAAGACAAAGACCATCATGCCACACATAAATTATTTTCCCCAAGTACTCCAATCGGAAATTCATGTTCTATTAATATTGGGATCCTTCCCTTGAGTTAAGGACCATGGTGATGTATAGACTTAACAACAAAAGGTGGTTTTCACTCCTAAATTTCAATATTTCTCAATTCCTTGAGAAATTTCTTGTTTATCGAAAGGTGTGGTTAAAAAGGTTTGTAAAGCCCCACTCCTTGTTCATAATGTCAACTTGATACACTTACTAAGATCCTACAATAACTTCCCCTCACCAATCACCAAGCTTCCAAAATCAGAAAATTGCTCTTTTAGGCCTAATTCCAATTAGGTCTATGAACTTGATCTTTTCCAAACAAACCACTACTTTTCCAAAGGACCAAACAAATAAACTATGGATTCATGTACCCTTTTGGGAGTTCTCATAGACTACAAGGTTTTAGACTCCAACCTTACTCTAGCACCCCAAAACCATCCTAAGACCCATAAACCTAATAGGCCTAATTAGGTGTGGTTTCTTAAGGAAGTGTTCAAAGATGGGTTCATGGAATTGAAATTCTAACACCAATAGATTCACTAACCCCAAAAATAACTAAATTCACCATTTACATGGTCAAAAAATACGTCTTCCATGTTTGATCCTTCAAATTCATTAACTAGATGCTATATACATTGAGATATTTAATCTAAGGCAAGGAAGGAAGAATAGAAAATGTAATCCCCTCATCTTGTACTTTTGGAATCTGATAGGGAAACATCCTAACTTGATCTTCCCAAGTGGCTATACAAATCCATTGGTGGGAAGGCAAGTTAGGGCTCAATTTTGGTAGATACCCTAGTTTTGAGGGTTTATTAAACCAATTTTACAAAATAGAATGTAACTTGAATCCCCCTTACTAAAATTATTCAAACCAACACCATTAGTAGGATAAATTATCACCTTATCTAGTCATATCACTTTTAGATGTCTGAATGTCCAGATAGATCTGTTCCACTAGTAATTACAATCAAAATACATGGAAATAAGTTTATTTTTATTTATTTCAAAAATCATTCCATACAATGGTGCTCTCTAACTTAGAGAGAGATGAAACATATCCTAAATAACCTTCCTCCAATGAATACAACCATATTTGTCTGTTGGAGGTCAGTTTGCAAGTTTTTCAACTTCTTGTTAAAAAGGTACTAACAACTTTTGCAATAAAGTGCAGTTTTGCTTCAAATAGCAAGAACTAACTCCTAATCTTACTAAATGAATAATTTAAGATCTAACATACTTAAAAACATAAAATAGATCTTTTTTTCCTTGTTCAACCAAATTTAAGAAAAAAATCCTAAGGGTCATATAGGACAAATGCAAACAAGATTTATAAAGCATCTTGATGCATTTTCCTTTACAAGTGACCAAGACCTTATATGAATAATCTCAAATCCAATCAAGGTGATGCCAATCTTGGTTGATGTTGAAGGTGTATACCCATTTTTCATTGTCTTTACATGGATTCCCTGCACCATACTCCTTTGGCCAATTGAACTCAAGTTTTTTGAGTTGGAATGGTAGAAAAATTTTCTCCAATCTTTTCAATGTAAGTCTTTGTCATCCATGTGGCTTCTTTCAAGGTTTTGCCTTGCCACTTTACTTGATATTCATAATACACACACCTTCTTTTTTTCTTCTTATCCTCTTGTTATTAATGCATTCAATTCTTGGTGGGCTTTGGATTGGAAAATCCATGAGAGCTTCTTGAGATTTAACTTCACTTTTTTTTGCATCACAATCATCAACATTGATAGATTTATATGCATAATTATCAAAAACATTGAAAATGGGAGAAAGAGCAATATCAAGTGGGAGATATATTTTGTATGCATTTGGGCCACATTATTTCAAAATATTGAATGGGCCAATCTTCTTCATATGTAGCTTTGTGTATCTTCCTTTGGAAAGTCTTTCCTTCTTCAAATGTATCATCATCAAATCTCCTAGCTTGAACTGCACATGTCTCCTATTCACATCTACTACTTGTTTCTATTTCACAGTGGTCTATTATAGTCTTTCCCTAACTTGTTAGTGTATATCCTTCATGACTTCTACAAATTTATCAAACAATGCACTCTTCTTCACAATTTTTGCCCCTCTCTAAGTTCAAGGACTCCTCTAAGGTGTGTCCCATAGACAATGTCGAAGGGACTACATCCAATGTTATTTTTTGTTGAGTCATTATATGAGAACTTTGCTTGAGGTAGTATAGCATCCCATGATGCTGCATGCTTTTTAATTAGGAATCCATGAAAATTTCCAAGCAATCTATTTGTGACCTCAGTCTGACCATCAAATTGTGGATGGTATGTTGAAGATATGGCAAGATTGGTTCCCAACCTTTTCCACAGAATCCTCCAAAAGTGTCCAATGGACTTGGAATCCTTATCTAACATAATAGATAAAGGTAACCCATGGAGTCTCACAATATCTTTAAAGAATAGTCCTACAATCTTGAGGCATCATTAATGGTTTTACATGGAAAAAGGTGTGCGAATTTTGAAAATCTATTTACAACAACACAAATAATGTCAAAACCATTTTTGGTTTGGAGTAGACCCAAGACAAAATCCATTCTTATAGAGTCCCAAGGTTTAGAAGGTATTGGTAGAGGTGTATACATGCCTACGTTAGAAGTGACTATTAGATTGTGGTGACTAATCAGAGAAGTATTGTACATGCTTCGTAATTCCTCCTCGAGGTTTGGGGCTGGGCTAGGCTCTGAATGGGGGCTTGGGGGCAATAACCCCCAAAATAGCTAGGGCTTCCAACCTCAAGAATTTTTTTTGGGGCAACTATATTGACATTTTATGGCTGACATGTTGTAACTAATTTTAACCCTAAAGCACAAAAAATACTTGTATAAAAGAGCTTAGGGTTAAGGATTGTATTATTGTGGGTGATGTGAAAATTGTTTTTTGTGATAGTATTGAGCTTTAAGGGATTATAGATTGTAATCAGGTTGTAATCACTGGATCATAATAATATTGGACTTTCTTTTTCATGGACATAGCCTAGGGTTTGGGTGAACCACATTAAATCTTGGTGTCTTGTGTTCTCTTCTGTGCAATCTATTATTTATGATATTATTTATATTTTCATGTAATTGTTATTTTTGTCCATGGTTTTATCCTAACAAGTGGTATGAGAGTGAGGTTGTTTTTTTAGTTATCCTCTATAAGAAAGTCCCACAGTTGAGTGGGAGTCTCACACTTGAGTGGGAGCTATAGTAGGCAAGTGTAAGCTAAGGGTTGCCAAGTTTAATGGGTAGAACTTCCAGTTATGGAAGATGCAAATGGAAGACTAGCTTTATCAGAAGGATTTATGGAAGCCTTTGGAAGGAAAAACTAAGATCCAGGGAACTATGAAAAATGAGGATTGGGTGATTTTAGACAAAAGGGAACTTGGAAGTATTCAATTATGCCTAGCACCATCGGTGACATTTAACACTACAAAAGTGAAGACGATGAAAGAGTTGATGGAAACCCTAGAAAAATTGTATGAAAAGCCCTCCACTTCAAATGAGGTATTTATCATGAAGCATTTATTTAATATGAAAATGGTAGAAGGTGGATCTATTGTGGATCATTTAAATGATTTTAATACTATTACTAGTCAGTTATCTTCTATAGACATTAATTTTGATGAAGAAATTAGGGCTCTCTTGATTTTGTATTCTTTGCCTAAAAGCTAGAATGGCCTAGTAATGGCTGTGAGTAATTCTATTTTTGGACCTAATGCCCTAAAATATAATGATGTGATCAGTGTTATTTTGAGTGAGGAAGCTCATAGGAAAACCTCAGGTGGATCTACATAAGGAAGTTCCTTGAACACACAAAGTAGAGGTAGAATGCCTGAAAGAAGAAATAAAATTGGAAATTGTGGGAAATCAAGAGGAAAGTCAAAGGGAAAATGTCTCAATTGAAAGGACCAAATGACTATTGGTACTATGGGAAACTAGAGCATAAGAAGAAATATTGCTAGACTTGAAAGAAAAATGAAGGAGATAAACTAGAAGGAAAGAAGGAGGCAAATGTGGTAAGTAACAAATCCAAAGAGGATTCTTTGCTTCTATCTTTAGAAAGTATTGATGGTTCATGGGTTTTAGATTCTGGTGCTTCATTTCATGCTACATCTCATAGAGGTTATTTCATTGATTATTTCCATGAAGATTTTGGGCTTTTTTATTTTGGGGATAATGAAGCCTTCTAGATTGCTAGAGAAGGAAAAGTTAAGATTAAGTTACAGAACAGGAATCATTGGTTACTACATGAGGTAAGACATGTTCCAATTTTAAGTAGGAATTTAATTTTAGTAGGGAAACTTGGTGATGAAGGTTGTGTAGTTACTTTTAATGATAAAAATTGGAAGTCTTCAAATTATTCCCTTATAGTAGCAAAAGGTGTGAAAGTAGGCATCTTATATCTTTGTATATGTCATATTGTTCCTTGTACTTTGATTATTTCAGAGAAAAATGAATGTTTAGGAATAGTTGCCGCAATTGAGAAGGGAGAACAAATTTCTATTGTAGATTTTGATACAACACTATGGTACAACAGAATTGGGCACATGAGTGAGAAAGGTATGAAATTAATTCATTGGAAGCAAGTTTTACTAAGTCTTACCTGTGTTAATATGGATTTCTATGAAATTTGTGTGTCTGGAAAACAAAGAGAGTGAGTTTTGTGAAGATTGGGAAGGAAAATAAAAGTGAGAAATTAGAGCTTGTGCATATAGATGTATGGGGACCAGCTCAAGTATCTTCCTTGGTGACTCTCATTATTATGTTACATTTATTGATGATGCAACTAGAAAAGTATGTGTTTATTTCCTTAGACATAAATCTAATGTATTTCAAAGTTTTAAGAAATGGAAATAATTGGTTGAAAATGAGACTGGCAAGAAATTAAAATGTCTCAGATTTGATAATGGTGGTGAGTATTGCAATCATGAATTTAAATATTATTGCTCCACTAATGGTATTCATAGACAAATTTTTTTTCCAAGGATTCCATAGGAAAATGGAGTGACTGAACATATGAAGAGGACTATAATGGAGCGTTCAAGGAGCATGAGGTTGCATGCCAATTTTCCCTTAAACATTTGGGCAAAGGCAATCTATACTATTGTATGTTTTATTAATAGAGGTCCCTCTACTCCTTTGGGCTATGGTATTCCAAAGGAACCATGGATTGGTAAGAAGGTGAGCTATTCTTTTCTCAAAACCTTTGGTTGTGAAGTATTTTCTCATATAGATTCTAAAAATAGAACCAAGCTGGAAGCTAAGTCAAAAAAATGTGTATTTGTTGGCTATGAAATTAATGAATTTGGTTATGGGCTTTGGGATTTTAAATATCATAAAATTGTGAGAAGCAAGGATGTCATATTCAATGAGAAAGTGTTGTACAAAGATCTATTGCATCAACATGAGAAGAAAGAAAATGATTATGTAGTGTTGGATGATACATTAAAAGATGATGTTCTAGTAGTTCCTCATGATATGCATAAATTGAAACAACAAATACCACACAGACCAATGAATATTAGACAGTTAACAAGGCTAACTAGACCTCCAAACAAGATTTTCTCCTTCTTTGTATTCTATTTTACTTACTGATGCTGGTGAACCTAAATGTTATGATGAAGTTGTATAGGTGGCTACTAAGATTCAGCGGTAGTTTTCAATGAAAGATGAAATGGACTCCTCGCTAAAAAATAAGACATGGGATTTATGCAAGTTAATTATAGGAAAAAGGGATTTACACAATAAGTGGGTTTACTAGTTGAAAGAAGAGGATGGAGGAAAGAAAATATTTAAAGCTAGGTTAATGGTAAATAGATTTTCATAGAAAAAGGGCATTGATTTTGATGAGATACTTCCTCTTGTTGTTAAAATGACTTCTATTCGCACTATTTTAAGTATTGTGGCTACTAAAGATTTTCATTTGGAGTAGCTTGATGTTATAACAACCTTTCTTCATGGTGATTTGGATGAAGAGATCTATATGGTACAGTTGTAGGGATTTGAGGTCAATGGTAAGGAGAACTTAGTGTGCACATTGAAGAAAAGTTTATATGGCTTGAAGCAAGCACATCGACAATGGTATCTACAATTTGATAGTTTTATGCATGAGCATGGATATAGTAGGTTTCATTTAGATCATTATATTTATTTTAAGATGTTGGATGATAGAAGCTACATTATTTTATGTTTATATGTTGATGATATGCTTGTAGTTGGGTCTAACATGGATCATATTAAGGGGTTAAAAGAACAATTAGCACATTCATTTGCTATGAAGGATTTGGGGGAAGCAAAAAAAATCCTTGGTATGAAGATTAGCAAAGATAGGAAGAATAGGAAATTGATATTATCTCATGTTGATTATATTGCTAAGGTGTTACAATGTTTCTCTATGGAGAATGCTAATCTTGTTAGCCTACCTTTACCTAGTCATTTGAAGTTGACTAAGGAGATGTGTCCCAAGATATAAGAAGAGGACAATAAAATGTCCAAGGTACCTTATGCTTCAATTTTAGGAAGCTTGATGTATGTTATGGTATGTATAAGGCTAGATATTGCACATGCAATGGGAGTCGTTACTAGGTATATGAGTCATTCAGGAGTTGAGCATTGGAATCTAGTAAAATGGATTCTTAGATATTTGAGAGCTAGTGATGACTGATCAGGGAAGTAGCATGCATACTCCATAATTCCTTGGTGGGGTTTGAGGTCGGGTTGAGCCCTTAGTGGGGATTTGGGGGCGGAAGCCCCCAATGCAGTTGAGGTTGCTAGGTTATGACTATTGAGGGTGGATCCCCCTAGAATATTTTTTGGGGCTACTCTATTGGAATTTTATGGTTAACATATTATGACTAAATTTAACCCTAAAGTAGAAAAAATACTTGTATAAAAGGGCTTAGGGTTTGGGATTGTATTATTGTGGGTGATGCAAAAATTGCTTCTTGTGGCTGTATTGAGCTGTACCGGATTATGGATTTTAATTAGGTTGTAATTACTAGATTGTAATAATATTAGATGTGCTATTTGGTGGGCATAGCCCAAGGTTTGGGCAAACCATGTTAAATCTTGGTGTCTTTTATTCTCTTCTATGTGATCTATTATTTTCTGATATTGTTTATATTTGCATGCAATTTATTATTTCTGTCCATGTTTTTTTCCTAACAATGACTCCTTTAGCCCTATGGCATACCATGCAACTCTCCACAAACCTCCTAACACATGCTTACATTTTGGGCTAGTAATAAAATCTTTTTACTAGTTCAAGAGTCTTATCTAGGCCAAAATGACCTGATATACTACCAAAATGTTTTTCTTTGATTATATTCTCCCTCATAGAGAAGTTAGGAATAAATAACTGACTACCCTTAAACATAAGACCTTCTTTGATGAGAAAATTAGAGTATTAATTGTGATACCAATCAACAAGCTCCAAAAAAATGTCATATGCAATCTTGAAGTCATCATCCTCTTGGTACATGTCCTTAAGTGCTAAAATGCCAACACTATCTAATTGGATCTCTTGAATGGTAAGATTTCTCCTACTCAAGGCATCTACTACCTTATTAGCCCCCCCCCTTTTTATGCTTTATGGTAAAGTAAATGCCTTAAAGTACTCCACCCATTTAAGATTCATGGATTAAACTTTTCTTGCTTGTTCAAAAAACTCAAAGCATGGTTATCAGTATCAATAACAAATTTATTTGGCAAAAGGTAGTGTCTCCACATCTTGAGTGATTGGACCATGGCATATATTTCTAAGTCATAAGCGGAGTATTTTTTCTTAGCTTCATTCAAATTCTCATTGAAAAAGGCCATAGGCCTACCTTCCTAACTTAAAACACCACCTGTGGATTTGTTACTTGCATCACATTCAAGGGTGAACACTTTGTGAAAATTTGGTAATGCTAGTATGGGTTATTGGAACACCCTTGTTTTGAGCTATTCCAAAAACCTATTTGCTTCATTTATCCACACAAACTAACATTTTCATCCCCCTTTAATAGTGTTTATCATTGGTGCACAAAATCCAATAAAATCCCTTATAAAATTTCCTTTAAAAGCTTGCAAAGCCATGAAAACTTTTTACCTCACTTGTAGCTCTTGTAGTAGCCCAGTTTAGAATGGCTTCCACCTTTGACAGATCCATCCTCAAGTTCCCCTTAGAGATAAAAAAAACCAAGAAAGATTAGTTCTTCCTACAAAAACATACATTTTTCCAAATTTATCTTTAGGTGTTCTTCATGCAACCTTTTCAACACCACATCTATATGGATTAAATGCTCATTTCTATCCCTACCGAAGATTAGGATATCATCCAATTAGACTACTACAATAAGGTTTATGAATGGTTTGACAACTTCATTTTTTTAGCCTCATTAAGGTACTAGGGGCATTTGAGATCCCAAAGAGCATGACTACCCATTCAAATAGGCCCTCCTTAGTTTTAAAGGTTGTTTTCCATTCATCCCCTTCCCTAATTCTTATTTGGTGGTAACCACTCATCAACTCAATCTTAGAGAAATAGCTTTCTCCACCTAAGAAATCTATGAGGTCTTCCATTCTAGGCATAGGGAACTTGTAACTTATTGTAATCCTATTAATAGCTCTAGAGTTTGTACATAGCCTCCATGTACCATCCTTCTTGGGAGCTAATTGTAGGAGTTGATGAAATCCAACTCCATAACTCACCAAGATCACTTGCATGCAAATAACCGATTGAAGAGAAAACAAGAAGGAAGAGGTGGAGCTTGGAAAAACCTTAAACAGACATGAGAGAGAACATATTGAAACAACTAATTCTTCAAACAATTTTGTTTAAAAAAAAAAAACCTTTTTAAATCTTCCTAAAAAGGATGCCTACATCATTAAAAGTACTATCATAGTAGTGACATCAGCAAAGTACTAACATAATAGGTTTGATAGCAGCAAGTGTTGATGTCATCATTTTTAGAGCTAAAATTTGATGGCTTTAAAACCATCATTTCTATGCTTTGTTTTGTCTTAAAAAGCTGTTTGTGGTTTTTTGGCCGTATCTTTGTCATATGGAGGTATTTTTTGACAAATCTTATATCATTGGAATTCTTTCTGAGCCCAATGTGATGGTGCTAGTTATTTAGACTTTTGATGCTATTTGGTTTCCTATTTATGTAGTCAAAGCTAAAAGTTCTATTTTGCACTCTGGAAGGCATATCTTGAGCATTCAATCTCTGATTTGGGACTTCTTTATGTCATTGGAAAGCAAATTTTGCACTCTTTCTAGTGATGCTAGTTGTTGTTCCAAATTCTACTCCAGGTACATTTTATTTAGTCTTCTATGTTTTTTGCATTCTGGTGGATATCTTGTTTGTTTGAGGTCCAAGGATCGATTTTGTTGCTTCAAATGATTTTTTTTGGCTTGTAATATCTTTTGTATCAATCTTATGTATCTTTTGATTATTTTTGATATCATTTATAAGCATCTTTATGCAAACACACTGAGCTAAAGTGTCACTCTTGCATTTCAGGTTCATGAACCTTTTTTTGAGATAGTTGTAACTATTTTATAAAGTGCCATTTGGGGGGATAGTTGTTTTTTGCTTTTGTGCCCTCTTCTTTTTTTGCCTCATGTAGTGTCAGTGACACATGCCTTTATAAGTTTCTGTACCTCACTCTTGATGTGCCTAGTTTCTATGTTGTAGGAGTTTTTTGGCCCACCTTTTTAGTTTCTAGTCACCTCACCCTTGTCTGCATTAAGGAGGGTTATTCTGTTGGTTCTAATGTTTCCTCAATTCGATGGTTTATTAGTGTGAGCTATTTATTTAGTAACTGATCCTATATACTAGGTGATTGTAGTGGCTAGCTACCTATGCATTTTGGTGAGATGGATCATCTACCATACAGACACTCTCGATTTGTGCCTTCTATTTCCATGGAGGTTCTTCAGATCAACAATTTCTTTTTGACAGAGTTTACGGCTTCTTCATGCTTCAGTGGTTCTCTTCATGATCACTATTTGTTCCTATCTTCTAGAACATTCTTTGCTATTTATTTTTGGAGTAGGTTTTTTCCCATGTGGTTTCCTATATTTCTCCATTTTATACAGATTTTGTTGTGATTGGGTACTTGATCAGCCCTTGTTGCCAGGTCAACCCATTTTTCTACTTTCATAGCTATGCTAGGTTAGCTTACCTCTTGAGCTTCACTTAAGGGGGGTTTTAGAGAAACTAGTTATTTTCACTTATTAATTAAATCATTTTTATTTAATTAAATAAGTTGCCTATTACTATAGTTTTCTTAAGCTATCTTGCCTATTACTATAGTTTTCTTAAGCTATCTCGTAGGTGCATATAATTAATAATTAATATTAATTATAATGTGTAACCTAGCTTTTTTAGGCTTTAGGTTACCCTTTTCAGGTTTTGATCTCCTTTATAAGGATTGATCTCTTTGTAATTCATTGAATCCATTGAATAATATTTTTCTTCATCTAAATACAATTTCGTATGTTTTTCAGATCAAACCCTTGCATCTTCTTGTCTTTTTCTTCTTCATGATAGGTTTTGTAGATTTAGGTATTCTTGGGCATTATGGATTTGATTTGCATATTTTCTCAAATTCTACACAAATACTATTGGGACTACTCAAGGACTTATACTCTACCTAATGAATCCCTTCTCTAGTAATCCTTGAATTTGCCTTGCAATCTCAGTGTTCTATTTTGGAGTTTATTTGTAGGTAGCTTTTTCTAGTAGTGTGCTACCTAGATCAAGTCTATGTAAAGCATCATTTCTCTCTTGGGTGGAAAGGTGTCTAACTTCTCATCTACTACTATTCCTTGGTACTAATGTAATAACTCATGTACTTCTCTTGGTCCTATCTTCCTTGTAGGTTCTTGACTCTTATTCTTTAATCTAGGTTCTAAAATAGGGTGTATCCTTATCCTTAATAAATTTTAAGAACTCTTCTTCTCCTATTAGTAAGACATAACTCTTAAATACTCTTACTTTCTCACCACCAGAAAAGGGCTTCATTGTGTAGTTGATTCCATCTTTAGTTAAGGTATAAACAATTGTTTTTCCTCCATGTTGGGCATCCACATGAAACTACCAAAGGCTTCCAAGAAGGAGATGGTATGCATCCATACCTACAACCTCACACAAAATCTTATCCCTACATTCCCCTATTTGGAAATCTACTCAACAGTATTCATCTACCATAGTTTGTTGTTCTTTGTTCAAACAAGAGACTTTATAAGGTGTGGTGATGGGAGACCCCTTGAACATGGCTAATCATGGAAAAAATTTTCAATGTTGTAATAATGGAGAAATTTTGAAGTTCGAGGAAACATGGGGTAGAAATGGTTTAGAATTTGAAATATTATGTTTTAATGGTAAAATGTGGCATCAAAATGTATTATTAATGCATTTCCTCTATACTAGGAAAGCAATCTCCATGAGGAGACAATGAGGCATTAAAAGTGGAAATATGGTTTTAATAACCATCATTGTATAACCACCGGCAACTCTTTAAAAGAAAGAGTGGGAACCGAATGGATAGTGGGAGTAGAGAGGGAAGCTACAGGATTTAGAAGTTGAGAAAAGTTTAGGAAGAAAGTCGACTCTTTGGCCTTCAGCCAGAGAGCCGCATGTTATGTAAAACATTTTGAGTGTTAAATATAGAGCTTGTTGAAATATTGTTTTGGTCTCATAATTCTATACTCACGTTTCAATTTTATTGATGGTTTGTTAAGAAGGCTCCCTTTCTATTGTTAATTCCATTAATTTGAAATATTAGTAGTAAGAAGAGTTGATTGTTTTGCATCGAGTTTTCAAGTTGGAGTGCAGCCGAGTGGAAGGAAATCGATTTGTGTTAGTTACAAGTGCTTTGAGTTTGTAAAAGGGAGTCGATATTGGGTTAAAGAATTTGAGCCTTTAAAAAATACTTAGAAAGAAAGGAAATCCGCATGTAGCATGATTGGCATGATAAAGATAAAGAGCCATGCATGTAGAGGTTTTGAGCTGAAGATTATGATTAATGAATAGTGTTTTATTTTTAGAGTTTTATCTGTGTCTCTATTTCTGATATTTGGTCTTGAATAAGAATGCTGAGTTGGGGTGTTAATGTCCACTTTATCGGCCAAGTTGAATTAGCAAGAAGTGGTTTTATTTTATACGATGTGTTCCTATGATTCTCTGTTACATCAAAACTTGGAGATTTGGGGAGTCAATTTTATGGAATAGCTGATAGGCTTAATAACCATTAAGAATCAATTTTCTTAAGCTTTTGAAGCATCAATTTATAATGTAGTGACTGCATGAACCCGATAGGAGAAATGAGAGTTCCTGGTTTCTTTGGATAGTAACAAATCGATAGTCGCATAGTGCTCAATTTTTATGAAGAAAGGTGGCAGAACAAGATGCAAATGCTTTTGGCATTCGGTATGAAAGATGGTGGAGTTATGAAGCCATGGGTGGTGAGCATGTTTGAAGAAACTTGATATGCAGAGAGGAAGTCCAATTTAATGGATATCATGGGTAATCAATTGTAGTGTTTTTGACTGTAGCATTTATAACCCGAATCTAGAGCTAATGGTTCTTGTTTTTATAATGACTAACTTGATAAGGGTGTGGAGGTAATCAATAGAGATGAAGTGGCTATAGGGAGAGATTTAGTGTTGGAGGTGAACAAACAATGGAAGATTATCATCACTCTTTGATAATAGCAAAGGTGGTATGGATATTAAACATGCATAACCGTAGTGTGACAAACATTGAAGAGTCATGGAGGATATTCATTAGAATATTGAAGGATTTTGAGCCTCTAACTTGAGGTCTGTCAAGTAGGTACAGTTAGAGAAGTAGTGTGAAGAACATTTTTGATGAGTTTTGCAGAATTGAGAAAGTAGGCCTCCATGATATTACATCATGTGGGGTGAGGGATTGTTTTGAGCCCAAGCTTCTTAATCATCTTACTGCATGCTATATTTTTAGTAGACCCCCTATCAATAATAACCTTAAACACTTTCCCATTCACCCTATAGTTAGTCCTAAATAAAGACTTCCTCTGTTGTGATTCCTTAATTGGTTCCTTTAATAAATTTTTGTTAAATATAATGCACTCAGCTTGCTCTAGATTTGTAGACCTTGATTGTGTGGTATGGTAGGAGGTTGTGCTCAGACAATCATCTTCTTGTGCCTCTTGCATCAATTGGATCCTCCTATCACATCTTTGATTGTTTCCACTACCATTTTCCTTGTTTGGACACCTAAAAGATTGGTGACAAACATTTTTGCAAGAGAAGCATTTCCATGTGAATACATTTTGACCTCTACCTCCAAATCTCTCCCTATTGTTGCCCCTACCACCTCTAGAGTTTCTCCTTGGTGGATTGTCCCTCTCTTGGTCTGGGCTTCTTGATTCTCCTTGGTTTTTGTTGAAGTTTCTACTCTGAAATGTACCCCTTCCCCTAAAGTTATTTCCTCTTCCTCCTTTGTTATTTTGATCTTCCTTTCTCTTTTGTTTATCTTCAATATTTAGGGCTAATTGAAAGCATTTATGAACATAATCCACAGACACTAGAGTGAGTTCATCTTGAATAATATATTTAAGACCATTTATGAACTTTTGTTTCTCACTTTCATACATTTTTCTTTCAAAGATAAGGAATGTAATTCTTGAGTATAGGTACTTAAATCTAGGTCTCTTTGCTCTAGTTTCTATAGTTTCTTGTGGACCATGATCTCATAGTCCTCTCAGATGAATTTCTTTTTGATCTCCTCCTTCATCCTCTTACATGTTGATACAAGTGCTTTCTCTTCCTTTGCCCTCTTATTCTATAGGAAGTTCCACCAACTAAGGGTTGGTCCATTCAACTTGGACTTGGAAATCTTAACCTTATAGTATATAGCTACATCATCACATTCAAAGTGATTTTCAAGGGCCTCAAACCAGTCCATGCACTCCTCTAGTCCCAACTTAGCATAGAACATGGGAAGGTCTCCCTTATCATTCTTCCCTACCCTTTCTAAGGCTGAAAGCATAGCCCTTTGATCTTCTAGCATGTCTGCTGGTCTAGGTGAATCTTCTTCCACTTCTTCTACCTCTAACAATTCATTTTCTCCTCTCCTTACCTACCCTTTCAACTTTTCCAAGTCTCTCCTCATGGCTCTATTCTCAACACTAATTGCTCTACTTTTTGCCATTTTCTCCTTTACTATCTTGGCCAACTCCATATTGTTCACCCTCAAAGGGATCTCCCTATCCTCTTCTTCACCTTTAGACATCTTATCTTATGTAGACTCCTAAATTAGAATCAAAGTGGCTCTGATACCACTTGATGCTGAGACTTAACAACAAAAGGTGGTTTTCACTCCTAAATTGCAATATTACTCAATTCCTTGAGAATTTTCTTGTTTATCAAAAGGTGTGGTTATAAATTTTTTTAAAGCCCCACTCCTTGTCCATAATTTCAACTTGATACCCTTACTAAGATACTATAGTAACTTCCCCTCACCAATTACCAATCACCAAATTCCAAAATAAAAAAATTTCTCTTTTAGGCCCAATTCCAATTAGGTCTCCAAACTTGATCTTTTCCAAAAAATTCACTACTTTTCCAAAGGACCAAACAAATAAACTATGGATTCATGTACCCTTTCAGTAGTTCTCCTAGATTACATGGTTTCAAACTCCAACCCTACTCCAACACCCCAAAACCTTCCTAAGACTCAGAAACCTAATAAGCTTAATTAGGTGTGGTTTCTTAAGGAAGTGTTCAAAGATGAGTTCATGGAATTGAAATGATGACACCAATAGATGTACTAACCCCAAAAACAACCAAATCCACCATTTACTTGGTCAAACCAATACTTCTTATATGTTTGATCATTCAAATTCACTAACTAGATGCTAAATACATTGAGATATTTAGCCTAGGGTAGAAAACCTAATCTTCTCATCCTAGAATTTTGGAATCTGATAGGGAAACATCCTAACTTTATCTTCCTAAGTGTCTATACAAATCCACTAGCAGGAAGGCAAGTTAGGGCTCAATTTTTGCAGATACCCTAGTTTCAAGGGTTTATTAAACTAGTTTTACAATACATAATGTATCTTGAATTCCCCTTACTCAAAATTATTCAAATAAAAACCATAAATAGGCTAACTCATCACCCTATCCATTAATATCACTTTTAGGTGTCAAAGTGTCTAAACAGATCCATACCAGTGGCAATTACAATGAAAAATGCACAGAAATAGGGTTAATAAATTTAAAAAATCCTTCTATACGATGGTTCTCTTTGACTTAGAGAGAGATGAAACATGTCCTAAATAACCTTCCTCCAACAACTAGAACCATATTCTGGCTATTGGAGGTCATTTTGCAAGTTTTGCAACTTCTTGTCAAAAAGTTGCTAACAACTTTTGCAATAAAGTGCAGTTTTTCTTCAAACAACAAGAACTGACTCCTAACCTTACTAAATAACTAAGCTAAGATCTAAAACATACTAAAACCTATAAAATATATCTTTTTGGCCCTTTTCAACTAAATTTAAGGAAAAAATCCTAAGGGTCATATTAGACACATGGAAACAAGATTTATAAAGAATCTTGATGCATTTCCCTTTACAAGTGACCAAGATCTAATATGACTAATCTCAAATCCAATCAAGATGATTCCAATCCTAGTTGATGTTGAAGGTGTAGACACCTTGTTCATTTTCCTTGCATGGGTGTCCTACAGTACCACATGGTCTATATAGAATGTCCCATCTTTGAGTAATCCAAAAATACTCTTTATTTATCTTGATTAGTGTGAGAAACCCTTGCCCACACTATTCATTTTATTATGAAATATCTTATTATCCAAATCACTTATAGAAATAATGTACATGGGGTACTAGTCTCTATGCATAGAATCCCCAAATAAGTACTTCTCGGCCCCAACACCTATTGTGATCCACTCACTTAGTTTCCTACCCTAATCCTCAACCAAACATAACATGTCATATAGAAATGCTGAAAGTTAATGCATCTTAGAGAAATAATTTAAATTTTTTAAAAAGGCAACAAGATGATACCAACTTAGAAGATTAACCAAACTACATAAAATAGTAAACAAATATGACAAAAATACATAAACCAACACATTAGTTCCTTATAACTGCACATTTATTACTTCTTGTTGTAGTTTTATTACATCTATGATTTCATCAAGAAGTAAGGAGAATATTTGTATGAAAATGGTGCATTTATGCTTTCATTGCATACACTTTTTGAAAAAATGCATTTACTCATTATCATGACAGATCTATCTCAAATTCACTAGACTTGAACTTCTGTAAAGGACAACTACTCATTTGATAATAAGAATCACACATTTGATATTGTGTCATATATATCAAGATGAACAATGTATTTGTATTAACAAGTTGAAAGATGACAAGCATCTCGACATTTGTAGGGTAGTGTATATGTTCAATATAACAAAAAATTTGCATAGTATACCTACTCATTCATCCTAAAATACTTAAAAAATAATAAAGAATGCTTGAACAAAACTTCTAGATCTAGTTTAAGATATAGGAGCACCCTAAATATATTTTTGGGTTGAAATCCCTAACAAAACTCTCTTCTAGCCCCTTTGATCATACATAAGTTTAATTCAAGGAAACAAAACCAAAAAGAAATACTCTAGGATTTAACATGAATACATCATAATTGCAGAGGAAGAAGAGACTCAACATTCAATAAGCATATCATTTTCATGTCTAAGAAATGTTTCTTGTACTAAGCATCATGGAAAACATAAATGGAGAAAGAGAGTAATAAGAGGAAAACCTAGCTTACATGATTTCATGAATTAGTAGGTGAAACCTTTATCCAACTCTAAATTATCCTATGGCTTATAACTTGTTGGTTTCCTCCCTTCTTCCAAGATCCACCTAGTTTCCATGTTGCAAGTTTTCTATAATCCCATTTTGACTTAAGTTTTCCCTTTGATTTTATATAGTTATTTTTTTCATCTCCCTTTCTTCTTTGAAAATCCTCAATTTATAGGGGGAGTATAGTCATTGTATTGGTTGCATCTATTACAGCTGACACCTCCCTAAGGTTTGATTAAATAAATAAACCTTTAATATTTATTAATGTTTGTTTTGTTTAATTTCTAATTTAGCTACTAGGCTATCTAGGTTGTCAAGGAGTCCTTTCTCCAAGGATTCTCATGGAACAATAGATAAACCTCTACCATCTTCCCTAAGAGTTCAAGGGTTCCATTCTTGTAACCTTCTACTATCTCTTGTCTATAACTCAGTCTTTCTAAGTCATGGGCTAAAAATCCATTTGTCATTCTATGCTTCATGAAGAGCCATGTGGGTGGATTTTTTGTGGGTGAAATAGAAAGGCAAAGGGTTAAAAGTTCAAATATCCTAAACACTTTAATTTATTTTTTTCATTATATTTATTCTCCCTTTTACTTTAGTTAAAAGATAGAAAAAATAATTATGTAATAATCACATACAACAAATATCACACACACACACATTTTTTTATTTGGCTATATATGTGTGCATCCATATATACTCGAATAAACATATATTGAGACTTTTACTCATAAAAGTAAAAATACAATAAAGCCATGAGTAAAACATCATTAAACCAAATAAACATAAAAAATACCAAGTTCCCAAACATGGGTAGTTAATAACCTAATAGATCCTCTAATCTTAGGGTGTCTACTTGGACTATGGTTTCATCTCTGAATCAAAAGATAATATAGAGACTTTAGTACCTTTTCCTAGACACACTTACATCACCAACCAATCAACATGCATATTTACATATATAATTTTAATCACATAGAATCATATGAAGAATAATATAGGTGTTAGATGGGTTAGTATGGTTAGAAACCCATAGATACCTAAAATCCATAATCCATATTTGAAAGAATATGAGATCTATCATAGAAGTGTATCTCAAAATACATCATGTAAAGTATCATCTTACATCATACCATAATCATAAAGCATAGGAATTAAATCTCAAAATAGACCTCAAATCATGTTGTTAGGGTGGCATTGAATTAACTCAAAAAGGTAAGATATTAAAAATTATATACAATGATAAATGGAAAAGGTGAGATATTAAAACTTATATACAATGATTAATTTTTTTCATCTAGGAAAACTTTACCTAGATAAACCTCAGAAAGTCTAAAAAATTGACTTTAAATGCCTGAAAGTTTGTGTCACAAATATTCTTCAAAATATTTGCAACTTGAATCTCACAACATATAACATAAGCTTATATATCAGCTGCACCTAGGTTAGTAGATCTAAGAATTGAAAATGAATTTTTGGTTGTCTCAAGAAATTTGAGCTCCTTTTGCATGATCTCGATCTTAGGAGTAATTAGACTTGTCAGGTCTAGAAATCTTTGTTAGAAATTAAGTATTGAATGAGAGTTTGGGTGTTATCATTGATCACAATATATCACTAGAATGGTTGCTTAGATTGGTAATTATTTTTGGTAAAGTTTGTATATGAAAAATTTGTTAGTCTAGAAAAGGAAATTAGAATATAATAAGTTTTGGTCATTGACAACACGAGACTTATCTGATATGGATAATTTGTTTTTGGATATGGTATATAAAATGTATATGTTCCTTTGGTAAGGTCACTTGTGATTATATGATGGATAAGATATATTTTGGTGATGTGAAGTATAACTAGTTCAATATGGTAGTTTTATGGGACAAATTATGAGATTAGGCATTTTAGACTAGCTAATTAATTTTTTTGGATAATTTAACTGCTTGAAAATGGAGAGGTGACAAACAAGGTATTAAATCTTGAATAAAAAAATTCTATTTTTCTTATTGTTATTTGTGTAGACATATTTTGTAAGCTGATAGAATCAATTAATCTCAAGGGTGTAGAGGAATAACTTATTTGGTATTCGAGCATGAGACATATGATATGTGATGTGAGATGTATGATATGGGAGCCTTGATGTTGGATCAAATTTGATTCTAGATATATTGTTACTAATCTGCCATTATGATGTCATGTATAATTATTTATTATCATGATGCTCTCTTTGTAATTGGATAGTGAGTCTTGAAGTGGATTTAACATTCATTCCCATGCAAGCATGATATCTTTTGTGTTAACAATTCTTAACCAGGTTGCAGACCTCTAAGAAGGTCTTGTCCTTTGATAGGAACCAATGTACTAAATGTTATTATTGGTCATTTTTTCCTTCTTGCAAAAATTTCCATATTTGAATTTGAACATAGTAACATTCATTTATTTGAAAATTCAAATAAAATGGGGTGCAAAAATATATTATACTAAAACCTTAGGTTATACCTTAGTTCCTAAGTAATGTGTGATTAACATCTCCTTGCGAGACCATGTTTTACCTACTAAATGATGCAAATAGATCAAAGGTTGTCACTTTTTTGCCTTGCAAAGTTGAACATTGTTTATCCATAGTGACATTATCCAAGTCTAAATCTGTATTCTTTGAGGTTATAACTAGTTAACTATGCATTTATGGGTAAATATAAGGTCAAAAATTCTAATTTTGTGTATCACCCCTTATGTTAGAGTAGGTAGATTTTCTTTCATGCATTCTTTCTCCCTTTTCCTCTCCCAATGTAGTTAGGTTCACCCTGATAGTATAGGAAGCCAACCTCCTCCAGAGACTCAACCTCACAGTTCAAGTTCCACATCTTGGAGGTTTTTTCCATGTTTCACAAGGTTGTCTTTAGGTAAAAACTTTGAACAAGGGTGCAAACTTTTGTGACAATAGTTTTTGGAATGCCCAATGGGACATATCAAGAAGATTTCAAGTCTACTATTGTCAAGAAGAAGCCAATTTCATGATTATGCTGAAGAGATCATACTAACTTCAGTATTCAAGCCTTCAAGAGGCTCATTCTTCAAGTACTTGATGACTCTAAGCTTCAAATACATCTAGTTTCAGACCTAGTGACAGTGATTCATGCCCAAAGCTGAAACAAGGGCATATTCTAGAGGTATTTTCCAATATCAAGAGCTTTCATTTTCAAATCCTAGAAGAAGGAAGACTAGATTATCTCTATCACTAGTTAGAAGTACAAAAGAAATACATACCCCTGTAAGACCAATCTCCATGCCTCCTGTTGTTAGATCTCAACTTAGGTTGCCATCAACTTATATCAATAGATCACTTGCTTATATGGCCAGAGCTCATTCTTTTTCCATCTTTAATGGTGGAAGTCCCTTTTGTTTGCCCAAAGACATGACATACTAGTAGCTACACTTAAAAGTTTACCTAAATTTATTGGTGAGACTTCTATCTCTCCCTTAGAACACATTCAAGAGGTTGGAAATGTTTGCAATATGCATGGTATTACAGAAGATTATGTGGTTGTTAGACTCCTAACTTCATCTTTAAAAAAGAAAGCTTTACAGTAGTATAGAGGTCCATCACATGGTTCTATAACAGATTTGGATGGGTTAGGAGGAGGATTATGTAAACACTTTAAGGATAAAACTGACTATTTGTCACTTTTAGAACATATAACTACTATAAAAAGAGCTCCCCATGAATGTATGACTAATTTCAACTACAAATTTTAGAAGAAATGGGACAAAATACTTACTTCCTTGAAGCTTACCCTTGGTAATGCCTTTTTGCATTACCTTAGAGCTTTTAACTATGATATTGCCACTACAATCCAAACCATGGGAGGAGATACCTTACCTAATGCTTATGAAACAACAATAAGGGCATAAAACATATTGATACAAGGGGGAAATATAGCTCCAAGGCCTCCTATGCCTTTCTCCCTTGATATCCCAAATCACCAACCAACAATAGCCTCCATTCCCACAACTTCCACATCACAACCCCTTGCTCTAGCCCCTCAAGCTTCCACATCTTTGAATGAAATGGATGAAATCAAGGAGATGATGTAGTTTATGATGTTGAACATAGATAAAATATTTCAAGGCCAAGAGAAGAAGTTGGAAGATAGCTTCTTTGTGATGTAGAAGATGAGCAACAAAGTAATGATTTTGGAAAGGTAGCAGGCTCAGGGTAATAAGGCTCATCAATTGCAATATCAAATTTTGAACAATGGTAGGCCTCCAAATAATAATTATGGGAATATTTCTTTTGATCATAATAGGCAGAATAGTCATGCCTCTACTTCAAATGCAAATCAAAGTAGGGTTATAGTCCCTCAAAAAAATATGGTTCAAGACCAAGATTTTTGCCCCGGTTGGAATTACTCCTATGCCTATTGTATGTATCAAAAGGCTGAATATTTTTTGACTTTGACTACCTAGGGCACTATAGTAGGATAGTCATATAATGAAAGCCAACCCAAGGATGCCTCACATATGCAAAGACAGGGTGATTTCTCCTTCATGAATCATTAGGTGGAGGAACATTGTAATGTAAATTAGGACTCCATTGCTCACAGTACTAGAAGCAAAAGTAGAGCCATTGAAAATTCTACCCCTCATCCTCCTAACCAAGCTTCAACATAAAATGTAGTACCTCATGTACAAGTAGTGAATGATCAATCCAATGCTCCCCAACAATAAAGACCAAATAATAGCAGAGGAGATATGAATGGCCCCCAAGTTATTCCAACTCACCCCCCTACACATGCAGCTCCCAAGGCTTCTATCGTAGTACCTAATTCCTTATTTAGTTTGGTAAAGTAGAAGAAGAAGACAAATGCAAATATTTCCATGTGGGATGCTTTTGCTATTATACCCATGCAAAAGAGGTTGTTGCAACAAGAATCAAAAAGTATTGAACCAAAGGGTCAACCACCTAGCATGGAAAGTGTAACAAGCCTAGTAAAACCATCAAGGGAGTTAGAAAAAAGTAAAATTTTAGACCTCTTCCATTTTATGTTTCTCTAATTATAGGGGATACTAGTCCACAATTGCATGATTGATTTAGGGGCTAGTAGTTTAGTGAGGCCTAAGTGTGTTGCCGATGCTTTAGAAATGAAATATGAGCTTGTTGCTAGGGATGTATTATAGTTGGATGGTAGTACTATCAAGACTATAGGGATACTTAAGGATGTTGAAATGGCCCTACATGCATGCCTTAGTTGTATCGTAACTCAAGATATATTAATTGTTGAGGTCAAGCCACACTTTGATATTTTTCGTTCAAGAGATTTCACTATAAAAATAGGTGGTTACATATCTTCTAAATGTTCATACATGTTTTTTAGAACAAGATATGGAACCAAGACTTCAATCAGAGAAAAGCCTCTAACCCTCCATCATATTGAGCCCTACACCCCTAATCTCATCAATTTGAATTGCACTATCCTTGAGATGGATGAGAATGACATAGTAAATGAGCCTACCGCTTCTGTAGTAGATATGATCCCATATCAAAAACTTTTGAGATAGGTCTTAGTACATAGTATGTGTCAGAAAAGGGTGCTCTTTTCCCTAACCTTGTGAAAACCAAAGAAGATATGAGTGGGATATGGAGTATGTATTTTGATGGATCAAGGAAAAAGAATGGCTTAGAGGTAGGTGTGATGTTGATTTCTCCTACACAAGTAATTAAATTGTACCAATAATGTAGCTGAGTATGAATCCTTAATCCAAGGTCTTCTACTTGCTCAAAGAAGAGGAATTCAAGAATTAAGTGTATATGGAGATAGCGAGTTGGTGGTATATACAGTGAGAAATCAAAATATCACTAAGAATGACTTGCTTAAGTCTTATAAACATAGAGTATGGGATTTCCTTGAAGGTTTCAATGCATTTAATATTTAGAGAATCCCTAGAAAAGAGAATAGGCATGACGATAGACCTGCAACAATAGATAATGAGTTGGTGGTAAATCAAGTGAGAAATCAAAATATCACTAAGAATGACTTGTTCAAGTCTTATAAACATAGAGTATGGGATTTTCTTGAAGGTTTCAATGCATTTAATATTTAGAACATCCCTAGAAAAGAGAATAGACATGCTGATAGACTTGCAACAATAGATAGCAAGTTGGTGGTCAATCAAGTGAGAAATCAAAATATCACTAAGAATGACTTTCTTAAGTCTTATAAACATAGAGTATGGGATTTTCTTGAAGGTTTCAATGCACTTAATATTTAGAGCATCCCTAGAAAAGAGAATAGACATGCTAATAGACTTGCAACAACAGATGTATCTTATGATATCCCAAAGAACCTTGAAGCTAAAAAGAAGCAACAAATCAGAGTGGTAGTTAGACCTATAGTTCCTGACAACAACACCAATTAGAAAGTCTTTGAATCTGATGCACAAATTCTAAGTTTCTTGTAGAATAAGGAAAAATTCTCAAAGAGGAACCAATCTAGGTTGCATGGCTAGTATGGGGATCAAACCATCAATCTTAGTTCTAATAAGTTGCCTAAGGGTCTCATTACTTTAGAGGGTGTCTTCAACCCTATTGACCAAGCATGAACCTAGTAGCTCACAAAGATTATTATACACTAGTTGTGGTTGTTGACGGAAAGTGCTTAAACATAGGGAAGGTATGCTCTAAAACTGAGCAAGAGAATTTCATTCATCTATGTCAAGAATTTAATGATATATTTTCTTCGATATATGAATATTTAAAAGGTTTTGACCCAAGTTTGTTTTAGCATACTATTGATTTAATTGATAATGTCAAACCAGTAAGACAATAGTAGAGGCTAGTAAATCCTAAGATTGAACCATTAATGAGAAAAGAGCTATCCAAGGTGATTGAGGCTAATAATTTTTTCTCTATCAAGCACTCATCATGGGTAGCAAACCTTGTTCCTGTTAGGAAGAAGAATGGAGAAATTAGATTATGTGTGGATTTTAGGGATCTTAACAAGGCTTCCCTTAAGTATCATCACCCTTTCCCTTCGATGGAGTAGATATTGTCCAAGGTTAGTAGTTCAAGGAGGTTCTCATTTCTTGATAGATTCTCTGGTTACAATCAAGTGTTGGTTAAAGATTCTAATAGATACAAGACTGTATTCACCACCAAATGGGGCACCTATGCTTATAGAAAAATTCCTTTTGGGCTAAAAAATGTAAGTGCCACATTTCAAAAGGAAATGGAGATGGCCTTCAAGAATATGATTGAAAGGTTTGTATTGGTTTACTTTGATGATATCACTCTATATTCAAAGGACATGGCAGATCATTTTGGTCATCTGTGACAAGTGTTCATAAGATGTAGAGAGTTTGGAGTATATTTGAATCTAAGCAAGTGTGTCTTTGCCACCAATCAAGGAAAATTATTATGACATATTGTATCTAAGGATGGTATAACCATTGATCTAGAAAGAATAAAGGTAATACTTGCTCTCTCGCTTCCTAGTCATAAGAAAAGTCTAAAAAGGTTTCTTGGTAGAATAAATTTTGTGAGGAGTTTTACCCCTAATTTAGCTACCATGGTGAAACCTCTTACAACCATGCTTAAAAAGAATACAATGTTTACATGGACCAAGGAAGGGATGGTAAGTTTAAAAGAGATCAAAGTAGCTATAGCCTTAGCCCCTATTCTCATTAGTCCAAATTTTGAGAAGGATTTCATTCTTTATACCTTAGGTGGTGAGTCAAGCATCTCTACTATCTTGAATCATGAAAATGATGAGAATGAAGAACAAAAAATTGCCCTTCTTTAGTGAAAGGCTTAAGGAGTATGAAGACAAATATAATTACATAGAAAATAAAGCCCTTGCAGTCATAAGAGCTTTGAAGAAATTTAGACACCTTCTATCTCATAAAAAGATCCATTTGTTAGTACCCCATATTAGTGTGAACACTTTCTTTTGAGAAAAGATATTAGTGAGAAGAGAGCAAGTTGGATCACTAAGGTAATGGAGTATGATGTTGACATCTAGATTACCAAGTTGGTCAGAGGGAAGGTATTGTGCAAATAGATGATATCATCTCAAGAATTAGATGAGGAAGTTGTCTTGGCATTGACAGAGTAGCAAGAAGCAAGAATTGATAATCCAAGGGATTGGATGGATGACATGAAGACCTTCTTAAAAAGAGATGGATATCCTCAAGGGTTGGATAAGGCTAAAAGGAGATAGTTTAGATTATAGTCGATCCCTTATGCTATAGTTGATGGTAACCCATTTAGGTGAGACTTCAATGGAACCCTATCAAGATGCATTTATATAGACCAAGTTGAAAGAATGATCAAAGTGCTTTAGATCATCCTGATGGTGGCCACTTTTTAGCAAGGAAAACTATAATAAAGATTATGAGAGCTAGTTACTACTAGCCATCCTTGTTCTATAATTTCCATAAGTATGTGAGAAAGTGTGAGAAATGTGCTTTCTTCTCTAGTAAGCATAGATTTAAAACTCTTCCCCTTCACCCCATTCATGTAGATCAACCTTTTACTCAATGGGGATTAGATTTCATAGGCCTCATCAATCCTCCTTCCAGTTATGGTCACAAATGGATCCTAGCTACTACAAATGATGGACAGAGGCAATAGAATTAAAGGATTCCATATAATATTCAGTTGTTGAATTCCTTGGTGGAATTATGACTAGGTTTGGTGCCCCTCCAACTATTATTTTAGATAATTAAAAATATTTTGTAGGAGCTTAGATTTGTACATGGGTAGTTGATCACAATATCTACTTGAGCACATCCTCAAACTACTATCCTCAGGACAATGGATTGGTTGAATCATCTAACATAAACTTAATTAGGATTATGAAAAGGACTACAAAGGATAACCAAAGGTGTTGGAATTAAAAGTTGAGGGAAACACTATGGGCTAATAGAATAACACCTAAGAGAACCATAGGAAATTCACCCTTTATGTTGGTATATAGTAGGGAGGCAAGGCTTCAAATTTCATTAGAATTCCCATCTCTAGAACTGGCTCATCAATTGAAGCTAATGGAAAGTGATGCCATGACAATAAGAATGTCAAAGCTAATGGAGCTAGAAGAGAAAAGAAAAATAGGCCATGTAGACCCTAGAAGCACATCAACAACAAATGAAAAAGAGCTTTGATAAGAAGGCTAAAGTTAGAATATTTAGAGAGGGTGACCTTTTGCTCAAATTAGATGTAGATAAGGAAAAAATAGGGAGGCACCAAATATTACTTTAGGGGTGAATATTAACCTTTCGGTGATACCGTCTCATGGGTCGATCATCATTTGGTAGTTTAACACCTGTGGTAGTCACCCATTAGTTATCACATGATTGGTCAAAAATATCAGTCCAATTTCCAATGCAATATACATTTTGGGTAATTTTATTTTAAACATTTCACCAGCTTTTGTATGTTTATTTCTTATTGGCCCACATTATTTCACCATGTGTCAACCACCAGCCCCATTTGGCCAACTGTTTCATACTATGACCTTGCATAGGAAGGTGCACTTTTCCTACATATGACATTCCCACTTGTTAATCCCATGTAATTTGCCAACCTAGATTGGATTATAAGATATTATTATTTTACATTTGCTATTTTCTAGTCTGGATACTGGCATTTCTTATTGCCGCCAAAGTTTCAGAGTGTTGAGTGCATTTCCCATTAACTTGTGGACCCTAGTTTTCATAAAAGGAAAGTGATTTTTAGTTTTTTTTTATGTTGATAGTGGTACTACTATACTGGTATAGTGGTACTAGTTATTGTTTAGTTTTACTTTCTAGTGTCCACTGGTGATTGGACATATCATATGCTAAGATAGCCTATATGTTTACAAATCATATTGTGTAGTGCCATAGTAGTAGTACCATTTTTCGGAGAATAAATTATATTATTTTTATTATATGTATTCTAAGTAGTCTATTGTCACTATTCATAGTATTTGAGTCATCACTATTTGAGTCTTTTTTTCAACAACTAAGTTGATTTACTTTTTGTAGCCTTTATCGGTTCACAATGTCAAACAAGAGGGGTAATAGGGGTTTTGGTAGGATCCCTAAAAACCAAAAGAGGCCACCATTACCAAAACATAGAAGCATAGTGGAATATTTTGGTGGTGGAAATGTTGGTAACCTACAAGACTCACAAGTTAGATCTCCAGTGCTTATTGAAAAAGGAGATTCATCACAAGTTGGAGACTCAAACATATTGAAGTTCAAGTTGACGAACTTGATATCTCAGTTGAGAACAAACTTGAACTTGATTTGGAAGCACTTCCCCTGAGTAGGGAGTTAGAAACTGATATTATAGAGTTAGAGTTAGTCCCAGACCAGTCGGGTGAGAAAACCAAAAGTGATTCCATAAATTGTGTTCATGCACAAAAGGGCGAAAGAAAATTAGAATCAAAGAAAGATCATTGTTTTTGGGATTTGTCCAAAAAGAATTTTTAGTTAGAATGGGTGGGAAAATACTAGTTCATTGAACCAATGGCCAATCCAATTGATGGTGAGCCTCCTATAGAATGCAGATGTAAGATTTTCATAGAGATAACAAAGAAGGAGAAGAGGTTGCAGCTTAAACTTGATGTGATAGAAAAGCATTTCGGTAAAGTTTACAAAAAGGAAACTATAGATGGAGTTGAAAAATTTGTGCTAACTTGGAAAACAAAGGACAACTGTCTACATATCAAGAATGCTGAAATATATGGGTTACACCAGCAAATATGAGAGAAGCATTTTGTAGTAAAAGATTCCATCGAAGATTTCATTGGGAAAGCAATGAAAGTACAAAATATGAAAAAAGTAGTTCAATTAAGTGTGTTATTTTATATTTTGAGTAGAGGATGTCCTATGATGGACTACTCTTCAATTATTGCCTTATTGCACTTTTGCAAACTTCAAAACTATCCAAATAGTCACTAGTCAGTAAATAACAGGTGGGAATAGGCTAGATGTCTTGCACAGGTTGAAAAAGAAGATATGAAGGAAAAATAAAATACTAAAATTTCATTGCCCTGTCTCTAGATGAACTTACAATAATTGATAATACTTCCTGGGTGTGCATGTATGTTTATACTATAAAAAATCTTTGTCATCAACCCTTTCTACTATTTATTGCTAAATTGAATGGTAGTGTGATAGCTGAAAATTTATATGATTTATTAAAAAGTACTCTAATTGAATGTGGAGCTTTGGATAAAGTGGAGATTGCTAAAAATTTGGTGTGTGTTGGAGAAGATGGAGCTTCGGTTATGCAAGGTCATAATGGTGATCTTTGCAAAAAGATCAAGAATGATTTGGCACCCTATGCTATTTTCATTCATTGCATGACCCATCGAATGAATCTAGCTTTTGGAATTGTTAGTGATTTTGGTTGTGTAAGTAAAGTGGAATCTCTAATCAAAAATATTTACCAATACTTTTTGTCAAAGTCCAAAACGGGTTCGAGAATTTCAACACTTTGCTCAAGGACTTGCTAATGGGAGGAAGCTTCTTAAAGACAATGATACCAGATGGATCTCTTTGGATGGACTAGCACATCAAGTAATCTCTAAATATCCTTCACTGCTTGGACTAATCCACTCTGTGCAAGATAGATTCCCTTGGCTATATTCAAGTCTAACTAATGTTAAGATACTCTTAACTTTAGTAGCTATTCTCCCCATGCTACAAGACATGAGAAATATTATAAAAAAAGTTCAACAAAGAGCTATGTACATTGCACAATATAATAGACTATGTAAAATAACATGTAATAGCCTGGATACTCTGTATTGATTACTATAATTAGATGAATCAAATTTTTCAAAGTGGATAGAAATCACAGATTATAACAATCCTTGGAACTGCTTACATATTGGTGCAAATGATGAGGTTTATGCTAGGGTATTTGGAGTTGACATACCAATGTAGTATTATGCATGCGTCAACCCTGACTACAACCCCAATGAAGCAGGAAGTGAAGTTGAATTAGAACCAGAGAAGGTACTTTCATGTGTTACAAGTAAAGACTTCAAGAAGATCAAAGACTCTATGCTTGAATTTTTCAAGCAAGTTTGCTATAATCTTTTGTCAAAAATTACATTCAAATTCCCCCTAGAGGAATTTTTTGAAGCAATGTCAATTGTTTTTCCACAATATTGGTCTCTAAACTATCCGATTGATTTTTGAAGAAGGATGACGGCTTTGATTCAACATTTTGCAAACCTAAAGTAATCAATGGAGTAACTATAAATGGAATCTTAGATGAATTTTTAATGAGAGATAAATCATATTCTTTTGCAAGCATAATGAGGGAACAATATGATCTTATGGAGAACCCAAATGAAGAGGGAGCGGTAACAAAGCTTTGGAAAAACCTTGGTGAGAGAAATCAGTTGAGAGAGTCAATACTAGAATATTTCAAGCTTATCGATTTGTGTTTGACAATGATATTTTGTTCAGTGGAGGATGAGAAATTTTTTAGTACTTTGGGCTTCCTAAAGTCAAAGGTTAGAAACAAATTAGACAAAAAATTGGATAATTGTTTGAGGCTCTATAGTTCTAGGTATGAGGTAGATAGTTTCCCTTATGATAGGGCTCTTAGCATTTGGAGAAACTAATGTCAAAGAAGAGGGGTTGCTAAAATTTTAGACCTAAGGGGCAGTGACGGTGGCAGTGGTGGTGGCAGTGGTAGTGGTAGTGGCGGTGGCAGTGGCAGTGGCAATGGTTCATGTCCTGATATTGAAAGCAATGAAGATGATGTTGACTTTGGCATGCATATTGATGCTGATAGTGAATCTGAAGAAAATACAATGAACAATAAAATGTTAGATGCAATAAATGAGGAGGATTTTGATGATAGTGATGCTGAGCTAGTCCAGGTAAATTGGCAACTATAGCAACTTCTCAACCTCAAGTTCTAACTTCTGTGTGACTCAAGTAGTAGGCTAGTAGTAGTAGCTCTGATCTAAGACTCTATCTACTAATTAATTATGTTTGTAGAAGTCAATTTGTAGCCTTCATTCACTATCCTTTTATAGATGCTTAAATTTTTTTTGAATATGTTGATGTTACAAACTTACATGTTGAGATTTTCATTGATTGTATTTTTTAACATGTTGAAATTTTCATTGTTCCTAGTTTCTTTAAGAAATTGTAACATAATGGATTTAATAGAATAAGCTCTATTTTAAAAAATTGTATTATAATTTATAATTATAAATCAGCCTATAACATAATACATTTAATAATTACAAACAATTACAACCCTTTGCAAATGACTCAATGTCAAATTGAAATGACCATTGACCTTGAATTCCCTTTTGCAAATAGTTGTAGCTTAGTTTGTAATTGTATATATAATTAGATTATTACTACATAATACATTATGTGTGTTGGTGTTTGAAAATGTTATCGGGTTTTCAATTATCCCCATGAGAATATGACATATCTAGGGGCAACTAACTCCCATTCTCAACATATCATTTTGGACACAGGGCCAACTATAAGGCTTGACCCTTCTACTTCAGGCTCTGCAAAACCTACGCAGGTAGACCTTAGATTCAATTGATATCGTACCAGTGCAATACATATCCCTGAATCTATTTATTGTAGATTTTACCCTTATTTCTCCTAATGACTCATGAAATGACATCGATCTACAGTAGGTAAATGCAAAGCTATGAATCTCATAAGCTGAGTGATGGTTAAACATTTAGGTCCTTCAACATGAAAGAGAAAGAACATTTGATTAATAATGTTGAATTCAACAAAACCCCTAATATGTAGCAGCAAGAACTAAGTGACCCTGTAGCTGATTAGTATGTTACCCATTAGGCAAATCCATGAATCAAATGCATACATTTGGATATTTGATACTTATTTATATATTCAGATATATGATCTATCTATTTACCTTGTAAATAAACATCTATGCTCAATCTAAACCTCATTCTTACATGATATCCTTCTCAATATACCTGTAAACTTGTTGATTCATTAAAGCATTTACATAAACCCTTGAGTTACAAGCAAAAATAAGAAAACATACAGCATTAAGGGACTGCAACTACAATCTAGGCTCTTTGTTCAAATATCGTAAAACATTGAAGCTCACTGAGATAGGAGGCAAGATTCAAGATGAAATTCAACCTACTATTCTTTGTATTAATTTCTTTGAAACAATACAAGCATATGCATGAAATGAAAATGTGAAAACACCTAATAGATCTGAACTATCTATATTAACCTTCTACTATTGTTCATACAAGAGAATTCTACTAAAAAATATGGTGTCTCAGTATTGTGAATGCATCAAAACTGGAACCAAAACCTAGTATCACAGTAATGTGCAAATTTTTTCCAAAGAACTAGAACCATGAATGGTCTAATAGTCAAAAATTGGAACCCTTACAATGAAGGAAAGACAAAAAGATATAGGAAAGAAAGATGAATTCTCAGATCTGATCTATGCCATTTCATCTTGTTTAGTTGCAAAACCTCTTTCCTCTTTCTACCCATCTGATCTGATTTTGTTTCATCATTATCCTATAACTGATTTGCAAATATCTTTGACAAAATGATGAAAACTTCTGAGTTATCAAAATATCTGATAACTTCATGAAAATGCTGGTGAAATTGAGGTTTTAATAAGTGAATCTGATTAGAATTCAACCTTAACTATATTTTCACTTCCTTTTAGCCACATTTAGGATATTACCTGACTAGAAAACACAACTGAATTTTGATACCTGAATGTAGTTTCCTATTAGGAATCTGAGAGAAAACCTCAGATAACATGAACACATTGCTTCCTATGTCAAAACTAACCTCAAAATCAAAGAGTTCATCTTCTCCCAATTCTGGCAATATATAATATTGCTATATTTTCTTACTAGGAACCTCCAGAATCTCAGTTTGAAAAATAGTCCCTCTGTTATAAAACCTTGTCTGTACTTCTTTTAAATTTTAAATTTTAAAAATTTAAAATATCTAAGTTTTGAACATTAGAATAAATACCCTTCTGAAAAATAATAATAAAAAATATATTATTATTATTATTTTTACTCTTCAATATTTGCCCTCATCCTACACTCTGGGTCAACCCATGTTTGACCAGCTGCCACGTGGTAGTGTTTGATTGGTTGACCTCTTGAATGTAGTGCCACATCATCACTAGGTAGGCCTAACGCCACATGGTGATTCCCACTTTCTTTAAATCTTGAGCATTTTGGTTTTGCAGGTTTTCACTGACCATCAGATTGTGACACATGTTGCGATTTGATGCCTTCATCTGAAACTGCACGTGTCCGCCACATCACCATGCACCAAGACCCGATGTCATGTGGTGCGATCTTGTATACCTACATTACTTATCTTCTAGGCATCTTTCTTTTGCAAAAATGTGTAGATCGTTGGATCTGCCACATGGCATCATCCTGTGCATTGCATCTGAACTGCTCATTTGCACCACCTTATCAACAACTTGGACACATCACCACATGGTAGAATCTCAAATTCTTGCAATCTCTAACTGGTGAGCAACTTGATTTTGCAAGCTTGCACCCATCATCAATCTTGCCATATGGCGCGATCTCTCGCAATCTTTAGTTTGGATGCCATGTCATCATGTGCATGCATTTGTTCAAAATTAAGCCCAAATGATATGCCAATTGTGAATCACATGTGCATGCGTCCAGGGCCCACTTTATAACTCACGAATTTCAAAAGTCATGAGTTTTTAAGACACATGTCAATAACTATATAATTGTATTTGAATACAAAAATATCTTTCCCACGAGCAATGTGGGATTAAAGGTTTACATGCCCTGCACAAATCTTCCATTCTTCAATGCTGTCAACTTCCTTTTAAGAATTGATTCTTCCTTTATGTGGGCTCTTTGACAACGTCAATTGTTCTTTGTATGGTCATGAATGCTCCCTCAATAGCTTCATTTCACATGGGTGGCTTTATGTGGCTATGGATTCTGTTCTTGATGTCGTGGAGAAAATCTATAGCTTCCTCTGTCCTTGGCAACAATTTTTTGTTTTATTGCCTGTGAGTTCTTCTTACATGCTCCCAAGGTAGATCCCCTTTTGTGTGGGACTTCTGCTCTGCATGAAAGCTTTGTGGACAGGGTATACTAGTCTTGTATATTTCTATAAGCCTAGAGAGACTGCCTATGGCTTCAAACTTTTACAATTTTTAACAGCATTGCATGTTGAGATTTTTGAGTGTTGTTGGCAGTCTTATTTTATGCAGCTCCTTGCAAGAGTAAATTTGAATCGTGATTAGAAAGCTCAGATTTTTAAGACTTAGCAACTCCTCAAGCTCAAGACAATCACTAGTCCACAGCTCTCTAAGATCATCCATTCCTACAATCCTTTGGAAATGCCTACAATGTTTCACAATGAGACTTGTGAGCTTTACTGGCCCTGCTATAGCTACGGGATCCAAGTCTTCATTAGCAGCTTATAAGTCTTTATATGCTACACATTAATTCTTCCATAGCTATGGAGCTCCTATTTGCTTGACTGTCACGGGTCTCTAACCACTCTCTCTACCTTTGGCCTGCATGGCGTTCATATCTAACCTATGGATCTTCTTAGATTTGTTCTTCCTTCCTTTCAACTACTTCCTTGACACCCCACGTGATGCACCATCTACATAGCCTGATCCATGTGCTCCTTTCTATGCATTGATTCCTCTTTGCAAATCAACATCTTCTTTTGTTGGCTATTCACATAATCTACCCTGTCTTTAAAACATAGTGGCTTCTTCATTTGCTAATACCAACCTCCTTTAGCATGGGTTGTTTGGACATGGTGAACCCTGTCTTTGCATGGCAAATTCTCTTAATGTTATAGCCTTTGCATATGCTCATGGTGCCTCTCACCATGCCGCCCTCACTCAAACTCCCCTACCTCTAACTTTCTTGTTGCGTGGGGTTTCTTTTATATTTGACCTGCGTATATTTTAGATTAGAACGTTGCCTTTAACTACGAGTGGAATATTTTCTTTTAACTATGAGTGGGATCTCTAACTCTCAGCATGGATTTGTTTTTGGTAGTGGCTTTCTTCATTGTTGGGCAGCTCTTTCTTTGTTAATACCTATGTTCACATGGGTTTCTTCCTCCTTGGTTTGATTAAATAGATGGTGGATATGCCCTCTTATGCCAAAATGTGGGGCTTTTTTCTCTTTGGCATGGATGGTGACCAGTGGAGAGCAAAGACTTGATAAAATATTTGCTCACCTACTAGACGTAATGTGACATGATCCTCTAGCCATAGCTTCAGGATCGATGCCTTCAAAGATACCCTCAACATTAATCTTTTTAATCAAAACCAAAAATGCATAACAGTCGAGAATGCCCAATTGCTGTACTATATTCTTCTTTCTATGAAATGGGAAACTTGTTCTGCAATGAGCCATAGACAACATGGACTGCATACTTTATGCAGTGGTCATACCTCTTTCTTATAGCATAGAGTTCTTGCCATAGGCTGAAATGATTCTCCTTTGACCTGCAGTGGTGCTTCTACCGTGAAGATTCCACTTCATATTCTTCTTGATTCAATGGAAACCCCAATACATTGCTAATCTTGAAATGAGAAAATAAAAACCTTTCTATGTATTTCAAACTTCAAGATATAATCAAAACAAGACAAATCCAATCCCCATGGCATTTTATCAATTTGAAGTAATCAGTCGAACCCCAAAGTGGGTTTGACTAAATTTTTTTCATTTCCAAACAACTGATACTCCAAACTGACCAAGTAAACATCTCAAATTGATTAGAATCAAGTTCGACCATTGATTATTCAATTGAAAACCATTTTAACACTGATTTGCAAACTGTGAATTCCATGTTAGGAGGTGTATTGACTAGCCTTAAAAACTGACCCAAACCTCTGATCGAGCTCTGAAAATTGGCACACTGATTCTCTATTCTGCATACTCATATCCTGCCAAATCTTGTCTCATGAAAAATTCTCAGTCAAAAGATATTGACCATCAAAGTTTCCTTCTCAAAAATGCTTGCAAGCAAACACGTCAAAATTCGTCTTCAAAAATTGGGCAAATGAATACTTGGGAAAATGCAAACTGGGGAACTCATTCACTGTCATGAGGAGAGTATAGATCTATGATTTGGGCTCATGATGACTAATAAGATGCAAATAGTGAGCAGTCAAAGTGGGCTACCCAAATTTTGCAGACTAGAAACACTGGCATAAAATCGTTATTTGCAAATGGAATTGACCTGGAAGAGCGTGCAAATGGATTCATCATGACTTGCAAACTGACACACTTGGAGTATTTTTAGAGGAAAACATAGTTATACAACCCATTTGATCCCACCAATCATGGATGTCAAGTTTTAACGTCATGAACAGGGGTTCCAATCAATCTGCATTTGCTGACACTAGTAAAACTTTAGAAATTATGCTTGGAATCACGTTTGAAAACTAATCAAATAGATTCGTCATAAGCTAAAACTTGAAACATAACAAGTCTCTGACATCTATAATACAATGCAAATGGAACTTTAGCATTTTTGGTCAACTGGGTCAAAATTATAACTTGTCAAATAGGGCTTCCCAGAATTCTAAATATTTTGCAAAAGCATGAAAACAGTAAACTACCAACTTTGAGGGATTCAAAACCTAGTCAAACGAACTCAAAATGACTTGAAATATGAAACATAGGCTCTTAGGTATGGATGCTAGATATTCCAAAAGCAGAAAGTCTTGAAACATTTTTGGGTGCAAGATATTTAGATGCAAACATGCCCTCCTGTCATTGTTTGACACTAAAGGTAAAATGCAGATTTGAAACTAACTCAAAATGAGACTTCACGAAATGGCTCGAAATGATAATTTATCATCATGGAACAAGTGGATGGGCTGAATGGAAGGTGTTAGAAACATTAAACACCTCTTATGCTTCAAAGGTACAATCAGGTACATAGGCATCAAAAAACATTTATAGGGCTCAATTTCTCAAAAGTGCTCAAAATTTGGGCTACAATTTTGAGTGCCAATGGTGGTTATGTCTAGGGATGCATATACCTTATGGGCATAGCAAGGATTCAAATCTTTGGAAGAAGTAGACCACACACCTAAACTTCAAAAACTTCTCTCGAACAACTTTATTGAAAATAGGAAACTACTACACCTACTATGTACAAACAATGCCCTCGGGCCACTGAACTTAGCAAATTTTTTTTACCTTTTTCATATACTTGATTTTTATTTACGTCTTCATGAGGTAAACTGTAACTCTCATTCTCCTTTGTTCCACCAATTAGATCAGCATATTGAAACAAATTACTTGGCAAAATGAAACAACTTCATTCTCATAATGCATACATACATCAGCATTAGCCTCTACCTCATGCTCATTATGAGAAAACAAATCAGCATGCTCATAATTACATAAACTGAACTGAGAATCAAAATCCAACAATGATTCATGCATGCTGATCGGAAACACAAAAACTTCATATTCCACATCATTCACCAAGTTGCATGTACCAAAAACTTGCAACTCACCTTGTGTCTCCGGATGTGAAGAATATGTGAAATCTAATTGTTGCCTACTCGCAGTCATGTCATTCACTAAATCAGATTTATTCTCCACTGAAACCCCTTCACATTCTTCAAATAACTGATTAGTTACCAAGCATGAAAACTCATTCTGATAGTGATGATCTACATTATGCTGACCAAAATCATTTTCTTCATCTAATTGAATGTCAGAATACACCTTGAACTTATCTTTTCAAGACTTATTAGCACATGAATAAAATCTATGACCTGATTGACAATATTCACTATTTTCCTCTTCATCATATGAAACATCAAAATAATGTTCAGAAAGATCAACATAAAAATAATCTGAAACAACATTAAACTTCCCTTCATTAACATTCTCTACACCCAACAAATCGTCATGTGCGAAGACATTTGAGGTACTATCATCTACACCTCCAAAATCTAATAAGGATTGTTCGGATTCCACATCTCTTTCTACATCAAACTTTGGGGAAGTAACTTGACTGAATGAAGAAACATTATGACAAAAAAATGAAGATCCTTAGAAACACTTGTTTTTCAAAATCATGAGCTAACAAATTAGAGATTTCATCAGAGTTCAAGAAGACTGCCTCACAAACCTTCTCCTAGCTATGATTATCATCCGGATGGCATGAAGAATTTACAACAACAAGATCATCAGTATAACAATATGGAAAATTAGAATTGTTACAACATTCATTCTTATCATAGCGATCACTACACTTACTATTGTTACATAATTCCTCAGCTTCATATTTATTGTAACCAAGTTCACTTTCAATTTTACATCCATCTTCCTTATGTTGATTGCAATTACCCAATTCACTTGCATTTGAATCCTTCTCTTCACATTCAGAAGATAGATTATCTTTATATATGGATTTATTATATTCATTACTACCCTAACTTTCAACACATGCATTATTATCATTAGGAGATATATCATGAAATCTATAATCACTACTTTCCATCTCCTCAACGAATCTTTCAATTTGCAAAAACCTTTGTAATCTTAAAGGTGTTGGCCAATTGGCTGAATTAGGTACTAGAACATCAAGGAAAATACTAGGCAGGGAAGATTCCTTAGGTCTACAATGAAAAGACATCTTACTGATTATTTTTACAATGAATACTTCTGAGAGATAGTTTTACATGAATTGAGGAATTTATCTATAATTTCATTCTTTTTTTATAGTGGTTTGATGCAACTTGCAATTCTTTCTAGAGTGGTTTCCTCAGGTAAGTTGCCTAAATTAGAATTCATGTTGTCCTACAACATTTTCATGTGATTTTCTTTTCCAATGAATCTACCATTTGAGTTAGTTGGATTTGATAATCCAACATTTAGCAAGTTTAGTATGATGTGATTCATCTTCATCAAGTCTTTGGAAGTAGATTTGAGAGCTTGAGCTATTTCCATTACTTGTTTACAATTGTGATAGACATTAACGATCATTACAGAGGCATCCAAGTGGTTTATTATTCCATGGTTTGCCAAATCCCTGTCATTGGATCTCCATACTTTACTCAAAATTTGGTTAGCAAGATTTTTTAAGGAATTGGTGAAGATTAATCTTTTACCCTGAACATCATTTTTTACATTTTCAAAAAAAAGTCTAAGATTGCTATTTAAATCAAGCCATTCAAACAAACTATCATTGTTCTTCAATATTTTGTCCTAATTTTTTTGTTTGATAAGCTTAATCGTGTTTATTATAGTATCCTTCGCATGGTGGTCTTCAAAAGAGGTCATTCTATTTTTTGTAATTACATTCTCCATCTTTTTCTTCATTTCAAACATCTATATTTCACTCTTTTTTTGTATTTCCTCTAGTTTCCCTTGCCAATTAGTTGCTGTCTTCCCCTCATCCTCCAACTTCTTCTTTAGATCTTGGATTGTATTTGTAGTAGTTACCTCTTTTTTCTTCTCATCCTTGAGTTCCCTTTTCAATTCATGGATTGTCTTTACAGTGGACTCCTTTTTCTTTGCATTGTCCAATTCCTTTTTCAAATCACAGAGTCTTTGAGTAGACTCCTCTTTCTTCGTGTTCTCGAATTCCTTTCTCAAATCGAGGATTTTCTTTGTAGCTGATTCCTTTTTTTTCTTTGGATTCTCCAATTCCCTTCTCATATGGTGGATTGTGTTTGTGCTTACGGTAGCACTAGACTCTATTTTCTTCGCATTCTCCAATTGCTTCTTTAAATCAAGGGTTGTTTTTGCAGTTGACTCCTTTTCTTTTTTTCATATTCTCCAATTGCTTATTCAAATTGTAGATCGTGTTTGCACTAGACTCCTCTTTTTTCTTCTCATTCCCCAATTCCTTTTGCAAGTTATAAATCATCCTTTCCCTAGACTCCTCTTTTTTCTTTTCATTCTCCAATTCAATCTTCAAATTATTATTTCGTTGACAACAAAGTCTAGGTCAATTTTCAATTTATTGTTGACTTGTGCACTACTCTTTATAGACTTGAAAAACTATGTAGTAGAGGCTTGTTCATGCTGAAGTCTTTTTTGGCACTCATCCAATTCTTTAGTCAAATTTTGCACTTGTTCATTCATATTTTCTTGCTGGATAATTGCCTCTGTAGGAGCATAATTCTTTATCCTATTTTGCAATTCTTTGAACCTATTGTCTGTTGCTTTCTCCTTGGCCTTCACATTATCAAGTTCTACCTATAACTTTTCTAATTTCTTTGTAAATCTTTTGTTTCCCCTCTCCGCTTTCAAAATTGTAGAGTAGACCATTTTGTTGCTCTCTTTTGATATATTGATTTTGTCAATATTCTTCAATTTTGACAAATCCATTTGAAGATTGGTAACTTGTATATCATTATGATTTATTACATTTTCTAGTGGATTATTATCTATACCCAGGGGCATAACAACCATGAAGTTCATCATTTCATTGTTTGGATCATATGTTGGAAATATTCTATTAGTAGATCCCCAACATTCAACAATTGCATCACTTTTCAAAGTCTTCATAATTTACCTATTTCTTTCACTTGTCTGTTCAAAATTTGACATAAAATTATTCAAACTAAAATATGGGTTTATTGACACAATTGAGTGTTTGAAAGGTGAATTATCAGTTGTATCATTGTATGCTCCAACTTAAGTTAAACTTACTCCAGCTAAAATTATATTTTGAGGATTGCCAATAGACTAAAGATGGCCCATTCCAAATCCTAGCATTTTAGGACTATTTTTTTGGTTTTGTACAGAAGCTACTGGTGCATACATTGGTGAAGTAACTACTGAAATTGTTGGTAGTGTAATTGTCATAACTTTTTTCTTTTTTGCACAAGGTTCATCTATGCTAGTTCCAGTGCTAGTGCTAGTGGGATCAACTACAACTAGATTTGAAGATTTAAAAAATAATGTGTTGGGATGACCTTCAGAAGCAAAAGTATAATGTTTTTTTCCCTTTTTAGATGAATCATCTTCAATCTTAGAGAGTCCAATGATTGGATTACATACTCTTTTAGGTGGGTCTGATATTGTACCTAGATTCCAAATCCCTTCACCACTTGCACCAATGGCCCCTATACCTGCATAATCCATTTTTTGTACCATAGTGTCCCTTTTACTATATGTTTTTTTAACATAACCACTCATTTGAAGTTTAACAATATCTCTGCCCTTGGTTGACCCAGAATCCTGAATATCTTGAATGTCAACATCAGACTTGAGGTCCTATGTCTTTCATTATCATTGTAACTACCAAAATCATATAGTACAGTTGGATGCTCTTTATTCTAATAATTGATAAAAGGTTCATCCTCCTCAATTTCATAAAAATCAGCTGATGTCCTTGGTTCACCCAAATTTTGCCTCATTTTCCAAAAATCAGTCATCTTGGTTTGACACCACAAAGCAGATGCATATGCCTCTTTAATTGCTTTTGGCATAGACCTCTTAGAAGGTTCAAATGCTTTCTCATAGAAATTTAAGTATGTTAGAGGCTCTGATTTGTGCAATGTTGTAATTTGGGATGACAATTCTTACATTGAAATATTATTCTTTGTTGCATGTTTCTCCATCTCTTTCTTAACCTAATCTTATGAATTCTTTTTTTAAAACTTTTCTATTAGTGGCATCTCTTGATGTTGATATTTTCTTACAGAGTTCCCATTAGCAATAAATTTCATTTTTATTATGTTCAGTGGATCATAATTCTAGTGACTAACAAAATCAAAGCCAAAAAAAGTTACCAATCCATTTGCCACTTTGAAAGCCTTTCTCTCAAATGTGGGGCCTCCAATTGCAAAAGGCAATGAAGGAAATATAAATTTCTTTTGTTGTCTACTGAAATATTCATCTGTGCTCTCCATCTGTCATACGTATTCTATTGCAAAAACCCTTTCTATAACATGCATTGGAAGTTTGCAGGGTTCAATCATTGAAATGTAAAACCTTAAGATAGTGTACTCATCCATGAAGAACTAGTCAGCCAATTGAATTTGACTTCCCAGTTGAATGCAATCTTTACAAGACATAGACAATCTAGGCATCAAAGTGCCTATGTTTTTTTGGTAAATAGGTGCCAAAAAGAAGTCTAAAAAATGGTTGTAATTTTTATTTGTAGTAGTCATCCTCATCTTATGTGTCCACTCATATATTAGACTTGGAGTCTCTGATTTCTTCTGAGTTTTCTCATCAAACTTATAGACCTCAATATCAAGCTTGTTGTTCTCTATCTCAAATATTGGGTGATGCTTTGCTAAAAGAAAGTAGCACAAGTAACTTGTGAACCTAAATGTCTTCATCTTTTCTATAGTTGTAATTTGTTTAATCATTAGTAATTGTTGTTGCATAGATTCAACAATGTGCTAAAAAAAATTAATCTTACATCTACCTTCTCAACTGACTAACCTTGACAATGAATATTATAAATCATTTTAAGAACATTAGTGGTGCAGGAGCACCCACATAAAGAATTTTGGACATAATTTATGCATGAGGAAATTATCTCGATTTTGTCATTATGATAAGATATTTTCTTGGGATTTGTTCAGACCATTGTGGGGTCATTCTTCCCTATTCTATATTGATCTAGAGTATTCTATAAGTTATTTTTCCTATTTTATAATAATCTATATTGATCTAGAATTTTCTATATTGTAATAATCTAGAAGGTTTTGTAGATTATCTTAGCAAGTATAAATAGAGTTTTAGGTTTAGGTTTAGGTCGAGCTTGAGAGCAATGTTTTTGGATACAAAGTTATAGAGAGAAGAAATTTGCAGGAGAGCCAATGTATGTACTATTCATTTGATAAATTAAATAGAAGAATTTTATAATCTATCTCTTGCTAGTGCTGGTTCCTATTGATATTGCTTTCGTTGAATTTATCTCTACATCATTTTGGTATCAGAGCTCAAAAAAAGGTCTAAGCAAAGGTGAATTGTGAGTTTGTGTTTGTTGTGACAAGTGTTGGGAAGAGAACCTACAGAGTGGCTACAAGACTAGGTTGAGTGGAGAGAACCTAGATAGGAGACAATGGTCACAAGAGAAGATTTATCTCATGATCAGAAGATACTTTTAGATGCATGGGTTTCATATTGTAATTTTCAAAAAAAGAAAAGAGAAGAAGAGAAAAAAAAGAAAAGAGAAAAAGAAGCTAGAATGAATCAAGAGATAGAAGAGAAAATGAGATTCCTAATGAGGGAACTTAAAAAAGGGGAAGAAAATTTAGCAAGACTAAAAGAGGAGTTGAAGAAAAATATGGAAAAAGAAAATAGTGATCTAGAGAAAAAATCCCTTGAGATTATAGAAGCTTGTGAAGATAGGATAGAGAACTCGGTTGCCTTTGAAGAGAAGATTCGTCCATTAGAAGGAGAAAATGAACAAATTGATGCTGATATAAAAAGTTTGCAGAAAATAGTTGTTGATGAACCTAATGATAAAAAGGTTCTTGAAGATAGGAAACAGGTTGAAGGGGTAAATTTTGATGAGCCTTGTGATAAAAAGGTTCATAAAGATGGAAAAGAGGTGGATGTGCTAGTTCTTGATGGAACAAAGAAATGGTATTTGAAGTTGAAAGAAAGTGGTATGACCTATCAAAAAGATAATAGTTGCAGCAAGGAAGAAGACTTGTGATGAACCTATGAGGATAGATAAGCATCAAATAGTGATGAATTTGTCTCCAAGCATGGAGATATTGCAGCATAAGGACATTGATAAAAAGGATGCAAAGGTTCCTAAAGTGAACCAAATTGATGAATTCTATATGATGAAGTCTCATTTTCTTTTTCTAATCCATTTATTGTAGGTTTTTAGGAGTTCTATCTAAGTTCTTATGTGGAAGAGATTTATGAAAATATGAAAGTTGACTTGGGTACTTGGCAAGAGTACAAACAACAAATACCACGAAATTGGAAGACAAGAAAGAGGAAGGAAAATCCAAGGGACTTGGATTCTATTGTCCCCGACAGTATGGTGAAGGAGCACCCACATAAAAAAATTTGGACATAATTTATGCACGAGGAAATTATCTCGATTTTGTCATTATGATAAGATATTTTCTTGGGATTTGTCCAGACCATTGTGGGGTCATTCTTCCCTATTCTATATTGATCTAGAGTATTCTATAAGTTGTTTTTCCTATTTTGTAATAATCTATATTGATCTAGAATTTTCTATATTGTAATAATCTAGAAGGTTTCATAGATTATCTTAGCAAGTATAAATAGAGTTTTAGGTTTAGGTTTAGGTCAAGCTTGAGAGCAATATTTTTGGATACCAAGTTATAGAGAGAAGAAATCTGCAGGAGAGCTAGTGTATGTACTATTCATTTGATAAATTAAATAGAAGAATTTTATAATCTATCTCTTGCTGGTGCTGGTTCCTATTGATATTGCTTTCATTGAATTTATCTCTACATCAATTAGCCCCCACTTCCTTGTTACTTTCCAATCCTAGACAAAATGATAACAAATAAATAGTATTCTGAACCCATGACACAAAAATATCAAATCGATAAGGAGGCTTATGGTCTATGTCCAGTGTAATACTAGTAGAAAACTTTGAGTTTATTAAATCCTTAATAAATGAATCTTGAAAAACTCTTTCCAATTTTTCATAAGCCTATGCTAGTTTATTCAAGTCAATGCACTCATTAAATCTTTTTGGTTTAAACCCTAGCCCTAGGTCTAATAGAGTGAAAAATTCACTCTTAGTTATGGATAAAATTTCCTCCTGAGTGTTTTGGTTTACAATTGCCTTTCTATTTTCATCATAATTATGAGCACATAGCATTACAATTTTAGGGCAAGGGAATACTTTAGGTACAATGAGGTTTGCTAATCCAGTAACCAGAGTAGCTAGTTTATTTGTATGTGTATGAATACTGTTATTATATTTGTAATAATTTCTCTCTTTCAGTGGATCTTTCCACTTATTAAAAAATGAATTTATAATTCCCATGATTCCAAAATCTCCATGGATAATAGGATAAAAAATATCATGACATTCATCAGTGAAACTTGGGGTTTGTAGCACTTGCCTAAGTTCTATATTGTGTTTCTTTTCCTTTATGCTTGCACTCATATGGAAGGTTTTTGACTTTGTTTTGCCCATGCCTACTACTGGTTATTGCACAAAATTCTTCTTCAGGCCCTATTTGAAATAATTGTAAAGTGTAAACCTAAGATAATTAAAATCAAGATTTCTATTGCTTCAAATTGCAATGAAAAAAGTTTTTAAAAAATTAAATACCTAGAATTGAGATTGGATAATTGGTGTTGTCTAATACTCAAGTCTGACACTTTCATTCTTTAAAACACAAAATGGAATTCTATCAGTCGTTGAAAATTTGAAATTTGAAAACCCTATTATATTAGGCTCGACTTGGAGAACTTTCAAATTCATACTCTAAAAACATATAGAGTTAATAGTTAAAAGTTAAAATGAAAGTATTAAGTAATTAATGGTTTTAGGTACTTTACTAATAGTATGTACAATGTACATGTAAATGACATAAAGAGTCAAGTCTCAATAATTTAGTAATGTACATAACAATAATAATAAAAGTAAAAATTTATTACATTGATATACATTTGAATAAATTTTTTCATTTTAAATAAATTAATTAATAAAAATAGAACTTAATTATCGATGATTCGATATGATTTTTGGGTGAATTTGTGGAGTGATATCGCTATTGTCAAGAGTCATCTGGAATTGTGACATATGTCAATCATGACACTTGTCAAGGACACATGTCACAATTCCAGATGAATCTAGGCACATGGGAAAGCATTCCCCAAATTGGCTCGAAATTCATCTCGGGTTGTTGATCTTTCTTTTAGTCAATTGTCAGGATTTCAATTTTTAGGTAGAATCTTGTAGTATACGTGTCCTAATTTTGGGTTAATTTAATTATACATATAAAATTCATAATTATAAGTACTTTCCACTTTGCAAAGTCGATACAAATAAATGAAGGAAAGATGTAAAAAATTGTACATGGCAAAAAGATGATTTGGAAAGTGACACACATGCAATCGAAAAAACCCAAGCTAAAAAATTGAGATGATATCCATATGCTAGAATTACAGAGACCATAAGTTAGATTATGAAGTAGGAAGATATATAACAATTCACTATTTTTATATATACTAATAACAATATTTACATATCAAAATTGTATATAGGATAGATTCGGGTAGATAAGAGGACTGCTTATAAAATGTAACCTTACTACAACTTTTCGAATAAGAAACTATAATTGGAAACCAGTTAGTGAGAAGTAAATAACCAATACCTATATGGAAGTATTATGCCCTATATTTAACTGGGTCAAAATAGTACTACCAAAATGACCCAGAATTACAGCTAAGTGTGTCAATACTATTTCTTAAAAACCATGATAATCTCTGAAGCCTCAAGTAGATTTGTGGCCTTTGAACCTGGAGGAAAATCATAGGCCATCCTACCTCTACTTGATTTATCATAATTTGGAATGCAAAATGCCACATTGTCCAAATCAGAGAGATCTGCATCTAGGTAAATGCATGCATCAAAGGCCCTCAAATAATTTAGGAGCCAGTCACTATCGGGATCCTCAATCACACCTCTCCATCTTAGTAGGAAATTAATTCTTGCTTCTATCCTTAGCCACTCTTTGAAGAATTGAATGTTGTCCTTGATTACTAGATAGGGTCACCTAGGGCTTCTTGCTAGCTTTGGACTATCCAATTTGTATTCCATGTATACTTTTGGAAGGGGGATCCGTAGCCTCTCATCGATGTTAGCTACCACTATCTCTAGCCCTAGCAACCAATAGAGGTCGAAAAGGTTGTAGCTCAGCCTAACAATGTCCCATTTCTCCACCCCTGCCCTAGCAAGGAAGCCTACCCAAAGCCCTATAATATCACTATTGGTCCTCCAACAATACTCATAATCAAAAACCCCCTGACCCAGTGCTCTGCTAACTGCAATTTGGCTCATATCATCTATTGGCAAAAATAACCTATTCCATCTTTCTTGCTTGATAGGGCCACATAAGGCCATAGTGTGGTTTTCAAAGGCTTGATATAGGTAGATATTTTTATCCATGGAAAAGTAGATTAACATTCAAGGGCTATAGTGAGAATAAACACTTCCAAGCCAAAACCACTAGTTATAGATTTTAGGAGGAAAAATCTAGAATTGAAATGATGACAAGGATGCTCTAATGGGTTTGGAAATGTCACTTCAAATCATAATTATGCAGATTTTCATACACAAAGAGAGATATGCATCATAATCTAGTACAATGAGTGATTTAATGATATTTATGATTTTGAAATGGGAATGAGTTGGGCAATAGAATAAATAACTAATATGAAAATTTATCCTATTATGTTTTGGTTATATATAAGTTTGTTTTCTCCATCAGTACCTTTATTAGCTAAGCTATAATTTATAATAATTATTATAATAGTTATAATATAATATAAATAAAGGATTTTCTTTCTATCATAAACTTTTTATTGTAAAGATGATATGAAAAATTCAATAAAGATATATTAAATTTTATAAAATAAAATTGGTGCAAGATATGAAACAAGTGCCACTAGTACTTGCCTTTAGTTTTTATATAAATATAATTTAAATTTAATAAATTTATTATAATATATAAAATATTTTAATTAATAAAAATGTAATATATTTATATTTTCTGTAATGATGTTAATTTAAATTTAAATTTTATTCATAAATATATTATATAATCATTGATATATATGTTCTATTATATAATAAATAATTATAAATGATAATAATAATAAATTTTAAATGATTAATAAGTAATATTATATTTAATTGTATGACAAAAAATATATTATAATTTATAAAAAAATACATTATTAAAATATAAAATATAAACTAATGCACTTACGTTAATAGATAAAAATATTAATGGTAATGAATCACATTGAAAATGAAATATTTAGCTCTTAGCCCTAAGCCTAGTACCTACTAACAATTACTAATAATTATTAACATATTATAATGACAATAGTTTAATTTAAATAAAATAAAATAAAATTTAAAAATATAATTACAAATGTTATATTTTTATTCATATTTATTATTTAGTTTTGAAATAAAAATGTAATATAGTTTAATTATCTATAAATTATTAACATATATTGATAATTGTGATAAATGTTTATAAACATAATTATTCATTATATTAACTGAGTCTTCCAATTAGCAATGACTGGACACGTGTCACGATTCTAGATAAATCTAGGCACATGGGAAAGCATTCTCCAAATCGGCCCAAAATTCATCTCGGGCCGTTGATCATTCTTTATGCAATTGTCAAGATTTTGGGTAGAATCTTCAAGTAGACCTATTTCAGTTTTGGGTAGAAATAGACTTTATCTTCAATCTTTTAAAATTTGACCCAAAATTGAGGCTTTGAGTTGTGGTCATTAAAAAGAATTTACATACCATATTAATTAATATAGAGAAAAATAAAAAAAATTGTTATTAATTATTATTATTTTACTTTTAAGCTTGAGCAATGAGCATGTCAAAATCATGATGTTAATTTAATTATTTATATAAAATATTATATATAATATAATTTATAATAATTATTATAATAGTTTTAATATATATCAATAAAAGATTTTTTTTTCTATTATAGAAATGATTTTCTTTTCGATCATAAGCTTCTTATTGTAAAGATGATATGAAAAATTCAATGAAGATATATTAAATTTTATAAAATAAAATTGGTGCAAGATATAAAATAATAATGACAATAGTTTAATGTAAATAAATAATTACAATTTAAAAATATAATTGCAAATGCTATATTTTTATTCATTTTTATTATTTAGTTTCAAAATTAAATTATAATAAAGTTAAAATATCTATAAATTATTAACATATATTAAAAATTGTGATAATTGTTTATAAACTATTCTTCATCATTTAAAAGATTTCATAATGAAAAAAAAGTTAAGAATAGGTGATAAGATAGGTATGAAATAAAATTTTGACACATAAATTATCAAAATTATATTTAACTTTGTTAAGGTTATAATCTATTAATCTTTAGTTTTCATTGAAGCTCCATTTGTTTTAAGCAATCAGATTAAAGAAAAATAGTTAACTATTTTTAACAAAGTTGTAGACTAGCAATAACATTTCAAAAGTGCATTGAGAATCAAGATGCCAAAAAAAATTCAAAAAGTCTTAAACTAACAAGAACAACAATTTGAGAAGACAAAAACTATTGTTTTCATTGATAATATTTTAGACTATACAATGTACATAATACTGATTCAAAGCATAGATATTCAAATAGCTGATTAAATCAGCTTAGTTTTACTATTTTGTAATTTACAAAAAAGGGCAAGGCCCGATCCAAAGAAAAATATAGATATCTTAAAAAAAAAATTTTACCTTAAGGGCCATGGGTAAGGAAACAATATTCAGGAAACAAGGAATAGGGAACCAGAGAACCAGGGAGGATGGAAGCATTAGCAAGTTGAGGGGCTAAGGGCTTGAAGCCTTTAATCAAAAAGGTCTTCAAGTCCATATGCAAGGAATCTGTTGGAGAAGATGATGTCGGTGAACTAGTCCAACCATGTGAATTCAGTCTCGCTCACATCATTCAACAATAACCACTTTCGTAAAAAATCCCTTCCAAGCCACACCCACTTCTGATGGTGAGTTAATTGCCATTTGTTCATGCTAAGTAGGAAATGATGCTTATGTATAATGCACCCTATGCCTTCCTCCCAACACTTGTCTACTACATTTGCAAAAGGGATGCCAATTCCTGACCCTAGTACTTGCTCAGCCAATACAAATTTTTTGACATCATCTTCTAAAAACATTTCATTGAAATCATTATGTAGAAGCATTAGCATGTCTATTTGACTGCCTCCAAGGTCAAGAAGAGACACAAGGAAGTGGGAGGTAATATCTATGGACACATGGTACCTCTTATCATTTCTCAAGAATTCATGGTCGAGTACCATGAATATATCATGGAGGATAAAAGGACTTCAGACATCTAGCTTGCAAATGATGGCAAGGACATCATCAAGAATCTTGCCCAAAAAGGGCATTTGCAGAGCCATTGTAGTGCACTACAAGCGAATTGGCGTATCCATGACTAAGATTCAAGAAACTCTACAAAGTGCAACTACAAACTAAATTTAGATTAAAGAATATAAGAAATGATAATGAAAGAGGAATTGAAGAGGCTATTCAATGCCAGTTTCATTTAATTCTTTGGCATTCACAATCTTTCATGTTTTTTTTGTATTCCTATTAATTTTCAAGTGTGTGAAATGCCGAAATGTACTGGCATTAATGTTAGATAGTTGATAGTGCCTAATATTGAGTAATGATTTCCATGCAAAACTTTCCACATGTCTCCATTCTGGAGAATTTTGTTCCACTCCAGGTCTTTTCAAGCAAGTGGCCCCAAGATGCATCTTCTATTGTTGATCTCTAATTAATTAACTGTCAATAAAACTATTGTATTTACTATTAACAATATGAAAGTGATGGTAGCCAACTTGGTAATAGTGACACTGATGTAACGATATTAAAATATTAATAATAATAATAATAATAATACACCTAAGATAGTACACAAGTTGAAACTTGAAGTGACTACTCAGCCATTAGTATAATCACCAGCCAATACATGTCTAAATTTCTCTTTTAGATTAAATAATTTTTTAGTTTACCACTGAAGATTAGCCAGGACCATTATTATTCATTTTCCTACAAAACAAGTAATTTGCCTTTGACATTATTAATTCATTTTTGGCAAGGGAAAAAATAGCTATCATTTATTTATCCGTCAGCAAAAAAAAATTAATTTGCCACATTTAAAATGATTTTTGCTAGGGCAAGAAAAATCTGCCAACATATAATATTTTATTTCCCTATATGGAACAAAAAAATTGTCCTTGACATTAAATTTTTCCTATGCACAAAATGTTGGATTTGCCAGTATTTTAGGCATTTTTTTTAGGAGGGTTTTATTAAAGTTATCACTGGGAGGCACTCAAAATTTGATGCACTATGGAGTGGTCCCTATGTGGTTATCAATTGTAAATAGGTCAACACTTTTCAATTAAGCAAGCCTAAAGGTGAAATTCTGTCTATTCTAGTTAATGGAATATATCTTAAGTCCTACTTTTGTTAAAAGATGAGTATTTCATGTATATAGTTCGGTTAGTTTCATTTATGTGGTCTCCTATTTTCTAAGAAGTGCATGAGCACATGTGTTTTTTGTAGAGGTTGTAGAGGATTTTTTGTTCCTAGGTTTCAATTGTAGAGAGGCAGTTTTGAGGTTTTGGGGCATGCTTTTTGTGATTTTAGGGTTTTTATTAGGTGGATCTTCATGATTTCTATGACTCCATTATCCAATGGATGTGCAGGCTACTGGTCTATGCATGGATGACTTGCATCCCCCTTGAGTCACTAAATTTATTGGTCATTTTTGCCTTCCCACAGAATTGCCATATTTGAAATTGAACATAGTAATGTTTACATATTTGATAATTCAAATAAAATGGGATAAAAAATTTCTTATACTAAAACCTTAGGTTATACCTTAGTTCTTAAGTAATGTGTGATTAATATCTTCTTGTGGGCCTATGTTTTATCTACCGATTGATGCAAACAGATCAAAGGTTATTGCTTTGTCACCTTATAGATTTGCACATTCTTTATCCATAGCAACATAGTGAGGAGTGGACATGACGCATGTTGGAGCCTCTTTCCTCAATTTTGGAAAAGTTCATTATGCAACTTCCTTACCGTTAGATCATGAATCACCTATTTTGTCACTATGTCACCTTCTAGAGTTGCAAGGTGGTTATTCCATGTGACATAACAATAGCTTGGTGGAACCCTTTCCTCTTCGAGAAGTTGGGAAGTTGTCAAAACACATTGGTAGTTCATTGGTTACAGTATGACTGTGCAATATGTGGGCTAATTCCTTTAGTGCATTCTAATCACCATTAGATCAAGGATCATCCATGGTTGTCACTTTGTTGCTTTGCAGAGTTGCACATTCTTTATTTCATGCAACAAAGTGATGAGTCCTTCTAGGTTGCAAGTGATGTGGAAAAAGTGTTAGATAGGTTAGCAAAGGACCATGTTTCTATTGGTTGGTGCACAGATAGGTTGGGTGTACCTTTAGGGCCATTAGATGGAGGAAGATCAACATTTCTCACTATGTCACTATGGGAAAATGATCAACCTTTTGCTATAGTGACATAGCGAGAATTTTCCATGTGTCCTGGCGGGCCCAATTAGGTGGATGTAATTTGCATCATGGTTAGAAATAACAATATTATAGCTATTATGGTTAAGTTTGAAGGTGTTCTGGTTAGTTAAACATAATATGGTCAAACACATGACACTCTATGAGTTGGCAAAAAGAAATAATATGGTTGGTCCACATAGAGGTTTTTGGTTGCTTGACCAAGTTGACCTACTGACCTTGTTGATTTTATAAGCTAGAAATAGGGGAAAATAGTGTTTCTTGTGTGATCTGGTCTTTTTGATTGATCTCAACCACTCCAAAATTATTATTTTGTTAGAAATGATGTAGGGGCACTCTTTCCACTGCCTGATTGTCCATTTTGAGCATTCTAGCATTGATTCACACCATTTTGTTTACTTCAAGGTTTCCTCCAAGTTAGGGTTTCATGATTTTCATGCCTCTACAAGTATGCTGGATCAAATTTTTTGTTTCGATCATCTTGATTATTCTCTCATCACTTAATGGCAGTAGTTGAGCTTGGCTTCTAGGCGAAGATATCTTAGATATGCTTGAGCTACAAAGCCATATTTCATAATTTTTGTAAGGGTGAATCTTTCTCTGATTCTCTAAATTTCTTCCATGTGTACAACTCTAATTTCTCATGCCTTTGAGCCATTGTAATCCTCTACTGACTCTATTTTAGCCATTAACACATTGTGCAAGTTCTCTTTGCCTCTGGTTAATGTTTTTGTCTATATAATCCAATTTGCATGATTGTATATGTACACTCAAAAGTGTCCCACTCTAAACTCTTCTATCCAAATGATTCCATGAGTTTGGAATGCTTGGATGCCGGCTTAGAGCTACCTATCCACAGAGTGCAAGAGAGTGTATTTCAAGTTCAAGGGCTCTTAGCTAAGCCTTCAAAATACTCTTCTTGCTAGTAAACTATGCAATGGGAGGTTCCAAAGACAAGATGCAAGAATGAAAATGTCTCAAGGAGTTCCTCAAGAATGCAATGCATGTATGGAAACTAAGCTAAGATGATAATGCAAAATGTAGCTATGCTAAAACATGTATGAGAGTGTTACAATCCAAATATTAAGCTATGTGAGATAGATTATTACAAAATAGAAGCTAAACTAACATGCAACATGAATCTAAGCTAAAATGCTATAGTATGAGAGAATGTAGACAAGAAATAGAAGTTCTCCACAAAGCTCCAAAAAAATCTGTCAGAAAACCTGCAGCATAACAATACTCAAAAGCTGGATCCTTTGAGGGGGAAAGCTCTCTTCCTTTTAAAGTTGTATAGATGGTAGAGATCAAGATGAAGATGGTGGATGATCAACGATGGAATTCAAAAAGAGGAGTGATCCATGTGCACACACAAATTAACCAATAGAATATAATTTGACTTGTCATATAAGACAAAAGTCACAAAGCCTTTTCTTTTAATTGCAAAATAGAAAAAGGACTTTATGTGTGCACTTTAAGTGGGTTAGAAGAATGGGGTATTTTATTTAATTAAAAGCAAGCATGTTCTTTTAATCAAACAATGAACTTAGGATAGCATAGTCAAACTATAGGTTATAATCAAATTTATTGATTATTAGTAATTTGGTCTAGGTAAATGATTTAATTAATTTAGCCAAAATGTTGAGAAGGGAGCTAATAGTCTAGATGACCATTTTTAAGTAATTAAATTTGCCCCTCTTTGAATAATTTGTGATCGATCTGGGAACACATTATGTCAAAGAAAATAGAATCCAAGAAGGCAAAAAATAGATATAGATATTTGATTCCAAAGAATGAAATGCAAAAAGTGATAGTGAGTCCTGAATGTAAAGCCTGATAGTGGTAGTACTGAACGCTAGGAAAATATGATGTTAGAATTCAAGAAGAATGCTAAAACTTAGAAAAGTAGATAGATCGAGAACAAGTGAGAAGATCAAACAAATGCTCTTAAGAAATAGATAGCTATAGCAATCAGCGATACAATATTTTTGCTTCCTCGAGATCGAAATTGAAATGAGGTAAGGGGATGTAGAAATTGGCTAGACATCAAAATTAGAATATAGTAATGTCCAAGATGATAGATAGATGATTAGAACCCAAGAATGATTATAAGAAACTGATAAAATGCCCTAGTTTGACTAGAGTTGACCTTGAAGGATATAGCATAAAAATTAGGTCGAAACAAGTAGAAAGGTTTTTTTAGACATGAAACAATGAATTGAAGTAGATATGAAGTATGGAAATGATGAAGATATGAAGAAATGAGGATGCCCCAGTGATGATTCAGAGATTAGACCTCAAAAGGTCACCTAACTGCTCAAAATAAAGTAGAATTTTTAAAGGACAATTTTGACCATCAAAATGAACTTGGATTTGGATTTCAATCCCAAAAATGAATCCAAGACATCAAAATTATTTAAGAGGTTGAAACTTTATATAATGTGATGATAAAATAGAAAAGAGATGAAGCGAAAGATTAAGAAGGTGAAAAGACATGAACAAGAAGAAAGTAAAGAAATATATGAAAGGAGTTAGCCGATATGTCCACAAAAAGACGAAGAGAGAGCTCTCCCCATATGAAACAATATAAGATTAAGCTAGAAAATAAACCTAAAATACAAGCTAATATGCAAAGTGGTTTACCAGAAAGAAGCGCATAACATTTAGGCTCTTAATTTCATCATTGAGCATTTATTAGGGACATCATGAGATCATACAACCATCACTAGTATAACTTATGAGGATATGAATATGATCGATATTAGAGAGGTATGTGGAAATCCAATCTAAGCATCAGAGACATGGAAATCAAGATAACTACATGATTAGACTCCCTAAGTTTAATTTAGCAAGATTACACTTGTATCAAGGCATAAGTGCCAGGATAAACCCCGAGTGTGTTCTTGTAAAATAGTCAAGGATGATACATTTGTAAGTCAAAACGTTCAATAGGACAAGCATAAATGCTTACAACACTGTAGACAAACAAAGTATACCCACAAGAAGAAATCAAGAAAATATGTCCCATGCCCCCAGTCTTCTAGTCAATGACATCCTCGAAAGACTATTAGGGAGGAACATGTGGCAAAGAAATCATCATAGACAACACTCAAAGTAGATAAAGATCAGCATAGCTCAGTCGTTTAAATGTTTAGGTGTGTGTGTGTAAGTCAATCTACCATTTCTTCAAGACTTGATCTTGATAGTGAAAAATATCATGACATCGAAGACCTATAGGTAAACTATCTGAAAAAGTGTTGAAAAACACTTGATGTCAAGGTGGGGAAAGTGTTGAGAAACACTATTTTGTGAGTTGTCAAAGAAACCCTAATGCACAAGAATACCTCAATAGGCTAAGAAGTTGTGCCCCCAAGACAAGGACAAGAAACAATTCCAAGCTAGGAAATGTGTAGCGATGTAGGTGATTGAACTGATACACATAGGTGCAAGGGTTTCAAGTAGTGCCTGTTTCTAGGTTTTCACCACTTGATAGATTTTTTCAGGACTTTTTTCAAAAAAAAATTATTTTTGTATTTTTTATTTTTTTGTTGATACATCAAAGTGCCTATTGTTAAGTTTTCACTAAGATGATTTTTTTTCAGGACATTTTTTGATTTTTAAGGATTTTTTCAGCATCATATATATTTTTTGAAATTTTTAGAAGGTTTTTAGAGATCACTAGTTCTCAAGCAAGATCACATCATTTTCTACCAATGTCTAGCAAGGTATAGGACATGATGGAGAAGCAAACCGATAGATAAGCAAAGATGCATAAGAAAGGAATGTGAAGCAAGTGAAAGTGATCCTCAAGAACTGACTCCTCAAAAGTACCCAAGCTAGGGAAAGAGGTGAAATAGTCATATGAAGCATATTTTGGATAAGCAATGGAAGTAATGAGAAAGATATCATGTAGGATAAGAAATGAATCCAACACATGAGATTGCATTAAGTGTGTAGTCCAAAAGAGTAGCCATGTCAAGAGACCTATGAGAACCATGTTTCATTTATTATGATCAAGACCAAGGGGTAACGTAGATAGGATAGTGATGGGATAGAGCAATAAAAATAAAGCTCAAGATAGAGGCTATGAGGGAATGAGAAAGCACAAATAGAGAATCTCATGGATAAGATAGCCAATATGCAAAAATAACTTAACATTGTGAAGATCAAAGAGAAAAGAGGGGATAGATGGATGGTGGAAGAATTACGCATGACACCTATTTACCAAGTTTTCATCATGGTACTTATCCAAGGTGTCACAAGAAGTATTTTTCACCATAGGATGGATTTATTTCTCTTTACTTTTTTTACCAAGGTGCAACAAGAAGTGGTTTTCACTAAGGCATATTTTCATTTTTTTTTTGGTTTTTTTAAATTTTTAGAAAGAGCTCAAGCTTTTTGAATGTAGATAGTGCTCCTATAGGAAAGATAAGTCATGATAAGACAAGACCATAGAAAGGCATGCTGAAAGATGTTGATAGGGTGATGAAAGAGAAATGATAGTAGGAAGAATATATTAAGGATAAGAGTTCATGTATATAAAGTAAGTGTAAGCTTTAGAGGATTTCATGAGGGTAGCTGAAATATTGGACAAGATCAACATTGACACACACCTTGAAGGGTATTGGAACAATGGAGGAATCATGGATGAAATAGCTTGAGATTTAGATGTATGAGGTGGTAGAAGAGATTTGGAAAAAAGTGGAGTGGAAGGCTTTGGAAGATTTTTAGGAAGATTTTTGGAAGAAGATGGAATGGAAGCCTTTGGAAGCTTGAATGTCAACTTTGAAGTATTTTTTATATTCAAGTCTTCTAAAAGAGACTTGGGAATCCATATAGCTTTAGATTTTCCTTTGGATACTTCGAAACACATTTATACAATAATAGGTTTAGGAATCCATATTTTCTTTGATTTATCTTTTTTAATAGTGGACCTTTGCGGTCTATTTTGTGCATTCTCCTTCTTAGCATTCACATGTTGATTAGACGGGACTTAGTGATCTTTCTTTTTCAATGGATTCTTAGGTTTATCATCACTTCCAAAGGACTTGGGATTTGTGGATGAATAAGGATGATATGACTGGTTTAGATGTATAGATGGGTGAAAAGTCATCAAGGATGAGTGTCTTTGTTGATCTTGAGTTATTATAGGAGAGCTAGGGAATGAGCTAGGAGTGAATGTAGGAGATGGAGGAACATAAGGCTCCAATATGGATGGAAGGTTTGAATGATTTAGCTTAGATGGATAAGGACCAAGGATAGATTTAGAAGATGCAAAGAGGTAGTGGGAAGGGATATCAACATCTTTAGAGTGAGCAACATGGTCAAAGCCATCAATAGACTCATGAGTACCTTTGATAGGAACAAAATTTTTAATAGATACACTTGAAGCTTGAGCACAAATTTGAAGTGGATGTGGAGAAATAGAACATGAGGGGATGCTTTGGTCTTGACAAGTAGCTTTGGATAGCAAATAAAGAGAACTTTTCTCATGATTTTCAGTAAGCTCAAGGGATAACTGGTTAACTATGCATTTATGGGTAGAGATAAGGTCAAATACTCTATTTTGATGTATCACCCCTTAGGTTAGAGTAGGTAGATTTTATTTCATACATTCCTTCTCCCTTTTTCACTCCAAGTGTAGTTAGGTGCACCCTGATAGTAAAGGAAGCCAACATTCTCTAGAGACTCAACCTCATAGTTCAAGTCCCATAGCTTGGAGGTTGTTTCCTTATTTTACAAGGTTGTCCTTAGGTAAAAAAATTGGACATAGGTGGAAAATTTTGTGACAAGAAATATGTAATAAAATATAGTAGGGTGAAATCCCCTAAAATAGTTATTTTAATATTAGTGCATCATCGTGTGGATTTAACGTTAGAAAGTAAAGTCCATCAATATAACTAGGGGGGGGGGTGTGAATTAGTTATCCATTTACTATAATAATTATCAAACTTATTAATCCTTAACCTCATGAGCAATATAATTAACAACCACAATAAGATATTCATATGCAATAACACCAAATATGTTAACTATGGAAACCCTTGATCAGAGGGAAAACCCTAATGGGGATGGTACCCACAAAATGATGTACTGATATAAATATTTCATGTTAGAGGGTGTACCCTATTAGTAGCCAATGAAATAAATTTAGTACATATTAGTCCCTATTAGGAGACTTTGAATCCCTATTAGGAGATTCCAACCCTGTTAGGAGTTGTGCCAACCCTCTTAAGAGTTTTAGATGATAGATGGACCCATTATCCAAATAGCTTCAAAGACAAGACCACTGAACTCACTATTCAAATGATCTCTATATTACTCTTGGTAGAATAATAGAAATGAACTATACTTGTACTTCCTCTTCCTCTATCCTGTCAAGCAAACTATCTCTTCTTCTTCTCATCTCAATACTAGATCATTAAATTTGCATTGAATAATCCATTGTATCACATACTCACATTTACCAAATACTCTACTCTTATTCACACACTTCACACTTAATACATATTTTCAAACATGGAAGAAATCCTTTTGTTTTACCATGTCCTCAAAATATTTCCTTGAGTCAGCCTCAAGGCTTTCCCAATTAATTATAAAAGGAACCACATTAAGATAATTACTTATATTACAATTACTCAACATTTTTGAATCACAATATTCACAACTTCTCACATGTGTGACTCCATACCTTGCACACTCACTGACATCATCATCATAATATCTTTTTTCATTATCTAACCTTACATATCATGATTCTAACTCTGTTAGGAGAAACAAACCATTCACTAAAAACTTCTTCTCAAATATTTTGTTTCTATACTTTTATGTGTAAATTAAGCATATCTTTTGTATATCTTCAACTTACTTGATATACACTTAACCTAATGATTAGGAAACACTATAGAACATATCCTTAGCCACACTTGACCTAATCATCAATTCTCTATCTACTACTTTCCCAATATTCACAAAACTATACTATGTTAACATCAATGACATACATAGTCATGAATGTGACATGTCAATCATGCTAACAATATCTGGCATTCTCTAGCAATGCTTAGGATACTCCCACAAAGTAATACCATCAGAATTGATGCTAATAATCTCCCCCTTGGCAATGATGTCAACATAGATGAAAAACATCTAAGTTCCAAGAATACCAAAACAATACTCTGCTACAGCTACTTTTGTTCTCATTTTTTCTAATATTTTTAATTAATCAAATCTAAAACCCTTTAGAACACCATTTTTTTTGCATCTCTTTCTTTATGATTTGCATTAGTTGCTCACACTTTGATTCTTAGGAATAACTCTCAACTTCTCTCCCATTCAATGTATGTTGCCATTGAAACCTTATACATATGACATCTCAACCTCTCCCCCATTAATCAATTTCTCCCCCATTCATGCAACCTCTCCCCATTCATACATAGTAGATGTTTTTCATGCATACTCTCCCCCATTGACATCAATGAAAAAGGCTTCATTATGTCAATCATATGTGTCAATTATTCAATCAAATTAGGTGTCCAAATAAATTGTTCTAAATAAACTACCAAGAGTCCTTGATGACTTTGCTCATCTTTGATACTTCCCCATATAGGAGGTATCAAAATTCAGTCTAATCAAATAATATTTCTCTATGCCATGGGACTAATGCAATTTCTGCATCATCTACTCAAAATTAGGTAGGGGCATACCCCAAGCATATTTCATAAGTACTCAAATGTATCTTTAGGAAAAAGGCTTCATAAAGATATCTAAAGTCTCATCTTTTATACTGACATACTCCAAAATGATTAATTTCTCTATAACTTTCCCTCTCAAAATATAATACTTAATAGATATACTCTTAGTCTTAGAATGCAATATAGGATTCTTAGACATACTCACTATACTTTTGTTATCACAATATATGATAAAAAGTTCTAAAAACTCTATCCCAGTATCCTTCAACATCTTCCTCATCCACATAATCTGATTACAATTATTTGTTGCTGCTACATACTCTACTTCAACTGTACTCTACAAAATACAATCTTGTTTCTTGCTCAACCAAGAAACCAATCTTCCTCCAAGAAAAAATTCTCCACCATTGGTGCTTTTCTATCATCCATATTGTTCTCCCAAACCGCATTAGCAAAAGCACATAAAGTGAATTCACTTGATCTATCATACCATAATCTATAATCAGGTGTACCCTTCAAACACCTGAATATCCTCTTTACTGCTACACAATGATATTCCTTAGGATCAACTTTAAATCTTGCTAATATTCAAAATGTATTTTCTATGTCTAGTCTGGTGTGAGTTATATTTTGTAAACCTCCAATCATTCACCTATACTTTTTATGTTCAATTGTAGGTGACTCATATTTTCTAGATACATTGTGACCAGTTATTGTTGGTGTACCAACATGATTACAACTTTCCAAGCCAAATATTTTGAACAAGTCTTTCAAATACGTAGCTTGAGATATGAATATATCATCACTATTTTGCACAATCTGTAATCCTAGGAAAAAAAATCATCTCACCAATCATCCTCATCTAAAAATTATTATTCATCTCTTCAAAAAACTTATCACTTGATTCATCATTACCTCCAAATATTATCTCATCAAAAAATATCACAATGATCAACAAACTATTTTTAATTTCTTTCAAATATAGATTACTATATATCATACTTTTAGCAAATCCAAGTTTTGCCAAATACTTATCCAACCTTACATATCAGGTTCTAGGTGCTTGCTTTAGACCATGCAATGATTTCTTCAATATTTATACCATATCCTTATCTTCTATCAAAGGAAATCCTTTAGGATGCTTAATATAAACTTCTTCAAGTTCTCCATTCAAAAAGTTTGGCTTGACATCCATTTGATACACTTTCATTTTTGTATTTTCTACATAAGCCAAGAACATTCTTACTTCTTCTATTCAGGCTACAAGTTCATATGTTTCTTCATAATCCATTCCTTCTTGCTATGAATATCCTTTACATACCAATCTAGATTAGTTCCGCACAACTTCACCTTGTTTATTCATCTTGTTTCTAAATTCCCATTTAGTTCTTATAACATTCACATCTTTAGGCCTAGGAACCAATTCCCATGTTTCATTCTTTATAATTTGATCTAGTTCTTCCTTCATTTCTTGAATCCAATGATCATCCTTTCATGCCTCATATGTGCTCTTAGGTACAACTTGAGAGATCAAACATAATGCCTCATGCACTCTATTTCTTGTCATTACTCCTTTTTATTTGCTTCTAACAATTTTCTCTATAGGTTGATTCTTTTCCAAATTCCTATTAGGTGTAGGAGTTTCTATCTCAAATCTAATATCTTCTCTTGGTTCATCATTCTACAATTCATTGTTAGTCTCAAAGAATAACCAAGGAACATACCTTAATTTCTTCTTGGATTAAACTTACCAACATCATTGTCTCTCTTAATTTAATACTTACTTCCAAAAATTCTGAAATACTCCACTAAAGGTGTATGACAAAATGATAATTCATAAGGAGTCTTGTTTTTACCTTTTCTAATTTGCATTCTGTTCATGGTGTATATTGTTGTATTGACTACTTCCTTCCAAAATATTTTAGATACATCATCATTCTCAAGCATCATTTCTCTTACTAGCTCTAATACAAATCTAGATTCCCCCTTTTTACTATTCTATTTTTCTCAAGGGTCTTGGCTGATCATAACTATCTCTTGATTCCATTTTCTTCACAAAACATGTCAAATCTCTAAAAGTAAACTCTCCACCTCTGTAGTGCATCTCCCATTTGACTTCTAATGCAACCTTGTTGATCTTTCATTGTGAGGGATTGTGATTGGGACCATGAGTGGTCTACACCCTTGAGGTATTTGGATTTATGTTTTTTTATCAGTTGCTTTGATTATGCTTGGCTGATTTATGACATAATGATGTCATTTATGGTTCACTAAGGTTTGTTCCAGTGGTTACCAGGATCGATGTGGTATCATGATGTTGTTCCATGTTTACCCTGAGATGTGTGCAGGGATTGCACTATGTACTATTACTATGCTACATTGGACTAGGTTCTTGTAGTAGTGGATAGTCATGTTTATGAATGTGTTTGCTTATGTGTTTTAAGTGCCTTTTCATGTTGTTTAAACAACCATTATTAAATGTTTAAATAATTAGAAATGGATTGTCCATGTTGGATTCGTTGGTTATGTGTTGTAGATATTTACCTTGTTATGTTTTGGATTCGAGAGATATTTGTTACTTATGTTATGCTGTACTTTTGAGATGACCTGAGGGTCAGATGTTATACCTTGATTTTAGTATCATAGATTTTAGACTACTATGCTATTCATTTGATCATACTTGCATGATGATGCCATTGTGAGATGATAGTGTGTTTTATGATGGTATCTAGTTATTTAGTATTTGGACATATCTCTAATTATGTTATGTGATGGATTTAATGCTATGGTTATTTACTTCATTCTTGCATTGTTATGCTTTATGAAAACATGAGTGATGTAAATAGATTATTTTGATATAATTAAATAAATGGTTAAATTAGGTGATTTAATGCATTTATTGTGGCTATGTTATTATATGTAATTGCACTTGATCATGTTGTTTAGTGTGCAAGATTTATATCCCTGGCAGTGGTACATGGAGTTAGTGATTCAGCTGTTCATATTTTACCAATATCATCCCTATGTGGTTGACACTATTTTAATTGATTAATTAATCCTTTTTGTGATTATAAAATCCAAACTCATTTGCATTATGTGATTAGACTAGTGAGCATGTCTGTGCATTTAGAGTTTCACATTGTCATGAAAGTTGTTAAGGAAATTTATGTGTTTTTGGGCTTTTTAATTGATTTATTTTGATTTCTAACAGCTTTTCCATAGATGAATTTCTATTTATAGGAATAGCTTATTTTCATTTGGGTTGATTCGAGGTTTAACTAGGTTGGCTAGTTAATTGTCTTAATGAATTATTCACTCAAAAAGTGAATAAGTATCCAAAAAGGAATTTAATCCTCACTTCTCACTTTTGAATTAGAAAGTTAGAGAGTAAAACCAAAAATCCTCTTCATGAGGATTTACTATTTTTTTTGTTGAGGAAGCTATGGGCATGGGATCATCGCAAGGTTGAGCTCGTTGGATCTAGCTCGGGGAGACCATGGATTGCCACAATTTTTGGCCACTTTTGCAAGTGTTGTATATTCTAGTTCAGATTCCCATTTTGCCCTTTTGGCTACGAGGTAGGGCTCTCCTGCTTTATTGTTTCTACTCTATTTTTTCTTCTATTTTTGGTAGCCATTTGTTAGGAGGCTAAGAACTAGTGATCCTCTCTATTTCTATTTGCTAGTTCTGCCCGGTTGGTCAGGTATGAGCATTTCCTTATTTTTCAAGATGAGGGTTTGGGGTTTTCCATTTTTTTGTTGGCCATTTTTGCATACAGTGTCTAAACTTTTGATTATTTTTGGATTTTTTGGGTTTTTAGCACCCAAAGGAAAAATGGGTTTTAATTTTCAAGTTTTCCAAAATTTGGGATTTTTACCTCATTTTGCATATTGCCCTATTTTCTTAGGTTTTCTTGGCATGAGTTGGGTCATGGACCTGGATTATCCATTCGAATATTAGTCATACCTTTGATGCACTTTTTTGTTTGCATTGGGATGCATGTCACATCTATACTCCCAATGTTGTGTTTGGTTGAGTGATTTTTATACCTATTGTTATGGTTTCTTTTGGACCTTTACTTTTGTTTTGTGGACACTAGGATTTGTGTAGAATCCATACTCTTAGATTGAGGCCAGTTGAGTGATTTCATGATGTATGGTTTTATTGGTTCTTGTGATTCGTGTAGAATCCATCTTCCCGAGTTGTTTTCAGTTGAGAGTTGTTTTGCATTGTGTTCTCATCTAGTCCTTGTGTTATGATCTTCGTGATGGTGGTGCACCACACATGATTACATGCACATAGATTTGTCAGAGGATTTGTGGGTCCTGATCTTCTGTGGTACTTTTGGAAATTATGATCATTGGGGTTGGGATGGGAGTATGCATGCCCATGGGCACTTTTCATAGGATGAGAATGGGTAGGGTAGGGTAGCATATGGGGGTAGGGTAGCATATGGAGGGGGCTTTTATCCTACATCCTCGTGATCATGATGCCATAGGTATGGTGAAGGTTAGGATGTTTTAAATAAGTGATAACTAAATAAAATGTGTGAGTGGTAATAAAACTTAAGATAATAAAATGTATGTGTGAGAGCCTTTTTGTTGAGGGATGTTGTATCTGCATGATCCAAACTTGGGCTTATTGATGCCAAGTGACTCTCCATGATGTTAGCCCCTACTTAGTAGCCTATTGAGTGTATGACTAGGACCTATACTCCTTGCACTATCTTAGGTTCTTGGTTACAACCATCATACTATCTAGCATGAGTGTTAGCCACAGATGCTGTTTTTGTGTGTTTTTGTTTGGATCATTATATCCATTAACATGTTGTGTGTGGACCTATAGGTGCCATGTGGGTGGGAGGCATAGCTACCCATACTACTACTAGGGACTAGTGTAGAGAGATAGTTTTTTATCCTTGTGTGACCATTTTTGAATGTTTTCAATTGGTACTTTGGGTTTTAGAGTCTCTTTCTTGTGATTTATGCTTTCATTGGAATTCTTGGATATCATATTTAGATGATGTTAGTTTATGTGACACATTCCCATATTATGATGTTTAGCATATGACTAGATGATTTGAATTGTTGTATTGAATTATTTATTGCTTATTGGTTTAGCATGTTAGATTTCTTTATTATGATGATTAGCATGTGATCATGTGATAGGTGATGTTATCTACTTTGTAGGATTATCTTATGCTTTACTACTAGCATGTTAGATTTTCTTATGGTTATATTTTAGCATGTTTTAGTAGTGATGTCCCTATTATGATAGTATCGACGATTTGATTAGTGGCTTGGGATGTTACACATGGGGGATGGCTAGGATCCATGATGGTCTTATGATGCTATTAATGGTTAGGAGGAACCACGTACTTAGTTTGATTGTTTAGTTATTGCGATGTTATTTCTATTCATTCTAATGTTACTTCTATACACTGTGATGTTACTTTCAGTACATTAATTTATTGCTATGGTTTAGATGGGTAGATGTTCCTCTTTCTTGTTGTTTATACACTCGAGTGTTCATTCCTTGATTTACATGGATCCAGTACTCCCCAGTGTGGAGGAAATTCATTTCTTGAGTTGTTTTCCTTATGTGTTTTAGCTTGCTAATGTGTTTCCTTGTGTGAAATTGTACTTTTTTGTGCAAGAATGTGAAGGTTTGCATGGCTCCTCACATGTCTTTGCATGGTTCTTGGTGCTTACTCACATGAGAACATGAAGGTTCATGTAGTTCTTGGTGCTTCCTTGTGTGAGATTATGCACTTCCTCGCACAAGATTGGAGATCAATGCACTTCCTTGTGTGAGAAATAGGGAGCAATTAGGCTTGGCCGAGGACATTTTGGAAGTTTCTTTTGGACACCTTATTGGATTTCACGCCTTTCCAGTTCAAAAAATTCTTTCTGAGGGGTTTAAAATATATCATTTAAGTGTCCTTATACTTAAGATATATTTTAATATATGCAACAAATATTTTGAGATATGTTTTAGACCTCTCCAAGATAAGATAAAGATTCTAGAAAATTTTAGGGCTTCAAAAATTTAGACTTAGCCAAATTTAGGGCTTTAGGATTTCAGACTTAGCAAAATGTTAGGATTCTGCATTTATACCCTAGCTTGGTGTTTTGTTGATGAATGGTGGTTTCTTCAAGCCCTCATCATGTGTGTGGTCATTGTTGGCCTCTATTTGTGTGTGTCCGTTTGTTAGTGATGTTCAAAGATTCATTGGTTGCCAGGATTGTGGTGAAGTCTTACATTGTGATCTTTGTGATCCCTATATGATGTTGTCATGTGCATTCATACTTTTAAAAAAAAAAATATCTTGGCTCGAGTTTAATCCTTGTTCCAAGGATCTCCGGGTGAGGCATTACAACCTCTATCTAATCTCAAACACTTAATCTTTACACCATATTCATTCTCAACTCTATTCTTAAATATCTTGAACTTCTCAAATGCCTATAAATTTTCTTTAAAAAATGTTATCCACATCATTCTAGTGAAATAATCAACAAAAATCATAAAGTACCTTTCTCCATAGAATCCTCTTGTTCTAGTAGGGCCACTCAAATATGTATGAACAATCTCTGACTTTTCTATAGTAGTGAACTTCTGATTGGGAAATGATACCTTCTTATTCTTAGCCATGATAAATTCTTTGCAAACAACATTAGAAGGCTTCTTGATTCTATTCAAATCTCTAACTACAAATGTACTACTAGCCTTCACAATATTATCAAAGCTTATATGTATAAACCTTCTATGTGACAACCAACTTTTATCCACTTTTACAACCAAAAAATTCATCTTAGTAGGATTCAATTGAAACACATTACCTTTGGATCTTGTACCTATTCCAATCAGCTTACCATCCTTATCTTTGATAATATAGGTCTTCTCTATGAATTGAAAATGATAACCTTTGTCAACCAACTATCCAACACTCAACAAGTTATGTTTCAAACTATCAACAAAAGAAACATCATTAGTTCTAATATTTCCATCAAGAGTAATAGATACTATCTTTATGATGTGGCAAGCTGCACTATTACCAACTCTAAAAATTCCTTCATCATGATCTTTGAATTTAACACACTTGTTCATATCACTAGTTATATGATGTGAACATCCAATGTCTATAATCCAATCTGATTTATTTTCAACTTGAGAAATTGAAGTTTTTTCTTCTCTAATTTGAATTTTATAACTTTCTTCTTTTATATTAAGAAATCATAAATCACCATCACTTTCACTAAGAACTATTTCCTCATATTCATCATCTTCATTTTTATAGAAGCAATCTCTAGGTCTTCTAGGCTTTAAATTTATCTTATAAATTTTCTCTCTTTTAGAACACATTGACACATAATGACCAAATTCATTACATGATCAAAAAATAGTTCAAAAAGATGTTGAATATTTTTTCATAAGTAAAAATGGGAAAATCCAAAACATAAATTTTTTGGTATTTTTTATGTTGTAGTATTTTGCATTTTTGGAGGCCTTCGATGTATTTTTGGGCTTTGGTAAGGCCAAGAGTTGTAGCTACGCTTGAGATTTACTTTATCTAAATGTAGAAATTTGGAAGATCTTTCTAGAAATTCTTATGGTTCATGATTTTGAGCTATGAGTAGAAAGTTATGACTTCTACTTGGGGTAAGGCAATGGTAATGGTTCCCACTTTTTGGCCAAGTTTGACATTAAAGTAGATATTTTTAACAAAAACTTGATTTTCAAATGCATATTGCTACAAAACCATAAAGAATTTGATGATGATGTAAACTAGTGATTTTTAGAATTTTCTATCTTGTTTCTAAAAGAATTCTTTAATTTTATGAAAAAATTTAGTTGAAGTCCATTTTTCCATCTCCTTTAAGAAGTGGTTTATATGAAAATCGACATTTTCAAAGATTGACGAATCATTTGATGAAGATAACTTTTTTTTTTAAAATGATAATGAAAAAATTCTTTTTGGGATAGAATATTAACATTAATATCTAGAAATTTTAGTTAGTTTCATTCAATTTCATTAAAAATTATAGATTTTATTTAGTGGCAAAGCGATGCTAATGATAACTTAGACATAGCTTATTTTTTATCAATATAATTTGAGTTGTATTTATCAAAATGGATTTTTTCTTCATTTTCTAGAAAGGTAACACACATACCTTTGATGAATTTTTTTAGTATATTTTTTTATTTTCTCATTATCTATTTTTGACTAAGCTTCGAATCTAGATTTGTGAAATGACTAGAAAACCTATATATAATAAAACTAAAAATTAAACATCATGATAAACATAATATATAGTTAAAATATAGTCATTAGAAAGCTTATTCAGAGTTCAATAATTTTCTATATTTAGTTTTAGATTATGGACTTTTTTAGCCCTTGTTTAAGCCCTCAAAAGAGAAAAACTTGATAGAAATTTGATTAAGTTTGTAAAATTTCCAATTTTAGGACCTTCAAATGAAGGGGGCTTCCAATGAAGCCCTTGGAGAGGCTTTGAAAGAATGGGCTTCATTCAAAGCCTTGTAAGGGTTTATTTTAGTGGTCCCACGAGGGTTAGAAAGAAGCCCCTTGGCTAACTTTTTGGCCACCTAGTTGCCCAAGGGGTGTTCAAATGAACCAACTTGGCCCACCTTTTGGCCACCTATTGGCCCCAGGGGGGTTCGAACAAAGCCCCCTAGCCCACTTTTCGGCCACCTATTGGCCTTAGGGGCTTCAATCGAAGCCTTAAGGCTTCATTTGAAGCCCCTATGGAAGTTGGCACAATGGGCTTCAAATGAAGCCTAGGGCTTTGAATGAAGCCCCTAGGGCCACAACTTTGAATGAAGCCCTAGGAGGGCTTCATTCGAAGCCCCTAGAAGATGATTTTCTAATTTTTCATCCAATTTCTTTGTGATGAAAAGTGGGAACCATTATTGTGGCCTTACCTACAAGTAGACATAAATTTTAATATATATGTTTGTAGTTTTTATAGTCGTTAGAGTTTATTTTGTAATTAATTAACTTGTGGACTTTTCATTTTCATTTCCAAGGGATAATGGTGACCCTTGGGATCCATCAAACTCATATAAACTCTATTTTTCAAAATGAATGGATCATTTTTGGCTTGCAAAAACATCTACTATTGTATTTTAATTGCTTTCAATTTAGTCACAATACCTTAGGTTCTACACCAGGTATTGTAGTCTACTTAATTTAGATTAGTGGTATGAGAGCTTGTTTTCTCCTGTATCTCTCATCATACATGGTCAACTTATTGAAGGTTGGGATTGGCCACAAGAAATATATGAGATTATCTTCCTTTGAGAGATAGAGTTGAAGATGACAAAACAATCATGGAGGGGATGCATGAATCCTTCAAAAAACTAGTAGAAGAGGCATTAAATAAACAATGTGAAGAAATGGTGCAACAATTTTTAGAGATGATTGAAAAGTATGAGTTACATGCCAGTCCAAGCAATTCAAAATTTGGTGGGAAAACCCCATTCAAGGTGTAGGTAAATTTTGATATTCCAAATTTTCAAAGGAAAGTTGATGTAGATGTTGTTGATGACTGATTGTTCAAATTGGAGAGGTACTTTTGTGTTAATAATTTCTTAGATATTGAAAAGATAACCTTCTCCCTCCTCAAAGCTGAGAATCATGTGAAGTTGGCATGAGAGGTACACTTGACAATTGAAGAAACCCAAGAAGCTCAAGATGGACATGAATTTGTTAGAGTAATAAGATATTACCTTATTAATTAAATCATTTTGGTTTAATTATTAAGTCACTTATTATCTCTAGTTTACTTAAGCTAAACTTTGGGCATATAATAATTAATTTTTAAAAAAAAATTATTATCATGCAACCTAGGTTAGATTCTTGTAAGGGTTTTGATCTCCTTTATAAGGATTCATCTCTTTGTAATTTATTGATTCACATTTGATAATAACAATTTCTCTTTTTTCTCATCAATAGTGTCTCATCTATGGATCTTGGAATTCCAGCCTCCATAGCTTTTCCTTGTCTATTCATGTGATAGGTGTTTGCACACACATGATTCTTGGGAGTTGTGGGGTTGAGATTTTATCAACTTCAACATAGTATCAGAGCTCTAGATCTTCATGCCCCTATTCTATTTATGAGAGGTTTGGCTTGGCTTTCAAATATGTGTTTTTCCTTTTAGAGGGTTTCATTTCCCAAAGTTTTTTTGTATTGAACCTAAGGGTCACCAATTTTTGGTGCACTTTGACCCCTAACAGACATCAACATTGAGCTCAGAGCACCCAAAACCCCTATTTTCATATAAAATTTGTCCAATTTGGACATAGTTACAATTTGAGGCAAAATAATATTGCTTGTAGGTTGGGCATGTTTCCCGAGGCAATGATTTTTGATTTTTTTTACACGTCTCCAGAGCTATCAATTTTCTAATATATGGTACAAAAATTGAGTTTTTTTACCACACTTCTCAAGATGGTGATTTTCTGATTTTTTGACATGAAAGTTTTAGATTTTTGCATGCAAATCAAGATTTTTGGTCATACAAAACATGATTTTTATACACAAATCAAGAATTTTTGGTACAAAATTGGGATGCTTCTAGATATAATTTTTGATACTACTGGGCACAGTTTCCAAGGTATTTTGGCACTAATCCTGAGGTGATGAATTTTTTATTTTCCCCTTCTAGCATTTTTTGACCTACATGTGCTTTTTTGGCCATAACTTGCTCATCCATACTCCATTTCTCACAAACAAGATATTACCAAAAAACTAGTTCTGAGCCCATCATGATGGTATAATTTATTTGGACTTTTGATACTATTTGGTTCCTAATTTATTAACTCAAAGTTAGAGGTTCTATTTTTCACTTCAAGGGACATATCTTGAGACATTCTATTTTCTAGATGCTACTCCAAGCACATCCCATTTAGATTTTTTCTTTTTTACACTCTGGTAGATATGTTGGTTGTTTTAGGTCTAGAGATTTATTTTATTATTTTAGATTATTTTTCTTGGGTTGTACTATCTCTTGTATTAGCCTTATGTCTCTTTTGATCTTTGCTGATATCCTTTTGTAGTATTTTTGCAAGTGCACTGAGATAAAGTGTCACTCTATTGCATTTTGGGATCTTGCACATCTTTGTGTATTGTTGTACTCACACTACATTATAAAGTGCCTTAGGTGGTTTCATGTTAGCCATATTCACCATCTTCCTTTGTCAAGTGAGTGTTTCTTTAACGACATTAGCCTCATGATGTGTCGATGACATGTGCCATTATAGGTGTTTGTACTTCTTTTTCACTCTCGATGTTCTTGGTTCTTCTTTCTATTAGAGATATTGTATTTAGTTTCAGTGTTCATATCTTCACCTCTCACCATTATAGGGGGATTATGTTGGTTCTATTAATTTCTTGGTTTGATAGAGTGAGTTATGTATTTAGTATTTTATCATATGTACTAGGTGATTGCAGTGGCTAGATATCTATGCATTTCAATGAGATGGATCATTTACAATATAGAAATTCTTTCATTCCTATTTTTGGAGGTTATTAAGATACCTTCTATGATCAATTGATCAACTCTTTAGACTTAGTTTTCTCTACCTGGTCATGTTCTATATAGTGGAGGTTCTTTAGATCAACAATTTGTTAGTGTTTGGAGCTTAATGCTTTAGTGGTGTTCTTCATGATCATCCTTTTGTTCCTATCTTCTAGAATATTCTTTCCATCTCTTTTTGGAGTAGGGATTTTCCCATGTGATTTTATCTATTTCTTCTCTTTTTAGATATTTGGTCATGCTTGGGTACCTTACTAGGCCTTGTTATTGAGACCCAAATTTACTTTTAATAGTAGTTTCTAGGTTTTTAGTTACTACCTAAGTTTATCTTAAGGGGGGTGTTAGAGTAATAAGATATTGCCTTATTAATTAAATCATTTTGGTTTAATTATTAAGTCACTTATTATCTCTAGTTTACTTAAGCTATGTTTTGGGTATATAATAATTAATTATTTTATTAATTATTATCATGCAACCTAGGTTAGATTTCTATTAGAGTTTTGATCTCCTTTATAAGGATTGATCTCTTTGAAATTTATTGATTCACTTTTGATAATAGCGATTTCTCTTTTTTTCTCATCAAGAATGTCTCATCTATGGATTTGGGTATTCTAACCTCCATAGCTTTTTCTTCTCTCTTTCTATGATAGGTGTTTGCATAGAGGTGATTCTTGGGAGCTATGGGGTTGAGATTTCATCAACTTCAACATAATTTTCTATGTTATTTGATGGAAAACCCACATGGGAAGAATTTGTAGAGCATATAAAACAAGAACAGTACCTTGAGGATACATATGATAAAAAATATATGCAATGGAAATTACTCTGACATAAGAAAGACCAATTAGTTTAGGAGTATACCAACATATTTCATGGTCTCTCTACAAATGTTGAAGACTCAGAAAAACTTTGAGTTTTGAAGTATAAGAGTGGTCTTCATAGATACATGTAGACTAAAATGGATTTCTTGAATATAGAAACATTATCTAATGCTTTCAAATATGCATCAAAAATTGAGGAGAAGTTCAAAAAAAAAGGGAGGATGGAAAATCCAATGAACAATAAATGGAAAGGTGAAGGTAATAAGTCAATGGGAAAGCAAATTTCCATGTAACCATCAAATAAGACATGGAGGGTAAAGAAAATAGGGCAAGAATTAGGTGTGTGGTGTGAATTCCATACGAGTCACTCTCATAACACTAAAGATTGTACAATTATTAAGAATTTAATGATAGAAAACCATGAAGAATAAATTGAACTTGACATGAAAGATTTGGAAAAAAAAAGGATGATGAGAAAATCATTGAGGCTGACCCATATGCCACCATGGTCACTGCAAAGGTATTTTATCATGATGATGAAGAAAGATTATTCCATTCACAAATGTGGGTAGGAGGAAAAGCTTTGCATTATATTGTTGATAGTGGTAGTCAATAGAATTTGATATATTATGAGATATAAAGAGATTTAATCTAAAGATAACATCACACCCACAACCATATTTCATGGGGTGGGTAAGCCAAGGGCGAGATATTCAAGTAAACAAGCAATTTCATTTTTCATATTCCATAAAACCATTCAAATATGATGTGACCTATGATGTAGTTCCTCTTCATGTGTGTGATATTATATAGGGCAGCCATACATGTATCAACACCATGGAGTGTATAAGTCAAGGAAAAAAAGCATGACAATCAAATTAGGTGGACAAAAGTACCAAATTCTAGAGGTAAGTCCTACACACTCTACATCTTTGATTAGTAAAAAACAATGTAGAAGGTTAATAGTCCAAACTGGTACATTTTTGTTATTAGTGATCCATCCTAAGGAATAAAAGAAAAGTGTGTGTAATTCCTATTCCATGGTGTCCATCACAACAAAGCAACAAAGATAAATGGATCATATTTTAACAAAATATCAGAATGTGTTTGAGTTACCAGCGGGCATACCCTCACATTGCCAAGTTAGAAACTCTACTAATTTGATACCAGGAATCCCATTGCCTAATGAACCACTATATATGATATCAGTTCTAGAAAACAATGAGATAAATTGGCAAATACAAGAATTAATTCATAAAGGGCATATCCACCCAAGCGCATCTCCCCATGGTAGCCCAATTGTTTTTGTAAAGAAAAAGGATGGTACATGGAGGCTTTTTATTGATTAAAGATCATTGAATAAGATCACCATAAAAAATAGATACCCAATTTCTTAGATAGATGATCTCTTAGACCAACTTAGAGGGGCAAAATTCTTCACTTAAATTGACTTGAAATCTAGGTACCATCAAGTACTAATTGATCCAATAGATGTATGGAAGACTGCTTTTAAATCTAAAGAGAGACTATTTGAATGGTTAGTGATTCCTTTTGGTCTCATAATGCCCCATCCACATTTATGAGGATGATGGATGATGTTCTTAGGCTATTCATTGACTCATTTGTAGTTGGATATCTAGATGATATTCTAATTTTTAGTAAAACTTGGGAAGAATATCTGCAACATGTGGAATGGATACTTTCTACATCACAAGACCATGGACTTTATGCAAATAAAGAAATTTTTTATTCTAGTATGAAAAGTATTGGCCTATTCCAATGATTCTCATAGAGTTGTGTAGCTTCTTAGGGTTACCTAACTTTTATCACAAACTTGTGTTTGGGTTTTCACATTTATCTTGGCCTTTGAATAAGTCATTATAAGGAGGTATGAAAGTGAAATTAAAGTGGATAGGTTCTCAACAACAAGCATTTGAGGAGTTAAAACAAAGGTTATGTTTTGCACTAGTTTTATCCCTCCCTGATTTACAATAATCTTTTGAAATACAAGCTGATGCATCATAATATTCCTTGGGAGAAGCCTTCATGCAACATGGACATCTAGTTGCCTACCACAGTGAGAATTTTTTTGATATAGTGTTTAGATATCCCACCTATGAAAAAGAACTATATGCTATTGTTCAAGCTTGCAAGCAATGGAAATATTATATATTGGGAAAGGAGAATATCATCCACATAAATCACAAACCCCTTCAATTTTTACAAACACAAGGTAAATTACAAAATGATAGGCATTGAACGTGGTCAACTCATCTTCAAAAATTTCATCTCAAAATAAGAAAGGAAGCACCAATAAGGTAGAAGATTTTTTGAGTAGGTCTCCAATTATAGGAATAAGTTTGGTATTAGAATCATATGGGCACCAAATAATAAAAAAATTGGGGCCACTTGTATGGACATGATAATGATTTTTTGGATGTTTATACTCAACTTGTGGAAGGTAAACATGTGAATAATTTTTACTTGCAAAATGGAATGCTTTTCCACTTTGGCCAAATTTGTGTTCCTAAGGAAGAACGTAAGAAGTTAATATGGAAAGCTCACTACAATAAGGTTGCTAGTCATTTTGGAATAGATAAGACTACTACTATACTACAAAGATTATTTTACTAGCCAAAAATGAAAAATGATGTGATAAAATACATTCAAGCATGTACAACATGTGCCATTGCAAAGCCTATAAATTGTAGGTTGGGTTTATATTTACAACATCCTATCCCAGATAAACCTTAGCATTTTATTTTAATGGATTTTATGTCTAGTTTTGCTACCACTAAATATGGGTATGCTTGTCTATATGTTAAAGTTGATATATTCTCAAAAATGGAAATCTTGGTGGCTTGTAGAAAGGCAATCTCTATAGAAAAAATTGCAACTCTTTTTTGAGCATGTTTGAGTTCATTTTGAGCTACCAAAAAGTATTATTTTAGATAGGGATAGTCAGTTTCTTAGTAAACTTTGGTCTTCCTTATGGGTAATGATAGACACAAAACTAACAAAGTCTGCTGCTTTCTACCATTTAATACATGGTTAAACAAAGGCTGTTAATCAAATAATTATTCAAATCATGTGTATGTATCATGGAAAACATCCTCATACATGGGATGAGAGCCTTCCCTACATACAACGTAGATACAATAGGGAAATTAATAGTTCAATGGGCCATAGCCCATTTGAAGTTTGTCCTGGATATCAAATCTTAGCACAAATAAATATCTCTATTCTTGTTATGCAACCCAACTTGGTACCATGCTTGGATAAGGAGGAAAAAGAAATAAAGTTCATTGATATAATTCATTATTTGCAGTAGCAAGTTCATGAAATGTTGGAGCAGATCACTAAGAAGTATAATGGAGGTAGTATGAGCATCAAACTCCTTGTAATTTTTAGGTTGGGGATAGGGTATGGTTGCATTTCTAGAAGGAACACTTACAAGGGCCTCATAAGAAGCTTTTTCCTCATTGATATGGTCCCCTAAAGATTAGAAATAAATTTGGTGAAAATGCATTTGAACTCAACTTGCCTTGATTTTTGGGTGTTCACCCAGTCTTTAATGTAGAACTATTGAATCCATTTTTCCCTCCTAGATATTGAAGATGTTTATGAAGAAATTATTCATATAGAGTTGAAACTAGAAGATATCAATTCACTTAAAAGTGATCAAATTGCGGAGGTTGTCATGAAGAATTTGAGGAACTAGAAAATCTATTTGTACCATGTGGTAAAAGCAAAAAAAATTGTTCAACAGGGAAAATGGCTTACACATGAACAAATCTAGCTTCATTTTCCACATCTAATGCAAAGTGTGGATGAAATGGGGCCCATTTCCTCTCAAGGAGGAAGAATGATAAAAACATAGTCTAAAAAGATGCTAAGGATGTTCTCATAAGTAAAAATGGGGAAAATCCAAAATATAATTTTTTGGTATTTTCTATGTTATATTATTTTGTGTTTTCAGAGGCCTCTAGAGCATTTCCAAGCTTTGACAAGGCCAAGAAAATGTAGTTATGCTTAACACCTAAAACAATAAATGTAGAACTCTAGAAGATATTTCTAGAAATTCTAATAGTTCATGATTTTCAGTTACGAGGAGAAAGTTATGACTTCTAGAAGTGGACGTGAAATTTAATATAGATTTTTGTTGTTTTTTGATCTAATTAGGATCTAGGACAATTACAAAGGAATTCTTAACATAATTACATAAAGTTAATTCAAAGAATTATTTAGTGAATTAATATAAATTAAATGCTTAAAAGAACAAAGCATAATAAGGTAATGCTGAAAGAAAGAGAGAAGAGAGATAGAAGACAAAGGACAATTGATAATGAAGTTCATCCATGGGTCAGACTATGTCTCCAGGTCCTAATCTAATAGAAGGACCAATCTAATAAACTCTAAAATCAATTATAAGTGTTTACAAGGTTTTCCCTTCAAGCACAATAGCAAAATTATTCTCCAATGTGCAGGAACAATCAACAAGCCTTCAAGTTCATAATCTCCTTTTCATCCATTGGATGATTTTTCAAAGGACTAATGCCTCTTTTTATACATGAAATTAGCCATAATTAGGCTATAAACCCCAAAACTATAAAATCACTATTTAAAACACATAATCTCGTATTTAGATGACTTTTTTGCCATTTATATTTTATTAACTATGTATAGCACAATGGTGGCACTTTCTTTTGCACACCAAGTGGTTGGGGGTTCAACCCCCATGACTCAAAATTTACCTTAATTGGCACTTTTGTAACAAAATACATTTTGTTAAGTGTGACTGGTCCAACACAAGGGTAGGGTTAACTATTGCTAAATGAGGAATCATGGGTTCGAATCCCATGATGTATTATTTTTTGTTAAAATAAACTCTTATATGCTCATTTGAGGATCCATGTGTCATAGTTTGGATGTGCCACATGGTGCCACATAATTTTAAGGAAACTTGCCATGTCACCAAGTTGACTACGAGGATGACATCATGCTAATGTCACCATTATTTACCTTTTCCCTCCAATTTCAAATGAGTATAACTTTCACATATGATCTCCATTTTTGACAAAACAAATGTCATTGGAAAGCTTACGATGAGTTCTTTAATTTGAAATTCATTGTTGACCACTTTTGAGATGATCAATTTTCACCTTTTTATAGCCTCTGTTCTTAGTTTGACCAAACTTTGACCAATCATAATTTCATCATTTGAACTCTAATTTTTCTCGTTCAAGTTGCATTGGAGTCATAATTTTGAATAGTTTGTAATGATGATGATTCTTGGAGCATTGGGGACATTTCAATTTTAACTGATTTTTATCCCCCAGATCAAGCCTCCTCATTGAAGAGCTTTCAAACCTTTGAAAGTTTGATTACTTAAAAAGTAGGTGAGGGTATAGTTCCCTCACTTTACCAATATCCATCCATCTTGCCTTGCTTGGATGCATGCACTTTAATCCCACATGGATGTATTCAATTGGTCCTCTTTGTGAAGTCCTAATATTCTTGTCAAGGATAACATCTTCTAGAAATGTTGACATGTACTATGGTGAAAGATCATCAATGGATGGATCCTACATGTTTGTGTCTTCATCCAAGATCAGTAGAGGCTCATACAACTTTAGATTCTCAACATTGAAAATTGAGTAAATTTGCATGTATAGAGGAAATTAAGTGGAAGGCATTGGTACTAATCTTTTCTAAGATCTCAAAAGGACCATACCAGATAGGCTTGAGCTTCCTTCTTTCACCTTGCATTCTTTCCTTGGTGATATGTAACCAAACTCTATCACCAACTTAGAAATGATGATTGATGTGATGCTTATCATGGTGAGCCTTGTATTTTTCTTGGCTCTGCTCTAACTGTGCTTCTACTACCTAGTGTATTACTTGGACCTTCTGGATGAACTTTAAAGCTTTTTTTGCATTATGGCATCCATCTACACCAATGCCCTTCCCAAAAGAAAAATCCATTGGTTTCTTAGGAAAATAACTGAAGCAAGTCTCAAAAGTAGACCTCTTTGTAGAAGAGTGTGTAGCACGGTTGTAGGTATGTTGCACATAGTGAAGACTTTCATCCCACAACTTAGGATGCTTATTGTAGTAACCTCTGAGTAGATAAAAAACTGTCCTATTAACTACCTTTGTGTGTCTGTTGGTTTGTGGATGGAAGGCTATAATCTTCTTCATCTTGGTGTCCATGAGTCACCACAAAGATGACCAAAATTCCCCCAAGAATCGAGAATCTCAATCTAATACAATAGCATTAGGTAACCCAAAATGATCCCATACAAATTGAAAGTATAAATGAGTTGTTAGTTCAATAGTGGTTTTATTTTTACAAGGCATTAAAATACACATTTTTCTGAGCCGATCAACTACTACATACAAATAATCATGGCCCTTCTTAGATAGGTAAACCCCCCATAAAGTCCATAGATACACTTTCCCATAGATGGGATGGTATAGGTAATGGTGTGCACAAACCAAATTTCCTATTACTTGGTTTGCTAGTTGCACACATTGCACATCCTTTTATGTACTTAGTTACAATTTCTTGCATACAAGGCTAGTGACAATAATTTTGTAATTGAGCCAATGTCTTACTTACCCCAAAATGTCCTACAATCAAAGAGGTATGTGATTCGTAGATTACATGTGCCTATTCATCTTTAGGAATGCATAGTTTTCCCAAGTGGCACAAAAAATTATCCTGCACATAGTAATGTTTGTCTTCTACATGTTTACCCTAGATTAAAGCTATGTAGATATGCTTAAATTTCTCATCATTAGCATATTGTTTCTAAAAACTTTCATGAACCATAGAACTATTATTAAGGATTATCAAAGCATTCTTAACAAGAAACCTAGAGAGCATATCTGCTACTTTGTTATGGGCACCCTTCTTATAATTTATAACCAAATGAAATTGTTGTAGAAAACCCATCCACCTAAAGTGCCTACTTTTTTGTAACTTAGATTGTGAGTGTAAATATTGAAGTGGTTGGTGATCAATGTGGATTACAGTTTCTTTTCCCATTAAGTAGTGCTTCCATTTCTTAACACTTTGAACTAAAGCATAAAGTTCCTTATCGTAAGTGGAACAATTACTTACTACTCCTAAAAAAGTTTCAGAGTGATAGCAGACTAGCTTACCTCATTTCATTAATACATCTCCCATCGCAAACCCACTTGCATCTATCTCAATTTTGAATGGTTAATGTAAATTAGGTAGTCTAACAACTAGTGTAGTGCTCAAATTTTCCTTCAAATTATCAAAAGCCTTCTATTGCAGACCTCCCCATTGAAAAGTTGCCTTCATACTAGTTAATGCATGCAATGGTGATGCAATGTAAGAGAAGTTTGCAATGAACTTCCTCTAGTATTGAACTACACCTAAGAAGCTCATGAATTTTGTAACTGTACTTGGCTTAGGCCATTTTACAATGCATTCAACCTTCAAAGGGTCTAGTTTCAATTGATCATCCCCTATGGCATATCCTAAGTACACTAATGATGTCTTAGCAAATTTGCATTTTGATATCTTTACATAAAAATTTTCTTTTCTCAATACATCCAAGACCCTTTTTACATGAGTTACATGATCATCCCAAGAGTTGTTGAATACAAGGATATCGTCTAAATAGACTATGACAAAATCATCAATAAAGGGATGAAAGACATCATTCATGACTCTCATAAATGTAGCTAGTGCATTACAAATCCAAAAAGGCATGACGAACCACTCAAATAGCCCTTGTTTTGTCTTGAAAGAAGTTTTCTAGATGTCATTATCTGTAATTCAAATTTGATGATATCCACTATGCAAGTCTAACTTAGTGAAATAAATTGCATGTTTCAACTTATCAAGTAAAACATCTATTCTAGGAAGAGGATACCTCCTCTTTATCATTGTCTTATTCAGATCCCTGTAGTTAATGCACATTCTCCAAGTCTCATCTTTTTTTGGAACCAACACAATAGGATAACCACAAGGAGAAGTACTTGGATGAATAACTCCTTTCTCAACTAGCTCTTGAACCTACATTTTAATTTCTTCATTCTATAGATTTGATAAATGATACATGCCAATATTAGGAAGTGGCACATCTTACTGTAACTAAATTTTATGTTGAATCTCTCTCTTAGGAGGTAACTCTTTTAGTTCCTATAATAGATGATCATAAGAAGACATAATCTTGACCATTTCAAATTTATGATTAGGATCACACCCATTAAATGCCTTAGATGTTTCATCTTCTTTAGCTTTTACAAGCATTAACAAAAAATTATTACTAGAATTGACTAACCTTTTCATCTAATTAGCATTAAGTAATGCAAGATTAGTCTTTATCTTATGTGCTCATACAATGTATTTAGTCTTATCTTTGAAAAGATGATGTTTGTTCTCCACCTATAAAAGATAGCTTGTCGATCATATAGGTATGTACTCCCAAGCACAAGACCACAAATTTCTAAAGGGACTGCATCAACTTCTACCGCATCTACAATGTTTGCAATGATAGAAAATATCAATTTACATTACTTAGTTACTTGTAACTGTGCATTATTTGCAAACCCATCCAAGGTGATATGGTTTTGGATGAGGTGTTAGTCAATTTAAGCATTTTAACAACTTTTTCAAATATCAAATTAACTTGAGAACCCATATGAAACAAAGTATCAACCTTAGTATGTTTGATAACAACCCGAATATGAAATAATTCATTCCTTTTCTTATCATTCTTAGGAGAAGATTCTTTACTTGTACTTCACTTATATTTAAAGAATCTATAGCTGATGAAAGAGACATATGTTTTCCTTTACATTCGATCCTAGTAGCGACAATCTTTTTCTCATCTCCATAGTTAGATCCAAGATGTTGTTGAATTACAACAACAATCTTTTATTTGCCTTTGTCTCTACCATATCACTTTGGCCTCTTTTCTAGATGTATCTTTTAGCATTTAGAATCATCATGCCCTTCTTTCTTGCAATGTGAGCATGTAGGTTTTTCACCCTCTTTCTTGACTGTAGCTATCTTTTTCCCCTTCCCTTTGTCTTTAGATTTATCTTGTAATGCCCTGCTTGGAGATCCTTAGAAATAAGGATGAAATACAAGCCAAGAATTTTTTTTTTTACAAGTATGAATGCACATGAAAAAATCATATAGGGATCACAACAATCACAACGAAAGACTTCACCACAATCCCAACAACCAATGAATCTACAAATGCCACTACCAAACTAACACACACAAACAAAGCCAACAATGACAAATGCACATGATGAGGGCTCAAGAAATGACCACTCATCAGCAAAACACCAAGTTGGGGTAGAATGCAGAAACTTAAAATTTGGCTAAGCCTGAAATCCTGAAGCCCTGAAAATTGGCTAAGTCTGGATTTCTGAAGCCCTAAAATTTCCTAGAATCTTTAACTTATCTCCCAGAGGTCTAAAACCTATCTCAAAAGATTTGTTGCATATATTATAATATATCTTAAGTATAATAAATTAAATATATGTCAACTTATACTTAAATGTTATATTTTAAACCCCAAGAGATTGACTATAGAAACACACACAATGGAAAACTAAAAGCAACACCAAGGGATTGAAGAACACCGAAGAGGGTACCCTGAACCATCCCTAAAAAGTTTTGATCAGATCAAAAAGTGCCCACTGCCCACCCGTGCAGGTTTCATAAAAGTTGTGCGACACTTTATCAACACTATGCGATACTTTACCAGTGTCATGTGATATTTCTCCAGAAGGAGGGTGACACAATCAGGGGTCAGGTGATACTTCTCCAAAGGGCATGCAATATTAAAAGCGTATCATATGACATTTCTTCTGAGGGTGTGCAATACTTTAAAGTATCGTAAAACATTTCTCAAATGGGCATGCGACACTATATTGTATCACACCATGCTAACACATGGTTGCCTAGGGAAAAAGAAAGAAAACTCTAAGGACAAACAACAAGCTAAAACATAGATAAAAACTTCCACACCGAGGAGTACTGGATCCACATAGATCGAGGAGTGAACACTCGAGTGCATAATCAACAAGATGCCAAGATCAAGAAGGAGACACATCTATCCATCTAAAAACTACAACAGAAATGAACCTATTGAAAGCAACATCACAGTGAACATAAGCAAAATCACAATGTACAGAGATAATATCACAATTAAAAAACAACCAAATTAAGATGCAGTTCCTCCCAACCATCAATAACATCATAAGACCATCATGGATCCTAGCCATCCCCTGTGCGTGACATCCCAAGCCACCAACCAAATTTTCAGTACTATCGTAATAGGGACGTCACTACTAAAACATGCATCAATATATGCATAAGGAATCTAACATGCTAGTAGAAAAGCATAAGATAATCCTACAGTAGATATGCATAAGGAATCTAACATGCTAGTAGAAAAGCATAAGATAATCCTACAGTAGATAACATCACCTATCACATGCTAAATAACAATAAGCAATAGATATGCTACTACAACAATTCACATCATCTAATCATATGCTAAACATCATAATATGGGAATGTGTCAAGTAAACTAACATCATCTAAACATGATATCCAAAAATTCCAATGAAAGCATGAATCACAAGAAAGCATACTTCAAAACCCAAAGTATCAAGTGAAAACATCTAGCAATGGTCGCACTAGGACAAAAGACCATCTCTATACATCGGTCCCTAGTAGTGGTGAAGGTAGCTATGCCTCCCAACCACATGGAACCCATAGGTCCACACCCGCCATGCTAATGGAGATAATGATCCAACCACAAACACACATAAAGCACAACATCCAAGGCTAACACTCATGCCAGATAGTATGATGGCTGCAACCAAGAACCTAAGACAATGCAAGGAGTACAAGTCTTGGTTAGACACTCAATAGGCTACTAAGTGTACACTCGAAAGTGTCTCACTCTAAACCCTTCTATCCAAACGATTCCATGAGTTTGGAATGCTTAGATGCCGGCTTAGAGCTCCCTATCCACGGAGTGCAAGAGAGTGTATTTCAAGTTCAAGGGCTCTCAGATGAGCCTTAGAGATACTCTTCTTGCTAGTAAACCATGCAATGGGAGGTTCCAAAGACAAGATACAAGAATGTAAATGTCCCAAGGAGTTCCTCAAGGATGCAATGCAAATGAAGATTAAGCTAGAATGAGAATGTCAAATGTAGCTATGCTAGAATATGAATGAGAGTGTTACAATCCAAATATTAAGCTATGTGAGAGATTATTGCAAAATAGAAGCTAAACTAACATGCAACATGAATCTAAGCTAAAATGCTATGGTATGAGAGAATATAGACAAGAAATAGAAGTTCTCCACAAAGCTCCAAAGAAACCTATTAAAAAACCTGCAGCATAACAATATTCAAAATGAGGATTGGATTGAGGGGGAAAGCTCTCTCCCTTTTAAAGATGTATGGATGGTAGAGATCAAGATGAAGATGGTGGATGATCAACGGTGGAATTTGAAAAGAGGAGTGATCCATGTGCACACACAAATCAACTAATAGAATATAAGTTGACTTGTCATATAAGACAAAAGTCACAAAGCCTTTTCTTTTAATTGCAAAATAGAAAAAAGACTTTATGTGTGCACTTTAAGTGGGTTAGAAGAATGGGGTCTTTTATTTAATTAAAAGGGGACATGTTCTTTTAATCAAATAATGAACTTAGGATAGCATAGTCAAACTATAGGTTATAATCAAATAAATTGATTATTAGCAATTTGGTCTAGGTAAATGATTAAATTAATTTAGCCAAAATGCTGAGAAGGGGGCTAATAGTCTACATGACCATTTTTAGGTGATTACATTTGCCCCTCTTTGACTAATGCGTGATCGATCTGGGAACACATTATGTCAAAGAAAATTGAAACCAAGTAGGCGATGATAGATATAGATATCTGATTTTGAAGAACAAAATGTAGAAAAAGATAGCAAGTCCTGAATGTACAGCCTGATAGTGATAGTACTGAACACTAGGAAAAGATGATGTCAGAGTTCAAGAAGAATGCTAACACTTAGAAAAGTGAATAGAGTGAGAGCAAGTGAGAAGATCAAACAAATGCTCCTAAGCAGTGATAGAGTATTTTTGCCCCCTCGGGATCGAAATTGAAATGAGGTAAGGGGATGCAAAAATTGGCTAGAAATGAGAAAAATAGAATATAGCAATGTCCAAGATGACAGATAGATGATTAGAACCCAAGAATGACTATAAGAAACTGATAAAATGCCCCAGTTTGACTAGAGTTGACCTTGAAGGATATAGCATAAAATTAGGTCAAATCTAGTAGAAAGATGATTTAGATGTGAAACAGTGAATTGAAGTATGGAAATGATGAAGACATGAATAAATGAAGATGCCCCAGTGATGATTCGGAGATTAGACCTCAAAAGGTCAGCTAACTGCTTAGAAGAAAGTAGAATTTTAAAAGACAATTTTGACCATCAAGATGAACTCGAATTTGGATTTCGATCCCGAAAATGAATCTAGGACATCAAAATTATTTAAGAGGTCAAAACTTTATATAATGTGATGATAAGATAGAAAAGAGATGAAGCGAAAGATTAAGAAGGTGAAAAGACATGAACAAGAAGAAAGTAAAGAAATATATGAAAGGAGTTTGCTGATATGTCCATAGAAAGATGAAGAGAGAGCTCTCCCCATATGCAAGAATGCAAGACTAAGCTAGAAAATGAACCTAAAATGCAAGCTAACATGCAAAGTGGTTTACCAGCAAGAAGTGCATAACATTTAGACTCTTAATTTCATCATTGAGCATTTATTAGGGACATCATGAGATCATACAACCATCACTAGTATAACTATGAGGATATGAATATGATCGATATTAGATAGGTATGTGGAAATCCAATCTAAGCATCAGAGACATGTAAGTCAAAATAACTACGTGATTAGATTCCCTAAGTTTAATTTAGCAAGATTACACCTATATCAAGGCATAAGCGCTAGGATAAACCCTGAGTGTGGTCTTGCAAAATAGTCAAGGATGATACATTTGTAAGTCAATGTGTTGAATAGGACCAACATAAATTCTTACAACACTATAGACAAACAAAAGTATACCCACAAGCAAAAATCAAGAAAATATGTCCCATGCCCCCAGTCTTCTAGTCAATGACATCCTTGAGAGACTATTAGGGAGGTAACACATGGAAAAGAAATCATCATAGACAACACAGAAAGTAGATAAATATCAACATAGCTCAGTTGTTTAAGTGTTAAAGTGCATGTGTGCAAGTCACTTGGCCATTTTCTTCAAGACTTGATTTTGATAGTGAGAAATATCGCGACATCGAAGACCGTAGGTAGACTATCTAAAAAGTGTTAAAAAACACTTGATGTCAAGGTGGGGGAAGTGTTGAGAAACAGTATTTTGTGAGTTGTCCAAGAAACCCTAATGCACAAGAATACCTCAATAGGCTAAGCAGTTGTGCCCCTGAGATGAGGACAAGAAACAATTCCAAGCCAGGAAATGTGTAGCGAAGTGGATGATTGAGACTGATAGACATAGGTGCGAGGGTTTCAAGTAGTGCATGTTTCCAGGTTTTCACCACTTTGACAGATTTTTTCAGGACTTTTTTTTCAATTTTTTTGTATTTTTGAATTTTTTGATTTTTTTGGTGATACATCAAAGTGCCTATTGCTAGGTTTTCACTAAGATGATCATTTTTTCAAGTCATTTTTTGATTTTTAGGATTTTTTTCAAGATCATATATGATTTTTTGGATTTTTTAGAAGGTTTTAGAGATCACTAGTTCTTAAGAAAGATCACATCATTTTCTCCCAATGTCTAGCAAGGTATAGAACACGATGGAGAAACAAGCTAGTGGATAAGCAGAGATGGATAAGAAATGAGTATGAAGCAAGTAAAAGTGATCCTCAAGGACTGAATCCTCAAGAGTACCCAAGCTAGGGAAAGAGGTGAAATAGTCATATGAAGCATATTTTGGATAAGCAATGGAAGTAATGAGAATGATAGCATGTAGGATAAGAAATGAAGCCAACAAGTGAGATAGCATGAAGTGTATAATCCAAAAGAGTATCCATGTCAAGAGACCTATGAGAACCATGTTTCATTTATTATGATCAAGACCAAGGGGTCAACTAGATAGTATAGCAATGGGATAGAGCAATAAGAATAAAGCTCAAGACAGAGGCTATGAGTGAATGGGAGATCACAATAGAAAATCTGGTGGATAAGATAGCCAATATGCAAAGATAGCTCAACATTGTCAAGATCAAAGAGAGAAGAGGGGATAGATGGATGATGGATGAATTACGCATGATGCCTGTTTGTCAGGTTTTCATCATGGTACTTATCCAAGGTGCCACAAGAAGTAGTTTTCACCATAGGATGGATTTATTTCTCTTTACTTTTGCTACCAAGGTGCCACAAGAAGTGGTTTTCACCGAGGCACGTTTTCATTTTTTTCTATTTTTTTCTTTTTCTTTTTTTGAATTTTTAGAAAGAGCTCAAGCTTTTTGAATTAGATAATGCTCCTATAGAAAAGATAAGTCATGATAAGCCAAGACCATAGAAAGGTATGCTCAAAGATGTTGATAGGGTGATGAAAGAGAAATGGTAGTAGGAAGAGTATATGGAGGATAAGAGTTCATGTATAGAAAGTTAGTGTAAGCTTTAGAGGATTTCATGAGGGTAGTTGAAATATTGGACAAGATCAACATTAACGCACACCTTGAAGGGTATTGGAACAATGGAGGAATCATAGATGGAGTAGCTTGAGGTTTAGATGTATGAGGTGGTAGAAGAGATTTGGAAAAAAGTGGAGTTGAAGGATTTGAAATAGTTTTAGGAAGATGTTTGGAAGAAGATGAAGTGGAAGCCTTTGGAAGCTTGAATGACAACTTTGATTTGTTTTCAATATTCAAGCCTTTCAAAAGAGACTTGGGAATCCATATAGCTTTAGATTTTTCTTTTTCTTTGGATGCTTGAGATTGCATTTCTTCAATGATGGATTTAGGAACCCACATTTTTTTTTGATTTAGCTCTCTTAATAGTGGACCTTTGCGGTCTCTTTTGTGCATTCTCTTTCTTAGCATTCATATGTCGATTAGATGGGACATAGTGATCTTTCTTTTTTAATGGATTCTTATGTTTAATCTCACTTCCAAAGGACTTGGGATTTGTGGATGAATAAGGATGATATGACTGGTTTAGATGTATAGATGGGTGAAAATTCATCAAGGATGAGTGTCTTTGTTGATCTTGAGGTAATATAGAAGAGCTAGGGAATGAGCTATGAGTAAATGTAGGAGATGGAGGAACATAGGGCCCCAATATGGATGGAAGGTTTGAAGGCTTTAGCTTTGATGGATAAGGACCAAGGATAGACTTAGGAGATGCAAATGGATGGTTAAAAGGGACATCAACATCTTTAGAGTGAGCAACGTGGTCAAAGCCATCAATAGACTCATGAGTAGCTTTGACAGGAGCAACATTTTTAATAGGAGCACTTGAAGCTTGAACAAAATTTTGAAGTGGATATGGAGAAGTAGAACACGAGGGGATGCTTCGATCTTGACAAGTAGCTTTGGATAGCATATGAAGAGAACTTTTCTCATAATTTTCAGTAAGCTCAAGGGAGATAATGGAAGTGCTATCTTCATCATACTTAGGAGGTGGACAAGTTATAAGATATGGAGGGGAAAAATCATGAAAGAGATGAAAGGGTGCTTGATCTTGATCTTTCTTGACATTTATAGCTTTTTCTTTTTGAGAGTCCTCTTGACATGGAGCCACTTCTAAGGACAAGGGAGAATGAAGAGTGAATGGAGTAGTGCTTGGATTAGGCATAGTAGTGCATGAAGGTTGAGGATGTTTAGGATTAGTAGCATGAAAAAGGTTTGCAGCCAAGTGAAGGTTAGCTTGAGTTTCTTTTAGAGGTAGCCCTTGAGGATACACATAGTCAATGTGGAAAGCATTAGGTTCTTTATTTGATGGAGGCATGTTGGAAAGATTTGAAGTGTTGGGAGATGCATGAGTGTTGGAAGAAGTGGAAGATGTAATGGAGCCACTACTAGACATAGGTTCATCAATGTAATCTTGCTCAAGAAAAGTATCCTCATTGCATGAATTATTAGAGGTATCAATAATTCCATTATCAATAAGATCTTGGATTTTATGTTTTAGCTCAATGCAATCTGAAGTAGCATGGTCATTAGATCGATGATAGGTACAATAGGTATCCAAGAATGGATTTCCATATGAGCTAGACTTAGGCAACATGATGAGCTTAGTTTCAAGAAGTGTTTGCAAAATGTCATCATAAGAATGTTCCAAGGGAGCAAAAGTTCTATCAAAATTATGTCTAGAATCCTTTTGTTGTTTCTCATGTGAATGGTATGCATCCATGTTTTCATCATTATCTTCGTCAAAGATAGGTCCATCATGAAATTTTGGCATAGGATCAAGTGCTTGTTCTCTACAAAGGTCTTTAGATCTAGAAGATGAAGACATTTGATGTCTTGAAGTAGAGCATGTAGACCTAGAAGAAGAGGATGAGCTCAAAGAAGGTGACTCACATGCATGTAAAGACCTTAAGGAAGATTCATGTAATTTTGCAATCTTCTCCTCTAACCTTTTCTCCAGTTTAGACTTCATTTTTGTCATGCGCTTAGAGAGATGAAGGTAAGAAAGATCATTTGTCGCTTCTAGTACTTTGTATTGCACATATAGGTCTTGAAACTCTTTAGTGACATGGAGGATATCATGATCATCTAGATTTTGTTGAAGTTTGGTAGCACAAGGTTTAGATCCCATAGTTTTAGATGCAAAGCCAAGCATAAAAGAGCCTAGAGGATAACTTGATGTTGAAACTATAGGAGGTAGAGTGTTCACTTGTCAAGATAGTAGAGAGAGATTAAAGCGACTTGTCAAAAAATATGTCCAAGAAACTTACGACATGAATGACTCAAGTCAATAGCTAGGCAAGATGCCCAAATAGCCAAATAGATAGAGCAAGCAGGGTGACAAGTGAACAACTTTCCCAACCCAAGAGTGTAGTCAAGAAATCAAGGTAACCATTTTAGTAAAAGGATAACTAGCAAACATGCATAGACCATGAAGATAGAAAGACCAAGAGAACCAAGACCAAAGAGTCTTTTTAAGCATGTTCAAGCACTAGAGACATATAAAAGAAAAGTCAAATGATGAGACTCCTCTTAGCAAGCAACACAAGAAAATGTTTGCACTTGATGTTTTGACTTGGTTGACAAAGTTTGACAATAGTTGATAGCATTGCAAGTTTGATGTTCAAAAGCAATTTCTTTCCAAGCAAGATAGTGACACATGGAGTATTCTTCAAACAATCAAGCAAGGGACAAAGCAACCTTGCATGATACAAGCATATGTGACGTCTCAAAAGAATTCCCTAGAATTATCATCATGTGTATGTTCAAAAGATTTTTACAGGTATAGCACATTCGAGAACACATAAAGCAATATCTACCTAAAGGGCATGGTTCATTACTCAACAACTTGGCCCACACTTGATGCTCCTTCGCCTCACACCAAGTGCTTGCCCACAAGAGATATTGGCTTTGTCATGAAAATGCCATAAGCATAACCAAGGGAACACATATGGTGAGTGTAAATCTTGGGGTGATCCGGGTAGTCCACTAGGATCGATCCTTGCACCAAGAAGTTGAGCGGCTAAAAAAAAAGGTAGTTACTAACTTAGAGTTTTTAGATCGGGCTTCCATTCATAGTGTTCCTCTTGCTCCCAATTACGGGACACCTCACCTTGCGATGAGTAACCGATCTCGCGATCACAAGAGTACCTTAAGCATTCTTGCCTAGTGATCTCCCTATGGTCGAAATTCCATAAGCAATCACACTAGGTGAAGACAAACACTACGTCTACCAAAGTTTTGTGTCCTTGGTAGCCTTGAGTTTATAGTGGGTTGGAAGAGCCAGGTAATCGGCTTGTCCCCACTTGGGTCGTTCCTCTCAGGTTGTCTGAGAGCAGGCCCTCTAAAGGATTCTAACTACACAAAGAGTGGATCAACTTTCGAAAGTCAAGATTTCTGATTCACCACAAGGGTGAAGAGCATACTCTCCTATTCCAATTGTTTTCTCCCAAACATGCCAAGAAGATTCAATTGCCTCTTACTCTTGAAACCAAATGGTAAGTCAAGATTTCTGATTCACCACAAAGGTGAAGAGCATACTCTCCTATCACCAAAAGATTCCAATTGTAAGTTTTAATGTGCCTAAAAATAAACAACTAGTATATGCCGCACACGAAAACTAAAAAACAAGAAATTTTGAGTTTTTATGCTTTGGGCAGCCCTGCAAACAATGTTAGTAGCCCTTGTGCATTTGAAGCTTTGACATGCGTTCTTTTTATGCAATGTTTCAATTTTTTTTTTTCACAAGGATGGCAACCTGAAATCACAACTTGTTAGCAACAAAAATTAGTGTGAAATAACATAAAAATCTGCAATAAAAAGTGGTGAGTTGCTTCAAAAATCTAATTTATCCTCCAACCAAGTACATGCAAAGAAAGTGCAAGTTAATCACAAATGCTTTCATTTTTACTCTTTGGTTTTGACCTAGTCAACAAGATTGAAATTTTTTGCTATGATTTCGTATCCAAAAATGAAAATGAAAAAAAAGAGACCCCTATTAAAAATTAGAGAGCTTTCCAAAAATGCAAGAAATTTTAAAAAATCTCTTCATTTGCTCCCTAGAGATTGATTTTGTCAAAACAGGCCAAATTTATCAAATCGAATTTTTTATCCTTAATACGATCTCAAAATTAAAAAAAAAAAGAAAGAACCCCTATTAGAATTCAAAAATATTTCTGAAAATGTAAGTTTTTCCAAAAAATGCGCTGATTTACGATCAAAAACGACTTTTTATGAAAAATAAAGAAAATATCATAACTTCCGAAAATCATGTCAAAATGCTCTGAAAATTGGACTGAGACATTTTGAGAATATACCTAACCTGCAAACAAAATTTCAGAACCAAACTCTAAGCGGTTTAAAAGATATGATCAAATCTTTAAACCAACTAAGTTTTTGGCCTTCAAACTAATTTACTTATGGCTTGGCCTTAAAACCAAAGTGAAAATTTTACAAAAGCATTTGATTAGACCCAATATGCTGCTGTAAAAAACCAGAGATAAGAAATGAAAGCAAATGGAGCTGAAAATTTGATTCAAGCCCCACGGTGGGCGCCAAAAATGTACACTCGAAAGTGTCCCACTCTAAACCCTTCTATCCAAACGATTCCATGAGTTGGAATGCTGGGATGCCGGCTTAGAGCTCCCTATCCACGGAGTGCAAGAGAGTGTATTTCAAGTTCAAGGGCTCTCAGATGAGCCTTAGAGATACTCTTCTTGCTAGTAAACCATGCAATGGGAGGTTCCAAAGACAAGATACAAGAATGTAAATGTCCCAAGGAGTTCCTCAAGGATGCAATGCAAATGAAGATTAAGCTAGAATGAGAATGTCAAATGCAGCTATGCTAGAATATGAATGAGAGTGTTATAATCCAAATATTAAGCTATGTGAGAGATTATTGCAAAATAGAAGCTAAACTAACATGCAACATGAATCTAAGCTAAAATGCTATGGTATGAGAGAATGTAGACAAGAAATAGAAGTTCTCCACAAAGCTCCAAAGAAACCTATTAAAAAACTTGCAGCATAACAATATTCAAAATGAGGATTGGATTGAGGGGGAAAGCTCTCTCCCTTTTAAAGATGTATGGATGGTAGAGATCAAGATGAAGATGGTGGATGATCAACGGTGGAATTTGAAAAGAGGAGTGATCCATGTGCACACACAAATCAACTAATAGAATATAAGTTGACTTGTCATATAAGACAAAAGTCACAAAGCCTTTTCTTTTAATTGCAAAATAGAAAAAAGACTTTATGTGTGCACTTTAAGTGGGTTAGAAGAATGGGGTCTTTTATTTAATTAAAAGGGGACATGTTCTTTTAATCAAATAATGAACTTAGGATAGCATAGTCAAACTATAGGTTATAATCAAATAAATTGATTATTAGCAATTTGGTCTAGGTAAATGATTAAATTAATTTAGCCAAAATGCTGAGAAGGGGGCTAATAGTCTACATGACCATTTTTAGGTGATTACACTAAGTAGGGGCTAACATCATGGAGAGTCGCTTGGCATCAAAAATCCCAAGCTTGGATCGTGTGTCCTCAAACTTGAATGGATGCTCATACATTGTGTCCTCAAACTTAATTGGGTGCTCACACATTTTATTATCTTAAATTTTATTACCATTCACACATTTTCTTTAACTATCACTTATTTAAAACTTCCTTTTCCAACCCTATGGGACTGAGGTCACGAGGTTGCAAGATAGAAGCCCCCTCCATATGCTACCCTACCCTACCCATGCTCATCCTACGACAAGTGCCCATGGGTATGCATACTCCCATCCCAACCCCAATGATCATAACTTCCAGAAGTACCACAAAAGATCGAGCCTCGCAAGTCACCTGACAAATGTACATGCACATACTTGTATGTGGCGCACCACCATCATAAAGATCATAACACAATTATAGGATGAAAACAAAATGCAAAACAAAAGACCCAAGCAAAAGCAACTCAAGAGGATGGATTCTACACGAATCCCAAAGCCAATAAAATCATACATCATAAAATCACTCAACTGTCAATATGAGAGTATGGATTCTACACGAATCCCAATGATGTAACAAGACCAAACATCATGAACTCACTCAACCGGCCTCAATCCAAGAGTATGGTTTCTACACGAATCCTCGCACTCATGACACAAAAGAAAAGGTCTAAAAGAGATAATAACACCAGGTATAAAATTACTCAGCTAAACACGTTAGGAGTATTAGATGCAATACACATCCCAATGCAACATAAAAGTGCAATAGTGGTTTGACTAATATCCAAATGGATCATCCAGGTCCATGACCCACATTGTGCTGAGAAAACTCGAGAAAATAGGTCAGCACGCAAAATGAGGTAAAAACTCAAAATTTTGGAAAAACTAGAAAATTTATACCCATTTGGTCTTTGGGCACAAAAACCTCAAAAATCCAAAAATAATCAAATTCGGACACCATATGCAAAAATGGCTAGCATAATGGCGTAAAACCCCAAACCCTCATCTCAAAAAATAAGGAAATGTTCATACCTACCCAACCAGGTAGAACTAACATACAAAAATAGAGGGGAACACTAGTTCTCAGCCTCCAAACAAATGGCGACCAAGAAAAGAAGTAGAAATGGAGCAGAAACAATAAAGCAGAGAAGCCCTACCTCATAGCCAAAAGGGAAAAATGGGAATTTGAACCATAAAATAAATATCTCGCAAAAGTAGCTAAAAAGTACAACAATTGAAGGTTTCTCCAAGCTGGATCCAATGAGCCCAACCTTGCGAAGATCCCACACCCATAGCTCTCACAATGAACAAAACAATAAATCCTCATGAAGAGGATTTTGGGTTTTACTCTCCAACTTTCTAATTCAAAAGTGAGAAGTGAGGAATTAAATTTCTTTTTGGATATTTATTCACTTTTCGAGTGAATAATTGATTAGGGCAAACAATTAGCCAACCTAGTTAAACCCCGAATCAACCCAAATAAAAATATGTTATTCATATAAATAAGAATTCATCTATGGTGAAGCTGCCAAAATAAAACAATTTAAAAAGACCCGAAAACCCAAAACATAGAAATCTCCTTAACAACTTTCGTGACAATGCGAAACTCTAAATGCACAGACACGCTCACTGGTCAAATCACATAATGCAAATGAGTTTGGATTTAATAATCATTGAAAGGTTTAAATTAAATATTTAATTAAGGATATGTCAACCATACCAAGAAAAAATTGGTAAAATATAAAAGGCGGAATCACTAACTCCATGTGCTACTGCCAAGGATATAAATCTTGCACACTAAACAACATGATCAAGTGCAATTGCATATAATAACATAGCCGAAGCAATAAATGCATTAAATCACCTAATTTAAGAATTTATTAATTTATATTAAAATAATCTATTTACATCACTCACATTCGCATAACACATACAATGTAAGAATTAGGTAAATAACCATAGCATTAAATCCATCACATAACATAATCGCAGGTATGTCCAAATACCAAATAACCAGATATCATCATAAAACACACTATCATCTCAAAATGGCATTGTCATGCAATATGATCAACTAAACAACATAGTAGTCTAAAATCTATGATACTGAAATCAAAGTATAACACCTTACCCTCAAGTCGTCTCAAATGTAAAATATCACATAAGTAATAGATATCTCACAAATCAAAATATAACAAGGTAAATGTCTACAACACAAAACCAAAGAATGCAACATGAACAATCCATTTATAATTACTTAAGCATTAAATAATGATTGTTTAAAGAATCAACTAAAGGCACTTAAAACACATAAGCAAACATAGTCATAAACATGACTAATCACTGCTACAAGAACCTAGTCTAGTGTAGCATGGTAAAAAGTACACAATACAATCTTTGCACACATCTCAAGGTAATCACAGAACAACCTCATGATACCACATCAATCTTGGTAACCACTGGGACAAACCTTAGTGAACCAAAAATCACATCATAATCTCATAAATTAATCAAAGCATAAACAAAGCAATTGATATAGAAACATAAATCCAAACACCTCATCAGTGTAGACCACTCATGGTCACAATCATGACCCATCACAACAAAAGATTAGCAAGGTTGCATCCATAAGGATGACTTACAAAAGTCAAATGGGAGAGGCACTACATATCTTCAAAATTAGATGGCTTCTTATCAACCTTATCAATGAAAGTACCCTTACCCCTTGACTCTAAATGTGTAGCCTATATACATACTTCATCCAAATTGCATGGATTCAAAACAAAAATAGAATATCTAAGGTAAGAATGAAGACCACCTATGTACTTGAGTAAAGTATCGTTGGTGTACAATGAAACATTTAGAGAAATATCCTTTTTATAAAATTCATGGGTGTACTCTTGGGTAGTCTGACCCTTCCCTTGCCTAAAATTTTTCCAGTTCATCATTAACTACTGCATATGGCCTAGGGGTAGAATTGCTTCTTTAAAGAACCAACAAATTCTGACCAAGACAATTTGAAATTACCATGCTATGAAGTTTCATCATGAGTCCTACCCTCCCACCAAGTTAGAGCTACACCACCTAATTGAAGAGTGGCTGACTGAATTCTATCAACACGATCTACAAGGTTTTGAACTCTATAGTAGACTTCTACTTGTTGAAACTAGTCATCTAATTTCTTAGCATTTAACTCACCATAATACTTTGGCAAGTCAAACTTTACATCCAACTTGATTTGAGGCTTATGTACACCCTTAAAAATAATAGAAGACTCAGAATGGGTAGAAGAAGGAGAAGAGGGAGGTGTGTTTGGAGGATCATGATCACCTCTTTTCTTTTTCCCTTTGTCCTTCTGAGTTTCACATCTTTGCATCTTTTATTCTCTTTCCTATAGAAAAAATTCTACCATTGTCTACAAATTTTGAAGTCTTTTGGATACTCTTATCTTGAAAAACTTGTCCACCACCTTTGTCTACCATTTGTGATAATGTTTTAGTCTTTCATTTTTTTATCTCAGGATTGTATTCCTCATGCTTTCCTTTGCCTTTCTCAGTCCTAGATCTTGTTAGCATTCAAATATGCAATACAAGTTTTAATCACCTAAAAATGGTCATCTAGACTATTAGCCCCTTTCTCAGCATTTTGGCTAAATTAATTTAATCATTTACCTAGACCAAATTGCTAATAATCAATTTATTTGATTATAACCTATAGTTTGACTATGCTATCCCAAGTTCATTATTTGATTAAAATAACATGTCCCCTTTTAATTAAATAAAAGACCCCATTCTTCTAACCCACTTAAAGTGCACACATAAAGTCCTTTTTCTATTTTTCAATTAAAAGAAAAGGCTTGTGAGACTTTTGTCTTATGTGACAAGTCAACTTATATTCTATTGGTTGACTTGTGTGTGCACATGGATCACTCCTCTTTTCAAATTCTACCATTGATCATCCACCATCTTCATCTTGATCTCGACCATCCATACGACTTTAAAAGGGAGAGAGCTTTCCCCCTCAAAGGATCCATCTTTTGAGTATTGTTATGCTACAAGTTTTCTAACAAGTTTCTTTGGAGCTTTGTGGAGAACTTCTATTTCTTATCTACATTCTCTCATACCATGGCATTTTAACTTAGATTCATGTTGCATTTTAGTTTAACTTCTATTTTTCAATAATCTCTCACATAGCTTAATATTTGGATTGTAACACTCTCATACATGTTTTTAGCATAGCTGCATTTTGCATTCTTAGCTTAGCTTAGTTTCCATACTTGCATTGCATTCTTTAAGAACTTCTTGAGACATTTTCATTCTTGCATCTTGTCTTTGGAACCTCCCATTGCATGGTTTACTAGTAAGAAGAGTATTCCTAAGGCTCAGTTGAGAGCCCTTGAACTTGAAATATACTCTCTTGCACTCCGTGGATAGGGAGCTCTAAGCCGGCATTGGAGTTTTCCAATCTATGAAGAACCTTAGATAGAATGGTGTAGAGAAGTGCACCTTTTCAAGTGTACATTCATGGATAAATCCTCTTTTCAAATTCCACCATTGATCATCGACCATCTTCATCTTGATCTCTACCACCCGTATGACTTTAAAAGGGAGAGAGCTTTCCCCCTCAAAGGATCCATCTTTTGAGTATTATTATGCTGCAAGTTTTCTAATAGGTTTCTTTGGAGCTTTGTGAAGAACTTCTATTTCTTATCTACATTCTCTCATACCATGGCATTTTAGCTTAGATTCATGTTACATGTTAGTTTAACTTCTATTTTGAAATAATCTCTCACATAGCTTAATATTTGGATTGTAACACTCTCATACATGTTTTACCATAGCTGCATTTTGCATTCTCATCTTATCTTAGTTTCCATACTTGCATTGCATTCTTGAAGAACTCCTTGAGACATTTGCATTCTTGCATTTTGTCTTTGGAACCTCCCATTGCATGGTTTACTAGCAAGAAGAGTATTCCTAAGGCTCAGCTAAGAGCCCTTGAATTTCAAATATACTCTCTTGCACTCTGTCGATAGGGAGCTCTAAGCCGGCATCCAAGCATTCCAAACTCATGGAATCGTTTGGATAGAAGGGTTTAGAGTGGGACACAATTCGAGTGTACATTTTTGGCGCCCACCGTGGGGCTTGAATCAAGTTTCTAGCTCCATTTGCTTTTATTTTTTATTTATAATTTTTTTATAGTAGCATACTGGATCTAATCAAGTACTTTTGTAGAATTATCACTTTGATTTTAAGGCCAACCCATAAGGAGATTGGTTTGAAGGCCAAAAATCTAGTTGGTTTAAAGATCTGATCATATCTTTTAAACCGCTTTTATTTTGATTCTGAAATTTTTTTTGTAGGTTGAGTATATGTCCAACATGTCCCAGCCCAATTTTTAGAGAATTTTGACATGATTTCTAGAAGTTATGATTTTTTCTTTATTTTTCATAAAAAGCCATTTTTGATAGAAAATTAGCATATTTTTTGGAAAAACTTAAATTTTCAAAAACAAATTTGAATGTTAAGGGGGGTACTTTCTTTTTATTTTGATTTTTGAGGTTTTATTAGGGATCAAAAACTCAATTTGATAAATCTAGCCTATTTTGATAAAATGGGTTTGTAGGGCACAAATGAAGATATTTTTTTGAATTTCTTACATTTTTAAAAATCTCTCTAATTTTTATTAGGGGTGTCTTCTTTTCATTTCTATTTTTGGATCCGAAATCATAGCAGAAAAATCTAATCATGTTGACTAGGTTAAAAGCAAAGAGTAAAAATGAGAGCATTTGTGATTAGTTTGCACTTTCTTTTCATACACTTGGTTGGAAGATAACTTGGATATTTGAGGAAACTAACCACTTTTCATTGTAGTATTTTATGTTATTTCACACTAACTTGTGGTGCTAACAAGTTGTGATTGCAGGTTGCCATCCTTCTGAAAAAATTGAAACATTGCATAAAAAGAATGCATGTCGAAGCTTCAAATGCACAAGGGCTACTAATGATTGTTTGTAGGGCTTCCCAATGCATAAAAATCAAATTTTTCTTGTTCTTTACTTTTTAGATGTGCAGCATATGCTAGTTTTTTTTTTTTAGGCACATTAAAACTTACAATTGGAATCTTTTGGTGATAGGAGAGTATGCTCTTCACCCTTGTGGTGAATCAAAAATTTTAACTTACCATTTGGTTTCAAGAGTAAGAGGCAACTAAATCTTCTTGGTGTGTGTGGGGGAAGCAATCAAGGTAGGAGAGTATGCTCTTCACCCTTGAGGTGAATCAGAAATCTTGACCCTTGAGAGTGGATCCATTTTGTGGTAGTTAGGATCCTTTAGAGGGCCTGCTCTAGGACAACCTGAGAGGAATGACCCAAGTGGAGACAAGTTGATTACCTGGCTCTTCCAACCCACTCTAAACTCAAGGCTACCAAGGACACAAAAATTTGGTAGATGTAGTGTTTTTCTTTGCTTAGTGTAATTGCTTACAGGATTTTGACCATAGGAAGATCACTAGGCAAGAATGCTTAAGGTACTCTTGTGGTCACAAGATCGATTACTCATCATAAGATGAGGTGTCCCATAATTGGGAGCAAGAGGAACACTATGAATGAAAGCCCTATCTAAACAACCTAAGTTAGCAACTACCCTTTTTAGCCGTTCAACTTCTTGGTGCAAGGATCTATCCTAGTGGACTACTTGGATCACCCCAAGATTTTACACTCACCATATGTGTTCCCTTGGTTGTGCTTATGGAACTTCCATGAAAAATTCAATATCTCTTATGGGCAATCACTTGGTGTGAGGAAAAAGAGTATCAAGTGTGGACCAAGTTGTTGAGTAATGAACCATGTCCTTTAGGTAGATATTGCTTGATGTGTTCTTAAATGTGGTATACCTGTAAAAATCTTTTGAACATACACATGATGATAATTCTAGAGATTTCTTTTGAGACCTCATATATGCTTGTATCATGCAAGGTTTCTTTGTCCCTTGCTTTATTGTTTGAAGAATACTCCATGTGTCACTATCTTGCTCGGAAAGAAATTTCTTTTGAACATCAAACTTGCTATGCTATTAACTATTGTCAAACTTTGTCAACCAAGTCAAAAAATCAAATGCAAACATTTTCTTGTGTTGCTTGCTAAGGGGAGTCTGATCATTTGATTTTTATCTGATATGTCTCTAGTTCTTCAACATGCTTAAAATGGCTCTTTGGTCTTAGTGCTCTTGGTCTTTCTATCTTCATGGTCTATGTCCACTTGCTAGTTATATTTTTGCTGAAATGGTTACCTTGATTTCTTGACTGCACTCTTAGGTTGGAAAAGTTGTTCACTTGTCACCTCACTTTCTCTATCTACTTGGCTATTGGCTTCTTGCCTAGCTCTTGACTTGAGTCACTAGTGTCATAAGTAACTTGGACACTTTCTTGACAAGTCAATTTACTCTATCTTTACTATATTGGCAAGTGAATAATTTACCTCTCTAGTTTGCGTGTGTGGTAGGTGAATCAACCTGCTAGCTGGGAATTGAGTTGGACAAGTGTTGTGTGACTATCCGAGTTGGTGAGTACTAGGAAGCCACATGACGACTAAGTCAAATTCCATGTGGAGTGTGAGTTGGCAGTAGTACAGTCCACAGGTCTTGGCACTATGTGGTGAGAGGAGACTGGTCGTCATGTGCACAATGCTAGAGAAACTCACATTACTAGGTTTTATAAAGTGGTGCTAGAATTTCTTTAATCATGGTGCAAGTTTTGGGATGTTTAATCCCATATTGAGAGGGTAAATAGTCCACCTGGTGTATTAAAAAAAAACACCTCCCACTCTAAACAAAGTCGCCAAGAAATCGTCGAGGTTGAGGCTTGTGGTCTCACTAGGAATAAAGGGTTTCGACCGTGGTTGTTCAAGCCAGAATTTAAGAATTCAGCCATGAAAAATGATGAATGTGCACTCTGAATAATATGCCAAAGAAAGATTATTCTATGAATATCCTCTACAGGGGCAAGGTGTCACTGCCCAGTCCCTGCAAAAAAAATTCTCTGTAGCCCCTAATGGGCTAAAGAAAATTTAAAAAAATACTTCAAAAATAATTGCAGAGAATAATTAAAATTTAGATCTGATTTTTTTTTTGCAGATCGAATAAATGACCATACCTAGTTTGCAAATCGGGCCTTCAAGTGTCAGTTTGCAAAAAAATTTTGCCTCAAAATTGGCTTTAACATAGCATAGGTGAATTTATAGCTGATTTTCATCTAATCAACATTCTAGATGCAATGGTGAGGTCTACTTTGGCTTTAGAAGCTCCCAATTTTTGTGGATTCTTTAGATCTGGTCGAGCTGCTAAAGCAACAATGATCTTGAACAACTATGTGAAGAGAATCTCCTAGAGCTCTAATACCATGTAAGAATTTTTCTTAGGGAAAGATTCACCCAAGATCAAAGAACTCAAGCACAAGCACAATAGTAGACCAAAAAGAGTATGATTAGAATATCAATATGTATTTGATTCAATGTAAAAGTACACTAGGAGTGCCTGCATATAAAGGCCTTTGGAATGCTTCTAGAATGCATATGAATCAACAACATGATAAGTCATACAACTAGGCACATGTTGACCAGATATGGGTTATCATCCATTAAGCACAAGAGTAAGTGCGATGATGAGAGGATAAGCCTACAAAGGTGTAGCATGCAAAATAATGTTGTAGACACCATGTGCTAAAATAGGACTATGAATAACTTGGTTGTCTATATGACAACTTAGTGAATTATGCAAACTCCAATGTTGTAGACAACATGTGCTAAATTAGAGTTGCTTACTTCTATGTTGTCAACATGACAACTAATAAGAGTACACAAACTCCTACGCGTCTCACCTAAAAAATAATAAATAATGCAATATAATAAAATAATGCATTAACCTAAGTAAACTTAAGTGAAGTGTAAATAGTAAATATGTATTTACACCAATAATGTATAACACAATGGTGGCACTTTATTTTGCACACCAAGTGGTTGGGGGTTCAACCCACATTGCTCACCATTTACCTTAATTAGAACTTTTGTCACAAAATACATTTGATTAAGTGTGAATGGTCCAACACAATGGTAGGGTTGACTATTGCTGAATGAGGAGTCATGGGTTCAAATCCCATGATGTATTATTTTTTGTTAAAATGAACTCTTATATGCCCATTTGAGGAACCATGTGTCATAGTTTGAATGTACCACATGGCACCACATACTTTAAAGGAAACTTGCCATGTCACCGAGCTAAGTTTGAGGATGACATTATGCTAATGTCACCATTATTTGCATTTCCCCCAATTTCAAACAAGTATAACTTTCACATACAATCTCCATTTTATGAAACAAACATTGTTGTAAATCTCATGACGAGTTGTTCAATTTGAAATCTATTGTTGACCACTTTTGAGATGATCAATTTTTCACTTTTTTATGGCCTCTGTTCTTGGTTTGACCAAACTTTGACTAGTCATAACTTTGTCATTTGAACTCGGATTTTCCCCATTCAAGTTGCATTGGAGTCATAATTTAGAACACTTTTTAATGATTTTGATTCTTGGAGCATTGGAGACATTTCAATTTTAACTAATCTTTATCCCCCAAATCATTTTTATAGTTGTTAGAGTTTATTTTGTAATTAATTAGCTTGTGGACTTTTTGTTTTCATTTCCAAGGGATAATGGTGACCCTTTGGATCCATCAAACTTGTATAAACTCTATTTTTTGAAATGAATGGACTTTTTGGCTTGCAGATACATCTAATGCTACATTTTAATTGCTTTCAATTTAGTCATAATACTATAAGTTTTACACTAGGTATTATAGTTTGAATTCTTAATTCAGAAATTACAAGTCCAAAATTTGAAAATTTTCTTACCATCTAGTTCTCTTCTCACAAGTAAGTATTCCTTCTTTAATCTTCTTATCTTCTCCAGATCTAGATCTCCTGCTAGAATAATATCCATGGGTTCTTGCACTTCTAGATAAACAAGAATGAACACTTAGTGCACTAAAAGTCATCTCCACTCTTGTTAATTCTTTAGACTTCCTCAAACTTGATTCTACTACTTCCAATCTTCCAAGCAAAGTGTCCCTAGTGAACTTCTTAGTACAAATTTCAAAAGTTCAATCATTCATGCTACATACTTGAATGGTGGTTTCAGAAATTTCAAAATATTCCATACAATCTCATCTTCTTATTTAGATCCTTCACAAGACTAAATTCCTCCAACAATATTAGATATTCTACCAATATAGCTTCTCATAGATTTATCTTCCATCATTTTAGCATATTGAAACAAACATTTCTAATTTTTTAATCTCATTCTTTTAGCATGCTTATCTCCTTCAAAAGTAGATTCTAAAGATTTCTAAATTTAATGATATGTCTCTAGTGATTTTACCTGACTACATGAATTCTGTAGGAAGGGTTGATAGTAGTGCTTCTCTGGCTTGCATATTACACATAAACAAATCTCTTTCTGCTTTACTGCATTCCTCAAGTTTTCCTTTTTCCACAATTTCTTTATCACCTTTTTTCAAAAGCCACCATCTAGGACCCATGCATAGAAAATGAGTCTTCATATCTTCCTTCCAGTTGTCATTGTTAACTCTCTACCAAACTTAGGACTTTATTTTATGAAGTGATTCACGAGTTATCTCCCAAATCTATTAAGGTTTTTCTTCAAGGACTTGGTGCTCTAATACCACTTGTTAGAAAGTAAAGTCAACCAATATAACTAAGATAGGGGGGTGAATTAGTTATCCAACTATTATAACAATTATCAACCTTATTAATCCTTATGCATGTGAACAATATAATCAATAACCATAACAAGATACTCATACACAATAAAACTAGATATGTTAACTTGGGAAATCCTTGATCAGAGGGAAAATCTTAGTGGGGATGGTACCCAAAAAATTATATACTAATATAAATGTTCCTTGTTAGAGGATGGACCTTGTTAGGAGTCAATAAAAGAATTCAGTACATATTAGTCCCTATTAGGAGACTTTGAATCCTTGTTAGGAGATTCCAACCTTATTAGTAGTTGTATAAGGAAGATGGACTCACTGTCCAAATAGCTTAAGAGGCAAGATCACTGAACTCACTATCTAGCTGATCTCTCTATTATTCCTTAAAGAATAATAGAAATGAACTATAATTGCACTTCCTCTTCCTTTGTCCTATCAAGTAGCCTTCTCTACTTCTTTTGATCTTAATACAAGATCACCAACTTCACATCCAATAATCCCTTGGATCTGTTACTCTACTCTTATTTGCACAATCCACGTAATTGATATCTTTACAAACAAGGAAAATATCCTTCCTTTATATCATACCCTCAAAATAATTCCTTGAGTCAACCTTGAGGCTTTCCCAATTAATTATAATAGGACCACATTAAGATAACTAATTATATTACAATTACACAACATTATCAGCTCACATTCTTTACAACATCTCAAATGTGCTATATTCTAGACCTTGTGCACTTTCTAGCATCATATATAGACTATATTCTATCACTATATAACTTCACATATCATGATTCTATCTCAGTAAAGAGATACAAATAAATAATTTAAAACTACTTCTTAGACACTCTGACCTCTTATTGCTCTTTATAAATCAAGCATATCTTCCACATATGTTCTCCTTACTTGATGCACACTTAACCTCATGATCAAGACACATTGTAGAATATTTCCTTAACCATGCTTGACTTGATTGTCAATTCTATGTTTGTACAACCTCATTCCCTATCTTCAAAAAACTATACCATGTTGACACCAATGAGAAACATAGTCATGAATGCAACATATCAATCCTACTAACAATCTCCCACATGCTCTAGAAATTCTTAGGATACTCCCCCAAAGGAATACCATTAGCATTCATGATAAACCAATCTAATCTACCATGAAAACCAATGAAAGAAAAGGAATTAACACAAGTATAAGACCCCCTTTTCAATTGTAATTCTTGTCTCTTTCTTTCTTCTCCATTGTTAATGTAGCTCCAATTTCCTATAGTGCATACACACTTGAAAGAAAATTATAAAATTATATAATCATGGGATGAATTCTATTGAGAATACTAGTTAATTTGGTTTGGGTGTAATTCATGCCAATATGGATATTAAGGATAGAGAATGAGTTCTAGATGACTCAATTTATAGCCAAAATGTAAGAGGTGAGACATGAATGAGGAGATGAACATTTTTTCAATTCAAATGTACAAATTGGCATGATATTCCTTAGGATATCTATGAAAAATATGATACGATATGAAAAATGTAGGATTTTATGACACACACAAGTCAACATTGCTAAAAGTGGAAGATAATCTATGACATGCATATGACACATCAAAGCCACTAGTAGACAAGAATCTATGATAAATGTGTCTTATTATAGTCATGCATAAGGAATAATATATGTCATATATGACACATATTATCCGAGTGCAAAGAGAGGATCTATGATTTATTATGTCCATGTGTCAAGACTAGGTGGAATATTTGAATTAAAAATTCATAATTCCACACAAAATGAAAATTAGTAAATTAGAAATGGGAAAATAGGACTTAGGAAGTTGAGAATTCCCATAGTTCATAAAGATGAACCAATTAATTAATAAATATTAATTAATTAATAATGTTGGTTAATAAGAATTAGTAAGATGGGATGAAAATGATTGAAATGATAGAGGAATAGATTATGCGTTAACTAATCCTATAGGATAAACTAGTGAATGATTGAGCAATTTAATTAGATAAATGTCAGATTAACCTTTTGATGAAATGTGATGATTATGTAGATCAACTAGGATTATGGTGAATAGATCACATCTGTGATCAACTTGATTGAGTGATTAGGATCTATGACATGTTAATGGCATATGACATGGATTAAGGACATGTGACATTTAACAAACATTGTAAAGGCCCCAAAATTGAAATTGATTGATATGATTGATCATAATAACATCGAAAACATTGTTAATTTTATTAAATTGATTGGATAATTCCATGATCTGAAAATATGGTACTTGACAATGTTGATGATCAAAAAATAAAAATGATGGATTTGACCTAGAACCAAGGGACTTTGTAGTACTAAGGTCAGATTTGATATGTTGATATATTCCCAAGGCACTGAGGGACACAAGAATGCATAGGGTTGGATAAGTGATGATTCATTTGAGATATTTGATAGGTTAAGGATCGTTTAGGATTGATTTAGAATGGTTTTAGGTTAATTTGGGATGGTTTTGGGCTTATTTAGGATAATTATAAAGGATTCTAATAATATTGAGATGGTTTAGAGTCAGTTCTAAAAAGTTAAGATAAAATAGGAACTGATTGTAAAATTATCTACAGTTGATTTGAAAAGGTGTGAATGATGAAGGATATTATCAAAACATGCTTGAATGATAATCAAATTGCCCAAAATATCATAATTAGTGAAATGAGAAAATGAGACGTGTTAGTATGAAGAGGCTATTAAAGAGTAGATGTGAATCATTTTTGAGCATATATATTTTCCCCCTCTTTGATACAATGTGATTTAGAGTGTTGTGTCAAAGAACAACTGATGAGAAAGCCTTAAAAACATGCCCAAGTAAGGGTGGTATATATGAGTGCCCCCTTAAGAAATTGACTAGAAAATACATATGATAGGTCAATTTGTTGACAGCAATAATGAAAATCCATAGCTATCAATGGATTGATAATCAGGTCTCATATGCAAGAATGCAAGATGAGGATTCTTTTGGTATACTAGAGTACTAGATCCAAGTGGTAGGGGATAAGATCAATGTTAGACGATAGAAGAGATGTTATGAAGACAAGTTAGTATGAGGTGATGACTTTTTCTTTCACAAAGTACACTATATGTCAAAGGAGCTTTATTTTGATATGGATGGAATGGAACACATCATGGCATAAAGGGCTACAGTGAAAATGCAAGACTTTTGCATAAACAGGCACAATGCAGCTGAAGAATGACCTTATCTTTTCTGAGGCATATATACGTGCCCTAGGCTCTCAAAGGTACATTCAATAGACAAAAAGAAAAATATAACCATTTGCCATCTCAACCACTCTCATAGATCACTTTATATCATCGTGTGGCATAGGGAGATGATCAAAGAAAAAAATAAAAACTAAATCACTCACCAAATAGTGTGAGCCAACAACTATTCTCATCCATTATTACTTTATTTTTAGTCTCTTTGGTTTTTAGAGAGTGTTTCAGAGATTTATTATGTGATAGATTTGATATATGGTTTGGTTCATAGTATAATAGTAACAAGTTGGATCCATTATTATTTCACATTTCTTAGATGATAGCTAAGGGTGTGATTGCCATTGATGCATAGTGCTTTGAATTTCGGTCTGCGAGTGTGCAAGTGTTTAAGCAAAAAGGGGGCAATTATACATAATGATTGTTTACAAGGTTTAATGCATTTTTTTGGTGGGTTTTTTTAGGGGTTTGAGGATATTTGATGTTTTGTTTTGCTACTTTTCATGACATTTTAGGATTTTTAGGGTTTATTTTGGGATGTTTTAGGGTTTTTAGGGATTTTTCCAAGATTTTATATATTTTTTATCGATTTGTTTAGAAGATTTTATGATTTTTATCAATTTGTTCAAGACATTGTATGATTTTTATGTATTTGTTTAGGATTTTTTATGATTTTTATGCATTTGTTCAGGACCTTATGTGATTTTTAGGTACTTTTTAGGATCATATTTAAAATTTTAGGATTTTTTAGGATCATATCTAAGTTTTATGGATTTTTTTAAGGATCATAAAGCAAAAATGTTAGCTCCAATCCAATATGCGATAAGTCCAATGGATAATGTTTTCATAGAAACATGCCCTTAGTTTAAACTCATGCACTATGTAGGTTTTATGCCCCTTGATGAGACACAAACTATGTACAAAGGCCAAGGATGGAGTATGCATAGACTACTGACATTTGGGTAAGATAATAATAAATATTAACAAGTTCATAGGCCATGATCAAGGACTATGGATGTCTTGTAGGATGAAGGATGTGATCAGGAAATGACAAGGGAGGGAAAACTACATGGAATCTTGATAGATGAAGAAGAAATAATTGATTACACATGGTACCTATTTGCCAAGTTTTCACCATGGTATTTTCTCAAAGTTCTTGTTTGCGAGGTTTTCACTTTTGGAAAAATTTCTCTTGACTCAAATTTTCATGTCAAGACACTTGTTTGCTAGGTTTTCGTCAAGGCACCTATTTCATGGCTTTTTTCATTTTTTAATTTCTTTTTTCATGACTTTTCACTTTTTTTTTGATATTTTATTAGGACATTTTTCCATTTTTAAAGGACTATTTTCCATTTTTGGGTTTTTTTAGGACTTTTAGACATAATGGAGTATGTTGCTGACAAATGCTAAAAAGAGAATTTGTTGTTGATGCTACTAGCTAACAACCTTTGGACCCACAAGTGACTATAAATACATAGGATTCATTTCGAGTTTGTAGCTAAACTCAAATCACTAGGATGGCCCCATGATATACCATTGTGTAACATATGCAAGATAGTGTCTACCTCTCATGAATCAAGGAATCTAAGAGTGGTTGGGTCTAAAGAGTCTTTGTATGTGATGTCATTGATGATGAAATACTCAAAGGATTCATATATAGAGGTTTTATTTTGGGTGTTGGACAAGTCAGGCAATAGGATTTGGGTACAAATAGCTGGCTATAAGGAAGAATTGGGAGGATTAAGACCACCAAATTCCCACGTGAAGGCTGATCAAGAGAGCTCAAGTACATAGAGAAAAAGACTTTGTGACATGTTGGAAGTTTGAACACTTATATCCATGGCATAAACTTTTTCATCTTGTATCCTTAGGAGATGCTTAGCATTTTCTTTTTCACGGTCTAATGGTGCCTTTTGGTTTTCACCAAGAGATGCACTTTTGTCATTTTTTCCATTTTTATCTTTGTTTTTATTTGTGCAAATGGGAGATGAATTTGACTCCCCAAAATGTTCTAATGTGTTCAGTTAAGGAGAAATTCATTCTTTATGGTCATCATTTGTAATGCCTTTAGAGAGCTCAAAGACTTTTACAAGAGCATCATCATTGTTGAATTGGTCAAAGATTGGTAGTCCACACTGGTTTGAATCTAACAACTCTAGATAATTTGAGTTGATGTCATCATCATTGTTGGATGGGATTAGTTCAAAGGTATATATATGGGTATCAAATTCAATTGTATCATAGGGGTCATATTTATAAGCTAGAGGATTTGGACCCTAGAATGTTTAGATCAAAAGTGCATAACTAGTTTGAGCGACAAGTGGGGTTATAGTAACATGTTTATTCTCCACTGGTAATCTATTAGGGTCAAAAAGGATAAAATTAAGTGCATAAGAACTATCAAGATCATTAGTTTCAAGAAGGGTATCCTCAGATACCTTTTCATCATTTGAAAATGTTGCAGTCTCACATGAGGGTACGTTAATACTAAGAGGATGTATTGACAAAGGCCTAAATCTGAGCCCCCAATGAGGAGGCTATTTTTTTCCAGTGATAGGTTTGATTATTCCTTATTTTTGATATCCAAAACCACTATGTCCATCATAGCCTTTTATTTGCATGATAGTAAACCCAGGTCATACTTGTTAGGAGATATTAAAGTAGGTTCTTGTTCTTCTCTAGTTTTCTTAGTACAAATGGATGTATTCTCATAGACATGTTATTCATGTAGGCCACCTCCACTAATAAAATTGATAGAAGTGGAAATTTTTGTACTGATCTTGGGCTGTTGTGCTTGTAGTAGTTGTGGTTTACTATTTGAGAGAAAGTGGTAACTCCTTAATGTGAAATACTTGAGATATAGAGTATTCTCCACAACCTTTGTCTTCAATCTTCAACTTTTCCTTGGTCCCACTTAGGAGTATATCCAAGTCCACATATTTAGAGGGTGTTGTGGGTTGTGCTTTATTTTTTGTTGGGACTTGGTATACAATGGTTTCTTTTAGGCTAGCACAAAACTGGAAAGGATCTAGATCTCTAGGGATGGTAACCTCCACATTGTTATAGGCAAACTTTAAACACTAGTGATATGTGGAAGTAACTACTTTCATAGCATGAATCCAAGGATGTCCCAATATCATGTTGTAGTTCATTTTGATATATAAGACCTAGAATAGTATGTTCTTAGTGGTTGAACCAACTTTGATAGGTAATATGATAACACCCTTGGAGAAACATTTACTATTATCATAGGCTTTTATTGCAGTTCTATGAGAGAGATCCACATCTTCTTTAGAGTAACCAAAACCCTTGACAATTTTTAGGATACATATGTTCAGTCTTGCTCTACCATCTATAAAGTCACATGTCTAACCTTTTTGTTATAGATAAAGGCCTCAAAATGAAGGGGATATCTATGATTAGTTATATCTTGAGGGATATCCCAAAGAAAAATGGTGATATGTTGTGATGTAGACAAGTTCCCAACCATATCTTGGAACTATTAAATTCATTGATGTTATTGGGTACTACTGACTCTTTTAGGGATTGGTCAAGGATCTTCTAATGGTGGGGGTAACTATGGAACGAATTTAGGATAGATATTTGTGCAGGGGTCTTGTCAAGCTAGTCAACAAGGTTTTAATCAGAAGAAGTAGGAGCATTCTGTCTACCAGGGGCTCTAGGTCTAGCAAAGGCTATAGGTCTAGCAAGGGTTCTAGGTAAGGTGATCTTGGTGTGATGGGTGGTCATAGGACAATAATGCTCTTTTACCTTTAAGTTGAATGTGGACATGCAAGAGTAAGACTCATTAAAGAAATTGATGGTGTAGTCATGCCCAGTACAAGTAAAGTTGACATTAGCCTATGAGTTTGAATTTGAACTAGAGGCTTTCACTTTGTCATGATTTTCCAAAGGATCCTTGAAATGGTATGATCAAAATTTGGAGAGAATAGTAAAGGGTCTATAGTAATCACACCTTCATTGATACGGTCTTTGATTTCATGTTTAAGTTGGAAACATGTGGTGTTCTTATGTCCTTTGGTGCAATGGTAGTCATAAAACTTGTCATCATCCCACTAAGAGGGTACAATTGTTTGTTCATAATTGACTAGAGGTAGCTATAAGAAGTTATTGTTGAGAAATTTTTGAAGTGTAGTCTCAAGAGATATCTCTAGGGGTGTAAATTTTATGTCTTTAGCCTTGGGATGTCTTTGAGATCTAGTTGCATTGAGGTATTAGTTGTTTATTATTTTTTACTGAAGTGGCACATCATTAGGAGTTTGTGAACTTGTAATATTTGCACCTTTAAGAGTCATGTGAGGTTGTGCTATGTTGGTTGTTTGGGAATCAAAAATAGCATCATTGATGACATTCTTATTCTTGGAAAAAAGCCTTTCCTCATCATTATAAGAGTTTGTATTGTTTTTGTATTTGTTGGTTTTTAGGATTCCTTTATGAATAAAGGAATCTTGTAAGCTAGCTCTCTTTTTCATAAATTTGGAAATAATTCTAGTACTCTTGATCTTAAGTTCATACATTAGACTAAGGACTAGGTTTTCAATGCATAGATTGGCTTTTTGTTCTTTGGGAATATCCACTGAGCATTGACTAAGAAGGTTTCTCCAACATAATGCGAATGTTATGAATGGTTCTCTGATCTTTTTTTATTGAACATAAATCAGATAATGTTACCTCATTCATTATGTTGATAGTCAAGTGAGATATGAATTCATTTACTAATTCTGACCAAGATTTTATATTATCAAGTAATTTAGATTACCAATCAAGTGTTAGCCCACCAAGAGAATTAGGAAATAATCTCATGAGATATGTGGGTTCATGACTAAGCTCAATACAAGAGGTACAAAATTCTCTACTATGGTCAAGTAGATTTCCTTTTCCTTGATATTTTTGAAATCTTGGTGCCTCAAAAAATCTTGGAAATGGAGGCATATACAAACTTTTGTCAAAGGGATTAGGACGTCCATCCCTTTCTATGTATAGAGCTTATTTCTTTTAGTCTCCTAATGCATCAAACTTTTTGGCCATTTGTTTGAGCTAGTTTAGAAAATCCTCACTAGGGTGTTGAGAATTAGTCTATCCTTTGAGTCTTTTATGTCTTTGAGTAAATATTTTATATGGAAAGAATTGTGTCTGCTCATTTTTGACATATCTATATCTGGAGACTCAGGTGATGTAACACTAGGAGGTGGAGGTATATTGGCACCTCAAAGATGAAAAGGACCTTGTGGTAATTGTTGTGCCATCAATTGTGATTTTTGTGCCATTAGTTGTGGTTTTTGTGCTTATCATGCAGTTGGGGCCCAAAAGAGTGCAGTTGGTAGTTTAGGGGAATAGTTGGTAAAGAGGGTTGAGGGTTTGGTGATTTTTGACTTGGTGACTTTTAGATTGTTATGCCAAAGAGTGGGTTGACTATGGATGATTTTATGATCAAAACATGGATGTAAAATGAGGGATAGGACATGATTAATGAAGCCTAAGATGTAAAAAATGAGGGTTAGGACATGCAATAATACAAGTTTAGAGATGCAAGATGAAGACTAAGGGCTAAAAGTAAATACAAGGAGATGAAAAATGTAGGCTAATGGATTTTCTATGAGGACTAAAAGATGCAAGTATGAGGATTAAAAGATGAAAAATGCAATGTTGAAGTCTAAATCATGCCAAGGACTCCTAAGGCTACAAGTCTTCCTGTCTACATAGTTCTCAAGTGTTTGGAATGTTTTTACAAGAGGTTTGTAATATTTTTACAATGCGATTATTTGGAAGTGTCAAAGTTTCAAATGTGTTTGGTGTGAGTTTGTAATTTAGCATTATCTTGATTAATTTTATGCACACATATAAGACACAATAGGCAAGAATAGTTGTTGTTAAAAGAGACATTGCATCCTAGGCCTTTAGACTGTATCCACTGAATTCACACTTGAAGAGAAGTTGAACTGTAGTTATCCAAAGCAAACAACCTAGGATCTTAGAACCATAAGCTCCACCTTATAGTGCACTCACTTCTCAAGGATACCAATATTCCCTTCCCATGAGTCATCACTTCCCAAGGGACTATTTCCTCTACTAAGGATTTTGAGATTTTGGGATTTCTTCACAAGCATGGGTGACCATCTGAGCTAGTGGATAGAAAGGATTTTAGCCACTAAGACATGGTATTTAGTTCAAGTAATCTATTTAGAAGGTGGATGATAAACTTCCTAAGAAGGTCTCCCAGCCCCAAGAAATGAGGTTTGACATACCACAAGGGTACAAAAGGAGAGATATCACTCTAAGATACCATCAATAAGGCATTAATTGTATCAAGTATATTGTAGTAGTTTGAGTGTAGACCTAGCATTGGCTCTTAGTGCTTTGAGGTCCACCCCTAGCACTCATTGTGTGTTGAGTCTTGGTTCGAAGGAAAGCCTCTCTAAAATAAATTGTAAAATTTCTCTTAGACCCAAGATCCATGAACAGAAAGGGGAGAGGATACATGCATGATACTCTTTGGGTTCTAAATAATATAGAGACACCAATTAGAAAAGAACCACACTAAGTATTAGATAATCTAAAGAAAACCATACACATAGTTTGGAGAAACCTAAGTCTTCATCAAATGTCCTACACCAAATACATTAGTAGTTTTCAAGTTATTATTCTTATCCCAATGAGGTTCCCATGCTACAAATAAACTATCAAGAACACAAAAAAAATCTATTATAGGTTCTAGAATCAAAATGAAACCTTAGATGCAGGTTGTGACTAGAACTTGACCTTTCTATGAACCAACTATGTAGTGACAGTACCGACTATGCCAAAGAAGGCCAAAAAACCTCAAAAAGCTCCAAAGCACACCTAGATAGAGAAAATGACTCCTATAACATGAAAATATTAGATTAGGGTTACCAAGTGCACTATGAGTGTGTCAAGTGCACCCTTGGTGCACTTGGGATCCATAAGGGCATAGTTGGTTGTTTAGGAGCACAATTGGTTAGAGTAGAACAATAGGTAGAGATGACATTGGGTCCTAAGCACCTAAAAAAACTTCCTAAGGAATCCAAGTGTACCATGATATTACCAAGTGCACACTAGGACAAAGAGCTACAAAAATGCTTAAATAATGGATAAACATATGTTTTTGGATCTCTGAATTAGACTAGGTATGATGATAATAAAAAAGAAAGAATTATACTCCTTCAAATGAGCTCCCTCATTACACCTACAAGCACAAAAAAATAAAATTGAAGTTAGTAAGCATGATATTCACACTAGGTTCACCAATTGTAGGACGAGAAAATGGGTTAAAATATAGCATACTATGAGAAAGAAAAAAAAACAATCAACATATGCTAAACAATTAGAATCCACCATCAAAACTAATGAAAGAAAAGGAATTAACACAAGTAGAAAACCCCATTTTCAATTGTAGTTCCCATTTCCTTCTTTCTTCTCTATTGTTGATGTAGCTCCAATTGCCTATAGTGCACAAAAACTTGAAAGAAAATGAAAAGATGATATGATGATGGGATGAATGCTATTAAGAAAACTAGGAGTGTGGTTTGGGCTTGATTTGTGAGAATATAGATGTTATCGATAAAAAAGCAAGTGCAAGATGACTCAATTTATAGCCAAAATACAAGAGGTGGGACATGAATGAAGAGATGGACATTTTCCAAATGAAGTGTGTGACTTGGCACAATATTCCTTAGGATATCTATGACAAATATGATGTAATATGCCAAATCTAGGACTCTATGATAGACATAAGTCAACATGTCTAAAAGTGGAAGATAATCTATGGCATGCATATGACACATCAAAGCCACTTGTAGACAAGAATCTATGATGAATGCGGCTTATTATAGTCATGCGTAAGGAATAATATATGTCATATATGACACATATTATCCAAATGTAGATAGAGGACTAATGATGTATTATGTCCATGTGTCAAGACTAGGTGGAATATTTGAATTAAAAATTCATAATTCCCCACAAATAGAAATTAGTAAATTAGAAATTAGAAATGGGAAAATAGGACTTAGGAAATTGAGAATTCCCATAGTTCACAATCATGAACCAATTAATTAATTGATAATATTCATTAATATGAGTAATTAGTAAGGTAGGATGAAAATGATTGAAATGAGATAGGAATAGATTATGCATTAACTAATCCTATATGATAAATTAGTGAATGATTGGAAAATTTATTAGATAAATGCCAGATTAACCTTTTTATGAAATATGATGTTTATGTAGATCAACTAGGATGATGATGAGTAGATCAAAGCCATGATCAAATTGATTGAGTGATTAGGATTGATGACATGTCAAGGAAATATGACATGGATTAAGGACATGTGACATTTAATGAACATTATAAAGGCCACATGATTGAAATTGATTGATAAGATTGATCATAATAAAATTTATGGACATTGTCAATTTCTTAAATTGATTAGATAATGCCATGATACAACATTGAGGGACTAAAAAATTTCAATGATCAAATGATAAAAATGATTGCTTTGATCGAGTGCTAAGGGACATGGTAGTGCTAAGTTTAGATTTGGTAGGTTTAATAGGTTTGATAGATTTCCAAGGTACTAAGGGACATGCCAATGTCTGGGGTTGGCTAAGTGATTATTTATTTGAGATATTTGATAGGTTTAGGATCATTTAGGGTTGCTTCATAATAGTTTCAAATTGATTTGGGATGGTTTTGGGGTGATTTTGAATGATTTTGGGTTGATTAGAAAGGATTATGATGATATTAAAATGGTTTAGAGTCATATCTACAAAGTTCAAATAAGATAGGAATTGATTTTGAAATGATCTATAGTTGATTTGAAAAAGGGGTGTGAATGATGAAGGATATTGTTGAAACATGCTTGAATGATAATGAAATTGGCCACAAGATCATAATTAGTGAAATGAGAAAATGAGATATGCTAGCATGAAAAGGTGATTAAATAGTAGACACAAACCGATTTGAGCATCTACACTATCTACAAGGAGATATCCTCTATCAATAATTATAGCATAAACTTAGCAAAGAGTGTTGAATCTTACAAGCTAAGAAAACAAAGGAAGTATCAAAGGATATGCCATAAATGAGAAGAAAACCTTGAAAGGAAGAGATCTTGTGTACAATACATCTACCTTCAATAGAAGTATACTTATGAACAAAGATACAACTTTAGGGAAAAGAGATGAAGAGCAAAAATAATTCACCATTTAAGTCCCCCTATGTACAGTGGAATAGGGATCCTATGATGGAGGAAAAAAAATAAAGTGAATTATAAGGGAAAATGTTTATAATGAAAATATTGTTTCAAATAAAGAAGAGATGATGATTAGGACATCCACCTCCTGTATGAGAGATTCTTGATCAAGACATGTATAGGAAAAGAGTGTCACATAATTAAAAAAAATGCCACTATACTAAGGAAAGTCAATCCTTAGACAAAGAGAGAAATAAGGAATGTACAATATTTCCCCCCCAAGCATGAAACAAGAAATGATGTATATGGTAGAATTATATATATAAATTATTGAAAGAAAGAAAGATGCATCATTAGTAAAATTGATAGTTGTGTAGAAAATAAAAGATGCTATATCAAGCAAGTATTATAAAATGGATGCAAATCATTTTGAGACCTTTTAGCCAAAAAATTTAGGGGAAAAATGGATGCATTTTATTAGGACTCAAGGTCTCCCTATTTTTGGACCACTAAACCATTAAAATATGTATGAAAGGAAAAGAGGGAAATTTCCAACTATCATTCTGCATACGATCCAAATTAGACTTTCTATAACTAAAAGTAAGAATAGAACGAAACCTAAATTAGAATTATAAAGAGGAATGAAATACAAGGAAATTTACTCTTTGGCCCTTGATAGGATAAGGTGAATCTAAAATTGAACTAATTCCTTAAATAATATAAATCTTGATGCTATACAAACACAATTAGCCTAATAAAGATGTAAATCTAGGGTAAAGATATGAAAGAAAATAAAATATAAAATACTCACCTTGAAATGTGTAGAGGAAGATGTATATTAGCTCCAAAACTCATATATATTTGAACCTCCAACTATGGATCTCAGAATAAAATGATGAAAGGAAGAAAACCCATAAATCTCCCCAGAAAGGGACATTGAACATCTAGGCTGACTTGGAAGGACATCCAAGAACTAGGTGGATGTAGTTTGATGACTTGAAACTAACTTTTCTGAAAATATCTTGAAACATAGGTTTTAGATTTGTAAGCTTTGACTGGTATCTTTAAAATAAACATAAGAAATAAGGGTTTTGTTGTTGGGGTTTGATGAGGGTTTTCCTTGGTCAAGCCCTAGGTGAGGAATTAACCGAAATAGAAATATTATTTAAAATAGAAATACTTGCATGTAGTAGGTCTAAATAATATCAAGTGATAGATGCAATTATATTCAAAGATGGAATTGACTTTGATATGTGATCAAGTATGTAAATGATTCAAAGAAACCGCAAAGACATCAAAGAAGCCAAAACCTCATGTAAGAAAATATATGTGACATATCATGGAATAATAAGAAAATATCTTGAATGGATTAGAATGATAGATCTTCTCCTTAAATCAAAACTCTACTACCACCCTAGAGGAAGAAGCTTGATGCAAGAGGGAGATGCTTGAAGATCCTTGAAGAAGAATGCCTTGATTTATTTCTTGTAAAGATGAGATAACTTGAGAAAATGAGATATGAAAATGAAGCCCTCAAGTCTCCTTTTACACTAGTTTTCAGGTGCAAAAACAACACAGGCTAATGGGGTAGTAAAATTAATTAATTGATAAACTCAAGAAATTTTAGGCTCCAATCCCTACAACCATTGGAGACTAGGTCAACTTGGGTCAACTTAGTCCTAGACTAGGTCAAACTAGGTTGACCTAGTCCAAACTAGGTCAATCTTGGTTTACTTGGTCTTAAAGGATAGAACAAAAAGGCCACAAAAATATCTAGAGGGAAGTGTAGGTGAAACTAAAAGATAGTTAACTGGTCAAGCTATATGGTCAAAATGGTACCTACAAGTCCATGTTGGAAAGAGAGAGATGATAAATAAACAAAAAATGGAAGAAGAGAGGAGAAAAAGAGGCTAAAACCACACTAATGAGGGATAAGAGGTCTCAAAATGAAGTGCACCCATTTTAAGATTGTAAATTTATCACCCACTTTAGTGGGTGTATGAGGCAAGTCATACTGTTAGTAAAGGAAGGAGAGAAGAGAGACAATGTTGCATCGAGGTAGAACGTCACTAATCTTAAGGAAATAATCCCTCAAATCTAGGATCCTAACTCCATTACCATGCATAAGAGCATGAAAACAAAGAAAAAAGAAAGATAAAGAAAAAAAAGGAAAACAAAGAAAAAAGAAAGATAGAAAACAAAAGAAAAACAAAGTCAGCAAGATACACAAAAAAGTGTTAGTACTAGAGCCAAAATCAAATAGTGAAAGAGACCTTAGCTAAGGAAATGTCTCACTCATTGATATCATATTTGGAAGGCTATTAAAAAATATGAGAAACCACATAGGAAATGAAAGAGAACCACCAAGGACTATGTCCCTCATGATTTTATCCCACAAACATGAGAGAGAGAGAGAGAGAGAGAGAGAGAGAGAGAGAGAGAGAGAGAGAGAGAGAGAGAGTATCTAGCCCAATAAGGTTTGTGTTCCTTATTGTGAATCATAGTGTGGAAGGATTAATTAGTGTAACAAGTTTGTGTGCCTAATAGTCAATCGTGAAAATCAAAAACTAGGATAAATTCTTTTAGTAGGTTTATGTGCCTAGTAGTCAATCCTATGCACCTATTAGTCCCTTATGCATGCATATGTATGTATGTATATTTCCACTTAAGGATTTTTTTCCTGGCATCACAACATCATGAATATTTGTATTCTTTATCCTATGGGAGATTTAGCAAAAAAAAGTTGTGTTTCCTTGGGATCCAGAAGTGTCATTAATACTAGTAGAAGATTTAGTGAAAATGAGAAACAAAAAAGATGTGTTTCCTCAAGATGGAAAGATGTCACTAATACCCATAGATGATTTAATAAATTTCATGCATTACCCATATGTATGAGATTTAGCATATGTAATTGTGCGTGCAAAAGAGACATGAAGCCTCAATTCATAGATTTGAGGGTGACCTAGAAATTATATCAAGTGGACAAGGATAAAATACTCCAAGCCATACTCAAATCCATATTTGTACTTTATGGAAACTATATTCAAAGAGGGCATATATAACCCCCCTCCTTAGGATGACTATGTAGAAACATGCATTGTAATAAAGAGAATCAAGGATAACTACTTCTATCAACAAGGATATATCCTCTATCAATAATGTATATCATAAACTTAGAAAAAGAGAATCAATTCTTAGATGGTAAGAAAATAGTTAAAGTATGAATGAATATGTCACAAATGAAAAGAAACCCTTGAAATGAAGATATATTGTTTACAATACATCTACCTTCAAGAGGAGTTTCATGAAAAAAGATATACAACTTCAAGAAAAAGAGAGAAATAACAACAAGAATGCACTTATTAAGCGCCCTATGGAATAGGGATTCTTGGATGAAGGACAAGAAACTCCAAAGTGCATAGTAAGGAAAAATGTTTAAATTGAATATAGTTTTTCAAATAAGTAAGAGGTGATGATTAGGACATGCACCTCTTGTATGAGAAAGTCATGTTCAAGACACAATTCATTATAGGAAAAGAGTGTCACATAATAAAAAAATGCCACTATACTAAGGAAAGTTGATCCTTAGAAAAAGAGAGAAATAAAAATGTACAAAAATCTTTAAGAAATGAAGCAATTGGTAGGATTATATAACAATATTCTTGAAAGATATAAAGATATATTGTTAACAACAACTAATAGCTATGCACAAAATGCAAAAATGTAATATCCAAAAAGAAGCATTATAAAGTAGATGCACTTCATTTTGAGACCTTTTAGCCAAAATATTTAGGGAGAAAAGGGAGACACTTTAATAGGACTATAGGTCTCCCTATTTTTGGGCCACTAAGCCATTCAAATATGTATGAAAGAGAAAGACAAGAATTTCCAAATATGGTTCCTCCTATGATCCTAATTAGATTATCTATGACACAAAGGAAGAAGGGCACCAATAGTAAATTAAAATTATAATGGCGAGTGCAATATAAGGAAATGTACTCTTTGGTCCTTGATAGGATAAGGTGAATTTGAAATTGAACTAATTGCTTAAATAATGTAAATCTATATGCTATGCAAACAGAATTATTCCAATCAAGTTATATATCTACAGTAAATACATGAAAGGAAATGAAACATGAAAGAATTGCGTTGAAATATTTAGAGGAAGATATATTTTAGCTCCAAAACTCATAGGTTAGAAGTATTTCCAAACTTCTAACTACAGATCTTAGAATAAAATAATGAAAGGAATAAAACCTAGAAATCTCCCTATAAAGGGACATTGATAGACTAGGTTAAATTGGAAGCACATCGTACAACTAGGTTGATGTATTCTAGTGACCTAAAATTGAATTCTCGAGAAAGCTCCAAAAAAGTAGGTTCCAAATATGTAATGTCTAAATGGTATCTTACAAATAAACACAAAAAAGAAGGGTTTTATCGTTGGGTTTTGATGAGGGCTTGCCTTGGTCAAGCCCTATGTTAAGGAATTAACCATAAATTGAAACATAATTAAAAATGGAAATGATTGCATGTAGTAGATTTGCATAATAACAAGTGAAATACACACTTACCCTCAAAGATGTTATTGAGTTTAATATATGATCAAGTATGTAAGTGTAACTGTCTTGGCTCAAAGAAACCATAAAGAAATAAAAGCAAAATCTCTTGTATGGAAATGTATGTTACATTTCATGGAAGAACAATAGAATATTTTGAATGGATTAGAACAATGAATCTTCTCCTTATAACCAATCTATACTACCACCTTGAAGGAAGAATCTTGATGCAAGATGGAGGTGGTTAGGCTTGAATGCTTGAAGGAGAATTCCTTTATTTCCTTTTTATAGAGATGGGATAACTTGAGATTATGAAATATGAAATGAAGCCCCCAAGACTCGTTTTGTACTATTTTTGTGGTGAGAAAACAACTCAAGATGATGGGGAGTAAAATTAATTAATTGGTAAACTCAAGAACCTTTGGGCCTACAACACTAAAACTACCAAGGACTAGGTTGATCTAGGTTGACCTAGTCTAGACCAGGTTGATTTGGGTTGACCTAGTCCCAAAGGGCAAGACTTAAAGGCTATAGAAAGCTCTAGAGGGAGGTGTAGGTGAAACTAAAACATAGTGACCTCATCAAGAGATATAGTTAAATGGGTACCAAAATGACACCAAGAAGACCATGTCAGAAAGAGAGAGATGACAAGGAAGTACAAAATGGAAGATGGGAGGAGAAAAAGAGATCAAAACTACACTAAGGAGGTCTAAAAGGTCTCAAAATGAAGTGCACCCATTTTAAGATGATACAAATGTCCCTTAATAGTTATAGTCTTACAATCATTTGAAATATTTCCACACTTAGTTTAGTTGAAAAATACCCATTGAAAGTATTTTTCCTACTTAGTAACCTACTCCTACATATATTTTTCATTTGACTTACCTCATGAAAGTGTAGGAAAATAAGTTTGTAATTTTTATTTCTAGAATTCATTTGTATTCCCATCATTGAAGGTTTCTCCTTCTCATTGTTTTCAATTTATTTTCCAATCTCAAGGTTTTTTATAGACCCAATTCTTTTTGTCTCTTTATTCATCCTTTGACTCTTCATTTTTTTTTATCAAGCTTAGAAGATTTTTCATTATACTTCTTTAATAAGGTAATTTCTTCACTGGTAGCTTTCAATTCACTTTATAATTTCTCATTTTATTTCTTAAACCTTTCAACATCTTTATTATTTTCATGTAGGTTCTCTTACATGATAGTAATCTCTTGTCGTCTTCTAAATAGTTCTCCCTCCTTTTGTTTAAGCAATTTTTCATTTTACATTAGAGCATATTCTATAGATCTCCTAGCTTTAGGGTCTTCACCCACTCTAATAACTAGGGAATCTAATCTTTTCTTTAGATTATCCTTTCCTTGATAGCTTCTCATTATCCTTCATCAAATATACAATTTCCTCCTCAAATTATTTGATCCGCTGTGCTTTGAAAATTCTCAATATAGTCTTAATTATTATTTAGTCTCTCAAACAACCCTTTCCTCTTAACAATTGGCATCTTCAACTAATTTTTTAGTTCACTAATCACCCCTTCCACTTCCACAACCTACTTCTTGTACTTGTAAAGTTCGAAGCCTATTCTAAGGATCTCACCTAGGCTTTTAGGCTTCATCAAGAGTACTTGGCTTTGATAGAAATGGTTATTTTGAATAGGAACTTGGGTTGATGTATTAGTGCAATATCAATTTTGATAATTAAATATAAGAGCTTAAAAAATGACCAAATTATGAAAAACTAAAACGAATTTATAATATTATAGCATCCCACATCCATGAAATTTAATAAAGGAAACTAATATTTTTGGTATCATGGGAACCCTTGTATAAGGGAAAAACCATGGTGGGGATGGTACCCATGATATTTTATTAAGCTCTATAATGAAATATGACATTTTAGGACTGGTTACAACTACCTTGTTAAAGGTAAGGGCATACCTTGTTAAAAGTATCTTAGCTTTGTTAGGAGCTAGAAAGTCATGCCAAATATTTCTCTACTAGAATATTCAAAACACAAGCTAATGTATTACCCTATCAAAGGAATTAGCCTTCATATCCTATTAAAGATCATACATAGAGTATTAAACATGACCTTGTTAAGGGATTTGGCCTTTTGTAGTATTTGGAATTAAAAAGTGAAATGATTTGACAAATAGAAACAATATATTTGTTTAATATATCTAATTAATAAATCACTTCTTCCGCACATGAAAATTAACCCTTTTCCTAAATCACACTCCTTGATTCATAATATGTTATCACCTTACACATGGTCTCTACTTTTTTCTTCCACACCCTCCTCTTTCTTCATGCATAAACTTTTATTAATACATTGAAAATGATCTCTAAGAAATTTTTGAATGATTTCCATCTTGCATTGACAATAGAATCCAATCATGCATCAATTTGACAAGAAAGTCAAAACATGTCACATTTCCCTAGGTTCATGCACCTCTTCATGAATCTTCAATTTAATCAACAAAAATAGGTCATACCTATCTTTCTAATTTAGAATAGACACATCATCACATATCCTACTAATCTCAAACAAATCTATTGACCCACTTACCTTTATTTTCAAAAATTTGCAATTTTTTTTCTTCGTTACTTTATCCATCAAACATTAGAATCCAATAACTTCATTCATCAATTACCAAGCAGTGTATGGTTATAGTAGAAACTATCCAATTCCATTAAGTTTCTATATCTCCAATCACAAAACTTTATTGCATTCTTATTGAGTAAACTTATCAATTTATCTTCTTTGTTTTTGCTCCTAATATTACACTATGTACCAAGTTCTTGTCTAGACCAAACTAGAAATAAGTTGCACTATACTTATTATTATTATGAGTAATCATGGAGGTATCATAGACAACATGTATAGACACCATATCCATGAGATAAAACCTTAATAAATGAAGAGCATGCAATGGTCTTATTCTTGTTTAAAATAGATTGATACAAGTATGAATATGTGTTTCAATCATTTTTTTGTCACTAATGTCAGACCTACTACTTTTTGGTCAGATAATTTCTTAGCTGATTTGAGTACTATAATTTGTTTGACTAATGAAGAGGATTTGATCAAATGAGGTAACAATAACACCTAGAGAAAAGGTTGAGTTATGATATGGAAAAGGATTACAAGGATTAGTTAAGACATTGATATTATAGTACATTGATAATCTACTTACAGTTACAAAGGATGCATACACTGATTAAGTTCACAAGAACAAGTTAAAATGAAATGTGTCTACCAAGCTTAACAATCTGTATAGTAGATGCTGATCAAAGTTAGTGTAAGCCAATCATAAAACTAGTTGGAGCCAAGTAAAGTCAAATTCCAGTATATGCCAAGTGATATAGTGTAAGCCAAGTAAAATTTAGTTGATGCAAAGCACTAGTAAACTTTAGTTCATGCCGAGTATTTTGATAGTGGATGCGAATCAATGTAGTACGTGCTAAGAATTAGAAGAAATTTAATGCTAAGTGTCAACATTATGAGAAAGATCATGAATTTGGTGAATTTGAGCTGACAAATTTGATTTCTTGAATTGTGTGAATGGTGTGGAAATAAGCTTGATGAGTTGGTGGCATAGAATTCAAGCTATAACATTTTGAGGAGAATTCAAAGAGGATTGGAGGAGAAGTTTCTAGAAGGGAATAAAATGAAAATATGGTTAGATTTATTGAATCCTGCCTAATCCAACCTAACCCTAAAATTGGCGATGGAGGATGAACGGTAAACAATCTTAATCTTTTATTTATAGAGATGGCTAGTTAGAAGCAAAGGTTGTCATGGGTGAGAACCTAAGAAAGAAAATGAGTCTAGGGTATTGCTTCATTAAGTGACCTAAGAGAAGAGTCTACATTGGCAAACAAAGAAAGATGGCTTAAGGGTATGGATACATGAAGGGTTAACAAGTTATAAGAGTTGAAGAGTGTGAAAGACAAGAAAAATGAAGGGTTGAAAAAGATATCTGTAATCTAAAAAATGGAGTTGTAAGTTGTTATTAGATGAAGCCTTACTATTACTTTGTAATCATTATACTAGTCTAGGGTAAATCCTTTGGATTAAGGTTGACCTAACAGTCATTTGTAAATCCTTTAACTGGGTGAAATTCCAAGTGAATGATCTAAAGTCCTCTAACAAGGATCACTCCTAACAACATGATTGAAATCCTCTAACCAAGTCACATTTAATAGTGTTCATTTTAACCTTGAACAAGGTTGGCCTTTCATAGGGCATCACTTCAGAAGAGTTAGAATTAGTAATATGTTAGTGGTTGTTTTACCAAATTCAGTTTCTACATTAAATCATATTTTCAAATGTGTTTTTGAATCTATTATGTTTCATGCTTACATTTCTACAAAGTTGATTTGACAGTAACCTATAAAGTTTATGTGATTGTATGATCTAATGGATGCATGCATGATAAAAATAATTTATGGATATGGGTTCAATAAATTGTGAAAAAAATTATTTGTATATCTAAACATTGGATAAATGATTCACTCCCCTCTCAGTTATTCTAAAGAATTCCAACAATTGGTATCAGAGTCATCTACTTAAGAGGACTAGTTTGAAGGTATTAGAAGCAAAAAGATCAAGATGTCAAAAAGAGATGTACGCAAGATTAATAGAGATAAATTTCTTGCATGGAAAATTTTGATGAAGCTACACCTAGGAGGTCTTGAAGATCATGCACAATATACCATTTCTAAAAAGAATGTTGATCTTGTTGGAGTCCTAAGTGTTGAAGATCTAAAAAAGAAGAAAGAATAGAACCAAACAATGTTCGAGATTGCCTCTGCCCTAAGTTATGTTGAGTTTGATGATATCAAGGGTTGTGACAGTGTAAAGAAAATATGGGATGCTCTACACACCATGGAGGTGATGCAAATGTTATAAGAGCTAAATTAGAAAGTCTTAGAGGTAAATTCAATGATATGAGAGTGCAAGAATGTATGAATGTTCCTCAATATTACTCTAGGATAAAATATGTTGTTAATACATTAAGGGGATCTACTAGTAAGATAGATGATGAGACTATACTAAGCAATGTTTTGAGAACACTGCTACCCATATGTGCTATTAGAGTTTCTATAATACAAGAACTGCGATGTGTATCAGGTTCTAATCTGACTCATGAAGGTTTGGTAGGTAGGCTTACTACTTTTGAGCTATCTAATTTTGATAATTTCATATTTGACAACGTTGAATCTTCTTTCAAAGCCAAGCTGCCATTGAAGGAACCTAATGAGAAGAAGAAGAAGAAAAAGGTAAAATATGTATCCAATCATAGCGATATAGATGAGGAAGATGTAGAACAACTTGACATAGTACTAGCAAGGAGATTTCATAGAGGTAAAGAAAAATTCAAAGGTAAGTTACCTATCATATGTTTCAATTGAAATGAGGTTGAACATATTGCTGCTAGAATTCTAGAGAAGAAGAATTACAAAAGTGGAAGCAAGTACAAAAGTAGAAGAGATGAAGACATCAAAGATTAAAAAGAAAAAGGTAAGAATTTTTGCTAAATTACTGAAGAGGAAACTAAAGATGGATCTAACAATCATGGTGATGAAGTGGTTTTAGTTACAATGAAGGATAATTTTGATGAGGATGAGGTAACTATACTGGTGTTTTGTGTGAACAAGAATGGAAGATGGATTGTTGATAGTGGGTGTTCACATCACATGACTAGAGATAAAAGTAAGTTCATTACCTTGAATTATGATGGAAATAGTGTAAGGTTTGGTAATGATGCACCCTATCTGATAAAAGGATAAGTTTATATTAAACTCATGGAAAAGATTTTATGTAACAATTCTTATTATGTTGAAGGAATTAACTATAATTTTTTGAGTGTCTCACAACTAAAGAGTTCAAGTTGTAATGTTGAGTTTGAGAACAAGATTGCTAAGATATATGATACTGATAGAAAACTAATTGGAAAAGGTGATCAAACTAGAGGTAATCTATTCTACCTTGATATGTATAATGCTACTTGTTTAATTGTATAATTTGATAATGTGTGGTTATGGATTAAGACGTTATGTCATGTTAATTTTGATTACTTGGTTATTATTAGTAACATGAAAAGAGTTTGAGGTTTGCCTAAGTTGAAGAAACCTGAAAATATAATTTGCAAACAATGTTAGTTAAGAAAAATGACAAACTTAAGTTTTAAGAGTAAGACTCATACCTCTAAAGGATTATTAGAGATTGTTCATGCTGACTTGTGTGGACCAATTGATTTGAAAATATACAAAGGAGATAAGTGCATTATGCTATTTGTTCATGATTATTCTAGAATGATGATAGTTATGTTTTTAAAATAGAAATTTGATGCTTTCTAAATTTTTAAGTGGTACTTAGCAAGAGTTGAGAAGGAAAAATGTAAAAGTTTGAAATATTTGAGATCTGACAGAGGAGGAGAATTTGCATCAAATGAGTTTTGAGATTTTTTGTAATGACAAAGGAATCAAAAGACAAACATCTACTCCTAGGACCCCTCCACAAAATGGAATTTTTGAAAGGAGGAACAAATCTATAATGGACTGTGCTAGGACACTCATGATGTAGAAAAAATATTTCTTTGAAATACAAGAGAGAAGCTATAAGTAGAACTATCTATACCTTGAACCATGTACAAGTCAAGAAAGGTACTCATTCAACACATTTTGAACTATGGTACATATACTCACCAAATGTAATATTTTAAGGTATTTTGAAGCAAGTGTTATATTCTCAAGGATTTCAAGAATGGTAAATTGTATGCAAAAAGTGAAGAAGGTATATTTGTTGGCTATTACACAAGAAGTAAAGCATATAAGAGTTTAAATACTAACACTAACAAAGTTGTAAACAGTGTAAATGTGAAATTTGATGAATATAAAAAAGTACATAAGGCTGAACCTATGAAGAAACTAGAGGAATACAAATCATTTGTATAGTTTTATGAAGGTTTTCCTACTGATGAAGATATTGTAAATCAATTTACAAATGAATGACAAGTTTTAGTGACTACTGAGTCATATACTATGAATGTTGAGTTGTATTTAGGATCCAAGCTACATTTAGGTGCCAAGTTACAAAAGAAAGTTGAAGAACATTCTAATTCTAAGATTAGTATACATGAAAGAAATGTTGAACTAACTGATAGAGATGTACATAGTGATTCAAAATTTGAGAGACCAAATGAGGAAAATAAAGAAAAACCAAGATTGCCAAAGTATGTAAAGACATCACCCTGCAACACAAATCATTGGAGATAAAGATGCTAGAACAATTACAAGGAATAATTGAGAAATAATACATGTTTTCTTAGCACACATGAACCTAAAATAGTGAAAGATGACTTAGAAGATGTAGATTGTTGTAAAACCATGAAAGAAGAGATTGAGCAATTTGAGAAAAAAAAAACATGGACTCTAGTTCCTAGACCAGAAGATAAAAATATGATTGGCACCAAGTGGGTGTATAGAAACAAGTTAAATAAAAGTGGTGAAGTTAGAAGGAACAAGGAAAGCTTAGTTTGTAAAGGATATGCACAAGAAGAAGTGATAGACTATAGAGAAACATTCACTCTTGTTGCAAGATTGGACGGAATAAGAACTTTGCTTACTTACTCTGCATAAAAAGGTTTCAAAGTTTACCAAATGGGTATTACGTCTATATTTCAAAATGGTATATTGGAGGAAGAGGTTTATATAGAACAACCAGAAGGATTTGTTGATGCTAACAACAAAAATATGGTGTCTAAACTACACAAAGCTTTATATGGTTTGAAGCAAGCACCAAGAGCATGGCATGAAAGGATTCATTATTATCTTGTGAAGATTGGATTTGAGAGAACTGATAATAAAAAAATTCTATACTTGAAGGCAGAGAAAGGAAAAGGTATTTTAATTTCTAAATTTTTTGTTGATGATACCATTTTTGGAGGTCAAGATACTTTATGTAAGGCTCTTGTAGATGAAATGAAGAAAGAATTTGATATGTCTATATTTGGAGAGATCAAGTTCTTTGTGAGTTTACATGTACATTAGATGAAATATGGTATATACATTACTCAGTCAAAATATGTAAAGGATATATTGAAAACTTTTGGATTGGAAGATTCATAGCCAATAAGTACAACTATGGTGACAGGACATAAATTGTCAAATAATGATGATTCAGTGAATTAAACATTGTACACATCTATGATTGGAAAAATACAATATGTAGTATATAGTAGACCTAATATTGCACTATGTGTTGGGATAGTTGCAAGATTCTCTACTAATCCCTGGGAGAACCAATTGATGATTGTTAAGAGAATAATGAGATATTTGAAAGGAATAGAAGACTATGGTCTATATTATAAGAAAAATGGGAAATTGAATTGATAGCTTACATTGATGCTGATTGGGCTACAAATATTGATGACAAAAAAGAACTAGTGGAGGAGAATTTTTATTTTGGAAAAGGCTAGTTACATGGACTAGCAAGAAACAAAATTGTATATCTCAATATATTGTTGAAGCTGAATATGATGTTACTATAGTAAATTGTACAAACATTGTATAGATCAGATAACTACTCAAAGGTATGAAGGAGGAAATCACTAAAATAGTGATACTTTATTGTGGTAATACAAGTGCTCTAAGTGATGCATACAAAGACTAAGCACATTGCAATCAAGTATCATTACTTGAGAGAGTTAGTTCAAGATACAGAGGTGAAAATGGAATATGTTAACACAAAAGAGAAAATAGCTGATATCTTCACAAAAACATTACCTAAGGATGCTCATGAGTATCTAAGAGGTAACAAAGGGGTGATACCCCTATCAAAGGCTATTTAAGAAGAATGAGAAGTGCCCTACATCAAACAAGATGATTGACATATGTTACACATTGATGCAGTGGATCTTACTTTAGGAGTTGCCTAAAGCAATTAAAAATTTAGAGCTGCAAATTACTCATAAGCTAGGTGATTGAGGAGGAAACTAAAACTATTCATATCTACATATTAAGATGACAAGTCTTTGGAATTATTGTCAAAGAGAGAGAAAAACATAAATAAAGGGAGAAAGAAGATACAAAAGAAACATGGAATGCCTAGTTAGAGGGAGATAATGTCAAGGGAGATATAAGAAGTGATCCAGGGGGAGTCATAAGGATGAATTAGTTGATTGTCTATTGATTAGAACATTTTTTGTAACCTATTCAAAAGATGAAAGTTCCTGATAGAGGGAGAGATTTCAATACAAGGAATTATTTTCTTTTTGGTATTTTTTTGGTTACACTAATTAAGTTTGGTTTACCTATTGACATATAAGTCAAGTTTTTTATTAGTGACATACACTTATTTAGATTCTATATAGCTACCAAGATCATTGAACATTTTATAGTTTTTGCCATGTAATTCAGTAGCTACTAAGTTCTATAGTTGCTATCGAGTCTTTTGGACTAATCCTAGTGGTTACCAAGTAGATTCAATTAGTGTGAAGTCCAACAATTCAAATTGTGTATTTTATTATACACCAAGTTTATCAATGGTTATCGAGCATTGCAATGTCTACCGAGTTAACAGTTCATGTGATGTGAAGCTAGTGTTAACTGAGCTACTTTATGCTAACCAAGTGATTTAGTGTTTGCCGAGTTGCACAATATCTACCGAGTCATTAATGCAAAATGAATTCAAGGCTACTTGAAAGTGATTAGTATGGATTGAGCTTCTATGTCTACCAAGTGCATGATGATGCTGAGTATTGATAGTGGATGCCAAGTATCAGAACCTCACCGAGTCAATCTTTAGAACCAGAGTATCTTCATGTGGGTCGACTTTGTAATATTTGTGTTAACTTGTATAATGGCTAACTTTGTAATTTTGTAATTTAGAATGGTATATATATGTAATGTATTGTATCATATCCAATAAGGAAGAATGCAAATGTGAAAGTATATGCAAAAACTTCAAGTTATGAATGCAACAGACAAAGAGTGAATTGAAAAGGCCATATCAGTATAAGGAGCAACAAAGACATATCTATCACAAAAAAGTTATTAGTACACTAAGGAATCTCTATTAGCAAACTCAATTGCAAATAAGAGATCTACTGCTTCATCCTAAGAGGTGAACTAGTTAAAATCCTTTAACAAGGTAGACCTAACAATCTTTCATAAATCTCTTTATCAAGTGCATACTTCATAGTATGTTTGTAAATCCTCTTATAAGGTGGACCTAGTAGTCCTAATTACTTCTAATAGGGCAGATCATCAGAAGTGATCAATGTAAGCCTTCACATGCCAACTTTATGCTACAATACTAAATTTTGTGGGTATCATCCCCACCCCAATTTTACTTTCTATTTAGAAGGTTTTTGGGTCACCAAATCTTTTTGTTGAAGTGTTATGGATGCTTTCATGTTTTCAGTTTCTCATACATGCAATTAGATCAGATGTGATGAATTAAGTGCTAACTAATTCATTCAATTAAGAATTGAAATTGTTAAAGTTTTAGAAGTTACTGATTCAACCCTCCCCTCTTAGTAACTTAGCATATTCTTGAATATTTCCAACATTACCATCAATGAAAAAGAGGGAGATTGTTGAAAAAAGATCCATATAAGTTTGAATATGTGTTTCAATCATTGTTTTATCATTGATGTCAAACCTACTACTTTTTGGTAAGTTAATTTCTCGGATGATTTGAGTAGTATCATTTGTTTAATTGATGAAGACGATTTGATCAAATGAGGTAACAATAACACATAGAGGAAAGGTTGAGTTATGACATAGAAAAGGAGTACAAGGATTAGTTAAGACAGTGATATTATAGTACATTGATAATCTACTTAAGGTTGCAAAGGATGGATGCACTTATTAAGTTTAGAAGAACAAGTTAAAATGAAGTGTGTCTGCCATGCTTAACAATATGCATAGTAGGCACTAAGAAAGGTTAGTTTAAGTCAAGCAAAAAACTAGTTGGAGATGAGAAAAGTTAAATTCTAATGTATGCTAAGTGATATAGTGTAAGTCGAGTAAGGTTTAGTTTATGTTGAGCACCAATAACTTTAGTTCATGCTGAGTGTTTCGATAGTGGATACCAAGCAACACAGTATGTTTCGAACATCAGAAGCAAGTTAATGTCAAGTGTCAACATTATGAGAAAGATTCTGAATTTGATGAATTTGAGCCAATGAGAAACATAATATGTATTGAGCATTAGAAGCAAGTTAATTCTGAGTATCAACATTATGAGAAAGATTGTAAATTTGATGAATCTAAGCCAACAATTTTTATTTCTTGGATTGTGTGAACCATGTGGAAGATAAGCTTTATGAGATGCTGGCATATAATTCAAGATAAATCATTTTGGGGTGATTTCAAAGAGGATTGAAGGAGAAGTTTCTAGAAGGGAATAAAATGAAAATATGGGTAGATTCATTGAATCTTATCTAATCCAACCTAATTCTAAAATGGACGATAGAGGATGAAAAACACAAGACCTTAAGTTTTTATTTATAGAGATGGCTAGTCAGAAGGAAAGGTTTTCATGTGTGAGAACCTAAGGAAGACAAAGGAGTATAGGGTATTTTTTCATTTAGTGACCTAAGAGAAGAGATTTTTATTGGAAAGAAAAATAAGAAGGCCTAAGGGTATGGATGCTTGAAGGGTGAACAAGCTATCAGAGCTGAAGTGTGTGAAAGCCAAGAAAAATGGAGGATTGAAACAAAGATCTATAATCTAGAAAATGGAGTTGTAAGTCATTATTAGATCTTAAGGTTGACCTAATAGCCATTTGTAAATCCTTTAATCGAGTGACTTTCCAAGTGAATGATCTAAAGTCCTCTAATAAAGCTCACTCCTAAGAGAGTGATTAAAATAATCTAACTAGGTCACATTTAATATTGGGCATTGTAACCTTTAATAGGGTTGGCCTTTCACAAGGCATCACTTTAATTTTGCTAGTAGTTTTTCCCAAATTAGGTTTCCACATTAAATCATTATGTCAAATGTGTTATTGGATCTATTATGTTTCATACTTACATTTTTGCAAAGTTGATTTGATAGTAACCTACAAAGTTTAAGTGATTATATGATCTAATGGATGCATTCATGATGAAAATGATTTATGGATATGAGTTCACTAAATTGTGAAAAGTTTTATTTGTACATCTAGAGCTTGGATAATTGATTTACCTCCCCTCTTAGTTATTCTAAAGAATTCCAACAATTCTATCATTACTTAATGAACTAAGGAATTAGTCTATTAAGAACACATAGGTTAACCTAATCTACATCCTTCCCTTTAGCCTTGGTGTAATTGTTAGAAATAGGAAATACTAAGAGCAGTGGGGGGTGAATCAATATTTCACAAATTTTTCCCAATTGTGAGTATCATTAAAAAACTTAGAACTTGCATATGAAAGTAAATTGATAATGCTAGAGAGTAAACATAACTATAACATATTGCAATACATAGCACCATATTTATTAATTAGGGAAACCCTAGCCAAGGGAAAAATCTACTGGAGATGGTACCCACAAAATGATCCACCAATCAAAAGTATCATGTGAAAGATACTGAACATGTTAGGAGTGTTTTATATTTGTATAGTCTCTTGGTCCTTGTTAGAGGACTAGGTCTTGTTAGAAGCCTCAAACCTATTAGGAGTTGTTATGATAATTATTGAAAGTATGAAAGATGATCCCACTGCCCAAACATGCAATATACAATAATTTTATTCAATACAAGAGATAAATACAAAAACCTCTCACTACTGGTGATATATTTGATATCTATTTTTCCCTTGTTGTTCATAGAAAAACTAATCATATACCCACATTGCTCTAACCAAAAAAATAAATTTTGCATCTCAAGACAATAGCTTATCAATATCATGGACATCTACAAACTTCATATTTCAAGTTTTGTCCTTTATACCAAATTATTTCAAAGTAACCTATACTATTGGCCTTAATACCTTTAAATGCTTCTCAAGATGCAAAATTAATTCTTGATGACCAAAGGTTTAATATCTAGGATGTTGTCTCTAATTAGTTGATTAATTCTTTTGGTAAAAAAAATTCTTTAACACAAAATATCGATTTATTATCTTTGCAATGTTATATTTGCTAAAAACCATCTTAATAAAACTAGAATATCTTTATTTGTACTAACCGTACAACCTCATTCTCATAGTTTTAGACTCTTCATACTATATTCTATACCTTAGTGTGTTTAGTGCCTCTCATATTTACAATCTATACGTCGTTATGTTTTGATTCAAGAGATACTTGTTACTCATGTGATTTTTACATTTGAGATGACATGATGGTCAGGTGTTATACTTCAATTTCCAATATCATAGATGTTAGATTACTATGTTGTTCAGTTCATCACAATTGCATGATGAAACCCTTTTTAAATGATAGTATGTTTTATGATGATATTTGGTTATCCAATATTTGGACATATCCTTTGATTACATTTATATGTTGGATTTGATGCTATGGTTATTTACTTCATTATTGCTTTGTGATGCGGTATGTGAAAGTGAGTGATGTAAATGGATTATTTTAGTACAATTAAATAAATGGTTAAATTAGGTCATTTCATGCATTTATGACTTTGGCTATGTTGTTATATGTAATTGCACTTGATCATGTGTTTTAGTGTGTAGGATTTATGTCCCTAGTAGTGACACATGGAGTTAGTGATTCAACTATTCATATTTACCCAATCTCATCCCTGTATGGTCAATGTATCCTATTTAATTATTTAAATTAAACCCTTGAGTAATTTAATAAATCTAGACTCATTTGCATTATGTGATTAGACCCATGAACATGTCTGTGCATTTAGAGGTTTACATTTTTTTTGAAAGTTATTAAGGAATTTTGTGATTTTGGTTAAAGGGAATTTTGGGCTTTATCTTATTTAATTTAATTCCCAACAACCTTCTCCTACATGAATTACAATTACTTGGAATAGCCTATTTTCATTTAGGTTGATTTAAGATTTAAGCAAGTGACCTAGTAATTTACCCTAATCCTTTATTCACTCAAAAAGTGAATAAGTATCCAAAAATTTATTTTATTCCTCACTTCTCACTTTTTGAAATAAGAAAATTGAGATCAAATTTCCAAATCCTCTTTCATAAGATTTCTTTTCTATTCATTGTAGGAGTTATGGGTGTGGGATCATCATGAGATTGGTCTCATCAGATCTAGCTCGGGGAGGTCTTGGATTACCATTATTTTTGGTAGGTTTTGTGAGATTTTTATTTTATTATTCAAATTCCTATTTTTTCCCTTTTGGCTATTACATAGGGCTCTCCTAGTTTCCTATTCCAGCTCCATTTCTACTTCCATTTTTTATATCTATATATTAGGAGGTTGAGAGCTAGTGTTCCCCTCCATTTTTTATTGTTAGCTCTACCTAGTTGGTTGGGTATGAGCATTTCCCTAATTTTCAGGATGAGGGTTTGGAGTTCCACACTTTTATGCTAGTCATTTTTGCATACAATGTTCACACCTAATTTTTATTAGATTTTTGTAGCTCATTCACCTATGGGTTGAATGGGTTTTATTTTTGTTGATTTCTGTCAATGTTGAGTTTTTGAGGTTTTTGCCTCAATTTGTGTGTTGCCCAATTTTCTCAAGTTTTCTTGGCATGATATTTGTTGTAGATTTGGATTATCGATAGGATGTCAATCCAACCACTAGTGCACTTTTATGTTTCATTGGGATGTGTTTTGTATTTATAGTCCTAAGCTTGTATTTGGTTGATTGTTGTTTTGCTTATGTTCCCATCTAACCCTTTTTTATGATCTTTGTATAGTTGGTGTACCCATACATGAGAATGTGTAGGTGCATTTTTCAAGTTCTTATGAGGCTTGACCTCTTAGTTGCTACCGATGGAATTATGTTCATTGGGGTTGGGTTGGGAATATGCAATTGCTAGGAGCTCTCATTGTGTGATGAGCATGGGTATGTAGGGTAGCATTGTGGAGGGACTTCTCTCACAACCTTGGTGACTATTTCCTAGGTTGGCATGAAGAAGTTTCTAAATAAGTGATAACTAAATAAATTATTGGGTAATAAATCTAAGATAACTAAAAATGTGAGAACTCGGAGTTGATTTGAGGACATAGTGTGATAGATTCCTCAAGGAGTTGATATGATACATAGCTTGGGCTCCTTTATGTTAAGTAACTTACTCCATTGAGTCCCTATATAGTTGACCCATAGAGTGTTTGACCAAGACCTATTGTACTTGCATTGTTTCATGGTCTTGGTCTAAGTCCTCTTTACTATCTAGTGTGAGTGTTAGCCATGGACAATTGTTTTGTGTGTATTTTTGGTTGGATCATTATCTCCATTAGCATGGAGGGAGTGAGCCTATGTGTTCCACATGGTTGGGAAGCATAACTACCTATACCACTACTGGGGATTGATGTACAAAGATAGTGTATTGTTAGTTGTGATAGATGCTTGATGTTTCACTTGTTATATTTAGGTTTCTAGAGTATGTTTTGTTGTGATTTATGCTTTAATTGAAATGCTTGGATATCATGTTTAAATGATATTAGTTTCATTGATGCATTTCTTTAATATGATGTTAGCATATGGTTAGATGATGTGATTCACTTTTAGTCAGACTATCTATGCTTTGTTGGATTAGCGTGTTATATCTTTATGTTCTATGATGTTATAATGTTGTAATAGTAACTCCTTCATAAGATAGCTCCAACCATCTAGTTGATAGTTTGGGATGTTATGCTCGAGGGATGGCTAGGGCCCTTGAGGTCTCATGATACTATTATAGTTGGGAGCAATCGATCACAAGTTTAGTTGTTTATTTTTTCTTCATATGATGTTGGTTTATGAAGCATGTATGTACATTGTGATGTTTTTTCCCGCATGTTCCACCATATGTTGTTATAGAATAGATAGTTTGATAATTTCTCCTTCTTGTTGTTTAGTGTCATGTTATTCTTGTGATTGAGTGTCCAAGCTTCAATTTTATGGATCTAGTACTCCCTAGTGTGGAGGTTCTAACTCTTTCTTTTCCCTTTGAATGTTTGTTAGAATGTTTCCTTGCATTCCTGGGTGATGGTGTTTCAACATTGGGCGATATTTGTAGAGTATCACATGCCTGAGGGAGTTATGTCATATGATACTGGAAATTATCACATGATAGTTATAATTTCTATCATACAATACTAGAAGAGTATTACATGACTATAGTAAATTCTATTGTGTAGTCCCTAAAATTATCTCCTGGTAGTTATGAGGAATGTCATACAATACTGGACAAGAATCTCCTAGTTTCATTAAAGTATTGCTTGGCTATAGTAAGAAATATCACTTGGCTATAGTAAGAAATATTACCTAGCTATAGTCAAAAGTGTCACCTGGGTTTGTGAGTAGACCTGCTTGAGTGACCAACAAACACTTTTTAACTTGTCTAGAACTTTTTGAGAGGTGACTTGGCTACCCTTTACAAAGTTCTTGAACTCTAGTATTTGAATTTTTGAATTTGGGATCTTTTGGTTTCTAATGTGTTTTGTGGTCTCTATAGCATTGTCATATTTTGTTTTTTAGTTTTGCTTGGAGATTTATTGGTTGCCTAGATTGGTTGGCTAACTCTTCCATTACAACCTTATGATCGATTACATGTTGATGTTTTTCAACTCCATGCTTTAAAAAAATATTCACTTTTATTTATCCTTGTTCTAAGGATCTCTAGGTAGGGCATTACAATTTACACATGCCATAAATGCCTTCATGAATTGAACCGGTCAAACAAGTGCTTGTGCTGACAAATAGATTTTGTGATACTTAGATAAATTTCTAAGTCTTCAACCAAAACTTCTATCCTTAAGATGTTCTTACTCAATATTTATTATATGATGCCATAAATGACAACAACATACAAGGTAACCTAGCCAAATTTCCAATAATATCCCCATTTGAAATTGATGGAAACATATGGGAAAATTGGCTAAGTCCCAAGTATAACATTGGCTAAGTCCCAAATTATGCTTAATATGTGGTTATGTAGTTACAACTTCTAATATTTGAGTAAGCTTGAAATCAAAATCCTTAATCAATTTCTTCTCTCTTATCTAAGGATATGCTTCAGTAACTCTTATCTAAGGATATAACATTCTATAGTTTCCCAGAAACTTACTCTAATGTTTGTTTTAAACTTTGTACTCTTTTATTCTTCTCAAAAATGTTGTTCAAAGATGATATTAATCCATTCTGATCATTACCATTATCATCTCTAGATAAATTTTCCAAAGATGATTCCAATTGTGACCTTAATGGTTGGAGTTTCTAGTAAGATGTCTTCCTCATGCTAGAAAGTGACTTTGTCAACAAAAGTCTCACTATATTTCAACAATGGTTAAAATGTTGTTTCTTGTGTGATTATTTTCCAATTATTCTTTGTCTTCTTGGTTACCTTTTTAAGTTTCTCCTTTTTATTTTCCTCTTCTTTCTTTTTCCTTTCTTCTTTCTCCTTCTTCTTGTGTACTCTCTTCTTTCTTTTTTTATTTATCCTTTTCTTCTTCTTCTTTCTTCTTCCTTACTTCTTCCTTCCTTTCTTCTTCTCTTGTCTTCCTTTCTTCTATTCTCTTCATCTTTTTTTATTCTTTCTTATTATTTTCTTCTCTCTTCCTCCTTTCTTCTTCTTCATCATCAAACATTGTATAATTCACCCAATCATAAAAAATGGAGGTGACAACATCCTTAAAAGGATCTTCTATAGTGTCCAAAGTGATGCTTGTTTTTGTCTATTTACATAGTATCAGTGCCAATTGTCACTTGTGGCATCTTTGATAATTTTCCTACCTCTTTCATTTTTGAATCCTTTATAGTTCCTATTGTTTCCTTTTATGTAGGAATTGGTTTACCTTGTTTATTTGTTGTAGGGATCTCTCTACCTATCTATTTTCTTTCATTTTCCTTTCTTGGTTCTATTGAAATCATGGCTTTCACAATGGCTTCTTCAGTTTATTTACTAACTCCTTCATATTTTCCTCCCATTATTAACATTTCTTTTTTATCGTTTCTTAGTAAGGGCTTAATTTTATTCATAATTATTCCAAGATGCTCATCATCTTCTACTTTTATAATTTCCTTATCAGGTTCTCCCTTATTTTCTTTTCCTCTTCAACAACTCTTTTCTTTTTGTTTACTAACCTCTAATTAATATCTTTTGGGATTTTTCCTTGTACGTCTTCAAATATTTTATTAGAAAATATCATATTCCTAATAACTTTATTTTTGAACTAAATTTTATCAATACCAATGTACAAATGGTAATACTTATTCAATTGAACAAAACTTCCTTCATTAATTATTGCACAATTGATTTTCTTAATTTTTGGTTTCCATTTCTTCCCGTCTTCAGCAAGGCTTTTAATTCTTCTTTTTCCTTTTCATTTTCCTTTGTGGTTACTATTTTTATTTCTTTTATTTCCTCCCTTTTTGACTCTTTATATTATGACTTAATGACTTGTGCTTTCCTTTTTTTTCTTTCCCTAATATGTGACAAGTGTCTTTCTCCTCTTGCCTAGTTCACTAGCCAATTCATTCACTCTTTTATGTTTGGGTGGTTCAACTAGTTCATATTTCTCTTCTATAAATCTAGTAGACCTTCTAGTAGTAGGTGGGATAGCTAACTACACTTGGATAATGCTAACATCTTCTACTTCTTTACTCGTGGTGACATAGATGGTGGTGGCAAGGGTGTAGCTAGTACATAAGGTGCTAATGGAGTCTGTATAGATGGTACTACAACCTTTAGTCCTACTAAATTGTAAATGGTGAATGGCTTAGAAATGAGAATGTATGGCTACCCACTTTCTTATTTCCATGATAATTCCCATAGCTTCTCTAAGTTCCTCTTTGTTCATTCCTAACTCCTTCAAAATGTTATCAATTATCTTGTCAACTCTTTTTGCAATGTCCTTACTATACAGTTGTGTATCTACTTCTTTAACTTTCTCCTCATAGGTTACCCATCTAGGACACTCCTTATCCTCTTCAAATTGTAAAATGATATTTTAATATCCTTCAATTAGTTCTTCTGACATCTCATATCCCATAGGATCAATAAAATTAACTCTGGGTTGTACTACCCCTATACAAGTTACATCAGTTTCTACCATAAAAAAATTTCATCCTTGTATTTCCCAACTAATGATGGTTTTATCCTAAATATTTATTTTATATATAATTGAAAGCTCTTCATCATTCTTGTAATATCTTCAATTATCCTATACTCGTGATATTTTCTACAGTAATATGTCATTAGGCCCATTGTGCATCTATTGGGGTTCTATTCATAGTTTAGCATTCCAAAGAACTTTCTTATAACTTGGAAAAACAAACATGTCAACAAAGATTCAAATTTGAATGCTTCATTCTTTGTTTTCTTAATTTTGTCAATGTTGTCTAGAATATTTTTCTTCAAAATCTCACACATATTTACTTTCTCCTTTTCTACTTTCATCATTTAAGCTGCATGGATAAATCTATTAGGCACAAAGTTCAATATTGAACTGTAATTCATCTTAGAGCCAATTACTTTTCTTAGTAGTCTAACATTAGTTTCCTTGATCAGATCTAATTTCATGTTCCTTCCATCAGATTTCATTTTCATATTGTTCTCCCATAACTTCTTAACATTCTTTACATTCACAAGGTTACTTCCTTCATTACATAGTCCTGCTAACTTGTGAATCATTTTTTTGTCAATCATGATTGGTATGTCTCCTAACCAGAACATGTCCTCATGTATGTAGCACAAAATAATCTTTGTCCATTCTTAATTTTCAAATTTTGTAAAGAGCATTTTCTACTGATGTTTAGGTTTTCTAAATTTTCAAATGATTTCTTAAAAATTAGAACATTGTTGTATACTAAGTTCAAGTCTTCATGGATGTCATCATCTCCTATTGATTGAAACTTACAATGACTGTATGCACGAATGTCTTCTACATGTAAAATCCTATTTCGCACTTGTGAGAATGCTCTTGATGGGTCATCTTCCAATGAAATGTATGGATGTTTCTTAAATTTATACCTAGAGGTCTCTCACAGACATCAAAAATTGTTGGTTTTTCTATTTCTTCCACTTGAAACTTTCAAATTACAATTGAACAAGTGATAAATATCTTAAAATCACAAAACTAGGGCTTGTTGAATTCTCTTTAAAATATTCTTAAAAATATTATACCTTTTCTCTTGAATTTACTAAAAAGACTCCTTTACTTATTTCTCAATCAAATGGTACCCAAAAATCTGATCATGATCCTTAAATCATAACCAATTAACTTCTACATTAATTGTGCAACTATGTAGTTGACAAAAAATTATCTCTATTTACTAGTAAACTTATTTTACTTCATGCATTCACATATAAATTCAAAATCTCATACAATCTTAACCGTAGGTTCCTTACATCCTTTCCTACCTCATATTAGCTTCACAAGCCTTAATTCCTACTCTAAAGTTTTCTATACTAATCTGATTCTAATTCAGTCATGTTAATTAATGAAATGATATACTCAATTAGATTGTGATTTGTTGAAAGTATAACTAATTTTAATCTATTATTAAATGCTTCACTTGACTGACTTTCCAACACAACATATGAACTTTTTGATTCCTTAGCTTTAAAAAATGTTTCATCAAGGTTTTCTACAAGATATTTCACATTTTCACTTTGATAGTTACTATTATTCCCATTCCTTCATGTTATTCCTCATGTTGTTAGGAATACTCATATCTTTCATCCTACAATATCTTTCTATGTGTTCCTGTTGGAAATACAATATGGGAATTAAACTCGAAAAGGGGGGGGGGGGTTGTGGGGGCAGGGGGCAATGAATTAGTCCTTCAAAACTTTAACCATAAATTTATTTACCACACACCCATCTCACAATTTTCATGTAAACTAAAATACTAAATTAAGCATATACATCCATAACATGAAAACAAATAAACATTCACACATATGACAAAAGATATGACTACCCAGAAATCCTCCAATGAGAAGGTAAAATTGGGGTGGGAATGACACCCAAAAACCTTCACTATTGTAGTAGCAAAGTTTATCCAATGAAGGTTACAATTTTTTATCATGAAAAATGATCTACCCTATGAAAGGTCTACCTTGTTAAAGGCTTACAAAATTGTTAGACCTTACCTTGTTAAAGGATTCCAACACCTTGTTAGAAGTGTTCCTAGTTAAAGGACTTCAACTTACAATGAGGTAATCACCCTATTAAAGGATTTACAACATCCTATTAAGACTACATTGTTAAGAGATTTAACTAATTCACCTATTAGAATGTCTCAGTAATGATCTTGTGATTAATACTCTACTGCTAGATAATAGATCGCCTCTTTCCTAATGTGTACTTAGTCCTCTTTGATCACATGTATCACTTATGTCCTCTAACTCCCTTCCTCTATTCTCCAGCAACTAATTCTACAATGTATCTCAATTCACAACTCCTTAGCCACCATGAATTCTCTATTGGTACATGTAAACTTCTCTCTTCACTCACTCTATATTTTAGGGTTTCTCCTCCTTAAGAAGACCTAAGTGACTTAGGGTTAGGTATGAATTGATGATTGTAATTCATCCATCTAACTACTCAATTCATCCCTTTAACTAAATGGTTGCATGTACTGCATAGAGATTCTCAATTAAGATTCATTCTTATCATCTAGGATTGCAAAAAAATCCTTAACTTGGCTCCAAAATGGTTTTATATAGTAGTTTGTGCCATTACAAACAACTATGTAAAACTATTTTACTCAGCATTTGAAGTACCTGATGCTTGACATCAACTATAACTTCAATGTTGTCACTCAACATCTAAATTACTCAACACATACTGATTGCTTGGCACTTGAGTGACTCAATAATAACTATTTTCTTGGCATGCATTACTTTTTTAGCATGAACTAAATTGTAACTTGTAAATGACTTAAGTTTATAGAAACTCATATGTCAAAAAAAATCTAAGATCAACAATCTCACCCTTTGACATAAGTGGAAAAAACACTTGGTCATGCATGAATAATCTTAACTTATGAGCATAACTCAGATACTCACTATCTCTATTCAGCATATGTACAAAATTTCAAAATTTCAAAATTTTGCAAAACTTGACCTAATAGTCATATCTCAAAATCTTATAACTCCCCCTAAGATGATTGTGTTGTTTTGAATCTGAATCTATACTCCTATTGAGTATATATATATATATATATATATATATATATATATATATATATATATGTTGAATTGCATTGTAGTCTATTTCTATCTTTGACTACTTTTTATTCTTCTTATTTCTCCCCAAAATTTATGTCTCCCCCTTACTTATTTTGCCCTCTGTTTGGCACTTATGTCAAAGGGTTATACATGTATAGTGTGTTTTTCCAAGAAAGTTTTATGGACCTCAAGTATTATCTTTAGAGCTACATCCCAATTATCACATGCTACTTCCAATGATTTGATTTGGATATATAACTTGGCAACAAGGTGAAGTAAGCCTTCAAGTGTAGAAAGATGGGGATCTTTCTTCGTCATTGTTTCTACAAAGGCTAGTTCTTCTTAGAGTATCTCCATGTGTGGGGTCAACATTGACATAGTGCAAGGCAAAATAATCCCCAAAAGAGATGTCCTTACCCCCAAAAAATAACCCCATAGCATAAAAAATAGAACAAATAAACACTAAGACAAGATCTGATACCAAATCAAAACTCTTTATTCATAGATATAACTCATTACATGCAATATGTCTAGCTATAATGCCTTCTAGGTTAGGGCCAAACAAAAACAACAATTACAAAATTAATTCTGTAAGATCCAACAAGATCTACTTACAAACTCAATCCTAGCTAGTCTAGATACATAATTGGATAAGAACACCAAGAATAATCCACACTTGTACCCTTAGGTCCACCAAGCCATCCTCTAGTTCTTAAGCCACAGCCCTAGCTCTTCAAAATTTGAACCTACACTTCATCCCCTTCTCCTTCCAAAGACTTTACAAAACACTTTAGTATACCTAATTAAGCCATAAGTCAGCCCAACTATTAAAAACTAAATTAAATCCCTTACATTAAATATAGGTCAAGCCACAAGTCAACTACAACACTAAACTAAATACCTGTACATAAATTAAATACAAAAAGTTAGCTTCACAAATAAATTGACACCAATAGGGACCAAAGCCAAATGGAGTGTTAGAAAAACCAAGTCAAGTACCAATAAATTCATAAGTGATGCCAAGCTCACAATGCAAACCAAGCACCACATACCCCCAAGCTCCCAAATAGTGCTAAGAAACATAGTGTATGCCAAGCTCACAGAACATGTCAAGCTCCATAGTATATGTCAATCTCATAGAGTATATTGAGCTCTTAGACATAAATTATAACCAATAACGACCAAGTACCACTTCTATGGTGATTGATTCCACAACTCCAAAGCCAAACTCCCTCAACATGTAGGATTGTAAGAAAGCCTAGGATGCTCCTACATCAAACATGGATTAGATACTAATCAATGTAGCCTGAATGTTTGCATCTTGAACATGTAGGGCTTCCAACTAACCTTGGGAGTTCATCAAATTTCTAAAGTTCTTTTGACTCTGAGATGGATTTGGGTAGGGCAGTACCTATTATCTTCATATTTCCCTCTAGATTTTCAATATAACATTTCACTTCTTGTGTGAATAGTGTTGTATCACACAACTTGGTGTAAAGAGAGAAAATATTCTCTAATACTTTCTTTATACTATCAATCTTGGTTGCTAATTCAACCTAACTAAGTGCAATGAAACTTGATATCTTTTCATTGAATTTTCCTTGAAATTTCCTCTTAGACCATTCAAGTAGTTTAACATTTGAATCCAGGTCAGTATTAGTTATCTTCTCTACTATATTAGTCAACTTCTCCATAATAGGCTTGTCTTCTTTAGGTGCAAGCAAGCTAAATGCATCAAGAAATATATCCTTGATATTTTTCAATGCTTACTTCTACCTATGCTCCCTTCTGAGAAGTTCTTGGTACTTTTTCATTGGAAGAGCATCCTAAAGTATGCTCATCTATTCAGTAGTGATTTTGGTAAGAACAAACTTTGGCAATACAATCACCTCATCCAAGTCAACATCACCAAATGATATAAGTTCATCTTCCTTGGATGTGATAGGACTAGGCCTTGATGACTACAATGGTTTAGTTTTTACACTAGGCCTATGAAGAGCTTGACTTAAAGGAGTAGTAGTTTCTAGAAAAGTAACTAGTGCTTGTATTTATAATTTCTCCTTAGGCCTTGTAGGAAAACTAACTCTTCAGTCGTATCCTTTTCTTTCTTTTCAATCTCAATTGTACCTTGAGTTTGTACTATAGGTGTAGAAGTATCTTCGTGACCTATTTAAACTAATGTCCCATCTTTATCATTTGTGGTAACTTCTTGTACTAACACATTTTGTACCATTGTGTTGATATTTTCCATTATTGTCTTTTTCCTTTGGTATACTATAATGGAAATTGTAGGTTGTACCACAATAAATTGAGGGGTCTTAAATATGTTTTGTGTTTCCTCCTCTATAAATGTCTTTTCTACCTTCTCAATTTCATCTACACTCACCAATACTAGATGAATTCATAGTTGTGCCTTGGTGGTGGTGTCTAGCAATATATTTTTATGTCCTCCTTTATTAGGGGATTGATGTTTTGAGCTATAGTATCAAAAATATCCTTAATGTATATGTGTGTACATCTATCACATGTTGTGGACTAACAATCAAAATTTGTATATCTGGTATACTCTATTCTATTTTCTAGTCAAATTTAGTTATTTCTTATGTATCTATATTATTCTCAGTGCCTTCCACATGTGCATCCTTTTTAGTTTCATATTTAATAACCTTAATTACTTCTTTTTCACCTTTGTCTTCACCTACCTCAACAGGTGTATGCTCAATTTCCTTAGGTGTTGTCAGTTCATATGTAACTTCCCATATCTTATTGAACCTCTAAACAAAATCCTCAATGTAATTTTGTAAAATACTAAATGCCCTATATTTAGGAAAAAATATCCTTGTGTACTTCTTAATGGCCTTTGACATGGTGGCCTTATCAAATTTTGGCATCACACTTGTTAGTCTAGTCTCTCTGATTTGCCTTTCTGTATTGAGACTAAACTATCATTTTTGCTCAAATCTGTCATATGGACTCTTGATTATAGATTTGGCAAGCTCAAGTGGATTCTTCTTGAATGTTTCGATCATGGCATATATCAACTCTTCCACTTGATTCATCTCAATCTTTCCAAGTTTATCAAACTCAACATGTGTGAATCTAGATAAGTCAAAACTATTATTTAAATTCTTACACAAATTGTCCAAATCAGAAGAAGGACTATGACTTACCACTTTGATTTGGATGTTGTCATTAGATTCTATCCCCTCCTTATATTATTTAGCTAAAGCAATGCATTTTTTCCTTTGTCTCTTCTCAGACTCATCTTCTTCTGTAGTTGTCTTGGTTCTCTTTCCTTTTGGCTTTTCCACTTCTTGAACCTTCTTTGTAATAGCTCCTGCGTTGGTCCTAGTAGCAAAAAATGCAAGCTTAGTTGTGTAAGTTTTACAACCTTCTTTGGTTTTCTAACTATTGGAGCTTTAGCATTCCTTAGGCTTCCTCTTGCATCACCTAGTTTTCACTTTACCTTTAAACTTCATATTTAATCTTCCATCTTGCATCCTTGCATACCCTAGACATCATCTTTCAAATCTTAGACCTAATTTCCAATATCCTAACCATAATTTTGAGCCTTCTTTCTGATCATAACATTTTCCCCTACCAATTAGGTCTCTGGAACAATAGCCGGGAACCCACAGAACCCAAAATCACCCTAGTTTTAACCCAGCTTACCAACTACACTCTTAAACTATCAATTATACTCAAATTCACCTCAAGTGCACTAGGGGGCATTTTTCTCTATCTAAGTTTAGTGGGTCACTTGAAAACCTAATTTATACTTCTCGATATCATTTTGAGACATTAGGATAGCCACCAGATGCTTATAAAGGCTCTCTTACTAAGCATATCATGGTATGCATTCTGCATATACTAACCTTCACTTTTCACATATTAGGCTTTATTCCTCATGTTCTAACCTTAATTATACATCTTCAATCTTGTCATAACATCATCCCCAACCATCTGTCTCTCTGGCATATCAATTTGACAATCACCTAGTTCTAGTTTAACAAACCTTCAACCTAGTCTTTCAACTACACCATGAAAATAGCAACTATGTTCAAACTATCCCCAAGTGCACCATATGTGCACTTGGTCTTGTCAAAGTGCACTCAATTCTATCATAGCACACTTGGTGACCTACATGACCATTTTGGGCCTCTAGCCTACATTTTGAGACTCTAGAACTACCTCTAGAAGCCTGTATAGGTCTCTAGTCTGAACATGACCCAAAACATCATTTTGAATCCTATAACCTTTGAATATTGCATATCTAATTAGCAGAATCCTCATTTGGATCCCTTTAAACATCATTTTAAACCCAAACCCTTTCAAACTTAGTAAAAAATTTGAACAAAGTATGAACCCTAGAGTATTTCATTATGTCAATGGATAATGGATCTTGACCATGGTCTTTTTGTCTTCCTTTTTTTCATTTTATTAAGTCAAAATTTGTATATGTCTTGATGGATTTGACCTTGTCATTTTTATCAATTTGATCTTTTCATTTTTTTTTCTTTTTGGTTAAGATCCAAAATCCATTGTCATAAGATTAAATTCTTAGGTTAATACCTTTCAAAGATTTATCCTGTTTAAAATATTGCATACACCCTTGTCATAACATTATCATATCTTGAGTCTCCCTAAACATCATTCTAATTAACCCTAGTTTCATGATTACTTCACTTTGCATGGTTGAAAACCCTAACATTCCCTCCAAATATCAAAATCCAATCCACTTATCCAATTATCAACTCGTCTAAATCTTTATCAAACCTATCAATTTTCTCATCCTAAATGTCATTATCAACCTTAATCAACCTTAATTTTCATAATCCACCTTTCATACATCAACCTTTGACATCCCTCTCAAGTCTAAAGTCTAACCCTAGATCATTTTGCACTTCCTTAGGTTACATAACATTTCAAAACCCCTAAAAATACAAAAAATACTCATATATTTCATACCCACATCTTCATTATCAAATTTTGGCCTATTTTACCAACTACATACCTTTTTCTTACCAAGTGCATACCTTTAGGGCTCTAAGTGTACCAAGGGCACACTTGGTACTGTTTGAGCATAGTTGGTAGTTTAGGTGCACACTTGGGAGGAAAATAGTCCATTTAGGGTTTTCTGCATTGTATTTTCATCCTTAGGTATCATGCCAATACTTACAAGGACATGATCAGCCCAGAGACCCGAAGAACTATATCAACCCTTGTTTTTAGAGGTACAAACACAAGTTAAAGAACAACCTTAAGATTGTCCAAGACAAAAGAAGAGAAATAATCCCCAATAAGATTATAACCATCAAGAAATGACACAACCAACTCTAAACAACACACCTACTATGAAGTTTCCTTTAAACACTTCCCCTACAAATGGAAATGTTCAATGGAGCTATAACTTTGAACCAATATTTATATCGATACCACCTAGAGGTGGAAGTGTACCAACCACACCTAAGGATGAATAGACACACTTCTTTAAATTTAGTAAATCCAACATGAGTACCTTCAACCATTTGAACATACAAAAAGGTATTGTACACCTAAGTGATTAATTTAACCTATTTATGGCCTCACTAATGTAGAAATGGATAGGGCATGTCAAGATGAAACTTTTTGAAAGAATTTTAAATTCTTGGTAGCTTAAGAAATAGTTAAATTTAATCCAAATTTGGAGGGACCTAAGTCCAAAAATTAAAATAACCCATGATTGATTTGGACTTGGACAAGGGAAAAAAACCTTTGGAATTTTCAAAGACACATATAAAACCTATATGATCTCACCAAGAATTAAATATTGAAATCCTCTAAAGTACGTTTGAAAACATTAACATCAATCCCTTGTTTGATGAACCTCCATCAATAAATGGCAACAAGACTTTCCTAAAATATCCCAAAAGGGTGTAAAGAATTGGTCTAAATCAAATAATGCAATAACAAGACATGCCTAAGGGGACTTTCACTCTAGGGATGCCAACCATAGTTCCTTTGGAGGAAAATCAACAAAGTGCACCCTTGCTCCTAACTTTTACCAACTATTATGACTTCAAATGTTATGGTGCCTCCTATGAGTATACCATGTGAAACATCAATTACAAAAATCCCTATTGACATACTTGTAGGAAGAGTCTTATTGACATTTCATCCATTCCCAAAAGGAATATGTCTCATTGCCAAATCAATATGATGTCCCAAGGAGAAACATATAACACACAAAAATATCAAGACCCAAACATGATTTTCACCTCTAAGGGACATAACCAACTTCCAAGACAACAACAACCTCAAGTGCTACAAGGAATTAACATCCCTAATGCAAAACCAAGTCAAAATAAACTTAACAGGCATACAACATATCAACAACAAAAAAAATAACAACCTCAATCAGTGCAAGGATCCAAGGTCCCTAATGTAAAACCTAGTCTAAATCCACTTGACTTACAAACAATGTACCAAAAAATTGCAACAACAAAAAGCAATTTTATCTAAATAACAAAAAACTAAAATAATAGTTGGAATACCAAAGACACTTAGAGAAACAAATTTCCTATTAGCAACACTTGTTACAAAAAAAACATATGCCACAAAAACCTCAACAGATACCTCTACAAAAAAAATCACACATGTCATCTTACATGCAACCAATAGAGGTGTCATAACAAAAAAAAAAAAAAATGGCACAATAACAACCATAATAAGTGATGCAACAACAACCCATGGTACAAAAATCACAACCAATACCACAACAAGTACCACAACAAATACCACAATAAGGACCTTTTTGTCTTCAAGGTGCTAACATACCTTCACCACCAAGTGACACATCACCTGAATTTTTTGATACAAAAATGTCAGAACCAAGTAGACATAGTTCTCATCATTAAAAAAATCTACTCGTAGACACAAAAGACTCGAAGAGAGGACTATCATTCAAAACCCAAGTGAAGATTTACTACAACAATTCAAACAACTATCCAAACAAGCTAGGGCATTGGGAGTCTAGAAGAAATAAAATCTATACATAGAAAGGGATTTACAATATAATCCCTTTGATAAAATTTTGTATATGCCTCCATTCCTAAAATACTTTGAGGCACCAAGATTTGAAAAGTATCAAGGAAAAGGAAACCCATTTGATCACATCAAGGAATCCTTTGCCTATTGTACTAAACTTAGTAATTAACCCACCTACCTCATAAGACCATTCCCTTATTCTCTAGGTGGGCCCACACTCGAATGGTATTGCAAACTTCCTGGTAACATAAAATCTTAGTTAGAAATAACAGACAAATTCATCCCCCACTTTTATTTCAACATTACAAATGAGGTGACACTTTATTATTTGTGCTCAACTAAATAGAAGACAAGAGAGTCTTCATCACATTATTATTACATTGGAGAAACTTAGTAATTCAATGCTCACCAAACATTCCTGAAGAAAAACAAGTTAATCTTTGCACTGAAAACCTAGTCCCCAACCTAATGTACAAATTCAAAATCAAAAGTCCAAGCACCATTTCCAAGTTGATAAAAAAGGGGGGTAGTATTGAAGATACCTTCATCCATAAGGGTATTCTTAAAATAAACAAGGAAAACACCAACACAAACTCATCTAATGACAAGGAAAAAAATTTCTCCAAAAAAAGAATGTAACCAATGATGGCATTGTGGATGCATGAATGATCAGCATAGCACAACCTTAACTAAATCTAAAAGGTGCAAACCTTAAAAATTCACAAAGTCTCAATCAAACACCATCTCAATAATAGAAAGCTAAGACTTCAATGTAGGAGAGAACTTGAAGATGTCTTAGAAATAAAGATAGGAAATTCACACCCTTGGAGATACCTCTCAATAGTGCACTTCAAAAAAGTTACCCCCCAATCAAGGATGAGCCACCAAAAAAAAGTAGAATGGTGGGATGAAAATATTTTTTTTAATTATCACCGTACTATAGGACACAAGACTACCTAATGTTTTCAGCTCAAACATGAAATCCAAGACCTCATTGATGATAGTATAGTTACTATAGTTCCTTCACTGCTAGCATCCAACTTTTATCATGCTATTTTTAAAGATCCTTTGGATTATCATGACAAAGAAAATTCCTCTAGTTCAAACTCAAACTCACAAGCTAATGTGAATTACACACGCACTAGATATGACTACACCATTAATTTCTTTAATGAGTCTAACTCCCACATATCCACATTCACCTTAAAAGTCGAAGATCCTTGTTTCACTATCACTATGCATTGTACCAAGATCACCTTACCTAGAGCTCCTTCTAGACCTACCACCTCTACTAGACCTACAACTCCTAATAAAGAAAAAAGAGAAAGAGAAGAAAAAGAAAAAAGTATAAAAGAAGAGGACAAAAGAAGAAGAAAAAGAAAAGAAGGAAATAGAGAAGATGAGGGAAGAAGAAGAAGAGAAGAAAAAGAAGGAAGAAGAGGAGGAGACAAGGAAAGAGGAATAGGAAAAAAAGAAAGAGGATGAGGAAAATAAAAGAGAAGAACAACAAAGAAAGAATAAAGAAGAGGAGGATAAGAAGTCAAGTGCACCCAACACGTCTCTCACCCTAGCTATACTAACAAGTTTTGATGATGATGATAAAAAAAATTTGATACCATCCCTCATCAATATCATTAGCAAGAATAAGCAAGTAAAGAGTTTGTAGAAAACTCTAATGGATGTAATAAAAAAGTTATAAGGAACCTTGACAGTAAAATCACTAGATCCTAATCCAAAGGATAGAACCAAAGATGTGATTCAAGAATTTGATGTTGAATTCTCAGATGTTTGACATTGTACGTAAAAATATTAGAAATGATCTAGAAACTCTTGATGCTTTCATTAAGGAATTAATAACATGCAAAATTGAGGACAAGAATTTATATGCTTAATGTGCCATATATTTTAATTTCTCCAAAGACATTGATGAGGAGTTGAAAAAAAGAGTGCTGAAGTTAAGTCATTAGAAGATCAGCTGAACCAACCTAGTGTAAAGATTGAAGGAATTGAAATGTAGGTCATTAAGAAACTTTATCAATGACTAAACCCCCTTTAGAATAGTAGGACCATTGGTGCTTGCCACTTGCTTTGCTTGATTGTTCCACCTATTCCCTCTCCTCTCAAGTGCATCTAGCCCATATGAACCTAGCACTTTTCAAAGCCATAGAATTTATAAGGCTTTAGTTCGAGTTCATGTGTTCCAATATGGTATGCAACCCATAGGACAAACACTCTACATTCATACTAGTAGAAGAATGTTAAAAAGATGGAGGTGCAAAGGAGGTAGGCTTGTAAGACTAAAAGTCCCTTCTTCAGACACTACCTAGAAAAGTCAGTCAAGTGACTCATGAGACTTTACACCATTAGCATCAACTCACTAAAGCCATCTTTTGGATTGACCAGCCCCCCTGAAGTGGATACCATTGAGTGGAATTGATCATTTGAACTCTTTAGACTTATGATGAAATAATTCCACTAGAAGTCAACATAGATAAGATCATCAAAAGGTTCTCACTTTTGAGAGAACACTTATTAGTGAAGGTTAGCACAATTAAGAAGCAGTTAGAGGATTGCCTAGCAAAAAAGACATCATTTGATAAATTTGTTTACTCAGACCTAAATGTAGTTGAGATTGCACCCTATGGATTGCGGGCTCTCCTCAACATATTAGAAGGACCATAAAACACATGGGAGAAGAATTTGAAGAGTCTGACAATAATTTTTTTAGACTGTATCTCTAACTTAACAACCTATAGTAGCGGTAATGAATCAAAATTTTGACATATATAAGTTTTGACACCTTTGTCATTAATGTCAAAGAGGGAGAAGAATATAGGAAAATTGTATAAATTAATAGTATGTATAGAAAGAAATAGTCATATGCTAAGGGGGAGAATTAGGAGATATAAGGAAAGATGGTTATAACTATAATGATTCAAAAAAATTTGTAAAGTTTTGAAGGCCAATTTTGAAAAAGTCTTTGTGTAACATTTTGGGACTTAGCCAATTTTCCCATATGTTGCCATTAATGCCAAAGGGGGAGATTATTGGAAATATGGATAAGTAGGATGATTTAGGCTTCTCATTTATGGCAACATATATTTTTGGAATGAAAGGCATAATGTACAAATGAAGTTTCTACAATCAGAGATAGAAAACTATCCAAGTGTTAGACACTTTCACTAGTAGTACAAAGATAGTTTTTGGTATTGCAAAGTCTACAGAGATATTTAGAACATATGCAGTTAAGTAAAAATATTATAGAGTATTTTGATGACATGGCTAAGTGTGTAGATCAATACAAATAATACAAAGTTAGTTAGACATGATTTACCAGTAAAGCCAATAAACATAATAGAATGGAGCATGGTAAGAAAGAGGTAGTTATAGGTTAAGGAATTATTTTTGGAACAAAATAATTAGGGATGACATCCTAGATGTTAACCCTATGATAGCATGAGCTGATATTGTATTTAACCAAAGGTGTGAAAGCATTAAGGATGAATGGATAGAGTTTTGTAAAAAGGAAAGATATAAGTAAGAAATCATAACTTGTGACGTTGTGTGTTGTGTTGTGAACTAAGAATGTGAATGAAAACTATGTATATGATATGTGAACCTATGTGATGTGAATTCTGATATAAGATCAGAGATATGAAAACTACATCAGTCAGTAGTAAAGAGGTTCTTGTATCTATCTCTTTAGAATAAATGCACTATATTGTATAATTGCATGTTTGGGTAGTGGGCTCTTCTTGCATATATTTGCAATTATATTACCAACTCGTAATAGGGTTGAGGCTTTTAAGAGGGCCTAATCCTCTAATAAGGACATAGACACTATATGTATTTCATAAACTCCTAACAGGGTCAATATCCTTAACATAATTCTTTTGTTTAGTGGATCATTTTGTGAGTAGCATGTCCACTAGGGTTTTCCCTTGTCCAAGATTTCCCTAGTTAACAAAATAGTGTTATGAGTTCTCTTTTTGTATGAATTTATTTACTATTCAACATTGTTGGTTTTCTTTCATATGTATGTTGTAAAGTAATTAACAATATTCAGTTGTGGGAAAAAGTTTGTAGAATACTGATTCGCCCCTACCCTCAGTATTATCTATTTCTAACACAATCTCCCCCTTTGACATTGATCAAAACATAGATGAAAAATATCTAAGTTCCAAGAATACCAAATCAAACTCTATTGTTTATTATAAGAAAAATAGGTTTTATGGGGACCCTAAAACCCAAAAGTAGCTAAAAACCAAGGCTAATAATGAGCAAAAAAGCCTAGCTAGAAAAAACGAGTCTAAAGGCTAATAATAAGTACGAGGCCCAACCAACAACAAAGGCCAATAGAAAGGCTAGATCCAACTATCTTTAACAAAACTAATCAAAAGCCAGAATGAAAAGCCAAAAGAGAAATAGAAAAAATACAAAAAGACAAAAGAAGTGGGCTACTGTTCATTCTTCTTCTCAAAATCCTGCATGGTCTAAGAAACCTCATAAATCTTCTGATGCTTCTCGGCCTTCTGCTCCTGGACTTTCTTCATTTCCTAGTCCAAACTAGTAAATGTGATGTCAATGGCCATATCATCATCAGACCTAGCTCTTTCTCTATCCTTTCCATCCTCACCTACTAGCAGGCCTCTGTCTTTGAACACATCGGTTAAAGCGAGAAAATTGTTGTTTCTACTATTCTCTCCTTTTCAAATCATCTTTATTAATAAAATTTGAAACTCACAAGAACATTTTTTGTCTTTTCTTTACCATTCTTAGGATTGACATCGTTTGTTCACACTCTTACTCACAGGATAAACTTACATGGATGGAAATAAATTGTTTGCGAATTCTCCCCCATTGATACAACTCAATGTTTCTTCTCATTGATGTCAATCACTGTCACCCATTATAAAAATTCTCCCCCATACATAGGAGATACTCCTTCTCCATTCATAGGAGATTTTTTTCATACATAATTCTCCCACATTGACATAAATGAAAAAGGCTTCATTATGTCAATCATATGCTCTAATTATTCAATCAGCTCAAGTGTCCAAAGACACTATTCTAGACCAATCAATAAGAGTCCTTGATGACTCTGCTCATCTCAAATACTCCCCAATACATGAAGCATCAAAATTTAGTCCAAACAAACAATACTGCTCTGTACCACTAAATTACTGCACTTTCTAAATCATCTATGCAAAAGTGGGAAGGGGCTTAACCCAAATCATACCTCACAAATACTCAAATGTATCTTTAGGAAAAGGCTTCATAACGATATATGTAATCTTCTCTTTTGTATTTACATACTCCAATATGATCTCTTTCTCAACAAATTTCTCTCTCAAAACATGATACTTAATAGATATATGCTTAGTCTTAGAGTGAAACACATGATTCTTAGACATACTTATTGTACTTGTGTTATCACTATGTATGATGAAAAGCTTTGAGAACTTTATCCCAATATCCTTCAGCATCTACTTCATCCACACGATTTGATTATAATTGTTTATTGTTGCTACATACTCTTCTTCTTTTGTACTCTATACAATACAATCCTATTTCTTGCTTAGCAAAGAAACCAATCTTCCTCCAAGGAAAAATGCTCCATCACTAGTGTTTTTTTGTTATCCATACTACCTTCCCATTCCACATCAATATTAGTACATAAAGTAAAATTACTTGATCTATCATACCATAGTCCAAAATCAAGTGTACCCTTTAGATATCTAAATATCCTCTTTATTGTTGCATAATATGATTCCTTAGGATCATCTTGAAATCTTGATACTATCCTAGCTTCATTTTCTATATTTGGTCTGGTGTGAGTTAGCTATTGTAAATTCTCTATCATAGATCTATACTTCTTGTGCTCAACTATAGGTAGCTCATCTTTTCTAGATAACTTATGACCAATTATCATAGCCTATGACTTCCATGTGGTTGGGAGGTGTAGCTACCTATACCACTACTTAGGACTGACATACAAAGTTGGTCTTCCTCCATGTTTGATTCTAGAGCTAGATGTTCACATGGTTCTATGTACCATTCTGGAGTATGTTCACTTGTGGTTATGTTATTTATGTTTATTGAGATAGTTGATTTATGATTATGTATATTCACTATGATGTTACTTTCCTCTTGATTACATTTATATGCTATCAATTAGATGTTAGAATTATTTGGTCTTCTTTATGGTTTTGATTGTTTAATCATTAACTAAAGTGGCTCCAATACTCCTTGGCGTGGAGGTTCTAACTCTATTTTCCTTCTAGACTAATTGTCAGGATTTTCCTTGCAAACTTGGGTGATATAGGTTCATCATTAGGTGATACTAGAAAAGTATCAAATGGCTATAGAAAGAAATATCATGCAATATTGGAAAGTATTGCATGGTAGTAGCCAAGGGTATCATGCATACGTGTAAATTATCTTATGGTAATAGGAAAGTATATCATGCAATAATAGAAAGTATATTGTATGATACTAGAAAGTATCACATGGTAGTTATAAGAAGTATCATGTGATACTAGAAAAGTATCATCTAGTGGTAGTGAGCAATCTCATATGATAGTGGAAAATAACATGTGGTTTTTGTACAAAATCTTGGTCAAGAAAGCAACAAGTATTTTCATACTTGTCAAATGTGTTTCAAAGGATTTTTTGGATAACCTATGGGGTTTTTCCCCTTCCCAAGTCTTGACATATTGAAGATTATGTGTTTCTTGTATGTTTAACTTTCATAATTAGTTAATGAATGTATTGGTAGGTAGTGACTCTTGGAGATCATTGTTTTCTTGGATTTTTTGGTTAAGTATCAAGTTAATATCTTTTGATCTATTGCATGTTAATGTTGTTTATATCCATGCTTGTTACCTTTAGAAAAAATGTATTGACTCTTATTTATCTGTGTTCCAAGGATTTGTGGGCAGGGCTTTACATCATAATCTACTTTTGAAGGTAATAAGCATGCTAAAAGAATCAGACTATAGAATTGGATATGTTTGTTTCAAGATGCTAAAATGATGGAAGGTGAATCTATGAGAAGCTATATTGGTAGAATATCATAGATTGTTTTAGGGATTAAATCTTGTTAGGGATATAAATATTAAGATGAGATTTTATGGAAGATTTTGAAGACATTGAGGCCACCATTTAGATAGACAGTGCAAAAAATTGAGCAAGTGATACCTTGCATTGAGAATCTAACTAGAGAGACTTAACCTAAAAGATTGGAAGTAGTATAAGTGAGCTTAAAGAAATCTAGAGAATTATCCACAATAGAAACAACCTTTAGTGCATTGTGTGTTTTTTCTTCTTTATCAAGAAGTGCAAGCACTAGGGGAGACTATGCTAGTAGCAAAAAATCCATATCTGAGGAAGATAGAAGAATTGGAGAAGGAATTTTCATTTTTGTAAGAAGAGAACTAGATGGTAAGAGAATTTCAAGTATAGAAGACTATAGATTGTTTATATGCACATGAAGATGATGAGTCTGGGGAAAGAGTTTAGAATGAAAGTGATGATGAATTAGGATTTGTGGCTATAAAAGAAGAAAATCCTAAAAAAGAAATTGGAGAAGAACAAGACCTAGTTTCACAAGTTGAGAAGAATTCTAATTGGATTATAGATAGTGGGTATTCACAATAGATGGTTGGAGACATGAATAAGTTTGCAAAGCTTACAAATCATGATGGAGGAATTCTTAGAGTTGGTAACAATGCAACTTGTCATATCATGGGAATAGGATCTATTAATTTTGATGGAAATACTAACATTGGTTTTTATTTTATTGATGGATTAAAGCTTAACCTATTTAGTTTTGGATAGTAAGTTGATAAAGGTTATCATTTGCAATTCATAGACAAGACATTCATTATCAAAGATAAAGATAGTAAGTTAACTGGAATATGTAAAACATCCAGAGGGAATGTATTTGAATTCAATCCTACAGAGATGACTTGTTTGGTCACAAAGGTGCATAACAATTGGTTATGGAATAGAAGACTTTTTCATATAAAATTTGATAATATTGTGAAGGATAGCAATACATTTATAGTTAGAGATCTACCTAGAATCATGAAACCTACTAATGTTGTTTACAAAGAGTATGTTATGGCTAAGGAAAAGAAAGTTTATTGTCCTAGCAAGAAGCTCACTACCACTGTGAAATTGAAAATTGTTCATACAGACCTGACTAGTCCTACTAGAACAAGAGGATTCTATGGAGAAAGGTATTTTATGATTTTTTTGATGATTTCACTAGAATGATGTTGGTAGCATTTCTTAAAGAAAAGTTTGAAGCATTTGAGAAGTTCAATTTGTTCAAGCATAAATTTGAGAATGAATCTGGTGTAAAGGTAAAATATTTGAGATCAAATAGAGGTAGAGAGTTTACTTCTAGAGAGTTTAACATCTTTTTTGAAGAAAATCATATTAAGATACAACTATCATCACCTAAGACTCCTAAGCATATAATGATATTTCTAAAAGAAGAAAATAGGTACATAATAGAAGTAACAAGAGCGATGATGTTTGAGAATAATGTATTCAAGGCATTTTGGAGAGAAGTAGTCAATACAATAGTATATACAATGAACAAAGTGTAGATAAAAAAAGGTACAAACAAGACTCCCTATGAATTATGGTTTGGACATGCACCTTTAGTTAAATACTTTAGAATTTTTGGATGTAAGTGTTACATAAAGAGAGATGATGATATTGGTAGGTTTGGCATAAGATGTGATGAAGGTATGTTCCTTGGTTATTCATTGAAAATAAATTTTTATAGATGTTTTAATCATAGAACCAAGATAATTGTTGAGTGTGCAAATGTGAAAGTGAGTAAAATTTTTTGGGCTAAAGAGAAAATGTTGGATTATATTTTTGATGAAGAAGAAGAAAATCTTGAACCTATCAAAGAGAATATTGAAGTTTTCTTTGAGACTAAAATTGACATGTAGAATGATGTTCAAATTATTGCACAAAGAGAAGGACAAAGATTAGAACCAAGAGAAGAAGTGAGATTTGAAATAGCAACTCCTACACCAAATAGGAATTTGACAAAGAATGACCCTGCAAATTAGATTATTGGAAGCAAAGATACAATAGTGATGAAAGGAAATAGAGTACATGAGGAATTATGTTTGATTTCTAAAGTTGAACCAAAGAGTGTAGATGAGGCATGCAAGGATGATCATTTGATTCAAGAAATGAAGAAAGAACTAGATTATATTGTGAAGAATGAGACATGGGAATTGTTCCCTAGACCTAAAGATAAGAATGTTATAGGAACTAAATGGGTATTCAAAAATAAGATGAATGAACAAGGTGAAGTTGTGGTGAATAAAGAGAGATTTGTATGAAAAGGATATTCACAATCAGAAGACATAAATGATGATATAGTTTCCCCTATTACCATAATAGAAGCAGTAAGAATGTTCTTGGCTTATGAAATAAGTAAGAAGTTTAAAAGGTATCAGATAGATGTAAAGTCAACATTTTTGAATGGAGAACTTGAATAATAAATCTATGTTGAGAAGGTTTAAGGATTTCCTTTGAAGGAAGAAAATGATATGTTATGTAGATTGAAGAAAGAATTCTATCATCCAAAAACAATACCTAAACCCTAGTATGGAAGATTGGAAAAATATTTGAAAATGTTGGGATTTGCTAAAGGTATGACAGATAGTAATTTATATTTGAAATAAATCAAGAATTGATTGTTGATCATTGAGATATTTGTTGATGACATGATCTTTGGGGGTAATGATGAAGCAAGTGATAAGTTTTTTGATGAGATGAAGAGTGAGTTTGAGATGAGTATGATTAGTGAAATGAAATTTTTCTTGGGTTTACAAACTATACAAAATAGTGATCACTAATACATTTGGTACCAAATTGCAATGGCAGTGTCGTTGCAGTTTTTCCATCACAACCTTTTCATCATCACAATTGCAATGGTCTACTGTCGCAATTGCAACGACGACAAGGTTGTGACGGAAAAACTAGAGCAGCACTGTCGTTGCAATTTGGTACCAAATGTATTAGTGGATGGTATCTTCTTATCACAAGCAAAGCAATTGAAAGACATATTGAAAATATTTCTCTTAGAATATTGCAATCTTGTTGGTACACCTATGAATCGGTCCATAGCCCACTCTTGTCACAATGGTGGAGATAGTGATATGACCACAAACACACATAGTACAAGAATCCATGGTTAACACTCATGCCAAATAGTATAGAGGTCTAAAACCAAGATCATGAGACAATGCAATAGAATAGGACCTGGCCAAATGCTCTATGGGTCTACTTTGTAGGGATTTTAATGGAGAGTAGATCACTTGTGACTCCCAATATAAACATTATATAAAAAATCTCTCTCGAAACTCCCTTGAGAGGCCATTTTCATGTGTCTTCAAATGAACCATACAAAAACTTGGCCCTCAAATGAACCATATAGGCACATACCCTTAGATGAACCATATAGGTATGACACATTTTATTATCTTAGTTTTATTACCCATAAATTCATTTAGTTATCACTTATTATAAAATTCTTCAAAATAAACCTTTTCAGGAACACAACCTGGGGTTACAAGAGAAGCCCCTCCACTAGTTTACCCAAAATACCCATTCTCAACACATAATGAGTTCCCATAGGCAATGTAGTTTCCTAACCCAACTCCAATGAACATAACTCAATCGAAAGGAATCAGGAGTTTGGGTCTCATAAGTGTACACTCGAAAGTGTCACACTCTAAACCCTTCTATCCAAAAAATTCCATGAGTTGGAATGCTTAGAATGCCGGCTTAGAGCTCCCTATCCATGGAGTGCAAGAGAGTATATTTCAAGAATAAAAAGGCTCTCAGATGAGCCTTAGAGATACTCTTCTTTCTAGTAAACCATGCAATGGGAGGTTCCAAAGACAAGATGCAAGAATGCAAATGTCCCAAGGAGTTCCTCAAGGATGCAATGCAAATGAAGATTAAGCTAGAATGAGAATGTCAAATGCAGCTATGCTAGAATATGAATGAGAGTGTTACAATCCAAATATTAAGCTATGTGAGAGATTATTGAAAAATAGAAGCTAAACTAACATGCAACATGAATCTAAGCTAAAATGCCATGGATGAGAGAATGTAGACAAGGAAGAGAAGTTCTCCACAAAGCTCCAAAGAAAACCTGTTAGAAAACCTGCAACATAACAATGTTCAAAAGATGGATTGAGGGGGAAAGCTCTCTCCCTTTTAAAGATGTATGGAAGGTAGAGATCAAGATGAAGATGGTGGATGATCAACGGTGGAATTTGAAAAGAGGAGTAATCCATGTGCACACACAAATCAACCAATAGAATATAACTTGACTTGTCATATAAGACAAAAGTCACAAAGCCTTTTCTTTTAATTGCAAAATAGAAAAAAGACTTTATGTGTGCACTTTAAGTGGGTTAAAAGAATGGGGTCTTTTATTTAATTAAAAGGGGACATGTTCTTTTAATCAAATAATGAACTTAGGATAGCATAGTCAAACTATAGGTTATAATCAAATAAATTGATTATTAGCAATTTGTCTTAGGTAAGTGATTAAATTAATTTAGCCAAAATGTTGAAAAGGGGGCTAATAGTCTAGATGACCATTTTTAGGTGATTACATTTGCCCCTCTTTGACTAATGCATGATCGATCTGGGAACACATTATGTCAAAGAAAATCGAAGCCAAGTAGGCGATGATAGATATAGATGTCTAATTTCGAAGAGTGAAATGCAAAAATAGATAGCAAGTCCTAAATGCACAGCCTGATAGCAGTAGTACTGAACACTAGGAAGAGATGATGTTAGAATTCAAGAAGAATACTAACACTTAGAAAAGAAGATAGAGTGAGAGCAAGTGAGAAGATCAAACAAATGCTCCTAAGTAGTGATAGAGTATTTATGCCCCCTCGGGATCGAAATTGAAATGAGGTAAGGGGATGCAAAAACTGGCTAGAAATGAGAAAATTAGAATATACCAATGTCCAAGATGACAGATAGATGATTAGAACCCAAGAATGACTATATAAAAAAACAGATAAAATGCCCCAGTTTGACTAGAGTTGACCTTGAAGGATATAGCATAAAAATAAGGTTGAAATGAGTAGAAAGGTGATTTTAGACATGAAATAGTGAATTTAAGTAGATATGAAGTATAGAAATGATGAAGACATGAAGAAATGAAGATGCCCGAGTGATGATTTAGAGATTAGACCTCAAAAGGTCAGCTAACTGCTTAGAAGAAAGTAGAATTTTAAAAGGCAATTTTGACCATCAAGATGAACTCAAATTTGGATTTCGATCCCGAAAATGAATCTAGTACGTTGAATTATTTAAGAGGTCAAAACTTTATATAATGTGATGATAAGATAGAAAAGAGATGAAGTGAAAGATTAAAAAGGTGAAAAGACATGAACAAGAAGAAAGTAAAGAAATATATGAAAGGAGTTAGCTAATACGTCCACAAAAAGATGAAGAGAGAGCTCTCCCCATATGCAAGAATGCAAGACTAAGCTATAAAATGAACCTAAAATGCAAGCTAATATGCAAAGTGGTTTACCAGCAAGAAGTGCATAACATTTAGACTCTTAATTTCATCATTGAGCATTTATTAGGGACATCATGAGATCATACAACCATCACTAGTATAACTATGAGGATATGAATATGATCGATATTAGATAGGTATGTGGAAATCCAATCTAAGCATCAGAGACATGTAAGTCAAGATAACTACATGATTAGATTCCCTAAGTTTAATTTAGCAAGATTACACCTGTATCAAGGCATAAGCGCCAGGATAAACCCTGAGTGCGGTCTTGCAAAACAATCAAGGATGATACATTTATAAGTCAAAGTGTTGAATAGGACAAGCATGAATGCTTACAACACTATAGACAAACAAAAGTATACCCACAAGCAGAAATCAAAAAAATATGTCCCATGCCCCCAGTCTTCTAGTCAATGACATCCTTGAAAGACTATTAGGGATGGAACATATACTAAATAAATTGTCATAGACAACACACAAAGTAGATAAAGATCAGCATAGCTCAGTCATTTAAGTGTTAAAGTGCATGTGTGTAAGTTACTTGGCCATTTCTTCAAGACTTGATTCTGATAGTGAGAAATATTGCGACATCAAAGACCGTAGGTAAACTATCTGAAAAGTGTTGAAAAACACTTGATGTCAAGGTGGGGGAAGTGTTGAGAAACACTATTTTGTGAGTTGTCAAAGAAACCCTAGTGCACAAGAATACCTCAAAAGGCTAAGCAGTTGTGCCCCCAAGATGAGGACAAGAAACAATTCTAAGCTAGGAAATGTGTAGCAAAATAGGTGATTGAGACTGATAGACAGAGGTGCAAGGGTCTCAAGTAGCACTTCTTTCCAGGTTTTCACCACTTGACATATTTTTTTCAGGACTTTTTTCAATTTTTTGGTGATACATCAAAGTGCCTATTGCTAGGTTTTCACTACGATGATCATTTTTTCAGGACATTTTCTGATTTTTAGGATTTTTTCAGCATCATATATGATTTTTTTTGGAATTTTTTAGAAGGTTTTAGATATCACTAGTTCTCAAGCAAGATCACATCATTTTCTCCCAATGTCTAGCAAGGTATAGGATATGATGGAGCAATGAGCCAGTGGATAAGCAAAGATGGATGAAAAAAGAGTATGAAGCAAGTGAAAGTGATCCTTAAGGACTGACTCCTCAAGAGTACCCAAGCTAGGGAAAGAGGTGAAATAGTCATATGAAGCATGTTTTGGATAAGCAATGGAAGAAATGAGTAAGATAGCATGTAGGATAAGCAGTGAAGCCAACAAGTGAGATAGCATGAAGCATGTAGTCCAAAAGAGTAGACATGTCAAGAGACTTATGAGAACCATGTTTCATTTATTATGATCAAGACCAAGGGGTCAACTAGATAGTATAGCAATGGGATAGAGCAATAAGAATAAAGCTCAAGATAGAGGCTATGAGTGAATGAGAAAGCACAAATAGAGAATCTCATGGATAAGATAGCCAATATGCAAAGATAGCTCAACATTGTTAAGATCAAAGAGAGAAGAGGGGATAGATGGATGATGGAAGAATTACGCATGATGCCTGTTTGCTAGGTTTTCATCATGGTACTTATCCAAGGTGCCACAAGAAGTACGTTTCACCATAGGATGCATTTATTTCTCTTTACTTTTGCTACCAAGGTGCCACAAGAAGTGGTTTTCACCAAGGAACATTTTCAATTTTTTTTTTCTTTTTTTTTTTTTTTGTTTTTTTTTTTTTGAATTTTTTGAATTTTTAGAAAGAGCTCAAGCTTTTTGAATGTAGATAGTGCTCCTATAGAAAAGATAAGTCATGATAAGCCAAGACCATAGAAAGGTATCCTCAAAGATGTTGATAGGGTGATGAAAGAGAAATGGTAGTAGGAAGAGTATATGGAGGATAAGAGTTCATGTATAGAAAGTAAGTGTAAGCTTTAGAGGATTTCATGAGGGTAGCTGAAATATTGGACAAGATCAACATTGACACACACCTTGAAGGGTATTGGAACGATGGAGGAATCATGGATGAAGTAGCTTGAGGTTTAGATGTATGAGGTGGTAGAAGAGATTTGGAAAAAAGTGGAGTGGAAGGCTTTGGAATATTTTTAGAAAGAGTTTTGGAAGAAGATGGAATGGAAGCCTTTGGGAGCTTGAATGTCAACTTTGAAGTATTTTCAATATTCAAGTCTTTTAAAAGAGACTTGGGAATCCATATAGCTTTAGATTTTCCTTTGGATACTTCAAAACACATTTCTTCAATAATGGGTTTAGGAACCCATATTTTCTTTGATTTAGCTTTTTTAATAGTGGACCTTTGTAGTCTCTTTTGTGAATTCTCCTTCTTAGCATTCACATGTCGATTAGATGGGACATAGTGATCTTTATTTTTCAATGGATTCTTATGTTTATTCTCACTTCCAAAGGACTTGGGATTTGTGGATGAATAAGGATGATATGACTAGTTTAGATGGATATATGGGTGAAAAGTCATCAAGGATGAGTGTCTTTTTTGATCTTGAGGTATGATGGGAGAGCTAGGAGTGGAAAGTGTAGGAGATGAAGGAACATAAGGTCCCAATATAGATGGAAGGTTTGAAGGCTTTAGCTTTGATGGATAAGGACCAAGGATAGACTTAGGAGATGCAAATGGATAGTGAAAAGGGATATCAACATCTTTAGAGTGAGCAATGTGGTCAAAGCCATGAATAGACTCATGAGTACCTTTGATAGGAACACCATTTTTAATAGGAGGACTTGAAGCTTGAGCACAATTTTTAAGTGGATATGGAGAAGTAGAACATGAGGGGACACTTTGATCTTGACAAGTAGCTTTGGATAGCATATGAAGAGAACTTTTCTCATAATTTTCAGTAAGCTCAAGGGAGATAATGGAAGTTGTGTCTTCATCATACTTAGGAGGTGGATAAGATATAGAATATGGAGGGGAAAAATCTTGAAAGAGATGAAAGGGTGCTTGATCTTGATCTTTCTTGAAATTTATAGATTTTTCATTTTGAGAGTCCTCTTGACATGGAGCCATTTCTAAGGACAAGGGAGAATGAAGAGTGAATGGATTAGTGCATGGATCTTTAGGCTTAGTAGCATGGAAAAGGTTTGCAGCCAAGTGAAGGTTAGCTTGAGTTTCTTTTAGAGGTAGGCCTTGAGGATACACGTAGTCAATGTGGAAAGCATTAGGTTCTTTATTTTATGGAGGCATGTTGGAAAGCTTTGAAGTGTTGAGAGATGCATGAGTGTTGGAAGAAGTGGAGGTATCAAGGAAACCATCACTCGACATAGGTTCATTAATGTAATCTTGCTCAAGAAAAGTATCCTCATCGCATGAATCATTAGAGGTATCAATAATTCCATTATCAATAAGATCTTGGATTTTATGTTTTAGTTCAATGCAATCTGAAGTACTATGCTCATTATGTTGATGATAACCACAATAGATATCCAAGAATGGGTTTCCATATGAGCTAGACTTTGGTAACATGATGATCTTATTGCTAAGAAGTTTTTGCAAAGTGTCATCATAAGAATCTTCCAAGGGAGAAAAAGTTCTATTAGAAGTATGTCTAGGATCTTCTTGTTGTTTATCAAGTGAATAGAATGCATTCATGTCTTCATCATTATCTTGGTCAAAGATAGGTCCATCATGAAATTTTGGAATAGGCTCAAAGTAGGTATCACTTGCTTGTCCTCTAAAGAGGTCTTTAGATCTAGAAGATGAAGACAATTGATGTCTTGAAGTAGAGCATGTAGACCTAAAAGAAGAGGATGACCTCAAATAAGGTGACTCACATACATGTAAAGACCTTAAGGAAGATTCATGTAATGATGCAATCTTCTCCTCCAACCTTTTCTCAAGTTTAGACTTCATTTCTATCATGCACTTAGAAAGATGAAGGTAAGAAAGATCATTTGTCTCTTCTAGTTCTTTGTATTGTGCATATAGATCTTGAAACTCTTTAGTGACATGGAGGATATCATGATCATCTAGATTTGGTTGAATTTTGGTAGCATAAGGTTTAGATCCCATAGTTTTAGATGCAAAGCCAAGCATAAAATAGTCTAGAAGATAACTTGATGTTGAAACTATAGGAGGTAGAGTGTTCACTTGCCAAGATATTAGAGAGAGATTAAAGTGACTTGTCAAACAATATGTCCAAGAAATTTACGACATGAATGACTCAAGTCAATAGCTAGGAAAGATGCCCAAATAGCCAAATAAATAGAGCAAGCAGGGTGACAAGTGAACAACTTTCCCAACCCAAGAGTGTAGTCAAGAAATCAAGGTAACCATTTTAGCAAAAGGATAACTAGCAAGCATGCATAGACCATGAAGATAAAAAGACCAAGAGAACCAAGACCAAAGAGTCACTTTAAGCATGTTCAAGAACTAGAGACATAGAAAATCAAAATCAAATGATGCGACTCCCCTTAGCAAGCAACACAAGAAAATTTTTGCACTTGACATTTTGACTTGGTTGACAAAGTTTGGCAATAATTGATAGCATAGTAAATTTGATGTTCAAAAAAAATTTCTTTCAAAGCAAAATAGTGACACATGGAGTAGTCTTCAAACAATCAAGCAAGGGACAAAGCAACCTTACATGATACAAGCATATGTGACGTCTCAAAAGAATTCCCTAGAATTATCGTCATGTGTATATTCAAAAGATTTTCACAGGTATAGCACATTCGAGAACACATCAAGCAATATCTACCTAGAAGTCATGGTTCATTACTCAACAACTTAGCCCATGCTTGATGCTCCTTTGCCTCACACCAAGTGGTTTCCCACAAGAGATATTGGCTTTGTCATGGAAATGCCATAAGCATAACCAAGGGAACACATATGGTGAGTGTAAATCTTGGGGTGATCCGGGTAGTCCACTAGGATCAATCCTTGCACCAAGAAGTTGAGTGGCTAAAAAGGGTTGTTACTAACTTAGGGTGTTTATATAGGGCTTCCATTAATAGTGTTCCTCTTGCTCCCAATTACGGAACACCTCACCTTTCGATGAGTAATCGATCTCGCGATCACAAGAGTACCTTAAGCATTCTTGCCTAGTGATCTCCCTATGGTCGAAATCCCATAAGCAATCATACTAGGCAAAGACAAACACTATGTCTACCAAAGTTTTGTGTCCTTGGTAGCCTTGAGTTATAGTGGGTTGGAAGAGCCAGGTAATCTGCTTGTCCCCACTTGGGTCGTTCCTCTCAGGTTGTCCGAGAGCAGGCCCTCTAAAGGAGTCTAACTACACAAAGTGGATCAACTTTTGGAAGTCAAGATTTCTGGTTCACCACAAGGGTGAAGAGCATACTCTCCTATTCCAATCATTTTCTTCCAAACACACCAAGAAGATTTAGTTGCCTCTTACTCTTGAAACCAAATGTTAAGTCAATATTTCTGATTCACCACAAGGGTGAAGAGCATACTCTCCTATCACCAAAAGATCCCAATTATAAGTTTTAATGTGCCTAAAAATAAAAAACTAGTATATGCCGCACATGAAAACTAAAAAGCAAGAAATTTTTGATTTTTATGCTTTGGGCAGCCCTGCAAACAATGTTAGTAGCCCTTGTGCATTTGAAGCTTTGACATGCATTCTTTTTATGCAATGTTTCAAAAAAAAAAAATTTTCATAAGGATGGCAACCTGTAATCACAACTTGTTAGCACCAAAAGTTAATATGAAATAACATAAAAATCTACAATAAAAAATGGTGAGTTGCCTAAAAAATCCAATTTATCTTCCAACCAAGTGCATGCAAAGAAAGTGCAAGTTAATCACAAATGCTCTCATTTTTACTCTTTGATTTTGACCTAGTCAACAAGATTGGACTTTTTTACTATGATTTTGTATCCAAAAATGAAAATAAAAAGAAGAGACCCTTGTTAAAAATTAGAGAAATTTTCAAAAATGCAAGAAATTTTAAAAAATATCTTCATTTGCGCTCTAGAAATCAATTTTGTCAAAATAGACCAAATTTATCAAATCGAGTTTTTGATCTTTAATACGACTTTGAAATTCAAAACACAAAAAAAGAACCCCCATTAGAATTTAAAACACTTTTTGAAAATGTAAGTTTTTAAAAAAAATTCGCTGATTTGCGATCAAAAACGGATTTTTATGAAAAACAAAGAAAAACTCATAACTCCCAAAAATCAGATCAAAAAAATGCTCTACAAATTGGACTGAGACATTTTGAGTATATATTCAACTTGTAAAAAAAAATTCAAAACCAAACTCCAAGCGGTTTAAAAGATATGGTCAAATCTTTAAACCAACTAGATTTTTGGCCTTCAAACCAATCTACTTATGGGTTGGCCTTAAAACCAAAGTAATAATTCTACAAAAGAATTTGATTAGATCCAATATGCTGTTGTAAAAAATCAGAGATGAAAAATAAAAACAAATGGAGCTAAAAACTTGATTCAAGCCCCACGGTGGGCGCCAAAAATGTACACTCGAAAGTGTCACACTCTAAACCCTTCTATCCAAACAATTCCATGAGTTGGAATGCTTAGAATGCCGGCTTAGAGCTCCCTATCCATGGAGTGAAAGAGAGTATATTTCAAGAATAAAAAGGCTCTTAGATGAGCCTTAGAGATACTCTTCTTGCTAGTAAACCATGCAATGGGAGGTTCCAAAGACAAGATGCAAGAATGCAAATGTCCCAAGGAGTTCCTCAAGGATGCAATGCAAATGAAGATTAAGCTAGAATGAGAATGTCAAATGCAGCTATGCTAGAATATGAATGAGAGTGTTACAATCCAAATATTAAGCTATGTGAGAGATTATTGCAAAATAGAAGCTAAACTAACATGCAACATGAATCTAAGCTAAAATGCCATGGATGAGAGAATGTAGACAAGGAAGAGAAGTTCTCCACAAAGCTCCAAAGAAAATCTGTTAGAAACCTGCAACATAACAATGTTCAAAAGATGGATCGAGGGGGAAAGCTCTCTCCCTTTTAAAGATGTATGGACGGTAGAGATCAAGATGAAGATGGTGGATGATCAACGGTGGAATTTGAAAAGAGGAGTGATCCATGTGCACACACAAATCAACCAATAGAATATAACTTGACTTGTCATATAAGACAAAAGTCACAAAGCCTTTTCTTTTAATTGCAAAATAGAAAAAAGACTTTATGTGTGCACTTTAAGTGGGTTAGAAGAATGGGGTCTTTTATTTAATTAAAAGGGGACATGTTTTTTTAATCAAATAATGAACTTAGGATAGCATAGTCAAACTATAGGTTATAATCAAATAAATTGATTATTAGCAATTTGTCTTAGGTAAGTGATTAAATTAATTTAGCCAAAATGTTGAAAAGGGGGCTAATAGTCTAGATGACCATTTTTAGGTGATTACAATAAGAACCTGACAAGTACATGCTCATAAACTAATGTGTGGGCACACTAACTACATAAAGATCATAAACAACAAGGGTTGGATGAGAAACAATAAAAAGAACAACTATCAAATCCCTCAACCAAGAACATCATTAGAAGTAAAAATTCAAAATGAATCCCAATAAAATAAAAAATATTTATTGTCAGATTAGATTCCTCATGGATAATCTAAATCCACAACATATGTCAGTGCCAAGAAATAGACAAGAAAACTAGGCAACATCAAAATCGAGGTGAAGTTAAAAAATGCCCAAAATTTAATGTTGACAAAAATCAATGAAATTGAAACCCTAGTTCTAATTGGATATAAAACCCCAAATATCCATTAAAATTTGTGTTTAGAATCTGCATGCAAAAATGGCCAACATAGCAATCAAAAACCCCAAAACCCCGCACCAAAAAGATACAAATGCTCCTACCCATTCAACCAAGTAGAGCTAGCATATAGAAATAGAGGGGAACACTATTTCTCTACCTCCTAACATATTGGTACTAGAAAAAGACTCACAAATAGAGTAAAAAAACAAAAATAGAAAAGCCCTTCATCATAGCCAAAGGGGGAACAACAAGAATTCCCACAATAAAATAATTTATCTTTGAAAGTTGCCAAAAATATCAACAAACCAATATCTCCTCAACTTGGATCCAACGCGATCAATCTCATGGTGATTCCATGCCCATTGCTCCTACATTGAATAAAAAAAAAATACCTCCTAAAGAGGAGTTGGGATTTTTCTCTCAAATTTCCAATTTGAAAGTGAGAAGTGAGGAATTACTCACTTTTTGGGATATGTATTCACTTTAAAAGTGAAATATTATAATAGGAGAATAATTGGCTCACTAAAATAAATCCTTGTTTAACCTAGACAAAATTGGATAATTCCAATTAAATGGAATTCAATAATAGAAAAGTTGTCGGTAATTAAAATAATTCAATTCAAAACCAAAATTCTCTTAAAACATTAAATCACAATATTCTTTAATAATTTCTACAACAAATTTGGGTATCTAAATGCATAGACATAATACTGGTCTTGTCATAAATGCAAATGAATCTAGATTATTAAATTGCAAGAGGGTTTAATTAACAATAAAACAAGATAGGTCACCCATATAGTGATGACATTTCTAGGTATATAAAAAACTGAATCACTAACTCCATGTGTCACTGCCAAGGATACAAATCCTCCACACTAAATAACATGATCAAGTGTAACTGCATATAAGAAATAAATTCATTAAATAATATAATTAACCATTTATTTAATTACATTAAGTAATCTATTTACATCACTCACTACATCATAAAGCATCTAAAAGCAAGAATGAAGTAAATATAGGTAGCATCAAATCATAGTATCTAGAATCCAATAAGTCCACCATATAATCATAAACATAGTATATGTTCAAGTACAAAATAACTAGATATCATCATAAAGCATCATGTTAAATAAATAAGCATCATCATGTAGATATGATCAAACTGAACAACATAGTATCTATCATCTATAATAATGACAAACAAAATATATGATAAAACTACCAGGTCATCTTGAATAACATCCAACATGAGTATCAAAATGTAGCTTGAATCCAAAATATAAAGAGGTATACAATGAAAACATGTGAGGCACTACATCCTCCCTCATTAGGCATAGGCTTAGTCCTGGAAGGCTACAAAAAGATAAGGGTACAAATCTCTCAACCATGTAGCATCCTCCCAAGTAGCAGAAATCTTATCATTTGGGTCCCATTGTACCTTACCTTCTATAGATCCTGACCTCTAAGGATCAGCCTTTGGTGCTAAAGGATATGAATGAGCTCCAAAGAAAGCTTCCCATCCTCCACCTACAAAGTATCCTAGTCAAGTACAAGGGTCACATAGGGAATATACTACCTCAAAATAGAAACATGGAAAACATCATGGATGTGCAATAGGGTAGGTGGCAATGCTAGTTGATAAGAAATAGGACCAATCCTCTTAAGGATCTCAAATGGTCTGACAAAATGTGGCACCAACTTAGAGCCTTTCCCATAATAGATGGGGTCTTTCATGAGCACACTCTCAAAAAGACCCGATCACCAATTGAAATGTGATGATCCAACCTATGGGCATCTGCATATTTCTTCCACCTATCTTGAGCAGCAACAAAATCCTCTCTAATATGAATAGTCCATTGTTCCATATCTTGGAGAATCTTTGGACCTAGAATTATTTGTCCTCTAAATGATCCCAACACAAAGGGGTATAACATGGTCTATCATACAAGGCCTAAAAAGGTGATATGCTAAGAGAATTATGATACCCATTGGTATAGGAAAACTCAACAAGGTATAGATAATCCTACCACTTCGCCTTCAAAACCAAAAAGATAATTAGTCAAAAATGGATTGTGGAAACTTGATAAAATTCAAGGTATAGATAGTCCTCCCACTTCACCTTCCTATCCATCACATATATGCAAAGCATGTCTTCCAGAAGCTAGTTCACTCTCTCTATTCAACCATCAATCTCTAGGTAGTATGCCAAGATAAAATTAAGCTATGTGCCTAAGAAAATATGGAGAGATATCCATAGTGATGAAGTAAATATTGGATCTCTATCTGATATAATCTAATGAGTGATTCCATGAAATCAAATAATGTCTTCCAAGGAAACATGTGCTACAGAACAAGCTATGTAGAATGCTCTCATGGGAAAGAAAATGTGCTACCCTAGACAACTTGTCCACTTTCACCATGATATTATCATGTCATCATGATAATATATGAAAAATTTTGATAAAATTGATGGATATAGTATCCCACTTCCACCTTGGAATGGTATGTAGCTGCAAAGGCCCACCGAATGCTGATGCTCTTCTTTCAATCTTTGGCACTCAAGACATCAAGCAACAAAATCAGCAACATCATGCAACATCCCTACCCAAAAGTACAATTGTCTAAGGTTAGAATGCATATTCTTGACATTGAGATGTGTAGAATATGGTGCATGATGTGCTTCCAAAAAAATCAAGGTAAGAATATCACCAAACATTGGCACATAAATGTGCCCCAAGTATCGCAACAGTTCATCATACTCTAGGGAATAACCTAAAAAATCCCCTCAAGGATACATCTAGACTCAATCTCCAATCTCACCTCCTAATACCATTTGTCATTAGGTAAGACCACCAAGATACAACCTTGGAAATCCACTCCTTGTGATAAAATTGATATCTTGTATCTTCTCCTACTCAAGGCATCCATGAAAACATTCTCTTTCCTTTTGATGTAGTGAACACAAAAATCATATTCACATAAAAACTCCATATAATGTTGATATCATACATTTAGGTTTGGCTAAGTAAAGATATACTACAAGCTATGATGATCACTATGCAGCTCAAACTTGTGTCCCAAAAGGAAATATCTCTAGTGCATAAGTGCATGAAAACAACCACAAGCTCTAAATCATGAGTTGAGTAGTTAAGCTCATGGTCCTTGAGTTTTCTAGACTTATATGTAATAACATGACCATCCATTAAAACTTCATCCACACTCTCCAGCGACACATTTGTGAAAACTATAAAATCACCTATAGGATAAGACAGCATAAGAAGTGGTGAACCAATCAATCCCTCCTTTAGAACCTTAAATTCTAACTCACACTAACCTAGCCAAACATACTTCTCCCTTTTTCACTAAAGAGAAGTGACAAGATGAGCCCCTCATGATAAGTTCTTCATGAATTGATGATAGTAATCCACCAATCCCATGAAACTACAAACCATAAAAACACTACTAGGTGCTGACTAATCTATGATAGCTCATATTTTCTCTAGATCCACTGCAATACCATCACATGTGATGATATGCCGAAATACTTCACCATAGACTAGAAGAATCCACATTTACCTAGGTTTCCATACAATTAATGATCTTGTAAGCACTATAACACCTAGCATAAATGGATCTCATGCTCTCCAAAACTCTTTGAATACATCAATACATCACCTAAGAAAACAAGGACACATCGATTAAGGTATGTGAAAAATACCCCATTCATCAAATTAATAAACATCAATAGCACATTAGCTAACCCAAATGGTACGACCATAAACTCATAATGCCCATAGTGTGTACAAAAAGTTGTCCAATGAATATTAGCCTCATGAATCTGAAGCTAATGGTATCCCAACTTATGATCAATCTTGAAGAAAACTCTTGCACCCTTCATCTAATCAAACAAGTCATTAATCCTCAAAAAGGAATACTAGTTCTTTACCATCACCCTATTCAATTGTCAGTAATCAATGCATAGATACAATGAACCATCTTTCTTCTTTATAAAGATGACTAGCACACCATATGGGGATACACTAAGACAAATATGGCCCTTTGCCAATAATTCCTCCAACTACAATATGAGCTCACTCAATTCCTGAGTAGTCATACAATAAGGAGTTCATGAAATAAGCTCCACTCCTACAATGAGATCAATACGAAAGCCAATGTCACATTCCAGTGATATACTTGGTATCTCATCAAGGAATATGTCTACATACTCATGAAGGAGGTGTTTATCATCTAGGCTCACCTCATAGCTCTCAACCTCCTCAAGTTCATTAATAGAGGTTGCAAACATCTAACATCCATATCACACACTCTATTTTAGTTGCTTAGTTGAAATCATCCAAAGTGGGATTGGCCTCTAGAACCCTACAAGTTCCACCTAACCACCTATATAATCTACACACTATACCAAGTTACATTAGGAATCTATATTTTCTTGATGGGTGGCTAAGAAATCCATACCCAACACGATGTCATAATATCCTAAGAATAGGATTCAAAGATCAATTATCGTGGTGAAGGTGCCTAAGACCAACACACAACCACTTACCATGGAATCCATAATCACCTTAGAACCTATAGCTTACTCAACCTACCACTTATCAACCTATCATGCATCCACTAGCCCACATTGTTGAACAAGGGATGGTAAAACAAAAGAATCTAAAGCACCTATATTAATTAATATTATTGATGAATTACCATGCAATGTACCTGTAGCGTCGAATGTAGTACCTTGGTGCTTAGCTTGATTATTTTCAACCACTAAAAAATCTCTGTGAGATCCACATGCATCACCTACATTAGGGTCAAACATGATTTAACCTTGACTAGGTCTTGAAGATGTTTTTAGAGGACACTCCACTATGGCCAAGCTGACCACATGAAAAACATGCTTTATGAAACTAGAACCAAATACATGTCCACCCTAGGAAGCACTAGAATATGGTGCACTCATTTTGTTAAAGTCATGTTGATTACCCTAAGATGGATGACTTTGGAAGGATTCCTGACCTTGACTCTAGTCATGCCCCTTTCCTCCTATGGTACGTAAACTTTGTCCACCCTTATGCTGATAATGTTGGCATCATCGATCCTAATGACTATGACCACCTTGTGAGGGTGCTAAATGGGCTTGGCCCTTCCTTGTGACCTGTGTCTAAGGGTGTGGTACACTCTACCCTATAGATCATGTACTATGGATCTATAAGCCTGACGTAACACTAAACCCCCTATCCACATTGTTCTCAAAAATTCTTGCCTTCTCTGTAGAGAATTCAAGTGTCCTAGGCTGGTGGAGATAGGCATCTACAATGATAGAGTCTTTAAGACCCTTGAAAAAATGTTGTGTAAGGAGTACCTTATCATAATGGTAGCTTTATTATTGTCTCAGCCCAAAGAACCATGTCTCATGTTGATCCATTGATATGTTTCCCTATTTGAGTTCATGGAACTAATCAACATGGGTCTCTTGGTACTATGGAGATAGAAATTTCTCCTTAAACCTCTCCTCAAAGATCTCCTAAGTCAGATTTTTTATATTGATCTAGATCTTCTTACTCTCTATATCTCACCCTACAGATCCATGGTCTCTTAGTTATGTAACAACAAAATGGGCTTTCAAGTTGCTTTCATAAGGATGCAAGCAAAAGCAATGACCCATATCTAGTAACCATATCTTAGCCTTGAGACCACCTCCTAGGACATCAAGAAATGGTGGCTTAGATCTCTGAAGGTCTCTCATCATTTTCATAGAGATGGAATCCACATCATCCCCACCACAGCCTCTCCTATGGTAATGTCCATCACCAAGTGGTGTGCAAGAACAGTCACATTCATTCCCATTCTCTTCTCCACCTCTATGCTCTAACATGTGAGAGTCTCCATGGTGATATCCCTCTTCTTGGCCATAGTCATGTCAATTTTCCTCAACTTGAGGTCCCAATTGGCTATAAGGTCCTATGAAAAAGGCACCAATGCCTTAAAAATAGCTTAATTGTTATTACCCCATCCTTGCCTATATTTATGTTGTTCCTCCTCATGGTGTTTTTCTTCATTAATATTCTATTTGTTATTCCTCCAACCATCATGTCTATGCGTAGGAGGCATCTCTAAATGAGTAACAAGACAAGGGTCAGAGACATACCCAAGACACATAAGTATCATAGCATAACCCAAAATAAGATACTATTGTGCATGGCCAAATGATTTCATAGTGGGTGCATAACACAAAGATCCCAATGTTACAATATGGGCTTTGATACTAGATGTAAAGATCCCACCTAGAGATCCTTGGAACAAATATTAATAAGAGCTAATACATTTTTTTTAAAGGTAACAAGAATGGATCTAGACAACATCACCATACAACTGATCAAAAGATTGCAACATAATACTTAATCAAACACAACCAATGACCTCCAACCATCACTACCTACCAACGCACTCATTAACTCACTATGAAAGTTAAATAGACAAGAAACACATAATCTTCAAAATGTCAAGACCTATGAAAGGGTACAAGCCCATAGGGTATCCAAAACACCCTTCAAAACACATTCCACAAGTCCAAAAATAATTTTTGTTTTGCCAAGCAAGATTTTACACAAAACCATGTGATACATTCCAGTATCGTATGATACTGCTCACTACCACTAGATGATACTTTTCTAGTATTGCATGATACTTAATACTGTAATCACCTAAAAATGGTCATCTAGACTATTAGCCCCCTTCTCAACATTTTGGCTAATTTATTTAATCATTTACCTAGACCAAATTGCTAATAATAAATTAATTTGATTATAACCTATAGTTTGACTATGTTATCCTAAGTTCATTATTTGATTAAAAGAACGTGTTCCCTTTTAATTAAATAAAAGACCCCATTCTTCTAACCCACTTAAAGTGCACACATAAAGTCTTTTTTTCTATTTTGCAATTAAAAGAAAAGGCTTGTGAGACTTTTGTCTTATATGACAAGTGAACTTATTTTCTATTGGTTGACTTGTGTGCAAACACAGATCCCTCCCATTTTCAAATTCAACCATTGATCATCCAACATTTCAATCTTGATCTCTACCATCTGTGTGACTTTAAAAGGAAGAAAATTCCCCCCCTGAAAGGATCCACACTCTTGAGTATTGTTATGCTGCAAGATTTCTTTTTGAATTCTTGAGAGCTTTTGTGGAGAATACCATCTTCTTGTCTGCATTCCTTGCATCCATAGCATTTTTTTGGGATGGCATCATGGTTTAGTTTGCCAATAGTGTAGTTCTCTTTTTTGAAAGTAGCTTAGATTACATAGTCTAATTAGCATGGATGTAACACTCTTATTTTTTTATCTTAGTTGCATTGTGCATCTCATTTTAGTATAGTTGCATTATTGCATTGCATGCATCAAGAGTTTTTTGACACTAGCATTCTTGCTCTTGCTAAAAGAATCTCTCATTTCATGGTTTACTAGCAAGGGCTGCATTTCTAAGGCTCAACTGAGAGCCATTTTATACTTATTTGTATGCTTTTGCACTCTGTGACTAGGGAGCCCTAAGCTGACATTCAAGCTTTCCAATCCATGGAAAACCTTGGATAGAAGGGTTTAGGGAAGTGCACTCTTTCTAGTGTATATTTTTGGTGCCCACCAAGGCTCATCATTTTTATTTTTTTTTCACACTCTATGAGAGATGGTGTTGGCTCATGAGAAGAGTGATTGTGTGGAACCATGACCTACAACAGTGTAGATCACTTGGTTATTAGGAGAATCATAGGTAGGATGATGCAGTTCTTCCACTAGGAACTCAAATCAAGATTCATGTTCTTGTATTTGGAGAATAGATGGTAGAGTGGCCATAGCATCAACATATTTGTTTTTTGCTCTAGGAATTTTCTGAAATGTCACAAAAGTGAAGTAGTTCCTCAGAGCATCTATCAACTTTTTATAAGGTATCAACTTGTCATCTTTCTTTTGATAGTCATTATTTACTTTGTTAATAACAAGTTGGTAATCTTCATAGATATGTAATTTAGTTATTCTCCATTCAAGAGTCATCTTGATCCCATTTGTTAAAGCCTTGTATTCTACCATGTTGTTTGTACAAGGGAACAAGAGTTTGTAAGATTTGGGAATCATATATCCATGAGGGGAAACAAACAATATTCCTACTCTAGCTCCATTTTGTGTGTGAGAACCATCAAAGAACATTTTCCAATTTCTCTAAGTAATGTACATAATTGAGGCACCTAGAAATTCAGCTTGTATAGGTGTTGTATCCTTAAGAGGAAAACCAGCTAGTTGATCTTCATCTAAAGTGTATTCGCCCATACCAAGGCTCATCATTTTCATTTTTTATTCACACTCTATGAGAGACAGTGTTGGCTCATGAGAAGAGTGATTGTGTGGAACTAGAATTTTAGTAGTAGATAATGTGTTGATGGACATTTAGTTGTCACCGTGGACAACTACTATAGTAGCATTAAAAGGGAACTCGATGCACTGATGGTATGTAGAAAGCATCGCTTGCATGTCATGAATCCATGGTCATCCCAACAACAAATTATATGCAAGGGGTATATCTAGGACTTGGAAAACAACACCCTTTTTCACTAGACTTACTCAAATTGGTAGCACAATTAGACCCTTTGAAGGTCTTTCAACCTCATCATAAGCTTTTATGGTGATTTTGCACCTAGGATCAATAGAAAATATGATATGCCCAATTGTTGGATGAAATTAAAGGAAATAATGTATAACCCTACACCATTGTCTATCAAGACTTGGTGAACATGAGTACAAAATATTTAGACTTCAACATGGAGAGCAAGGTTGTGCGGATGATTGGGAGCTCGATCATCTTCTTTAGAAAAGGTGAGGTGATAAGGTGAAGAGATATGATTTACCATAGCCTGGAACCATTCTAGATTGATATCTGTGGGAACATTGGTAGAGTGTAAATCTTTTTCAAGGATATCCTTATGCAAAGGAGATAACTTTAACAACTTGAAAATGGAAATTCGAGCTGGGGTACACTGTAATTGACTAACAAGGCCATAGTTTGAGATCCTGGAAGTGGTTGGTTGTTTAGAAGATGAAGCATTCTTGGAATCCTGGGCAACTTTTAGAACAACCTTAGGTTGCCCCCTAGTAACAACATTAAGTAGTTCACTTTGTGATGAAAAAGAATTGGTCACCCAAAGTACCACCTTAGGTCTAGAGTCATTATGGTATTGAGGAAAATCATGTGTTTTTAAGACAACTTTAGGTTTTTCATCTACATATCAGTTGTCATCATTAGAAATTGCCATCATTAGAATTTGATTGGAAAAATCTAGAACAAGAGATACACACCTTCCAGAGCTTAGTTTGATATTGTATCATATGGAACAATTCCAATGTAGGCTAAATCTAAATAAGTGTTCCTTTCATGTCACTTCGGGAAAACTGCTAGGCTACATTATCTCAGCAAAAGGTATTGAGGTTGATCCTGAAAAAGTCTAGGCTATCATGGATATGCCTCCTCCAAAAAATATCAGTAAACTTAGAAGTCTATAAGGACATCTACAATTCGTAAGAAGGTTTATTTCTCAATTGGCTGATAAAGCTCAACCTTTCAACAAGAGTTTGCACAAAGGTTCTACTCATATCTAGAATGATGAATGTCAACAAAGTCTAGATCAAATAAAAGGGTACTTGGAAAAACCTCTACTTTTGATGCCACCTATTCTATGAAATCCTTTGATCTTGTATATCTTAGCTACAACTTCTTCTCTAGGAGTGCTATTAGCAAAAAGTGATGAGACTAGTAAAGAACGGGCCATATATTAGCCAAAGTTTGGTTTCTTATGAGATGAATTATACCAGCATTGAAAAAGAATGTCTTGTAGTGGTCTTTGCTTCTAAAAAGCTTCAACATTACATGTGGGCACATACAGTCCACCTAGTTGCTAAAATTGATCCTTTGAAGTATCTATTGAGGAAAGCTACTCTTGCTAGTCATCTAGCTAAATGGATGATGATTCTTTTAGAAATTGACATTCAGTATGTTGAATGTAAAGCCATCAAAGGACAAGCTATAGCTGATCAACTAGCTAATTTTCCTCTTGAGGATACAACATCTATACAAACTGAATTTCTAGATGCCTCAATTATATACATCATTGAGAGAACTTGGACAATGTTCTTTGATGGTTCTCACACACAAAATGGAGCTAGAGAAGGAATATTTTTTGTTTCCCCTCATGGATATATGATTCCCAAATTTTACAAACTCTTGTTCCCTTGTACAAACAACATGGTGGAATGTGAGGATTTAACAAATGGGATCAAGATGGCTCTTAAATGGAGAATAACAGAATTGCATATCTATGGAGATTCCCAATTTGTTATTAACTAGGTAAATAATAACTATCAAATAAAATATGACAAGTTGATATCTTATAAAAAGTTGATAGATGCTCTAAGGAACTACTTCATTTTTGTGACTTTTCAGCAAATTCCTAGAGCAAAAAACAAAGCTGCTAATGCCATGGCCACTCTAGCATCTAAGCTCCAAATATGAGAACATGAATCTTAATTTGAGTTCCTAGTGGAAGAATTGTGTCATCCCACCTATGATTCTCCCGATAACCAAGTGATCTAGATGGAACATTGCTTAGGCTTTTAGAGCTAGAAGAGTCTAAAAAGACACTTGCCACAGTCCATGATGGCATTTGTGGGGCACATTCTAATGGCCTTGCCCTTTCTAAAAAGCTACTTAGAGCAAGTTATTACTGGCAACCTATGCAAGCTGATGTTGTTTGATATGCCAAGTCTTGTCAAAAATGTCAACTCCATGGTAACTTAATTCATGCTCCTCAATGTGATTTGATTCCTTCCATGACATATTGGCCATTTCAACAATGGGCCTTTGACTTGGTCAGCAAAATTCACCCAAGTTCATCTAATGGCCAAAAGTTCATCATTATAGCAACTGAGCATTTCACCAAATGGGTTGAAGTGGTGCCACTATATTTTGCTATCGGAAAATTTTTTGCCTTGTTCATACTAAATCACATCATTTGTCGATATGGTATTCCTTCCTCTATTGTCACTAATAATGGAGGACAATTCATAAATAAGGACCTAAGACAACTATGCAAGAAGTTTTAGATCAAACAACATTGGTCTTCTATTTATTACCATCAATGGAATGGTCAACTAGAGGCCTCCAAAAAAACATTGCTGAAAATCTTGCATCACATAGTTCATAAGCCTAGGAGAGATTGACACCTACAAATAAATCCAAAACTTTGGGCCTACAAAACTACCATTTGTAATACTATAGAGGCCACACTCTTTTCTTTAGTCTATGGTTTCTGAGGCCATTCTTCCATTAGACGTATAAATCCCCTCCTTGTGAGTCTCTTTGCATAGGTTGATAATTGATGAAGACCATAGAGCTATGTGTACACTCGAAAGTGTCCCACTCTAAACCCTTCTATCCAAATGATTCCATGAGTTTAGAATGTTTGAATGCCAGCTTAGAGCTCCCCATCCATGGAGTGCAAGAAGGTATGTTTCAAATTTGAAGGCTCTTAGCCAAGCCTTAGAGATACACTTCTTGGTAGTAAACCATCCAATAGGAGGTTCTTTGAGACAAGTGCAAGAATGCAAGTGTCTATAATGAGTTCCTCAAGGATGCAATGCAAATGAAGATTAAGCTAGAATGAGATGCAAAGTGTAGCTATGCTAAGCATGTATGAGAGTGTTACAATCTAACTATTAGACTATATGATTTAAGCTAAATGTAAAAATGAAAGCTAACCTAAGATAGAATGCCATGGATGAGAGAATGTAGACAAGAAAGAGAAGTTCTCCACAAAGCTCCAAAGAAACCTGTTAGAAAACTTGTAGCATAACAATATTCAAATGAGGGTGGATCCTTTGAGGGGGAAAGCTCTCTCCCTTTTAAATTCATACAGACAATAGAGATCAAGATGAAGATGGTGGATGATCAATGGTGGAATTTGAAAAGAGGAGTGATCCATGTGCACACACAAGTCAACCAATAGAATATAAGTTGACTTGTCATATAAGACAAAAGTAACAAAGCCTTTTCTTTTAATTGCAAAATAGAAAAAGGACTTTATGTATGCACTTTAAGTGGGTTAGAAGAATGGGGTCTTTTATTTAATTAAAAGGGGACATGTTCTTTTAATCAAATAATGAACTTAGGATAGCATAGTCAAACTATAGGTTATAATCAAATAAATTAATTATTAGCAATTTGGTCTAGGTAAATGATTAAATTAATTTAGCAAAAATGTTGAAAAGGGGGCTGATGGTCTAGATGACCATTTTTAGGTGATTACATTTGCCCCTCTTTGACTAATGCGTGATCCATTTGGGAAAACATTATGTCAAAGAAAATAGAAAGCCAAGTAGGCAGTGATAGATATAGATATCTAATTTTGAAGAACGAAATGTAAAAAAAGATAGCAAGTCCTTAATGTATAGCCTGATAGTGGTAGAACTGAACACTAGAAAAAGATGATGTTAGAATTCAAGAAGAATGCTAACACTTAGAAAAGTAGATAGATCGAGAACAAGTGAGAAGATCAAACAAATGCTCGTAAGAAATAGATAGCTATAGCAATAAGTGATAGAGTATTTCTGCCCCCTCGGGATCGAAATTGAAATGAGGTAAGGGGATGCAAAAATTGGCTAGACATGAAAAAATTATAATATAGCAATGTCCAAGATGATAGATAGATGATTAGAACTAAGGAATAACTATAAGAAACTGATAAAATGCCCCAGTTGGACTAGAGTTGACCTTGAAGGATATAGCATAAAAATTAGGTTGAAACGAATAGAAAGGTGATTTTAGACATGAAACAATGAATTGAAATAGATATGAAGTATGTAAATGATGAAGACATGAAGAAATGAAGATGCCCTAGTGATGATTTAGAGATTAGACCTCAAAAGGTCAACTAACTGCTCAGAAGAAAGTAGAATTTTAAAAGACAATTTTGACCATCAAGATGAACTCGAATTTTGATTTTGATCTCAAAAATGAATCCAAGACATCAAAATTATTTAAGAGGTCAAAACTTTATATAATGTGATGATAAGATAGAAAAGAGATGAAGTGAAAGATTAAGAAGGTGAAAAGACATGAGCAAGAAGAAAGTAAGGAAATATATGAAAGGAGTTAGCTGATATGTCTACAAAAAGATGAAGAGAGAGCCCTCCCCATATGCAAGAATGCAAGACTAAGCTAGAAAATGAACATAAAATGCAAGCAAATATGCAAAGTGGTTTATCAGCAAGAAGCACATAGCATTTAGACTCTTAATTTCATCATTGAGCATTTATTAGGGACATCATGAGATCATACAACCATCACCAGTATAACTATAAGGATATGAATATGATCGATATCAGATAGGTATGTGGAAATCCAATCTAAGCATTAGAGACATCTAAGTCAAGATAACTACGCGATTAGATTCCCTAAGTTTAATTTAGTAAGATTACACTTGTATAAGTGCCAAGATAACCCCCGAGTGTGGTCTTGCAAAAATAGTCAAGGATGATACATTTATAAGTCAAAGTGTCAAATAGGACAAGCATGAATGCTCAAAACACTATAGACAAATAAAGTATATCCACAAGAAGAAATCAAGAAAACATGCCCCATGCCCCCAGTCTTCTAGTCAATGACATCCTTGAAAGACTATTAGGGATGGAACATATAGTAAAGAAATTGTCATAAACAAAACACAAAGTAGATAAAGATCAGCATAGCTTAGTCATTTAAGTGTTAAAGTGTGTGTGTATGTAAGTTACTTGACCATTTCTTCAAGACTTGATTCTGATAGTGAGAAATATTGTGACATTGAATACCATAGGTGAACTATCTGAAAAATGTTGAAAAACACTTGATGTCAAGGTGGGGGAAGTGTTGAGAAACACTATTTTGTGAGTTGTCAAAGAAACCCTAATGCACAAGAATACCTCATTAGGCTAAGTAGCTATGCTCTCAAGATGAGGACAAGAAAAAATTGCAAGCTAGGAAATGTGTAGCAAAGTAGGTGATTGAGACTGATAGACTTAGGTGCAATGGTTTCAAGTAGTGCCTATTTCTAGGTTTTCACCACTTGATAGATTTTTTTCAGGACTTTTTTCAATTTTTTTGTATTTTTTTATTTTTGATTTTTTTGGTGATACATCAAAGCACCTATTGCTAGGTTTTCACTAAGATGATCATTTTTTCAAGACATTTTCTAATTTTTAGGATTTTTTTAGCATCATATATGATTTTTTTTGGAATTTTTAGAAGGTTTTACATATCACTAGTTCTCAAGAAAGATCACATCATTTTCTCTGAATGTCTAGCAAGGGTTAGAATATGATGGAGCAATAAGCTAGTGGATAAGCAAAGATGGATGAAAAGGGAGTACGAAGCAAGTGAAAGTGATCCTCAAGGACTGACTCCTCAAGAGTACCCAAGCTAGGGAAAGAGGTGAAATAGTCATATGAAGCATATTTTGGATAAGCAATGGAAGTAATGAGAAAGACAGCATTTAGGATAAGCAACGAAGCCAACAAGTGAGATAGCATGAAGTATGTAGTCCAAAGGAGTAGCCATGTCAAGAGACCTATGAGAACCATGTTTCATTTATTATGATCAAGACCAAGGGGTCAACTAGATAGGATAGTGATGGGATAGAGCAATAAAAATAAAGCTCAAGGTGGAGGCTATGAGGGAATGAGAAAGCACAAATAGAGAATCTCATGGATAAGATAGCCAATATGCAAAGATAGCTCAACATTGTCAAGATCAAAGAGAGCTGAGAGGATAGATGGATGATGGAAGAATTATGCATGACACCTGTTTGCTAGGTTTTCATCATGGTACTTATCCAAGGTACCAAAATATGTAGCTTTCATCATAGGAAATATTTATTTCTCTTTACTTTTGCTACCAAGGTGCCACAAGAAGTAGTTTTCACCAAGGCACATTTTCATTTTTTAGTTTTTTCTATTTTTTTTTGAATTTTTAGAAAGAGCTCAAGTTGTTTGAATGTAGATAGCGCTCCTATAGAAAAGATAAGTCATGATAAGCGGAGACTATAGTAAGGTATGCTCAAAGATGTTGATAGGGTGATGAAAGAGAAATGGTAGTAGGAAGAGTATATGGAGGATAATAGTTCATGTATAGAAAGTAAGTGTAAGTTTTAGAGCATTTCATGAGGGTAGCTGAAATATTGGACAAGATCAACATTGACACACACCTTGAAGTGTATTGGAATGATGGAGGAATCGTGGATGAAATAGCTTGAGGTTTAGATGTATGAGGTGGTAGAAGAGATTTGGAAAAAAGTGGAGTGGAAAGCTTTGGAATATTTTTAGGAAGATTTTTGGAAAAAGATGAAATGGAAGCCTTTGGAAGCTTGAATGTCAACTTTGAAGTATTTTCAATATTCAAGTCTTTTAAAAGAGACTTGGAGATCCATATAGCTTTAGATTTTCCTTTGGATACCTCAAAACACATTTCTTCAATAATGGGTTTAGAAACCCATATTTTATTTGATTTAGCTTTTTTAATAGTGGACCTTTGCAGTCTCTTTTGTGCATTCTCCTTCTTAGAATTCACATGTCAATTAGATGGGACATAGTGATCTTTCTTTTTCAATGGATTCTTATGTTTATTCTCAATTCCAAAGGACTTGGGATTTGTGGATGAATAAGGATGATATGATTGGTTTAGATGTATAGATGGGTGAAAAGTCATCAAGGATGAGTGTCTTTGTTGATCTTGAGGTATTACAGGAGAGCTAGGGAATGAGCTAGGAGTGAATGTAGGAGATGGAGGAACATAAGGCCCCTATATGGATGAAAGGTTTGAATGCTTTAGCTTAGATGGATAAGGACCAAGGATAGATTTAGAAGATGCAAAGGGATAGTGAGAAGGGATATCAACATCTTTAGAGTGAGAAACATGGTCAAATCCATCAATAGACTCATGAGTACCTTTGATAGGAAAAACATTTTTTTAGAAGCACTTGAAGCTTGAGCACAATTTTGAAGTGGATGTGAAGAAGTATAACATGAGGGGATGCTTTGATCTTGACAAGTAGTGATACTTAGGAGGTGGACAAGATATAGGATATGGAGGGAAACAATCTTGAAAGATATGTAGGGGTGCTTGATCTTGATCTTTCTTGATATTTATAGATTTTTCATTTTGAGAGCCCTCTTGACATGGATCCATTTCTAAGGACAAGGGATTATGAAGAGAGAATGGAGTAGCATGTGTAGTAGGCATAGTAGTGCATGAAGATTGAGGATTTTTAGTTGTTGTAGCATGGAAGAGGTTTGCAACCAAGTGAAATTTAGCTTGAGTTTCTTTTAGAGGTAGCCCTTGAGGGTACACATAGTCAATGTGGAAAGCATTAGATTCCTTTTTTGATAGAGGCATGTTGGAAAGATTTGAAGTGTTGAGAGATGCATGAGTGTTGGAAGAATTGGAGGTATCAAGGAAACCATTACGAAACATAGGTTCATTAATATGATCTTTCTCAAGAAAATTATCCTCATCACATGAATCATTAGAGGTATCAATAATTCCATTATCAATAAGATCTTGGATTTTATGTTTTAGCTCAATGCAATCTGAAGTACTATGCTCATTATGTTGATGATAAGCACAATAGATATACAAGAATGGGTTTCCATATGAGCTAGACTTAGGTAACATGATGATCTTATTGCCAAGAATTTTTTGCAAAGTGTCATCATAAGAATCTTCCAAGGGAGAAAAAGTTCTATTAGAAGTATGTCTAGAGTCCTTTTGTTGTTTCTCAAGTGAATGGTATGCATCCATGTCTTCATCATTATCTTGGTCAAAGATAGGTCCATCATGAAATTTTAGCATAGGCTCAAAGGAGGTATCACTCGCTTCTTCTCTAAAGAGGTCTTCAGATCTAGAAGATGAAGACATTTGATGTCTTGGAGTAGAGCATGTAGAAGAACTAGAAGAAGAGGATGACCTCAAATGAGGTGACTCAAATGCATGTAAATACCTTAAGGAAGATTCATGTAATCATGCAATATTCTCCTCTAACCTTTTCTCAAGTTTAGAATTCATTTTTGTCATGCACTTAGAGAGATGAAGGTAAGAAAGATCATTTGTCTCTTCTAGTTCTTTGTATTGTACATATAGATCTTGAAACTCTTTAGTGGCATGGAGGATATCATGATCATCTAGATTTGGCCAAGGTTTGATAGCACAAGATTTGAATTCCGTAGTGGTAGACAGATAATCAAGCATGAAGGAGACTAGAGGAAGCTAACAAAGTGACATAAGATAACTTGATGTCCAAACTAGAGGGGTAGATTATTCACTTGCCAATATAGTAAAGATAGAGTAAAGTGATTTTTCAAGAAAGTTTCCAAGTTACTTATGACACAAGTGACTCAAGTAAAGAGCTAGGAAAGAAGCCAAATAGCCAAGTAGATAAAGCAAGTGGGGTAACAAGTGAACAACTTTCCCAACCCAAGAGTGTAGTCAAGAAATCAAGGTAACCATTTTAGCAAAAGGATAACTAGCAAGCATGCATAGAGCATGAAGACAAAAAGACCAAGAGAACTAAGACCAAAGAGCCACTTTAAACATGTTTAAGCACTAGAGACATAATAAATCATAGCCAAATGATGAAACCCCCCTAGTAAGTAACACAAGAAAATGTTTGCACTTGAAATTTTAACTTGGTTGACAAAGTTTGACAATAATTGATAGCATATCAATTTTGATGTTGAAAAGAAATTTCTTTCCAAGCAAGATAGTGACACATGGAGTATCCTTCAAACAATCAAGCAGGGGACAAAGCAACCTTGCATGATACAAGCATATGTGAGGTCTCAAAAGAAATCCCTAGAACTATCATCATGTGTACATTCCAAGGATTTCCATAGGTCTAGCACATTCAAGAACACATCAAGCAATATCTACCTAAAAGTTATGGTTCATTACTTAACAACTTGGCCCACACTTGATGCTACTTTTCCTCATACCAAGTGGTTTCCCACAAGAGATATTGGCTTTTTCATGGAAGTTCCATACGCACAACCAAGGGAACACATATGGTGAGTGCGAATCTTGGGGTGATCCAGGTAATCCACTAGGATCGATCCTTGCACCAAGAAGTTGAGCAGCTAAAAAGGGTAGTTACTAACTTAAGGTGTTTAGATAAGGCTTTTTTTCATAGTGTTCCTCTTGCTCTCAATTACGGGACACCTCACCTTGTGATGAGTAACCGATCTCACGACCACAAGATTACCTTAAGCATTCTTGCCTAGTGATCTTCCTATGGTCAAAATCCCATAAGCAATCACACTAGGTGAAGACAGGCACTATGTCTACGAAGGTTTTGTGTCCTTGATAGCCTTGAGTTTATAGTGGGTTGGAAGAGCTAGGTAATCTGCTTGTCCCCACTTGGGTCATTCCTCTCAGGTTGTCTGAGAGCAGACCCTCTAAAGGATCTTAACTACCACAAAATGGATCCACTTTCAAGGGTCAAGATTTTTGATTCACCTCAAGGGTGAAGAGAATACTCTCCTACCTTTATTTCTTCCCCCAAACACACAAAGAATATTTAGTGGCCTCTTACTCTTGAAACCAAATGGTAAGTCAAGATTTCTGATTCACCACAAGGGTGAAGAGCATACTCTCCTATCACCAAAAGATCCCAATCGTAAGTTTTAATGTGCCTAAAAATAAATAACTAGTATATGCCACACATGTAAAAAGTAAAAAACAAGAAAAAATTGGTTTTTGTGCTTTGGGAAGCCTTGCAAACAATCGTTAATAGCCCTTGTGCATTTGAAGCTTTGACATGTGTTCTTTTTTATGCAATGTTTCAATTTTTTCACAAGGATGGCAACCTAAAATCACAACTTGTTGGCACCAAAAGTTAGTATGAAATAACATAAAAATATGCAATAAAAAGTGGTTAGTTTCCTCAAAAAGCCAATTTATCTTCCAACCAAGTGCATGCAAAGAAAGTGCAAGTTAATCACAAATTCTCTCATTTTTACTCTTTGCTTTTGACCTAGTCAACAAGATTAAACTTTTTTGCTATGATTTTGGATCCAAAAATAGAAATAAAAATAAAAGTCCCTTAATAAAAATCAGTGAGCTTTCCAAAAATGCAAGAAATTCAAAAAAATCTCTTCATTTGTGCCCTAGGGACCCATTTTGTCAAAATAGGCTAGATTTATCAAAGTGGGTTTTTGATCCCTAATAAGACCTTAAAAGTCAAAACATAAAGAAATAACCCCCATTAGAATTAAAAAAAAATTCTGAAAATGTAATTTTTTCTAAAAAATACTTTGATTTGGGATCAGAAATGACTTTTTATGAAAAATAAAGAAAAAGTCATAACTTCTGCAAATCACATCAAAATTCTCTAAAAATTGGATTGAAACATGTTGGACACATACCCAACTTGCACAAAAAATTTTAGAACCAAAATCCAAGTAGTTTAAATGATGTGATAAAATCTTTAAACCAACTAGATTTTTGGCCTTCAAACCAATCTACTTATGGGTTGGCCTTAAAACCAAAGTGATAATTCTACAAAAGCACTTGATTAGATCCAATATGATACTGTAAAAAAATAAAAGATAAAAAATAAAAGCAAATGGAGCTAGAAACTTGATTCAAGCCCCACAGTGGGCACCAAAAATGTACACTTGAAAGTGTTACACTCTAAACCCTTCTATCCAAATGATTCCATGAGTTCAGAATGTTCGAATGCTAGCTTAGAGATCCCTATCCATAGAGTGCAAGAGAGTATATTTCAAGTTCAAGGGCTCTTAGCTGAGCCTTAGGAATACTCTTCTTGCTATTAAACTATGCAATAGGAGGTTCTTTGAGACAAGAGCAAGAATGCAAGTGTCTACAATGAGTTCCTCAAGGATGCAATGCAAATGAAGATTAAGCTAGAATGAGATGCAAAGTGCATGTATGAGAGTGTTGCAATCCAACTATTAGACTATATGATTTAAGCTAAATGTAAAAATGAAAGCTAAGATAAGCTAAAATTCCATGGATGAGAGAATGTAGACAAGAAAGAGAAGTTCTCTACAAAGATCCAAAGAAACTTGTTAGAAAACTTGCAGCATAACAATATTTAAATGAGGGTGGATCCTTTGAGGGGGGAATCTCTCTCCCTTTTAAAGTTGTATAGATGATAGAGATCAAGATGAAGATGGTGGATGATCAACGGTGGAATTTGAAAAGAGGAGTGACCCATGTGTGCACACAAGTCAACCAATAGAATATAAGTTGACTTGTCATATAAGACAAAAGTCACAAAGCCTTTTCTTTCAATTTCAAAATAGAAAAAGGACTTTATGTGTGCACTTTAAGTGGGTTAGAATAATGGATTCTTTTATTTAATTAAAAGGCGACATGTTCTTTTAATCAAATAATGAACTTAGGATATCATAGTCAAACTATAGGTTATAATCAAATAAATTGATTATTAGCAGTTTGGTCTAGGTAAATGATTAAATCAATTTAGCCAAAATGTTGAAAAGGGGGTTAATAGTCTAGATGAACATTTTTAGGTGATTACACTATGTGAACATAGGAATTAGAGACCCTTGATGAGCACTGTAAAGCAACTTTTGATCACATGAGGGCTTATTTGAAGTGCATGTCTACTCAGTATATAAAAAAGGTTCATCCACGCGAGTTTCAGGTTGGTGACCTCATGCTTAGAGAAAATCTAAAAAATCAACAGCATAGAGAGCAAAAGGGAAAGTTTGAACCCAATTGGTTAGGGCCGTACATTATAACAACAACATTTGGATTTGGTGCTTATCAATTATCTACTCCTGAAGGTGAAGAACTTATAGAGCCTATTAATATATCCTGCACTTAAAAAAGTTCTATGCTTAAAGGTCTACTACTCAACTAACTTGTACATATTTATGATCCTAAAAAAATCATAAAAATTAGAAAATGTCTTGAAAAATGAGAATCTTAGTGAAAACCTAGCAATAGGCACTTTGATGTATCACCAATTTTTTTTAAAAAAAATCAAAAATACAAAAAAATTGAAAAAAAGTCCTAAAAAAAAGAAATCTGCCAAGTGATGAAAACCTAGAAATAGGTGCTACGAGACCCTTGCACCTATGTCTATTAGTCTCAATCACTCATTTTGCTACACATTTTCTATTTTGGGATTGTTTCATGTCCTCGTCTTAGGGGCACTGCTATTTAGCCTACTTGAGGTTTCCTTGTGCACTAGGGTTTCTTTGACAACTCACAAAATAGTGTTTCTCAACATGACCCCCAACTTGACATCAAATGTTTCTCAAATATTTTCAGATAGTTTACCTACAGTCTCTGATGTTGTAATATTTCTCACTATCAAGATGAAGTCTTGAAGAAATAGCCAAGTGACTTACACACACACACACTTAAACACTTAAACGATTGAGCTATGTTGAACTTTATTTACTTTCTATATTGTCTATGATGATTGCTTTACTATGTGTTCCCTCGCTAATAGTCTCTCAAGGATTTCATTGACTTGAAGATTGGGGGGCATGGGGCACATTTTCTTGGTTTTTGCTTGTGGGTATACTTTATTTGTCTATGGTGTTTTAAGCATTTTGTGCTTGTCCTATTTGACACTTGGACTTATAAACATATCATCCTTGATTTTTTTCTCACAAGACTGCACTTGGGGGTTATCCTAGTGCTTATGCCTTGATATAGGTGTAATCTTGCTATACTAAACTGAGGGAATCTAATCACATAGTTATCTTGACTTCTATGCCTTTGATGCTTAGATTGGATTTCCACATACCCATTTGATATTGATCATATTAATATCCTCATAGTTATACTCGTGATGGTTTTATGATCTCATGATGTCCCTAATAAACACTCAATGATGAAATAAGAGTCTAAATGTTATGTGTCCCTTGCCAGTAAACCACTTTGTAGACTAGCTTGCATTTTATGATCATTTTTCTAGACTATTCTTACATTCCTACATATGGGGAGAACTCTCTCTTTATCCTTTTCATGGACCTATTAGCTAATTGCTTTCACATCCTTCTTTCCTTTATTTATCATGTCTTTCACCTTCTTGATCTTTCATTTCATATCTATCTTGCTATCCTGTCATCACAAGGGGTTATTCTAAATGTCACATTCAATCTATCCAAGTGTCCCATATTTTCAGAAACATAAATTCTCTATCATACACATGAGAGCTAAAAACATCATACATAAGAGAGATACATGAACATAAGCATGGAATAGAAACTAAAACATCACATGGAAATTAAAATGTTCAAAAATCCATTTGAGATAAGTACACAAGATTGCTAATTATATATATATATATCTATATATATATACATATATACATATACATATACATATATATATACATATACATATATATATATATATATACATATACATATATATATATACATATATATATGTATATATCTATATGTATATGTATATATATATGTATATATATGCATATGTATATATGTATATATATATATATATATATATATATCATTGTGTCATAGTACATATAAAAAAATGAGATCTAAAATCTGGATATCTATCTCAAAAATACATGATGTACAATCAAAATGTCAAAACATCAATATCAACCTATGACTGACTTCCACCCTCTATAATAGGAGGAGGTGGTGGCCTTGGTGGTGGAGCTTGTCTCCTATCTAGTGGCTATACTGCACCCTCTAATATAATTGCCTACTCTGAGTAATCAGGAAGTCCCTACCCTAGTGATACTACACCCTAGTAAGTGGCATAATAGTATGCAACACAAGCACCATGATGAGTTGTTAATCCCACACTGCAATGGTAACCTAAGCTACTTGTAGCTCTATCTCTAAAGTTTTGACCCTAGCATCATGCTCATCATCACCCCCCAAGCTAGCTACTCTAGCTCTACAGTCACTCTCCCCACTTGTCGTTGCCTCAGTGACACATCCTCCTCCTCCTCCATCTCCCTAGTGGCTTGTGCCCATGTCCTCCTACTCCCTGATCATGATCCCTCTCCAACCTCCATCCATCTCACACCCTTGCCTCTACTTCTGCCTCTGCCTCCACCTCTACCTCCATCACCTCTATGTCCCCCTTCTGTGGGTAGTTCATCAAGCTTTTTAAATCATGGGAATGGGTGCCTCTACCTCTCATATAAGTAAGTAGGATCTACCCTTGCATCTACTACATTTGGACAATAATCCCAGGGAGTCACCACTAGAGTTGCTATATCTTGTATTGTTGTCTAATAATCAAACATTAGTAACCATACCCATGCCTCATCTAAATGCATTCAAGCATAGGTGGTAGTATCCACTTATATGACTTGACACTCTACAAACTGCCACCATACTTGGGTGATCACAAATCGCTCCACTACATCTGCCATCCTCCCCACTAGTGGCCTACTATATCTCATGTAATCGAACTCCCATGCATTAGACCATCTATGAAACTCTCGATAAGGCCACCATGTGAATGCTATCAACTCATTAAAAAATTGTCAATAATAGGTCACATCCCCACTATGTGTCTAGGGGATAAATCTTCTATAACCAAAAATGCATGGCTAACTCTACTCTCGTGGTTGCAGTCATGGTCAAATCCCCATAATGTGCTCCCAAGCCCAGATTTGTGCCACCACTACACTGCATGCCCATGAGTATTCCTCATGATACACTATCTCATGTAGCTCATGGTACATCTTTGCTAGTACCATAGGTCCCCATGTCATCCTATGTGGCTGTGCAATCAGATCAAATACCAGTTGGCCCCATCCTAGTGGGAAGCCCTTCTAGCCCCTATTTGTCACCAAAGCCTGAACCACCAATGGACATAGTAAGCTGGAAAGAGGGAAGTCTACTCCATACTTAGAAATCAATCGCTCCTAGCCTAGATATCGATCTAAGATGGTGACATCATAAAATAATGGTTGCATCACAATTCACACCTCTGTTGGGGTTTTATCATAGTACACCTATGACATAACCAAGGTTAACACTAGTCTCCCTCACATCAACATTTGCAAAACATGACAAGAACAATCAATCAAACAACATATTGGCTCACTATGACATGGCACTTGAAGAATGTGATACACATCCTCCAATGTGATCAAGGCCTCTCTAGTCAATAGATGAAAGGTGTTATGCTCACTGTACCACCGCTCAGCTAGTGCAATCAGCAATCTGTACTCTACTCGTATATGGGGCATATGTATGACCCATCATAAACCCATAATAGATATGGAAACATGCTCATCATCAATCAAGTACTATACAAAATGCAACCCCACCACTTTGGGGGCTCTAATCAGTAGTGCTGGAAATACCTCTTGTCAACACATAGCATGTACATATCAATAATGCATCACAAATGTGATCATAATGCAAAAAAAATCACAAAAACATGTCAAAAATTAGTTGTGTGATACTTTTTCATATTGTAGGAAACATAATTTTCTGACATAGTATTGTGCGATACTTTTTCTAAAGACATGTGACACAATTTTGTCGTGTGACATTTCACACCAGTTCATGCGACATATGGGTATGTCCCATACTACATACTACATAGCATTTGTGGGATACATTTTGGGCAAAAATCTATTGCATGATATTTACCAAAGTACCCATGTGATACTTTTTAAGTATCATGTGATATTCTATGCAAAGCCCTAAAAACATGTGAAAAAATGCCAAAAATAGCTCCAAAAATGACAAAAAGTTGTTACTTACCTTTGTACTGCTCTAGCTAGTTGTGCAACTGATTGTGCTCGAAATAGTGTCAATGAAGTGGAATGTTTTCCAAAGCCATCATAGCCTCTCAACCACTCACAAGCTTTCAAAAAATCATAAAAGACAAAATGAATTTGAAAATGATACTTGGGCCCCTATTATAGCTTCCAACCTCATTTTGACCTAATTTTCAAAATCCTCAAAATTGTGCAAAAATTGCACCCCTGGCTAATTTTGACATCTTGGATCCATTTTCTAGATTGATATCAAAATCTGAGTTCATCTCGATGGTCAAAATTGCATTTAAAATTCTACCTTCTTTTGAACAGTTAGCTAACCTTCTGAGGTCTAATCTTTGAATCATTGCTGGGACATCTTCATTTCTCCATGTCTTCATCATTTCTATGCTTCATATCTCCTATTCACCTTTTCATGCTTAAAATCACTTTTCTACTCAATTTAACATAATTTTAATGCTTTATCCTTTGTGGTCAACTCTGGTCAAATTGGGGCATTCTATCATTTCTTACTAGTCACTCTTTGGTTCTAATCATTCATTTGTCATATTGGATATTTCTATATCTTGATTTATTCATATCTAGCTCATTTTTGCATCCCCCTTACCTCATTTCAATTTCGATCTCGAGGGGGTAGACATACTCTATCATCACTTGCTACAGTTGTCTATTTCTTAGGAGCATATGATTGATCTTTTCACTTGATCTTGATCTATCTACTTTGTTAGATGTTAGCATCCTTCTTGGATTCTAACATCATCTTTCCTTTCCTTGTGTTTAGTACTACTACTATTAGGCTATACATTTAGGATTTTCTATCTCTTTCTACATTTTGTTCTTCAGAATTAGATACCTATTGTTGCCTACTTGGCTTCTATTTTCTTTGATATAATGTGTTCTTAGATTCATTACACATTAGTCAAAGAGAGGCAAATGTAATCACCTAAGAATGGTCATCTAGACTATTAGCCCACTTCTCAACATTTTGGCTAATTTAATTAATCATTTACTTAGACCTTATAACCTATAGTTTGACTATGCTATCCTAAGTTCATTATTTGATTAAAAGAACATGTCCCCTTTTAATTAAATAAAAGACTCCATTCTTCTAACCCACTTAAAGTGCACACATAAATTCTTTTTTTCTATTTTGCAATTAAAAGAAAAGGCTTGTTAGACTTTTGTCTTATATGACAAGTCAACTTATTTTCTATTGGTTGAGTTGTGTGTGCACATGGATCCCTCCCATTTTCAAATTCAATTGTTGATCATCCACCATCTCAATCTTGATCTCTAACATCCATACAACTTTAAAAGGAAGAAAGATTTCCCCCTCAAAGGATCCACACTCTTGAGTACTATTATGCTGCAAGATTTCCATTTGAATGCTTGTGATCTTTTGTGGAGAATACCATCTTCTTGTCTACATTCCTTGCATCCATAACATTTTATTTTCATGGCATCATAGTTTAGTTTTCATATAGTGTAGTTCTCGTTTTTGCAAGTAGCTTAGATCACATAGTCTAATTAGCATGGATGTAACACTCTTATTTTTTTAGCTTAGTTGCATTGTGAATCTCATTTTAGCATAGTTGCATTCTCACATTGCATTCATCAAGATTTCTTTGACATTAGCATTCTTTCTCTTGCTCAAAGAATCTCCCATTTCAAGGTTTACTAGCAAGGGCTGCATTTCTAAGGCTCAATTGAGAGCCATTTTATGCTTATTTGTATTCTTTTGCACTCCATAACTAGGGAGCCCTAAGTTGGCATTCAAGCTTTTCAATCCATGGAAAACCTTGGATAGAAGTGTTTAGGGAAGTGCACTCTTTTTAGTGTACAAATACAACTACCATGTGATACTTTCCAGTATCACATGATATACTTTCCTATTACCATTCAATAATTTAGTAGTATCATACTATACACTTGGCTATTATTGTGCTATCTTTACAATATTGCATGATATTTCTTTGTATAGCCATGTGATACTTTTCCAGTATCTCCCAATGATGAACCCATGTCGCCAACATTTATAAAGAAAAGACTAATGATGAGTCTAGAAGAAAAATAGAGTTAGAACCTCCACAATAAGGAGTGCCAAAACTACTTTAGTTGATGAATAAACACTCAAAAGCATAAAGAAGATTGAATAATTATAACATCCAATCCATAGCATCTAAAGTAATTAGGCAGAAAGTAACTTAAAAGTGAACATACATGAGCACAAATCAACTATCTCAATAAATAAAAATAACATAATCACAAGTGAACATACTCAAGGATAGTACATAGAACCATGTGAACATCTAGCTATAGAACTAAAAATGGAGGAAGCCCAACACTATACACCGGTCCCCAGTAGTGGTATAGACAACTATGTCTCCCAACTGGACCAAAAATACACACAATACAATCAACCATGGCTAAGACTCATGCCAAATAGTATAGAGGTCTGAACCAAAATCAAGAGATAATACAATAAAATACAACATGTTTTGGTTAGATGCTCTATGCGTCTACTATATAGGGACACTAGTGGAGAGTAGATCTCTTGTGACTCCCAAGCTAAAGATCATGCACAAACTCTCCCTTCAGAGGCCATCACACTATGTCCTTGGATGAATTGTACATACACTTGGCTCTTGATGAACTATATAGGCACATACCCTTAGATGAATTTTAGAGGTATGCCACATTTTATTATCTTAGTTTTATTACTCATGCATTTATTTATTAATCACTTATTAGAAACTTCTTCACATCAACATTGTAAGGAACACAACCTGGGGTTATCAAAGAAGCCCCTCTACATACCCATGTCCATCATATGATGAGTACCCATAGGCAATGGAGTTTCCTAACCATACCCTAGTGAACATTACTCAACCAAAAGTAACCAAGAGTTTGGGTCTCACAAGAACCCAAAAAGTACATGCTCACACGCTTGTGTGTGGGCACACCAACTACATGAAGTTCATAAATAATAAGGGCTAGATGAGAAATAATAAAAATAACAAGTATCAAATCACTTAATTGAGCACATAGTTGGGAGTATAAATTTAGGATGAATCCCATTGCAAAAAGAAACATTTATGGTCAGATTGGATTCCTCATGGATAATCTAAATCCACAACCTGCATTAGTGCTAAGAAATACCCAAGAAACATGGGTGGTACACAAATCAAGGCAAAGTTTTAAAATGCCCAAAAATCAATGTTGAAAAAAATCTATAAAATTGAAACCCTAGTTCCAATTGGGTATAAAAACTCCAAGTATCCAATAAAATTTGGGCTCAAAGTTCATATGCAAATGATCCAAAAGCCCACACCAAAAAGCTACAAATGCTCATACCCACACAACTAGGTAGAGCCAACATACATAAATGAAGGGGAAAACTAGTTCTCCACCTCCTATCATATTGATACCGAAAATAGACTTAGAAATAGAGTAAAAGAAAAAAAAATATAAGAGCCCTACCTTGTAGCCAAAATGGGGCAAAATAGGAATGCCCACAATAAAATAATCGCTCTACGAAAGATGTCAAAAATTTGGACAAACCAAGGTCTCCCCGAGATAGTTCCAATGAGATCAATCTCATAGAAATCCAACACCTATAGCTCCCACAATGAGTAAAACAACAATACATCCTGAAGAGGATTTTGGATTTTTCTCTCAAATCTTAGAATTCAAAAGTAATAAGTAAGGAATTACTCACTTTTTGGGATATATATTCACATTAAAAGTGAAATGTTATAATAGCACAATAATTGGCTCACTAAAATAAATCCCTTTTTAACCCAAAAAAAATTAGGTAATTCTAATTAAATGGAATTAATCTATGACAAAGCTATCAATAATTTAAAAAAATTCAATTGAAAACCAAAATAACCTTAAAACATTAAATCACAATAGTCCTTAATAATTTCTACAACAAATGCAGATATGAAAATGCATAGACATAATACTCATCTCATCACAAATGCAAATGAATGTGGATTTATTAAATCACCAGAGGGTTTAATTAACAATTAAATAAGATAGATCACCCATACAAGGGTGACATTTCTAGGTATGAATAGCTAAATCGCTAACTCCATGTGCCACTGCCGGGGATATCAATCCTACACACTAAACAACACAATTAAGTTCAATTACATATAATCATACAGTCAAAGCAATAAATGTATTAAATCACATAATTAACCATTTATTTAATTACATTAAATAGACTATTTACATCACTCACTACGTCATAAAAAATCTCAAAGCAAGAATGAAGTAAATCCAATAAGTCCACCATATAATCATAAACAAAGTATATGTCCAAATACAAAATAACTAGATATCACCATATAACATCATGTCACATCAATAAGCATTATCATGTAGATATGATCAAACTGAATAGCATAGTATCTATCATCTATGATACTAGCAATCAAAATATAGCATTTGACCATTAGGTCATCTCAAATATCACCCAACATGAGTATCAAAATATCTCTTGAATTCAAAATATAACAAGGTACAAAAATGAAAACATGAGAGGTGCTACATCTAAATATTTTCAAATTTCATGAGACATGTCTTAGTATTTTAGCTGACTATATTTATTCTCAAGAAAGATAACAATAACACTTCTCTAGAAAGCATATTACACATAAATAAATTTCTCTTAACTTCACTACATTCCTCAAGTTTTCTTTCTTTCATAATCTTGTTTTTAGTCTTTGTCATTGGCCAATACCTTGGACCCATACATAGGTAATGAGTCTTCATCTTTTCCTTCTAGCTATCATAGTTAACTGCATCAAATTTAGGACTTTCTTTTCTGAAGTGACCCACCATTTATCTCCAAAATTTGTTAATGTTTTTCTTCAAAGAACTAATGCTCTAATACCAATTGTTAGAAAGTAAAGTCCACTAAGATAATAGACTGGTTGGAGGGGGGTGAGTAAGCTATCCAACTATTTAAAAACCTATAAAACTTATTAAATTTTAAGCATGTGAATAGTATAAGTAGCAACCATAACAAGATACTCACACACAATAACACTAGATATGTTAACTATTGAAACCCTTGATTAGAGGGAAAATTCCCGTGGGGATGGTACCCACAAAATGATGCACTATTCCTTGTTAGAGGAAGGAATCTATTAGGAGCCAATGAAATACATTAAGTACATACCAATTCCTGTTAGGAGACTTTGAATCCCTATTAAGAGATTTCAACCCTATTAGGAGTTATGCCAACCCTATTAGGATTTGTAGAAGGTAGATGGACCCACTATCCAAACAACTTCAGGAGAAAGATCACTGAACTCACTCTCCAACTAATCTTTGTATTATTCCTTATAGAATAATTGAAATAAATTAATCTCATCTCCTTCTTTATCCTCTTGAATTGACCAAACCTTTTTTGATCTCAATACTGGATCACCAATTTCACATCCAAATAATCCCTTAGATCACTTACACACATTTACCAACTTTGCATATCACTTGCACAATTCATACTTCTTTTCTTGAATTCATATTTCATTAAAATAAAAATGACCTTCCTTTATAACTTATCCTCAAAATAATTCCTTCACTTGGCCTTGAAGCTTTCCCAATTAATTATAATAGGACCTCATTAAGATAAATAACTATTTTACAATTACAAAAAGCTATCAGTTCATAGATTTTACATCTTTCCACCTGTGCAATCTTGTTGGAATTATAGATAGAGTAACTGAGGGGTGGGGGGGGTGAATCAGTTACCACAAAAATAAATCCACAGATCCCTTAGATGTCTTAAAACTTTGTTACTATTTTCATTTAGTAGCCACATAGAAAAATGTTGTAACTTGGTAGATTAACTTGGTAATGATCTTTAAGCATTCATAATTATTAACATGCATGCAAAAGAAAATAACATGAACACAAGAGACCCCAGATTTAAAGTGGAAATCCAATATGGGAAAAACCACCAAGTAACTAGCTACCAATTTTCACTCTTCTGAAGTGAGCCCTGTTAGGTGCCAACCCTATTAAAGGTTACAAAATACACTGTTAGGTGTGACTTGGTTAGAAGATTTAATCACCTTGTTAAGAGTGGCCTTGCTAGAGGACTTTAGAACAACTTAGGTAGAGGATTTACAAGATGGTTGTTAAACCAAATCTATTAAGAGATTTAGGAATTACATATATAATGGTGGGAAAGTAACAATAAGTGACCTAAATGAGATGCAATTGAACTTTGCTGATACATATCTCTGCTCTGCTTCAATAGATCCTCACTGATCAAATACAACTCTGCTACTCCTCAAGGATATCTAGTCCTTCTTCAAAATTCACTCACACTTATTCTTCACAATCAATTCACTTGCATACATGCTCAATTACAAGTTACATTTACCAATAAATAATACATCAATCAGCTACAAACATTAGATGAAACAGTTAAACTTTATTTTCCAAAACAATGAAATCCTTCATTGGCCAACCCTACTCAGTAAACACTGCTCCAGAAATGATTTCCAGTGTTAACTAAGTAAAGCTCAGCAAACACTAAAAACTCTATAAAATCCTTTGGAGACCAAGTGAACTCGGTAAGAAGTGATTTTCATTTGCTAACCTTGTGAGCTCGGTAGAAACTGATGTCTTCCATAAAATCCTTCAACACCTGAGTGAGCTAGGTAGAGACTGACTTCATAGTGTAACCTCCAAAAATGCTTGGTAGACTCTGTAATTCTCTTTGCTAACCTTTTGAGCTTGGTAGACTCTATCTTTTTCCTGGCTAACCAACTTAGCTTGATAGACTCTGACTAATAACTAATATGACATTTGTGTAACATCAAAGACAACACACAATTGAATACTTGTTTCCAACAATCTCCCTCTTTGGCATTGATGGCAACACAACATGTCATAGCAGAATGAAATTTGAAAAAAAGGCTTTTTTGACAGAATGATTCTCCCTCTTACGTTTCATTCCTTAAACTCCTCAAATACAGTAATCTCCCTCTGTGAAGGAATTACATAGCTTCTTTACAAACATCAAATTTTATAAAGATATGATAGTATACTCTCCCTCTTTGACAACACATGCCAAAGGAAACAAAAACCAGATGAATAGCAATGTACCTTATGTATCAATTCATATGAAATATTTTCATGATTATCCTACATCAACTGAAAGATCTTCAACTTGATACTTGTTGATGCAACACTAAAACTTTATTTTAGTGAGCTTTAGATAGGGGTTTAGATAGGGGAATGACCCCTAACTTACCTCTTAGATACAAAAATGCATCCTTAGGTAAAGGCTTGGTGAATATGTCAGAAATTTTTTCCTTTTGTATGGACATATTCCAATCTAATCTCCTTATCCTACACCAATTCTCTAACAAAGTGATACTTTTATTGCAATGTGCTTGGTTTTTGAATGCATCACTAGATTTTTGGATATGTTAATTGCACTTGTATTGTCACAAAAAATAGCAATAGGTTATTTGATTTCCTCCTTCATGTCTTCCAATAATTGTTTGAACCAAACAATATTAGAAGAGTTTACTGTTGCTGCAACATACTTTGCTTCTACTCTGGATTGGGTTTATAGCCATACCATAGCTCATAGGGGGTTTTGAATGAGTCCTTCTTCAGCTATACTTGATTCAAGGTATGAACTATAGTGCTGATAGCTTCCTTCTAGTATTTGATAGCAATTTTCTTTTCAATCATTAAGTTTCTTGCATAGTCCATGATAGATCTATTCCTTCTTTTAGCTATTCCATTTTACTCAAGAGTTCTAGGGGTTGATACCTGTCTTTTGATCCCTCTTTCAATGCAAAAGTTATTGAATTCATGGGAAATGAATTCACCACCTCTGTCTAACCTCAAACATTTTAATCTTTTGCCTGTTTCCTTTTCTACTCTGGCCAAATACCATTTGAACTTCTCAAATGCTTCTAATTTTTCTCTCAGGTACATGATAGTCATCATTCTTGAATAATCATCAACAAAAAGAATGAAGAACTTTTCACTAGTATAGCTTTTAATTCCAATAGGCCCACATAAATCAGTATGCATAATTTTTTAAACTTCTTTAGATTGATAGTTTTTACTTTTGAAGCTAGTCTTTCCCATCTCACCAATTTGACAATTCTTGCATAGACCAACCTCATGTTTCTTTATATTTGGAATGCCTCTTACTTTCCTGAATTTACTTATTTTCATCAAGTTATCAAAGTTCACATGACACAACCTCCTATGCCATAACCAACTTTCTTCAACTTGAGCAATAAAATATGAACATTCACCAAGTTCAAGATACAACAAGATACCTTTTGTTTGAGTGCCCGATCCAATCAGTTTTCCTTTGTCATCCAACAGTCTTGCTTTTCCATGCATGAATTCCACTTTGAATCCATTTATTAGGTGGTTGTGCCACACTCAACAAATTATGTTTTAGTCCTTCTAACCAATATGCATTATCACATAGAAGCTCTTTGGTTAGTGAGATTCTTCCTCTTCCTTTTATGCAACAAGGTTCATTATTTCCAAATCTCACACTACCACCATCATAGTCTTCAAAATATTCAAACTTAGTTTTATCACTAGTCGTATGATGAGAGCAACCAATATCTATAATCCATGTATCATTTTTGCTCACATGAGAGATAAGTGTCATTTCCTCATCATTGTTAGACTTATCTTTCAAAGAAATCTACACATTTCATCTTCTTCATCATCAAAATCATTAGAATCCTTAGCCATGAAACATGTTTTCTTACCTTTGTCCTTGAATGATTTGAAGTCTTTCTTTCCATTGCACTTGTGACCTTTCTTCTCATCCTTGTTTTGCTTATTTGGGCACCTAGCAGCAATATGTCCAATTTCTTCACATGAAAAAAAGATTAGAGGAACCTTACCTTTGTATTTCCCTCTGCCTTTAGAATATTTTCTTGCTAGTAGAGCTTCAACCACCTCAATATCACTATCAGAACTCTGTTATGATTCTTCTTCACTTTCTGACTAAGAATCCTTTATCTTCTTACCTTTCTACTTGAGTGAAAGCTTGGCTTCAAATGTTGATTCAATGTTCTTGGTAGCTAGAATATATTTATCATAATTATCTAGCTCAAATGCAATCAATCTTCCAACTATAGCTTCCAAATTTATCTTATGATTTGCTTCACATCTTCTTTCTTGAATTGCAGAAAGTCTAATTGCATAAATGGGAAGTAATGTTCTAAGAACTTTACTTATAACTATTTCCTCCTTGATATCTCCTCCAGAAGCTTTGATTGTACTAACACTTGCTTTGACTCTTTCAACATATTTTGCAATGTTTTCATCCTTTCTCATCCTAATCTGATCAAATTGTCCTCTTAAACTTTCTGATTTGGCTCTTCTTACATTATCATCTCCTCCATAGATTTCTTTCAGCTTGTTCCACATTTGAAAGACATTTTTGCAGTCCTTGACATCATCAAATTCTTGATAGCTTAGAGCATATGCAATGTCTATCATCATGATGTTGTGAGTCTTTTTCTCAGCAATATCATTAGCAGATAATGTACAAGGAGTTACATATGTTTCATCTAGATATTTCAATCCTGTGTCTCCAATAGAAGCCAAATGGAGTCTCATGAGACCTTGCCATGCCAAAAAGTTATCTCTATTAAGCCTTGGAATTTCCCTCTTGTATAACATATTAATCTTTAGCTTAGATCCTTGAAATCTTTCCTACAAGCACCAAAAGCTCTGATACCAATTTTTTGAATTATAGATAGAGTAATTGAGAGGGGGGCTGAATCTGTTTCCACAAAAATAAATCCTCAGATCCCTTAGATGTCTTAAAACTTTGTTACTATTGTCATTCAAAAGCCACATGGAAAAAAGTTGTATCTTGATAGATTAACTTGATACTGATCTTTAAGAATTCACAATTATTAACATTCATGCAAAAGAAAATAAAATGAACATAAGAGACAAAAGATTTAATGTGGAAACCCAATATGGGAAAAACCATCAAGTAACTAGCTACCAATTTTCACTCTTCTAAAGTGAGCCCTGTTAGGAGCCAACCCTGTTAAAGGTTACAAAACACACTGTTAGGTGTGACTTGGTTAGAGGATTTAATCACCTTGTTAGGAGTGTCCTTGCTCGAGGACTTTAGAACAACTCAATAGAATTGTCCACCTTGTTAGAGGATTTACAAAATGGCTGCTAAACCAACTCTGTTAAGAGATTTAGGAATTACTACTACAATGGTGAGAAAGTAACAATAAGTGACTTGAATGAGATGCAACTAAACTTTTCTAACACAGATCTTTGTTCTACTTCAATAGATCCTCACTGATCAAATACAACTCTATTGCTGCTCAAGGATATCTAATCCTTCTTCAAAATTTTCTCATACTTATTCTTCACAATCAACTTACTTGCATACTCGCTCATTCATACATCCATTCATACATTTGAAAACACAACTTGACCTTTTATTTATACATTATAGATTGTCAAGTTGACTCAATTACAAGTTACATTTACCAATAAATAATACATTAGTTAGCTACCAACATTACATGAAACAATTAAACTTTATTTTCCAAAATAATGAAATCTTTCATTGGCCAACCCTGCTCGGTAAACACTTCTCTAGAAATGATTTCTAGTTTTAACCAAGCAAAGCTCATTAAGCACTATGAACTCTAAAAAATCCTTTGGAGACAGAGTGAACTTGGTAAGAACTAATTTTCCTTTGCTGACCTTGTGAGCTCAGTAAAAACTAATTTCTGCCATGAAATCCTTCAGTGCCTGAGTGAGCTTGGTAGAGACTGACTTCATAGTGTAACCTCTAGAAACTCTCAGTAGGCTCTATAATTCTCTTTGCTAGCCTTCTAAGCTTGGTAGAATCCATCTTTTGCCTTGCTAACCAACTAAGCTTGGTAGACTCTGACTAATAAATGATATGACATTTGTGTAACATCAAAGACAACACAAATTTGAATACTTGTATCCAAAAAATCTTAGACCTTGGACACTCACTGATGTAATCATTAGGCTATCTACTATCACCACTAAGTGCATTCATCACGATTCTATCTTAGTAAAGAGATATAAAGCAATAATTAGAAATCACTTATCAAGTACTTAATCTATATATTATCTTTTGTAAATCAAGCACATCTCATGCATGTCTTCAACTTCTTGTGTGCTCTTATCCATATCATGCCAATACAATATAGAATAAATTCTTAAGTGTGCTTGATCTAATCATAAGTACACAACCTATATGACCTCATTCTCTATCTATTACTCTACCAATATTCATAGAAAATGCTATGTTGACATCAATGACAAGTTTTACATAGTTATGAATGTAATATGTCAATCATGCTAATAATCTCCCCAAGTGTTCTATAAATACTTAGGATACTCCCTCAAAAGAATACCATTAGAATTCATGCTAACAAACCCTACATTAAAAAAAATGCAACCCATGATCAACCTAGACTTAGATAAGGGGAAGAAACCTTTGGAATTATCAACTAAAAAGGTAACACCTAGGAGACTTCACCAAGAGTTAACTAGTGAGATTCTCCAATGTACCTTTGAACATATCAACATCAACTCCCCATCTGATGAACCTCCATTAGTTAATGGAAACAAGACTCTTTTAAAGTACCTAAAAAGAACATTAAGGATTGATCATAACAAAATGATGTAAAAAGAAGAAGTGCCTAAGGATACATCCACAACAGGAATGAAAAACTTACCTCCTTCGGAAGAAAATTAACAAAGACCCCCTTGTTGTTAAATCTATCAACTAAAACAACATCAATTAATATGGGCCCCCCTATGAACACATCATGTGAGAATTCAAATATTATTGTAAGTGCACCTTTTGAGCCACAAAGCAAGATTCTCCTTGACATATCACCAATACCCTCAAGGAATGTGATCCATTTTCAAGTAAACATGATGTCCCAAGGTAAAACATAAAATTCTCAAACACATCAAGTCAAGGATCCTAAATCAATGCTCACATCTAAGGGACATAGTCAACATCCAATAACAATATCAAGTGGTACAAGGACCCAACATTTCTAACACATAACATAATCAAAATCCATTTGACATACATACAATGTATCAAAAAAAAATTCAACAAAAACAACAAGAAATATATGTGAAGCAGTGTGATAAATTAAGACAACAGTTGGAATAACAATCTTAGAATTTCCATATATTCAAAAAATATAGGTACCTCAAAAAAAAAATTCAAAAACCTTTTTTTCTTCAAGCTTTCAACATACCTCCACCTCCTAGTGACGCATCTCTAGAGTCTTCTGATATAGATATGTTTGAATTGAGTAGACATAGTTCTCACCATAGTAAAAGACCTACTAGAAGACATAAAAGACTTGAAGAAAGAAATAATGTTGAACAACCTAATGATGATTTGATACACTGGTTCAGAAAATTGGCTAAGCAAGTTAAGGCATTAGAGGTCCAAAAGAAGAAATTTCTATACATGGAATGGGATTTACATCATAATCCCTTTGATAAGAGTCTATATATACCTACATTTATAAGACATTATGATGCACCAAGATTTGAGAAATATTAAGGAAAAGTTAATCAACTTGACCATATCAAAGATTTTTATGCCTCTTGTACTAAGCTTGTTGATGAACCAAAAAATCTAATGAGATTGTTCCCTTATTCTCTCGATGGACCAACACTTGAATGGTATTCTAAATTACCTAGCAATATAAAAACTTGGACTGGACTAGTAGACAAGTTAATATCCCATTTTTCTTTTAACATAATAAATGAGGTGACATTATTTAATTTGTTCTTAACAAAGAAAAATCTAGGTGAACCATTCATGAAATTCTTGTTACATTTCAAAAACCTTTTTGTTCAATGCTCATTGGATATTCCAAAAGAAAAAAAAGTCAACCTATGCATTGAATACCTAGTCCTTGATCTGATGTATGAACATTAGGTCAAACGTCCTAGTAGTATTACCCAATCAATGAAAATTGGAGATAGAATTGAAGATACCCTCATTTGTAAAATAATACTAAAGAAAAATAAAGACTATACCAACACAAACACTTCTAGTGACAAGGAAAATTTCTTCTCCAAAAAGAAGAATGTCACAAATGATGGTATTGTCAATGCCCAGACAATCAACATGACACAACCTCAGATGACTCTTAAATGTGCAAATCCTATGAGTTTGAAAATCTCTAATCAAGTTCCACCTCAACACTAGAAAACTAATACCTCAACACAGGAAAGACCTTGAAAGTGTCCCAAAAATAAAGACATAAAATTTACATCCCTAGGGATGCCACTTGAGATCACACTTCAATAATTGCTCAATAATAACTATTTATAGTTACCCCTAATGAAGGATGAACCAATAACCAAACCCCTTGGTGGGATGACAATAAGTTCTATGACTACCATCATACAGAGGGACATGAGACTACTTTGTGCTTCCATCTTAAACATGAAATCCAATATCTCATCAATGATGGAGTGATTACTATAGACCCTCTGTTGTTGGCCTTAAGCATTGATCATACCATTTTCAAGGATATTTTGTGAAACCATGATAAAGGGAAAGCCACCACACATCACACCAATATCACCTTACATGGAGCCCCTGCTAGAACTAGAGGTCCTAGTCGACCTATTTCTCCCACAAGACCTACAACTTCTTCTAAATATAACCTTGTTGACTAGCTTGGCAAGATTCTGACACAAATATCCATCCTTAATTTTCTATGCTCATCTCCATAACATCATAAGATCCTCGAGCAGGCCTTGAAATATTCAATAGAACCTAATAACATCAATGTTTCCTAGTTATAGGCCATGGTTGGGAACTTTTCCATGTCACAACATGTCACCTTTTTGCCTTGAGACATCCCTAGGGATAGACCTAATCATAATGATCGCCTCCATCTTGAGGTCTTCATCCATAAAGTTAAGGCCAAACATGTCTTGTTAGATGGTGAAGAAGGACTATACATCTATACCCTAAAAGTTGTCAAAGGTCTTGATTACTCTGAAGAGGATGTGGATCCATCCCATAGAATCATGATAAAAACATTTAATGGTGGTAAAAATTTCTCCAAGGGTGTCATCATATTACCTTTCAAAGTTTTTTCCTATAACTGAGAACATACTATTTCAAATCCTAGATATTGAAATGAACTACAATATGATATTAGGACATCCTTGGATTCATGTCACAAAAGATGTACCTTCTACTTATCACCAATGTCTAAAGTTTTACAATAATGATGTAGAGGTTACCATCCTTGGTGATTTGAATCCATTGAAATTTTGTGCTAATCTAAGAGATACTACTACACACCAAGTCCCAACAAAAAATGAAGCACAAACCATAGATTCCTCTAAATACATGGACCCTAATATACTCCTTAGTAGGACCAAGGAAAAGATGAAGATTGAAAACAAAGGTTGTAGATAATATCTATGTCTCAAGAATTTCACATTGGGTAGTTACCACTTTCTCCCAAATCTTATGGTAAACCACAACTACTACAAGTGCAACAACCCAAGATTAGTACACAAAATGCACTTTCTATAAATTTAACTAGTGGAGGTGGCCTACATGAAGAACATATCTATGAGAATACATCTATCTCTACTAAGAAACATAAAGAAGAACAAGAATCCAATTCAATATCTTCTAACAAGTATGGACCTGAGTTTACTATCATGCAAAAAAAGGATATGATGGAAGTGATGGTCTTAGATCTCAGAAGCAAGGAATAATTGAACCTATCACTATGAAGGAACAACCTCTTAGTACTACAGTACCCTTGTGTGAGACTGTGAATATTTTGGATGATGAAAAGGCATATGAGGATACCCAACTTGAAACATATGATCATTCTAGTCCTTATCCTATTAGATTGTGGTGACTGATCAGGAAAGTACTGTACATACTTCATAAAAGGGCTTAGGGTTGGGTATTTTTCATAGTGTGGTGATACGAAATTGGTTCTTGCAGTGGTATTGAGCTGTAAGGGATTACAGATTATAATCAGGTTGTAATCATTGGATTGTAATAAGATCGGACTTGCTGTTTGGTGGATGTAGCCCAGGGATTGGGTGAACCACGTTAAATCTTGGTGCCTTGTGTTCATTTCTATGTGTTCTATTATTTTCTATTATTGGTTATATTTGCATGTAGTTTTTATTTCTGTTTGTGGTTTATCCTAACAAGTGGTATCAGAGCAAGGTTGTCTTTCAGTTATCCTCTGCAGGAAAGTCTCACGGTTAAGTGGGAGTCTCACAGTTGAGTGGGAGCGATGGCAGATGAGGGTAAGTTGAGGGTTGATAGGTTTAATGGGCAAAACTTCCAGTTATGGAAGATGCAAATGGAAGACTATTTATATCAGAAAGATTTATGGAAGCCATTGGAAGGAAAAGCCAAGAATCAGGGAACTATGTCAGAGGTTGAAGGGGATCTTTTGGACAGAAAGGCACTCGGAAGCATTCGATTATGCTTGGCACCATCGGTGGCATTTAATATTACAAAAGCAAAGATGACAAAAGATTTGATGAAAACCCTAGCGACACTGTATGAAAAGCCCTCCGCTTCAAATAAGGTATTTCTCATGAAGCGTTTATTTAATATGAAAATGGCAGAAGGTTGATCTGTTGCAGATTATTTAAATGAGTTTAATACTATTACTAGTCAATTATCTTCTATGGGTATCAATTTTGATGAAGAAATTAGGGCTCTCTTGATTTTTTGTTCTTTGCCTGAAAGTTGGAATGGCTTGGTAATGGCGGTGAGTAATTCTGTTCTTGGATCTAGTACCCTAAAATATGATGATGTGATCGATGTTATTTTAAGTGAGGAAACTCGTAGAAAATCCTCAGGTGGATCTACATCAGGAAGTGCTTTAAATGCACAAAGTAGGGGCAGAACGACTGAAAGAGGAAGTAACTCTGGAAATCGTGGGAAATCAAGAGGAAAGTCAAAGGGGAGGAGGTCTCAATCGAGAGGACCAAATGATTGCTAGTACTGTGGGAAACCAGGGCACAAAAAGAAAGATTGCTAGACTCGAAAGAAAAATGAAGGAGATAAATCAGATGGAGACAAAGAGGCAAATGTGGTAAGTAACAAATCCAAAGAGGATGCTTTGCTTCTGTCTTTAGAGAGTGTTGATGATTCATGGGTTTTAGATTCTGGTGCTTCTTTTCATGCTACACTTCATAGAGTTTATTTCATTGATTATGTCCAAGGGGATTTTGGGCTTGTTTATTTGGGGGATAATGAACCCTGTCAGATTGTTGGAAAGGGAAAAATTAAGATTAAGTTGCAGAATGGGAATCATTGGCTATTACATGAGGTAAGACATGTTCCAAAACTAAGTAGAAATTTAATTTCAGCAGGGCAACTCGGTGATCAGGGTTGTGTAGTTACTTTTAATGATAAAAATTGGAAGGTTTCAAAAGGTTCCCTTGTAGTAGCAAAAGGTGTGAAAGTAGGCACCTTATATCTTTGTACAGGTCATATTGTTCCTTCTACTTTGATTGTTTCAGAGAACAATGAATATTCAGGAACAATTACTGCAGTTGAGCAAGGAGAAAAAATAGCTGCTGTAGATTTTGATACAGCGTTGTGGCACAATAGACTTGGGTGCATGAGTGAGAAAGATATGAAAGTACTTCATTCAAGGAAAGTTTTACCAAGTCTAAAATGTGTGAATATGGATTTCTGTGAAAGTTGTGTGTATTGAAAACAAAAGAGAGCGAGTTTTGTAAAGACAGGGAAGGAAAACAAAAAGGAGAAATTAGAGCTTGTGCATACAGATGTATGGGGACCGGCTCAGGTATCTTCCCTTGGTGGCTCTCATTATTATGTTACATTTATTGATTTTGCAACTAGAAAAGTATGGGTTTATTTCCTTAGATAGAAATCTGATGTATTTCAAACTTTTAAGAAATGGAAATGCTTGGTTGAAAATGAGACTGGTAAGAAATTAAAATGTCTCAGATCTGATAATGGTGGTGAGTATTGCAGTCATGAATTTGAAGATTATTGCTCCACTAATGGTATTCGTAGACAAAAAACTGTTCCAAGGACTCCACAGGAAAATGGAGTGGCTGAACACATGAATAGGACTATAATGGAGTGCACAAGGAGCATGAGGTTGCATGCTGGGTTGCCCTTACACATGTGGGCGGAGGCTGTCAATACTATAGTATATTTGATTAATAGAGGTCCCTCTACTCCTTTGGGCTGTGGTATTCTAGAGGAAGCATGGACTGGTAAGAAGGTGAGTTATTCTTTTCTCAAGACCTTCGGTTGTTAAGCTTTTGCTCATATAGACTCTGAAAATAGAACCAAGCTAGAAGCTAAATCAAAGAAATGTGTCTTTGTTAGATATGGCATTAATGAATTTGGCTATAGGCTTTGGGATTTTGAAAATCATAAAATTATAAGAAGCCGGGATGTCATATTCAATGAAAAAGTGTTGTAAAAAGATCTATTACAGCAACATGAGAAGAAAGAAGATGATTATGTAGTGCTGGATGATACTCCAAAAGCTGATGCTCCAGCCATTCCTCATGATGTGCAATAACTGCAACAAAAAATACCACACACACCAGTGAATGTTAGACGGTCAACAAGGCCAATTAGACCTCCACAAAGGTTTTCTCCCTCTTTGTATTCTATTTTACTTACTGATGCTGGTGAACCTGAAAGTTATGATGAAGCTGTGCAGGTGGATACTAAGATTCAGTGGGAGTCTGCAATGAAAGATGAAATGGACTCTTTGCTGAAAAATAAGACCTGGGGTTTGTGCAAGTTGCCTACAGGTAAAAAAGCTTTATAGAATAAATGGGTTTACAGGTTGAAAGAAGAGGAAGGAGGTAAGAAAAAATTTAAGGCCAGGTTAGTTGTAAAAGGATTTGCATAGAAAAAGGGAATTGATTTTGATGAGATATTTTCTCCTGATGTTAAAATGACTTCTATTCGTACTATTTTAAGTCTTGTGGCTACTGAAGATTTGCATTTAGAGTAGATGGATGTTAAAACAACCTTTCTTCATGGTGATTTGGATGAAGAAATATATATGGCTCAGCCACAGGGTTTTGAGGTCAAAGGTAAGGAGAACTTAGTGTGCAAATTGAAGAAAAGTTTATATGGCTTGAAGCAAGCACCTCGGCAATGGTATCTGAAATTTGACAGTTTTATGCATGAGCATGGATATAATAGGTGTCATTCAGATTACTGTGTTTATTTTAAGAGGTTGGATGATGATAGCTACATTATTTTATGTTTATATGTTGATGATATGCTTATAGTTGGGTCTAACATAGATCATATTAAGGTGCTGAAATGCCAATTAGCACATGCATTTGCTATGAAGGATTTGGGGGCAGAAAAACAAATCCTTGGTATGAAGATTTGCAGAGATAGGAAGAACAGAACATTGATGCTATCTCAAGCTGATTATGTTGAGAAGGTGTTGCAATGTTTCTCTATGGAGAATGCTAAAGCTGTCAGCACACCTTTACCTGGTCATTTGAAATTGACTAAGGAGATGTGTCCCAAGACATAGGAAGAGGAGGATAAGATGTCCAAGGTACCCTATGCTTCAGCTGTAGGAAGTTTGATGTATGCTATGGTATGTACTAGGCCAGATATTGCACATGTAGTGGGAGTCGTTAGTAGGTATACGAGTCATCCAGAATTTGAGCATTGGAATGCTGTCAAGTGGATTCTCAGATATTTGAGAGGAACATCCAATAAGTGTTTACACTTTGGGGGCTCTACTACTAATTTACAGGGCTATGTTGACTCAGATTTGGCTGGGGATATTGATACCAGGCGGAGTACTACAGGTTATGTCTTTACTGTTGGTGGGGTAGCCATGAGCTGGGTTTCTAGGCTACAGAAGATTAATGCTCTCTCCACTACAGAGGCAAAGTATGTTGTTGCTACAGAGGCAGCCAAAGAGATGATATGGCTTCAGTTCTTCTTGGAAGAATTGGGACATCCTCAGAAGGATAATTATTTGTTCACAGATAGTCAGAGTGCCATTCATCTTGCTAAGAATTTAGCTCTGCATTCTAAGACCAAACACATACAGTTGTGGTACCATTTTATTCGGTCAGTTTTGGAGGATGGACAGTTAAAGCTGGAGAAGATACATACCAATGACAATCCAGCGGATATGTTGACAAAGGTTGTAACAAGAGAGAAGTTGAACTCCTCTTCAGCTTCGGTTGCTCTTTTAGACTGAACATGAATAAAAGAATAGTAGAGTCCAGGATGGTTTGATCCAGTGGGAGCCCCATTGCGGTAGTGGTATTGCTACAGGATCAGTCTCAAAGTGGGAGATTGTTGTTTAGTGTGGAGCCTGATCAGTCCCCAAGTGGGAGATTGTTAGATTGTGGTGACTGATCAGGAAAGTACTGTACATACTTCATAAATAGTGGGGTTTGGGGCATCGCCTTCTTTTGGAAGTAGTCAACATGGTAGCCGACATATTATGGCTGACATATGGCCGACATGTTATAACCCTAAATCAGTTTAATACTTGTATAAAAGGGCTTAGGGTTGGGTATTTTCATAGTGTGGTGATACAAAATTGGTTCTTGCAGCGGTATTGAGCTGTAAGGGATTACAGATTATAATCAGGTTGTAATCACTGGATTGTAATAAGATCGGACTTGCTGTTTGGTGGACGTAGCCCAGGGATTGGGTGAACCATGTTAAATCTTGGTTCCTTGTGTTCATTTCTGTGTGTTCTATTATTTTCTGTTATTGGTTATATTTGCATGTAGTTTTTATTTCTGTCCGTGGTTTATCCTAACATATCCATGTGAATATATCTTTGTTGACCCTAATTGTCTACCTATGGAGAATAAACATAGTACTATAACTCCACATGCCACTCAAACTAGCTCTACACCTTGGCTCAAGACATTTTGTGATCCAAGCCTTCCATCTTCTAAACATGACCCCAATGATACTATTATATTTGATACCAATATATATCTTTGACTAGAGCCCATTCAAGATTGATGATGACATCCCCTCAAGTTATCTTGAACTGTTAGATTTTGACCTACATGGACTATAGATCTTCGATCAATTTGACAATTATGATACTCTTTTAAAATTCTTTGAGCTCTATGAAGACATTACAATTAATGATCATAAAGAAAAAAATCTCATGAATTAAACACAGTGGCATATGTTGTGGAGTCAGCTCCATCCTCTAATTGCAAAAATGAGAATAAAATAAATAATGAAAATAAAAGGTATCCTAACGAAAATTGAAAAACATCATTAGACCCTAGAAAGGTAAAAATAAACAATGTATCCAAGGACAAAAACCTCTATGAGGCACTCGAGGATAGAAGATTGGAAATACCTACACTCAAGAACAACTCTATTGTGCTAATAAAAAAAGACAAAAAGGACAAGATCATATATCCTGCTACTTTGTTAACCAAAGAAGAAAATGATAAATTTGGTACAATTTCTCTTCATTAGCTTATAAGGATACAAAATGAATAAGTTGATGCTTTGAATATAAGTGTTCTAGTTTTCAACATGTCAAAAAGTGCTGAATATTATGAGTTCTTACACAATAAATTTTTTTCTCCTACACTTGATCTCTCTTGATCAGCCTTCATATGGGAGGTTTTTTTCCTTGATCCTCCTAGTTATTCCTTGTATCTAGCTATTTGTGTCCAAATCCTACTATTAGACTACCCAAAATCAAACCTTTATCCAACAAGTCTTTGAGTACGTCATCATCAATGACATCCTATACAAGGGATCCTTTGACTAAACTATTCTTAGATGCCTTGGTTCATGAGAGGAAAACATTGTCTTGCATGTAGTACATGATGCAATATCTTGAGGTTATTTTAGTGGTTTGGGTTTAGCTATAAACTTGGAATGAATCCTACATAGTTATAGTCACTTGTGGGTCCAGAGGTTACAAGCTAGCAGCATTGACAATAGATTCATTTTTAGCATTCGTCATCACCATTCATGATTTTTTCCAAAAATTCTTGAAAATTATTTTAAAATGAAAAAAAAAACTCCTAATAAAAAAAACTCATGAAAAATTAGATACCTTGATTAAAATTTGCCAAGCAGATGTCTTGGCACAAAAAATTACATCAAGAGAAAAAAAAATCCAAAAGAGAAAATGTGGCAAATAGGGGCTTTGGACAAGTACTATGGTGAAAACTTGGCAAATAGGTGCCATGAGTAATCTATTATTGCTCCTCCATCTATTGGGATTCCATCTAGTTTTTCCCCCTGATCATTCCCTAATCACATCTTTCATACTGTAAGACATCCCTAGTCCTTGATCATGGTCTGCAAACTAGCTAATACCTCATTATATATTACCTAAGCATTACTAGTCTATATATACTCTATCTTTGGCCATTGTACATAGTATGCATCTTATCTGGTGGTATATTACCTATACAGCACACAAGTTTAAAATTGAACTAGGGGCATGTCCCTAAGCACACATTATCCATTGGACTTATCACATATCGGATTGGAGCTAACTTTTGTGAATTCTTTATGATCCTAAAAAAACCCTAAAAATTCAAATATGATCTTAAGTAAAGACCTAAAAATCATATAATACTCTGAAAAAAAGGACTGTTAAAACTCATATTGTTTCCTAATTTATTTGATAAAAATCATATAGTATCCTAGAAAACTCCCTACAAATCATAAAAAGTCATAGGAACATGACTACAGAAAAATCATCCCTGAATAAAAATAATCATCATTTGTCTAGTCCTAGACATTGTTGTGTCTCTCAATTCCTTGTCAGTCTATCAAATCCATTGTTAGCACTACCATGTCCCTTAGCACTACGTCAACCTTTAATTTTTATCATGCAATAATTGATATTTTCAATCCCATCAATGTCAAATTATGGCCTTATCCAATCAATTCAATAACATTGTTGATGTATGTTATGTTATTATGATCAATCTTATAAATCAACTTTGATCCTATGGAATATACAATGTCTATTAAATTCCACATGTCCTTAATCCATGTCACATGTCCTTGAAATTTCAAAAATACTAATTATCTCATCAATTTGATCATGCCTTTGATCTATCCACCATCATCCTAGTCAATTTGCATTATCATCACAATTCATCAAAAGAGAAACTATGCACTTATTTCATCAAATTTACAAATCATTTTCTAATTTTTCCTATAAGTTTAGATAACCCATAATCTATTCCTATGCAATTTCAATCAATTCTAATCCCACTTCACTAATTATCCTTATTGACCAATGTTCTCAATTAATTACTATTTATTAATTAATTGATCCATCTTTGCAAATTATGGGAATTCTCAATTTCCTAAGTCCTATTTTTTGCATTTCTAATTTCTAATTTATTAATTTCCATTTGCATGGAATTGTGATTTTTTTAATTCAAAATTCCACCCAATCTTGACACATGGCCATAATGCATCATAGATTCTCTTTCTACACATGGCTAATAGGTATCGTATTTGGCATATATTCTCTCTTACACATGATAATAATAAGCCGCACTCATCATAGATTCTTGTCTACACTTGGCTATGATGTGCCATAAGCTTATCATAAATTCTCTTCCACTTTTAGTTGTGTTGATTCATATATGTCATAGGATCCTACATATGTCATATTACATCATATTTTCATAGATATTATAAGAAATACTATGCCAAATTGAACACTTGAAGTGACAAATGTTTATCTCCTCATTCATCTCTAACCTCTTTCATTTTGTACTCATTTGTCTCCTAACAACACTCTCCTAATGACATTCTTGAACCATTATTAACCACACTTCTAGCATTCTCTCTATCATTGCCATTGTCTTTTTCTTTCAAATGTAGGTATACTATAGGTAATTATAGCTATATCAACATCAACAACGGAGAAGAAAGAGGAATATGGAAACTACATTTGAAAGGGGGTTTTAATAGTTTTGGAATTTCTTTGTTTTCAATGGTTTTCATGGTAGATTGGAGTAATTATCATATTTTATTTGAGTTTGTGGTTTCTCATAGTATGCTATCACACCTATTTTCTAGTCCTACAATTATATGTTTCCATAAATGACAATTACATACCATGTAACCTAGCCAAATTTCCAACAATAATATCACACACATGTTGCATAACTTTGTTTCCTATAATGACAACTCCACCCCATTATATATTACATCATCATCTTCATCGAATGTCAATAGAAACCCCGAAAGAGGACCTACACATATATGGATGTGGCCCTTTCTCAAATTGGTCATACATTTCATCAAGGGAAATTGAGTAGCAAGGAACAATAGAAATCATATGTTAGTAATGGTAGGAGTGGAATCTATAAAGTACAAGTGGTGTTTCCACCTTTAAATAGGAGTAGATAAGAGGTTGAATATAAATATTTTATTATGGAAGAGATCAATCTCATAGAACCTACTAGGAAAGGAGGAAAGACATTGGTGGAACTAGAGGTGCCAACATTATTTAAATACATACATAAATATGAGATTGAAATTCAAATTCTACAATAATATAAAGTCCTTAAGGACTACATATCTCAATTAGTTAGTCCCATTGACCAAACTAACCTAGATGTACCATTACAAGTGGTACTTGGGAGGAGGGAACCCCTGATAATGCTAACCCATTCTTTAAGGGCCCATTTTGTTGGTGTAACTACATTTTTACTATTTACACTTACTTAAGTTTACTTAGGTTAATGCATTATTTTATTATTTATTTATTAGTCACCTAGGAGTATGTGCACTCTTGTGAGTTGTCATGTTGACAACATAGGAGTTTGCACCTCTTTTATGCACATGGTATCTACAACATAGGAGTTAGCACACTACTTAAACACATGGTGTCTACAACATCTCCTCTTGAGATACACCTTGCCATTCTTATCCTCTTATCTATAATGATGGATAAGACATGTGCTTAGTTGTCATGCTTATCTTATCCCTTGGCTCTTTCTAGAGGCATTCTCGGTGCTTCCTGAGAGGCCTTTATATACAAAACTCCTAGTATTTTTATACATACAATACAAAGCAATGTATGAGGACATACTCTAATATATTGAGCATACTCCTTTTTGGTCTACAATTGTGCTTGTGTTTGAGTTCTATGATCTTGGGTGAATTTTACCCTAAGACAAATTCTTACATGGTATCAAAGCTCTTGGAGAATATCTCTTCATATAGCCATTCAAGACCATCTTGCTGCTTCATCACCTTAGCCTAAATCTGAAGTATCACAATCATTGGGAGCATCTAGAGCTAGATCTGACCTTGCCATTATGTCCAGAACACTAATTCGGTGAAAATCAACTATAAATTCAGCTACCCTAGCCCAAAGTCAATCATGAAGAATTTTTTTTTTACAAATCAGCACCCAAAGGCCCCAATTTTTAATTTTGGGTATGATCTTTCAGATCTACAACTTAATTTAATTTAGATCTTAGTATTTTTCCTACAGATTTTCAAAAAAAAAAATCATTAGTTACCCTTGTAGAGAATTTTTTTTTGCAGGAACTAGGTAGTGACAGCCTGACTCTCATAGGGAATAGTCATGGTTATCAAAATATGCCTTATCAATTGGTAACTTCAACAATTTTAGGCAGATCTTCATTTTATTTTGGTCGTATCAGACAAAGTTTGGCCAATCCACAAACTGGCGAGCAAAACCATTGACCACCCGAACAACTAGTGGCTTCCACATACTCTAGGTGGTCCTTCTACTTACACCCATGTAGGTTCACTATTTTAAACAAGTGTGAAGGGTCTCCCATGGTAGATGTGGGATTAAACCCACATTTTTGGTGACAGAATCTAATGTCGACAGGTCCCTTTTCATTGACTGTTCCTTTTTCTAGTGCAATGAATAGTTTTTTTTAGCAGGTGATGTGGACAGAAGACTAGTGCCACTTGGACCCCTTAGCTTCAACACACAAATATTTGACTCCTACTTAGACACCTGTTCTTGCTTGCTTGTGCCATAATGTTTTCCACAGAGCCATGTGGCACTATCTAAGTCGTCCACCTGTTCACCATGCATGCTGTGACACATGGAGTGCCTACCACCATAACATTTTGTTAGTGGAAATGACACATCAACTACCATGTGGATGCTCCATATAGTGACACATGTCCTATTTCTATACTATTTGTATGCTGAGTCTGCATTTTCATACTACCACCTCAATAGAGGGGACTTTTTTTGCTGACATCAACATTTCATGAGGTTAAAATTGATAGCCATCTAACTGTCATTTCTAGGGATTTTCTAATGGCTGTAATGGTCATTTTACCATCAAATTTAAGCTCACAATTTGCTACCAAGACCCCTCTTTAGATTAATTTTTGATTTGGCAGCCTGACTTTGAGAGGCCATAACTTGATCATCTAAACTTCAAATTAGGTGCAATTTTTTTCTTTTTAGGTAAAATTTCTTGAAATTTTTACTGGTGTGTTCTTTTCTAGTTTTGGTGCAAGGATTTATTAGAAATTACATTTTTTGGCAACTGTACCTATTCAATCTTGGATTTTGCAACTTCAAACACTTCGTATAGGCTCATTTGGACACTTTTCAGGTTCTATTTTTTTTGAAATTAAAGTGCCTTATTTTTTGTCTACTTTCCAAATATGCATTTAGATTATAGGGTTGTGTGGACATAAATTTCAATTTTAGAACTAGGGCCTTTTTTGCATTGTATTACTTTGATTACTTTCCAAGAATTGTTGTATATCTAAGTTGTAGTGCTTGGTTCCTTATTTAGGCGTCAAAAGGTAGTTGTAACAAGCAAAATCAGAAGTCCATCTTTTACATTTTGACAAGTGGCCTATAGTACATGCACCACTTCCAAAGCACTGAATCATTCATTAGGGGGGGTTCCTTGATTTATTTTGCATCTTTGAGGGTTACATTGATTAGTCCATCATGGAAGAGGAAGATTTGATTTACTTGACACCAAACAACTATCAAGAATGAAGTCAATTGGCTATCAAATATTTCAGTCAACACAGTGCACTACCATATGCGAGACTTTTTCCTTCATTAGTAGTGTTCTCTTTCTACATATGGATATGGAGGTTTTGGATTTACTTATTGACCTTAAGGTAATTGATCTATATGTTCATTAGATGCATCTTTGGGAGACGTATGAAGATCCTCACATTCCTCCATTCTCCAAAAATCTTTTACCTCCAGTTGTAGCTACATCCTCTCCAGATGAAATCACACCTTTAGATGCTCTTGTTGCTCCTATTGATCTTATTTCAGCCATAGATGCTTTGGATTTAGTGCAACAAGACACTTCATGTCTTCCTACTTTATCTTGATGTGATGACTTCTTTCTAGACATTGCACAACTTTTTGTAGAGTCTCACATTGAAGATGTGGGAAACATCCTTGATGATAATTGTCTTCCTTTTGAGGAAAATTCTTCGTCTATTGCCATAGTGACTGATTCATGTACTTCAGCACAACAAGGTACATTTTTTCTTCTAGTTCTAGCCTCATCTGATTACTTCTTGATTAACATTTCAAGTTTGTTCATGGAGTCACACACACCAGATTTGGAGGTCTTCTTTGATGATATACTACTTTTCTTTGTTGAGGACAATCCTTCTATAGTTTTTGCGAGGGCTTACTCTAAACCTCATGTCCATTCTCTACATGATCAGTCTTTACATGCTGATGTGATTATGGATAGTTATGTACAAAATCTATAGGAGGTCTCTTTGTCATTTGAGAAGACTATTGGTTCTTTGAAACAGGTTCTACATCAACCCTTGCTAGATCTACACTTCTTCTTAGAAGTTTTGGAAGGAGCCACCATCAGTATCAACACAGGGACACTTGAACAAGTTTCAAAGACACCTTTCATCATTGAGATTCTTTCCACACATAGGGGAAGCATCTCAACTACGCTTTTGCCATTATTTATTCCAAAGGGGAGGAACATCATTCAACGATCATGGATCGACTTCTACATTGGAGAAATTCTCACTAGTCAACACCTTACATTTAGGGGGGCACTACCTTGTCTTCTTCTTCTTCACCTTTATGGAGGGGACTTTTTCCTCTTAGGAGACTTTGTCCATCTCCCATTTCTCTCTTGTATATACTTGATGAATGTCATAATGGGTGGGTCTTGATTACTCCATCCATCCATGCATCTTGTCTTTTCATCTCTCTTTTTGGGGGAGGGTTTTTTCCATGAGGTTTTCCCTCTTTCTCTACTTTATGAGAGATTGCATTTTCATTATGTACATGGGTAGCTAACATGGCCTAGTAGCTGGGACCCATTATGCATTTCATTCTAGTTTTTGTAAGCTTAAGGGCATTCCCCTAAGTTTTACTTAAGGGGGGGTGTTGGTGTAAATGTGTATTTACTATTTACACTTACTTAAGTTTACTTAGGTTAATGCATTATTTTATTATTTATTTATTAGTCACCTAGGAGTATGCACACACTTGTGCACTGTTATGTTGACAACATAGGAGTTCACACCTCTTTTATGCACATGGTGTCTACAACTTCTCCACTTGAGATACACCTTGTCATTCTTATCCTCTCATCTAGAATGATGGATAAGATGTGCGCTTAGTTGTCATTCTTATCTTATCTCTTGGCTCTTTCTAGAGACATTCTAGGTGCTTCTTGAGAGGCCTTTATATACATGAACTCTTAGTATGTTTATACATATAATACATAATAATGTATGAGGACATACTCTGATATATTGATCATACTCCTTTTGTGTCTATGGTTGTGCTTGTGTTAAAATTCTACAATCTTGGTGAATTTGTCCCTAAGACAAATTCTTACACATTTGGTTGCAAAAATTGGACAAAAATTGGTGTTAGCTCATTATGGATTTGACGTCTTCTACATTTGGATCCAAAATATGAAAAGCAAATAAGAATATGTGAATTCCCATTTGCCCCCAAATCCTATATTTTAATCTTCCACTTCAAAGGGTGGAATTGGAAAATCAATTCCGAATTGGCTAAAATGAGAATTGGAACAATTCTAATTCCACCTTATTTCATCAAAAATCAGAATTATGGTAGGACATTTATGTTGGGGACATAAATCATTGAGAGTTTTTGTTGATCATTTGTGGTAGAGTTGGTCATCAAGGATTTTTGTTGAGAAATTCCTATGCTTGCAATTTTGAAAACATCCTTAACCTTTGATCTAGGGTTTTTTCTTTCCCTCTCTAGTATTGCTACTTTGTGCATAGGTTCAAGCCATTTTAAACTTATCTAGAAAGTATCTTTAATTTTAACCTTGTGGTTTCAAAGGCTTATTTTGTGCACTAGCTCAAAAGTTTGTAGAGAAACATTTAGTAGTTTTCCAAATCTCCCAAGGCTAAAAAATAATTTCTATTATAGTTGAATTTCATAGATGCAATAATCCTTTTGGTATTAATACTTATACTTATGCAAAATTTCTATAGAGAAGATATGACGTAGGCCATTTAATTTTTTTTCTTATATTTTAAAAAATAATTATATATATCATTTTACAATATTATATTATCATAATACAATAGAAGATTTCAAATATTATATTATTATATTATAATATTCTAGTATATCTTTATTTTAAAAAATCCTATGTCTAAAATTTGTTATTATTATAATTATATTAATCTAGTCAATAATAAATGTATTCTTGAGTATAGAATTAATATTATTATTATTATAAAATATATTTTGATTAATATTTTTGAGCATATTTATTTTGATTGTAATATCTTTTATAAGCATTTTTACCTTTATTTTTATATTATATTATGATATATAATGTAATAAAATTATTATTATTATTTATTATAATTATCATTATTTTATCTATCACCATATTTATAACAAATAATTTAAAATATGTTTATTTAGATGGTATTCCAATTCTAGAAATATGGAACCAAACACAATAAATGTATCTTCTCATTATGAATTCTAGGTGAACCAAATGATTCCAACTATATTCCCAAAACTATTTTCTGAATTTAAAATTCCAAACCTATGCAAATTCTAGATTTTAAAATTCTAGCATTAGCTAATTCCAACAACCAAATGGATCCTAAGGTTTGTGTGGATTGGAAATAGGAGTTTAAGGAATTTGGAAAAGATATTATACAACTAGCCCTTATGTATTTCCATGTTATTATTACAAAGATCACTCAATTTTTTTATATGGTCTTAAAAGGAGATGGGTGTATAGAGAGGATTTTTGAAATAAAGGGTAATATTTTGAAGAATTCTAATTGGATAAGGAAGAAAGGTCTAGACATTTTCATAAAGATGTTTGAAGATGGATAATTAGATGAGATGGACATTTGGATTGGACCATTAACCTCATAGTCAAAGAATGTAGTCAAATGAAAGAGTTAGTAGAAAATAAAAGAGAAGTGAAAATTCCAAGGGTCAATAAACTAGAGGAAGTCTTTTGAGTCTATTGATTATGAATTCTATCAAGATGAAGAGAAGGAGAAGTTGCATTACATCAAGAATATCATTTAGAAATTTAATAGTAGTTTGGAAAACACTAACACAAAAAGGAAGATGTGAAGTAGATTTTCAGTGCAAATGAGAACATAAAAGAAATAATGGAGGATCATTAGGAAATTCAAAAGATCAAAACAAAGTTTAAATCCTTCTACACGAATCAATAAACTCACTTTAAGTTAATGAAATTGTCATATTTATAAGAAGTAGATGCTATTAGAGAAAAGTAATGTGAGGCATTTCTAGGAGCTATTACTTAAAACTGATCACTAATTTATCTTCCATTCATTTTGTTTTTGGCATATATTCATGTTTAAGATAATCCTATAGCCCAATATTTTCAATGGAGAAGAAACCCAAAATTCTGAAAAATCACTTTTTCCTAAAAAAATCAGAATTTGAAAGGTCTAAATTACATCTAATAGGTCTCTTTCATGTTCATAAGGTCTCTAATCAATTGTATATATAAATAACATCTTATTTCTCCATTTTCATGCATTGAAATTAAGTGTGGACTCAACTAGAGATGTTTCATGTGAAGAACCATTTCAAGTTCACTTCATTCCTATTTTGTAGGGAATATTTTGATGTCAAAATTATATATTTTTATGATTTAATCAATGAAAATCAAATTTAACATGGCCTAGAATAGTTTAGAAGTAATTTTGTTGTGTTAAACTAGAGATTAAATTTTATTTTTCCATTTTCAAGCGATTAGAAACCCTAAATACTTGTTTTGATTTTGAGAAGTAAAAACTATATAAAATTTTATGGGTTATATATTTAGAGCTAAGTCTTTTGCATCAGAATAAAAATTATATTTGGTGTTGCATTCATTGTTTATTAAGCTCTCATCTATGTGAATTGTTAGAATTTATTTTTGAAGTTCAAGAGCCAAGTGTGTATTAAGTCCTATAGTTTGATTATTTGGTACAAACTATTATTGAAGCTACTTATGATGATGGATTTTTGGAGAATATATTCTTATTTGTGCTTGAGAATGAATTATTCTTGTATTTTCACATACATGAATGGATTCATAAATGTGATAAGTTATAAGATATCTATTATTTTTTACATTTTCATTGGTGATCACATGCATTATGAGTTTTCTAATTCATAATCTTGTGAGTTTTGTCTCTCTATATCTAATATTAAATAATGTGTTGAATCAATGGTTTTTAATGTTATTTAGGGATTTATTTTAGTTATTTTCTTATATCTAGCTACCTTGATCTTTTTATTTTTCTTTCAAAACAAGTTTAGGATTAGAAATTTGTCATTGGAATTAATTTAATTTACATTGGTAAAATTGCATGTATATTAGTCTTGAAAAATAAAGAAAAATAGGATATTAAAATGCATTTTTACATCATATTTGAGATAAAGAAGCATAAAAGTCCTCCTTTTGGTTTCACATAATCTATTGTTGAGTCTATACAAGATTGTACCATGATAGATAAGAACCTTGGAAATGACAACATCACTCTTTCAAGGGAGTGATTTTCATTACCTATCCCTAAATATTATATTGTGTAAATACAACTTTCAATAATACTATGTAGCATTGGCTAACCAATACTATATCTCTATCTTTGGCATGGACCTCATGGATGTCTCTATCTATGTCACTTCCACTGACTTGTCCTAGGTGGTATTGCAATACCTTCATAGAACCTAGGGGTTTTTCTTGAGTACCATGTGTAGTTGACCCAAAAGGTTCTACATTATTAAATTATGCACCTATCCTACTATCAAAACCTTTAGTATTGTTACCCTTATCTAGTATTACTTTCTTGGTGGTGAGGAAAAGTGTCTTATGTTGATGCCAACAAACAACTATAACTATATGACCACTAAGGCCCCAATTAAAATGATTGACTATCATAGGCTCATCATAGTTATAGCTACAATACTTCTTTAAATTAAAGAACATATGCTTGTACTAATCAACAATCATTTTCCCTATCATAGATAGTAAAACTCATTAATGTGTGTCTTTCTATATTGAGTAAAAAGGAAATGATCATAAAACTACTCAAAATCTCTCAAGAAATGGCCATGATGTCTACTTGGATCTTCCTCTACTCTATATTCCACCAAGAAGACACAAAACTCATAAGGTACATAATGACACACTAATATCTAATATTTCTCACATAGGAGTACATAGAGAAGAAATATTTAAGATAAAATAAATAGGTCTTAGCCTTCATTCCATGATAAGAATAGTCATATAATGGTGGACATGACCTCAAAAGGTATCATATATGTCCTATTCTTATAGAATCCTCATCCACCACTGCCTTATCTCTCCCATTCTCTATTGTTAAACTAGAAGGTGTGTGATAAATATTTTACTCACACCTCTCCTCATGATTTCCTCTATCAGAAAAACTATCACTCCCCATAGTGAAAATTTTCTTGATAAGGTCCTGACATAGTGATAGCCCCCTATAGAAATTAAACTAAATGAGGATTATTGAAACTACCACCATGAACCTATCTACAATCATTATTATGATCCTAATGTTTATCCTCCTCTTAGGGATCTTCTTTGTAATAATCTTCCTCATAGTTATCTTTATAGTAATTTGATGACTACATTGACACCTAGGAGGCATGACATAAGAAAGGATGATGACTAGGGCCAAAGGCATGCCTAGAACTCAACCAACCTTGCAGAGTTAACACAATGGAAGCAAATAGAGAAGATAAAATGCTAGAGAGGAGGGAGAACTAATAATATCTCATTATTTCATATGATTTTCATCATACATGTCTACTATTGATGTCTTCTAGGTTATGATCAATGCAAATATCTAAAATATAGAAAATATCCCCCAACTTGTGAGATTTATGATCTCCTATTGCAAATCTTCACAAAATCTACTCCCCCCTTCTTACTTCTTGCTATATAGACCAAGGATCCCTATTTATATATGCCAAATTGGATTACAGAAGATTCTATATCATCATATTGAGAAGGTCTATACACATCCTAATGATCAATCCAATACATTTAATTATGATGTTGAATTAAATACACAAGTCAGCCCTCAAATGAAAACAAAACATACAACTCGATGAAAGAATAATAAGATATTTCAAAAAATCAACAAAAAAATTCACTGAGGTACTTAGTAAACATAGAACATAAATCAATCGATGAAAGAAGAACCTAAGTCACTCAGTGAACAAAGATAGAAACAATTTCAATGAGACAATCAATAATGAAGTCACCAAATAGGTTTACAATAATAACTGAGTACATATCTACCAAGCAGATCAATAATGCAACCTAAGATACTCCTCCATTAGACAATCCTAGGTTGAAAGAAAATGGTTCTCCTAAATCATGAGTGCATCACAACCCAAGATAAATGCACACAACATCTTCAACTAGCTTGTTCTTCCACTTTACCAAATACTTCAAGTGATTTTTTCCTCATGTACTCTTACCAATTCTCTAACCCAAAATCCATTATGTGTTAGATTTCTTCTTAGGATAATCACTCAGTATTGTCAACTCATTATTAGATTCATGATACTTGTTCGAATTAGTAACATTGAATATAGGAGATATATCCATGTCATCAAGTAACTCAACTTCATAAGCATTACAATTGTCAAATTTCCTCAAGATTCTACAAGGACCAAACTTCTTAATCTTCAACTTACTATATGTGACAACAAGAAATCCATGTTGTCTAAATGTTGAAGACTAACTCATAAATAAGACCGGTAGGCTTAGTTATTAAAAGGGTTTTCATTTCTGGAAGCACTTACAAAGGAAATAGAACTGGTAGAAAAGGAAAATTGTTAAGGCACTACAATGTGTAACTCTAATTTACACATGTGAAGAAGATATGAGAACCCATTTAGAAAATAGATGCTAATTGAAGTCTATGTGTTCAACATATAGCTAAGTGGTAGAAATAAATGAATAGATCAACAAGAAGATCTATCTTGAACATCATGATGAACACCAATCAAGAAACTCAATCCTACCTAGTCATGAAGAGGGTAAGAGCATAGTCTACATTTTATTTATTGGTGAAGAGAGTAGAGATCAAGAATTATCTTGATAAGTTTTAATTTGAATTCTTTCTAACCAGAGGTAACCATCGAAGGCCCAATAACCCATGACTTCTATATAGACACACTATTATTGACATGAGCAATATACTGCTACAATGGGAAGAGAAGATAGCACTAGGGTGAGAATTTAAATTTTGAATTATTAATATGAGGCTTCTAATTAAAGTTGAAAAGATAGTATAAAAGAAGATAGAATTAAAGGAGAAAATGTTAGATTTCCAAAATGATTATCTAGAGAGTTAGAGAGATGAGCTAAGAGGAATCTCAAAGAGAAGAAGAGAGAGGTTTGTAGGACCATAAAATGGGCTAATGTCTAACATACTACGAGAAAATCAAAAAATCAATAAGCATACATTGACACCCTCTAGTCTACCATGAAAGCCAAATAAACAAAGAAAGAAACACAATGTTAAAAACCCCCTCTTTCATTTGTAGCTCTCATGTCCTTCTTTATTCTCCATGTGACGTAGCTCCAATTGCCTATAGTGCACACAATTAGGAAGCAAAAGCTTAAGATGGTGATAATGCTATGAGAATAGTAGAAGATGTGATTTTGGCTTGAGAGAGAGCTAAAGACTAAGAACTTAGGGATTGGAAATGAGAGCAAGAATGCTCATTTCATAATCAATTCGCAAGATGAGATCATTGGAATTGTCACCTTGGATATGTGACTTGGAAAGAGATTCCTTCTGAGAATCCATCACACATATGACACAAGATGCGAAATGTAGGATTGTATGACACTTTGGAAGTCAAACATGGCTATAAATGGAAGAGGATCTATGACACATCATATGACACCTCAAGCCCACTTAAAGCCAAGAATTTATGACAATGGAAGCCAATTATGGATGTGTGTATGGAATAAGAAGATATGGACTATGACATATCTTAGCTAGGTGTAAATGGAGAATCCACAATGTGTGATGCCCATGTATCACAATGATGTCAATATCATGTGGAATGTTTGAATTAAAAATCTATTATTCCACACAAATAGAAATTAGTAAAAATGGAATTAATGGAGGAAAATATGACTTGAGAATTTCCATGTTTTATGAATGATGAATCAATTAATTAATAAAATTAATCGAGGATGTTAGTTAAGAAGAATAATTAGTAAGATAAGATGAAAAATGATTGTAATTAACATAGGATTAAATTATGGGTTATTTAATTCTATAGAGAAAGTTAGTAGATGATTGGCCAAACTGATTAGATAAGTGCAACAGTATCCTTTGATGAAATGTGATGATAATAGAGATTGACTAGGGTGATGATGGATAGACCATAGCCATGGTCAAATTGATCGATTGATTGAAATTGATAACATGCCAAGGACACATCAAATTAATTAAGGGCACGTAACATTTAACTAACATTGTAAAATGCTACAAGATCGAGATTGGTTGATAAATAACATCAACAAACACTCTTAATGTTATTGAAATGGTTGAAAATTCTATGATCTGACACTAAAAGACTCAACAATGTCAAAGATTAGATGATGTGGATGACAGTTTGACCTAGCGCTAAGAGTCATGACAATACTAAGGTCAAATTGATAAGATTTGATAGATTGATAGGTTTCCAAGGCATTGAAAGCCACAAAAATGCCTAGGATTGGATAGATGATGATTGATTTGGGATGTTCAACACATTCTAGGTTGATTGAGACTAATTTTGGGTGATTCCAAGTTGATTTGATATGATTTCAAGTTGATTTAAAATGGTTTTGAAATGATTTGAAATTGATGTAAAGTAGGATACGAATGATGACAGACACTGTTGAGATATGATCAAATTTTGGAAAAGATTGGAGTTAGTGGAATGAGTTACTATGAAAATGTGATGAAACCATAGATGTGAACCAATTTTGAGCATCTACATTTTTCCCCTCTTTGATCCAATGTGATTTAGAGCATTGTGTCAAAGAATGCTAATGAAAAATTCATAACAACATGCCCTAGTAATGGTGATATATATGGGTTCCCCCTGGAGAAATTGATTGAGATAAGAATATGATAGGTCAATGTCTCAAAAACAAGAAGAGAAAACCATAGCAACTGATGGATCACAAATTGGATCTAAAATGTGAAAGTTATGAAGTCTAGAGTGTAGAACGAGGGTCAATCAGGTGCCTAAGAATAGTTTGAGGGGTTACCACTCAAGAAACTTTAAAAATGATGAAAATGATAACTCAAATTTTTCACAATAAAGATACAAATCCAACGCAACTGAAGGATTGAAAATAGGAGTTGAAATGCAAAAGTTATGGGCTCTAGAGTGCAACATAGGGGCTCAGGAGTAGTTCTAGGCATCTAACTACCCAAGTGTAGCCAAAACACACCCAAGTGTGCCTAGTGTGCACTTGGTAAGCCCAAGTATACTATGATAGTACCAGGTGTGCACTGGGTGCACTTGGGAAGCCCAAGTGCACTTTGAAAGTGCAGACTACACCCCATAAGGCTCTGGGGGCTAAAAATAGCCTAAATGGACTTAGAATAACCTAAAACTTTGTGTGTATGCCCAAAAGGGTGGAAAGATGTTATAACATGAGTGAAATAAGTCAAAATGGTCAAACTTGGTCAAAAAATGTCAAACTAAGGATGGACTACATGGAAAGCCATGGAAAGTTGATAGATAGTGTAGGATGATGCAGGAATGCAAGAATAGAAGATGAAGATGATTTGGTGTACTAGAATACATGATCATGGTGTTAGATGAAGATGTGAATGATGGAAGACTAAGGAGATGTGATGAGGAGCAATTGGAATAAGGTGAAGAATTTTGCATTCAGAAAGTGCACTATATGTCAAATGGAGCTTTATTTTGATATGGAAAATGGAATGCAATGCATCATGGTAGAAAAGGGCAAGAATGCAGAAGCAATCCTTTTGTGTGAACAAGCATGAAGTAGAAAAAAATGACCTTGTCCTTCTTGAGGCATACATACATGCCCTAGACTCTCATAGGTACATTGCAATAGATAGAAAATAAAAGATGACCATGAACCATCCTGACCACTCTCATAGTTCAGTTTATATCATTGAGTGGTATAGGAACATGATCAAAGAAAAATAAAGAAAAATAAATCGCACACTAAAAAATGTGAGCCAATAACTACTCTTTACTTGCCTTTTAGTGTTATAGGTCTTCAGATAGAGTTTGATAGGTTGATCATGTGATAGTTCCATTTGTGGATTTAGTTGATAGGTTTATAGTAACATGTTGGATTAATTGTAGGTTCACATTGTTCAAATAGGTGTGATTGTCATTGAAGTGTAATTCTTTGAGTTTCAATCTACGAAAGTGTGAATATTTATGAAAAAGGAGGGGGGATTATGTACAAGGTTTATTACAATTTTTTTTAATGGGTTTTGTAATTTTTAGGGTTTTTTGAGGATATTTGATGTTTTTATGTGACTAGTTTCTTTAGGTCATTTTATGATTTTTAGGGTTTATTTAGGACATGTTATGATTTGCATGAATTTCTTTACTGAATTATGTGATTTTTAGTGATTATTTCAGGACATTTTATGATTGTTATGAATTTGTTTAGGACATAATATGATTTTTTTGAATTTATTTAGGACATTTTATGATGTTTAGGGACTTTTTAGGAAATTTTATGATTTTTAATGATTATTTCAAAACATTTTATGATTTTTAGTGATTATTTTAAGATCGTATTCCAATTTGGGAGTTGATTTTTTTTTTTAGGATCATATTTGAATTTTTACCATTTTTTTCAAGATCATATTTGAATTTTTAGGATTTTTTAGGATCATAAAGGATTTTAAATGTTAGCTCCAATCTGATATGTGATAAGTCTAATGGATAAGATGTGTTTAGGGACATGCCCCTAGTTCAACTTCAAAATCATGCACTGTGTAGGTGATATGCCCCCAGACAAGAAGTGGACTATGTACAAAGGCTAATGATAGAGTATCTACAAACTAGTGATGCTTGGGTAAGATAGCAATGGACATTAACTAGTTCATAAGCTATGATTGAGGACCAAGGGTGTCTTGTAATATGAAGGATATGATTAGGGAATGAAAAAAGGGGGAAAAATAGATGGAACCTTGATAGATGGAGGAGCAACAACTAATTACACATGGCATTTGTTTGCTAGGTTTTCACCATGGTACTTGCCCAAAGTGCCTGTTTGCCAGGTTTTCACTTTTGGATGGAATTTTTATCTTGACTAAAATTTTACATGCCAAGACACTTGTTTTCTAGGTTTTCATCAAGGCATCTATTTTTTCATGACTTTTTCACTTTTTTCTTTTCTTTTTTTAGGACTTTCTGCCATTTTTTTTAATATTTTTTTAGGACTTTTAGATGGAATCAAGAATGTTGCTAACAAATGCTGAGAATAAATCTATTGTTGGTGTTGCTAGTTGATAATCCCTAGACCCACAATTGACCATAACTATGTAGGAGTCATTCTGAGTCTATAGCTAAGATCAAACCACTGGAAAGACCTTGAGATATACCATTGTGTACCATATGTAAGACAATGTCTGCCTCTTGTGAATCAAGGAATCTAAGGATAAAAAGGTCAAAGGATTCTTTGTATGGAATGTCATTGATGATGACATATGCAAAGGGTTGTTGGATAAAGATTTGATCTTAGGTGTAGGAAAAGTTAGGTAGCTAGATTTGGGGATAAGCATCTAGATATAAGGAAGGATTGGGAGGATTGGGACCAATGACTTCCCACATGAAGGCTGATCAAGAGAGCTCAAAAAGACTTTGTGGTATGTTAAAAATTGGAACACTTATATTCATGGCATCATCTTTTTCATTTTGTATCCTTGGGAGTTGCTTAGTTTTTTATTTTCATTGTCTAATGGTGCCTTTTGGTTATCACCAAGAGACCTACTTTTTTCATTTTTTACTCTTTTTTCTTTGCAAATAGAAGGTGGAGTTGGCTCCCCAAAATATGCCAATGTGTTCACTTTAGGATAAAATGATTCTTTATGGTTATTAGTCATAATGCCTTCATAGATTTCAAAGTCTGTTGTAAGAGCATCATTATTGTCAAATTGATTAAAAATTGTTGGTCTGCACTGGTCCCAATCCAATAGTTTAGGATAGCATGAGGGGATGTCATAATTAGTATTGAATGGGCTTTGGTTGAAGATATATATATATATATATATATATATATATATATATATATATATATATATATATATATATATATATATATATATATATATATATATATATATATATATATATATATATATATATATGGATATTTGATTTAGTAGTACGGATATTTAATTTAGTGGTATAATTGGGGTAATGCTCAAAAGATGGAGGACTTTTGGTTTTAGGTGGGGTATCCTCAGATGCCTTTCATTGTTTGAAACATTCACAATTTCACATGCAAGTTCCTTAGTACTCGAAGGACCTATTTGCAATGGTTTGAATCCAAGCCCCACACTAGGAGGTCATCCTTTTATAGTGATAGGCTCAATTATTCCTTGTTTTTGAGATCGAAGACCACTATAGCCATCATAGCCTTTTTTTTGCATGATAGTAAACCCAAGTCCGTACATGCTAGGAGATATAAAATTGGGTTTTCTTTTTCTTTTTCTTTCTCAATAAATATAGATGTATTCTCATTGATAGAAGTGGCACTTTGTGTATTAATCTCAAAGTGTTTTTCTTGCAATAGTTGCGATTAACCATAAGATTGGGGAAAAAATGGTGACTCCCTAATGTGGGATACTTGAGATATAAAGTATTCTTCACACCCTTTGTCTTGAATCTTCATATTTTCCTTGGCCTTACTCAGAAGTATATCAACATCCACATATTTATAGGAATCTATTGGTTGTGCTTCATTATTTACTAGTACTTGGTATGTAGTTGCATCTCTCAGATTAGCACAAAACTGGAAAGAATTTGGATCACCAAAGATGGTAACCTCCACATTGTTGTAGGAAAACTTCATACATTGATGATATGTAGATTGCACCACTTACATAGCATGGATCCAAGGGCATCCTAGTATCATGTTGTATTTCATTTCATTATCTAGGACTTGGAATAATGTATCTTCAATATTTGGACCAACTCTAATGGGTAATATGATGACACCCTTGGAGAAGTTCTTGCCATCATCATAGGCACTCATTATGATTTTGTGAGAGGTATCCACATCATCATTAGAATAACCTAGATCCTTGACAACTTTAAGTGTATAGATATTCAACCCTTCTCCTCCATCTATCAAGATATGTCTGACCTCAACATTGTGGATAATGACTTCAAGGTGAAGGGGATCATTGTGGTTGGGTCTATCTTTAAGAATATCCTAAGGGAAAAAGGTGATATGTTGTGATGCAGATAGGTTCCAAACCATGGCTTGGAATTGGGAAACATCAATGTTATCTAGGACTAATGTCTCTTTAAGGGCTTGATCCAAGATCTTCTAATGTTGGGGAGACACATGTATTAGGTCCAAGATGGATATTTTTCCAGGGGTCTTGTTGAGCTATTCAACAAGGCTATAATCAGATGAAGTAGGAGCAGCAGGTCTAGTAGTGGGTGTAGGTCTAGTAGAGGCAATAGGTCCAAAAGAAGCTCTAGGTAGGGTGACCTTAGCATGATGTGTAGTGACAAAGCAACAAGGCTCTTTAGCCTTTAAGGTGAATGTGGATATGCAAGAATCAAACTCATCAAAATGGTTGATGGTGTAGTCATATCAAGTGCATGTGTAATTAACATTAGCTTGTGAGTTTGAGTTTGAACTGGAGGGTTTCTCTTTGTCATGATTACCCAAAGGATCTTTGAAGATAGTGTGATAAAAGTTGGATGCTAGTAGTGATGGATCAACTATGATTACACCATCATCAATAAGGTCTTGTATTGCATGTTTTAGTTGGAAACATGATAAGGTCTTATGTCCTTTGGTGTAGTGGTAATCATCGAATGTTTTGTCATCCCACCAAGAAGCTTTGGTTAGTGGTTCATCTTTGATTGGCGGTAGCTCTAGGAAGTTGTTACTAAGTAATTGTTGAAGTTTAGTTTCAAGAGGTATCCCCAAGGGAGTGAATTTTCTATCTTTTGTTCTAGGATGTCTTTGAGGTGCATCCTATGTGAACGTCTTAGTTTTCTATTGTGGAGTTGGTGTTTGATTGGGAGTTTGTGAATCTATAGGGTTTACACCTTTCAAAGTTAGTTGAGGTTGTGTTGTGCTAATTTTTCATGCATCCACAATGCCATCATTAGTCACATTCTTGTTTTTGGAGAAGAATTTTTCCTTTTCATTAGATGAGCTGGTGTTTTTTTTTTCCTTGTTCATCTTGAGGATTCCTTTACAGATAAGAGCATCTTCAATACTAGCCACTTTTTTCATCAGTTTGGAAATGGTGCTTGGAATTTTGATCTTGAGTTTGTACATTAAGTTAGGGACTAGGTTTTCAATGCACAAGTTAACATGTTGTTCTTCAAGAATGTTTAGTGAGCATTGACTAACTATGCTTCTCCAATGTAGTAAGAATGTGATAAGTGGTTCTCCCATCTTTTGTTTAGTTGAGCACAAATCAAATAGTGTCACCTCATTTGTAATGTTAAAGGAAAAGTGGGAGATGAGTTTTTCTACCAACTCTAACCAAGATTTGATGGTACTAGGAAGTTTGGAATACCATTCAAGTGTGGGTCCACCTAGAGAATAAGGGAACAATCTCATGAGGTAGGTGGGTTCATCATTGAGTTCGATACAAGAGGCATATAATTACTCAATGTGATCAACAAGGTTACCTTTTCCTCAATATTTTTTGAATCTTAGAGCCTCAAAGTGTTTTGGGAATGGAGGCACATACATACTTTTATCAAATGCATTAGGACATAAGTCTCATTCTATATATAGAGCCTATTTCTTCTAGACTCCCAATGCCTCAACTTGTTTGGAAAGTTGTTTGAATTTTTGTAGTAATTCTTCATTAGGGTTTTGCATAATATATTTCTCTTAAAGTCATTTGTTTCTATGAGTAGATCACTTTCTATGGAAAGAATTATGTCTACTTGGTTCTGACATTTTTGTCTCTAAAGAGTCAGGTGATGTGTCAGTAGATGGGGGAGGTATGTTAGTACCTCAAAGACAAAAGGTTCCTAGTAGTGGTACATGTTGGGGTACTCATTGTGGTACTTGTTGTAGTATTGACTAAAATTTTTGTACCATGTGTTATTCTTGTGCCATTTATTGTGGTAGGTATTGTACCATTTATTGTGGTTGTTGTTGACATACCTCTATTGGTTGCATGTGAGACCATGTATGTGTCTATTATTGTAGAGGTATATGTGGCACATGTTTTTGTTGCAACAAGTGTTGTTGATATACAATTTTTTTCTTCAGGTGTCTTTGGTATTCCAACTATTGTTTGAGGTTCTATTGTTGTTTAGCAAATATGGGTTGTTGTTGTCGAAATTGTTGTTGGTACATTGCATGTAAGTCAAGTGGGTTTACATTGGATTTTGTGTTAGGGACATTGGATGTTTGCACCACTTGAGGTTGTTGTTGTTGTAGTTGATGTGTTGTCGGTATGTCAAATGTGTGTTGGAAAAATTAAGTCCTTGTGCTACTATAGGTTGGTGTTGTCGGGGGAGTTGGTTATGTCCTTGAGAATTGATTATCATGTTTGGATTTTCATTTTGGTACCTTTTCATGTTAGAGGTTTCTCCTTGGGCCATCACATTGACTTGACAATGTGATGTGTTCCTTTTGGGAATAGCTGTAATGTCAATAAGACTTTTCCTTTGTATGTCAATAGGGATTGTTGCAATTGATGTTTCATATTTTGTACTCATGAGAGGCTCCATAACATTTAACAACATAACATTTGGAAGAGTTAGGAGTAAAGGTGTGCTATGTTGATTTTCCTCCAAAGGAGGTATGTTTGGCATCCCTATAGTACAAGTCCCTTTAGGCACATCTTGTTGTTGCATCATGTTATTAAGATCAAGTCTTAACATCCTTTTGGGATATTTAGGAAGAGTATTTTTTCCCTTTATTGGTGATGGTTCATCAAACAAGGGATTAATGTTGATGTGTTTAAATGTACTTTAGAGGATTTCAATGGTTGATTCTTGACGGGACCTTATAGGTGCCATTATTGTCTTTGAAAACTCTGAAGGTTTTTGCCCTTATATAAGTCCAAATTGATCATGGGTTGTATGTTTTCAATTGTTGTGTTGGTTTGATGTTTGGACTGAGGTCCCTCCAACTGTGGATTAAACTTGACAATTTCTTGGGCTACCAAATTTTTTAAGTTTTTGTGGAAGTTTTTTTCTTGACATGCCTTAGCCATTTCTTTTTCAGTGATGCCATAATCAATGTTAGATTCATCACTTAGGTGTATAGTACCTTGTTGTGTGTTTGATGTATTAGGGTTTAAGGTACTTGTGTTGGGTTTGTTGAATTTGAAGGAGTGTGTTTGTTCATCCTTGGGTGTGATTGGTACACTTCCACCTCTGGGTAGTATCAGCACAAATATAGGTTTAAATTTAGGACTCCATTGAACCATCCCATTCATAGGGGAAGTGTTTGAAGGAAACCTCATAGTAGGTGCATTTCTTAGGGTATTTTGTGTCATCTCTTGATTATGGTGATCTTGTGGATACATTTTTGAGGGGTCCACAAGTAAAGGTTGTAATGCCTTGATATGGTCTTCTTCAAATGTTTGTTGGATTTTCTTTCTCTTCTTTTTTCTTGGATGAGGTTTTTGTTGTGTTGGCACCTCAGAAAAAAAAGGTTGATAAAGTTCTTTGGGTCTCTATGCTAACTATGTCCTAGTGAGTGTTGGCATGATACCTAAGGATGCAGATGCAGTGGAGGAAAACCTAAATGGACTCCCTGCCTACCAAGTGCACACCTAAACTACCAACTACACTTAGATATTACCAAGACCACCCTTGGTGCACTTGGGCCCCTAAAGGTAAGTAGTTGGTAAGTATAAGGTATGCAATTGGTAAACAAAGGTGTTAGGGTGAATAAAATGTAGAATATGAATGATTTGAGTGATTTTGAGTGTTTTTCAAGGTTTAGGGATGGAATTCAAGATATGAAAGTGAAGATTAGGGTTATGGAACCTAATATGAAATCCCTCATTACCAAGTGCACTTTGAAACTACCAACTATGCACCTGAAGTGTGTAGTTGGTAAAATAGTGCAAAACTTTGGAAATCTGGAAGTGGGTATGCAAGATATGAGTATTTTTTGGGTTTTTAAATGTTTAGGGATTTTATGCAACCTATGAAAATGAAAAATGAAGTAGGGTTTTGATATTCAAGGTGAAAATTTCCTAGGGAAACTATGCAAGTGAAAATTTAATGATGTTTTGGAATTTTGACTAAAGGGTATGCAAAATGAAGGTTAGGGTTGGATTTTGGATTTGGTAATGATGTTGGAAGTTGATGTATGCTAGGTGGATTATGGAAGGGATGGTATGTTAAGGTTAATAATGATGTTTGGGATATGCAAAATGAGGATAAGTGATCAAGGAGACAAGTTGATAGGGTTTGATAGTGGAAATGATGCTAGGGTTTTGAAAAATGCAAGATGAGGGGGATATACCACTAGGGTAAGTCAAAATGATGTTTAGGGACACTAGGAATATGAAAATTTTATGGTAAGGGTGTATGTAAGGTTTTGAACTTAGGTGAAATCTTTGAAAGGTATTAACCTAAGAGTTTAATGTTGTGACAATAGACTTTAGATCTTAACCATAAAGAGACAAAGTAAAAAGATCAAAATGACAAAGTCAAATCCATTGTGACATAGATAGAGATTGACCAAAGAAAATGAAAAAATAAATGACAAAATGACCATGGTCAAGATCCATTATCCATTGACACAATGAAATACTCTAGGGTTCATGCTTTTGTTCAGATTTTGGACTAAGTTCAAAGGTTTTGGGTCCAAAATAATGTTTAGGTCACGCAAAATGGTGGTTATGCTAATTAGATATGTAATATGGAAATTTCCTAAGATGCAAAATGATATTTTGGGTACAAGATGTTGTTTTGGGTCATATGTAGAATAAGGACCTATCGAGGCTTCTAAATGCATTTTTAGGGTCTCAAAGTGCACTTTGAAGGCCCAAAATGGTCATATATGTACCCAAATATGCTCTAACAGAACCAAGTGCACTCCAATAGCACCAATTGCTCTTATGGTGTAGTTGGGGCTAGTTTGGGTGCATTTGGTAGCTTCATGGCATAGTTGGGAAGCCAAGTTGAATTTTTTTTGATCCTGAGCTAGGTGAATGTCAGTTTGCTATACTTGAGAGCTAGGATGTTGGGGATAATTTTATGATTGGATGGGAGATGTAGAATGAAGGCTATGACCTAGGGAATGGGGTCCCAAGTGGTGACAATGATGGCTAGGGCATGTATAATGTAGATCAGTGCATGCTAATGTAGGGGGGCCTATCCACCTTATAGCAAACTAACTTCTCGAGGCTACTAAGATTTGCTTCACAAGGGGCATGACTTCCCAAGGGATTTTTGTCTCTACTATGGACTGCAAGAATGTAGGATTTCTTCTTAGGCATGGGTGACTCCTTGAGCCAATGGATAGAAAGGTTTTTGGCCACTACAACAAGGTTTTTAGTAAGGGAATTTTGTTCAAAAAGTGAATGATAAACTTCCTCGGAAGATCTTCTAGCCTTGAGAATTAGGGTTTGATGCACCACAAGGGTACTAGAGGAGAGTTATCATGCAACAATACCACCAACACAGCTTTCATAATAAATATTTTTTATATAGTGGCTAGAAAATTGACTTGAATTTGGCTTTTTACCACTCTAAAGTCATCCCCTAGCATACCTAATATCAAGTATCTTGGTCTAAGGCAGGCTTCCTATAGAAGTCACACAGATTTCCCTTACACCCAAGATCCATGAATGGTGAGGTGAAAAGATGTGCCCATATAACTCCTAGGGTTTTAAACACTATAGATACACCAAGAAGAATTGAAAAAGTTAATTTTATGCACCAAATGAAGTGTTATTTAATCTAGGAAAACCACACACATGGTTTTGACAAGCACATAGGGTCTTTGATATACATCCTGCAAACAAGCATTAGTAGTTTTTAATGATTATTCTTCATCCAATAGTCACCGCATGCTACAAACATGCCTCAATGACACAAAAAAAATCTACCTTAGGTCCTAGAAAGAAACACAAAACCTAGATGCAAATTTTAAGTGAAGTATGTGCCTTTCTATTAACCAACTATGCTCTAACAGAGAAGACTATGCCCCAGAAGGCCAGAATGACCCAAGATGTCTCAAAGTGTGATTAGATAGTGCAAAATATTCCCATGGTGTATTTGGGGCCTAGAAGGGTATAGTTGGTAGTTTCTAGGTGCATTTGGGAGACTAGGTGCAGACTGTGGGGAATTGGCCCCTAAACAATACCTAGAAACTAAATGTAGGACTAGAAAATGGGCTAACGTCTAACATACTATGAGAAAATCAAAAAATAAATAAACATACATTGACACCCTCTATTCTACCATGAAAGCTAAGTAAACAAATAAAGCAACACAATGTTAAAAACCCCCTCTTTCATTTGTAGCTCCCATGTCCTTCTTTCTTCTCCGTGTGATGTAGCTCCAATTTCCTATAGTGCAGACAATTAGGAAGCAAAAGCCTCAGACAGTGATAATGCTATGAGAATACTAGAAGATGTGATTTTAGCTTGAGAGAGAGAGCTAAAGACTAAGAACTTAGGGATCAAAAATGAGAGGAAGAATGCTCATTTCATTATGAATTCACAAGATGAGAGCATTAGAATTGTCACCTTGGATATCCGACTTGGCAAGAGATTCCTTTGAGAATGCATGGAACATATGACACAAGATTCCAAATGTAGGATTGTATGACACTTTGGAAGTCAAATATGGCTATAAATGGAAGAGGATCTATGACACATCATATGACACCTCATACCCACTTAAAGCCAAGAATCTATGACAATGGAAGCCAAATATGGATGTGTGTAAGGAATAAGAAGATATGGGTTATGACATATCTTAGAAAAGTGTAAATGGAGAATACATGATGTGTCATGCCCATGTGTCATGATGATGTCAATATCATGTGGAATATTTGAATTAAAAATCTATTATTCTACACAAATAGAAATTAGTTAAAATAGAATTAATGGAGAAAAATATGACTTGAGAATTTCCATGGTTTGTGAATGATGGATAAATTAATTAATAAAATTAATCAATTGAGTATGTTAGTTAGGAAGAATAATTAGTAATGTGAGATGAAAAATGATTGGAATTGACATAGGATTAAAATATGGGTTATTTAATCCTATAGAGAAAGTTAGTAGATGATTGGCCAAACTAATTAGATAAGTGTGATAGTATCCTTTTATGAAATGTGATGATAATGAAGATTGACTATGATGATGATGGATAAAACAAAGCCATGGTCAAATTGATTGATTGATAACATGCCAAGGACACATCAAATGAATTAAGGACATGTAACATTTACCTGACATTGTAAAATGCTACAAGATCGAGATTGGTTGATAAATAACATTGACGAACACTGTCAATGTTATCTAAATGGTTGAAAATTCTATGATCTAACATTGGAAGACTCAAAAATGTCAAAAATTGGATGATGTGGATGATATTCTAACCTAGCACTGAGATTCATTATAGTACTAAGGTTAGATTGATAAGAATTGATAGATAGGTTTTCAAGGCACTAACAGCCACAACAATGCATAGGACTGAACAAATGATGATTGATTTGGGATGTTTGACATGTTATAGGTTGATTAAGACTAATTTTAGGAAATTATAGGTTGATTTGGGGTTATTCTAAGTTGATTTGGTATGAGTTTGAGTTGATTTGAAATAGTTTCAAAATGTAATAAAATTGATGTAAAGGAGGATATGAATGATGACAGACATTGTTGAGATATGACCAAGTTGTCCAAAAGATAAAAGTTAGTGGAATGATAAAATGGAGTGAGTTAGTATGAAAATGTGATGAAACCATAGATTCAAACCATTTTTTAGTGTCTACAAGGTCATCTCTGGAAATATATTGTAAGAAAGATATTGGGATAAGCCTCCAAGATATAAAAATACAAGGACATTCTATGAAAGAGCATAAACAACCAAGCACACCAATGATTAAAGCATGAGGATTGTAGGGCCAAGAGAGCCAGTTGAGATCTACACCATGATAAGTTCAATAGCTAACTTGATAGATCACTTCCTTGTTGTTTATCAACCTTAAAAATAGGAAATCTCGACAAGGGTGAACCTTAGCAGATTATTTTTATAAATCCCTCAACAGGGTGACAAATTAACTTATGTTCTTAAGTCCTCTAACCAATCTTCTCTTAACAAGCCAAGTTCTTAACAAGTCTTATCTAAATCCCATAATAGGGTGATACCTTATTGTTTCATTGTAATCTTTTGATAGGGATAAGCTCTTGATCGAGCACACCTCAAAAGAGTGCAAATTTGTGAGGATTGACTCACACACAATAGGTTTTACCCTAGCCAAGTTTCCAAAAGATAAATACTATGTTATGTGTTTTTTTTTTCATTTAGTATGTTTTTTCTTGGCCCTTGACTAGTTGAGTTATAACCTATACTAACCCATAAGTTGAAGTAAAGTTTTAATCAAAGTAAAAGGCTATAACCAATGAAGTATACTAATTCACCCCTACCCCTCTCCGCCTTTTGGGTTTATTGAATTGTAGTTGGGACCAACAATCTACCTTCTTCAAATGAACCATCACCTCTACACGAACTTCAAAATTGATATGTCTTCCTAACTTATCTCCATTCTCCTTTTATTTATGATTACTCTATTCCAACTTATGTTTCACTTCCTCATGCAAAGAAATCACAACTTTAGCAAATTCATCACCCTAAGAACTTATCTTCTCTTCTCTTCTCCAACAATATCCCTCAAATCTAATATACCTCTAGGTTGTATTCTAGTAAAAATCTTTAAAGGTTTCTTTTTAGTACTCATGTTCATAGGATTATTATATGAAAATTCTATTTTCCCTAATCCTAAATCCTAGTTAATCACTTTATCTCCAACTAAGAATCTTGAAAATTTACCCAAGCTTCTTTTTACAACCTTTATTTTTCAATCAATTTTTGGATGAAATATAGAGTTTAAATTCAACTCAACGTTTATCTTCTTCCACAAGGTCTTTCAAAAATAACTAATAAACCTATTTTCTATATCAGTTATAATACTTCTTGGTATTTTATGCAATCTAACAACCTCTTTGAAGAAAATATTATAAACATGCATTGTATCTGACATATTCTTATATGGTACGAAATCTATCATCTCAAAAAATCTATCAACAACAATAAATATAGAATCATGCCCACTTGTAGTCCTCAATAAGCCAAGCACAAAATCCATACTAATATCAGTCTTAAATTTTCTCAAGTACTAAAATAAGTGTATACAACTGAGTATTCTAACTTGCTCCTTCTGAAACTTCAAAGCCTCTACAACTCATTACAAACTTCTTAACGTCCTTATATAAATGCGGCCAATAATACATTTCCTTAAGTAAATTAAAATTTTTATAAATACCAAAATATCTAGCCAATCCACCAATATGTTTCTCCTTAATAAAATTAACTCTCATAGATACTCTTGGTATGCATACCTAAATAAATTTGAACAATGTACCTTCCTAAATGAAATAATGAAAAAACTTAATCAGTCGATCCAATGCTAGTTCTTTGCACTCTCTCCATGCCTCAAAAAAATTAGATTTAGTCTCATAAAATTTATTTACCTCATCAAAGAAAATAACTTCAAGGTTAATCTTAGTTTACAAAGATATTCTTTGGTTCAAGGCATTTGCAACTTGGTTATATACTCCAGTTTTAAGCTTAATCACAAATTTGAAATTTTGCAAGTACTCAACCCACTTTATATGTTGTTAATTCAACTTATGTTGACTTCCCAATTATAGTTTAATCTTATTATCAATGCACAACACAAACTCCTTAGGAACCAAATAATGTATCCACTTCTTCAAAGCTTGAGCAATAGCATAAAACTCTTGATCATACAAAAAATAATTCTTTTAATCATCATTGAACTTCTCACTAAAGAAAGCAACATGTTTATCATCATAAATCCACATAGCTTCAATTGCACTACCACTTGCATCACATTCAACTTGAAATATTTTATTGAAATCAGGACAATACAACATGGGAAATTTAGTGATCCTTTTTTTTAATATAGAAAAACTCTTATCATATCCATGTGTCCACTTGAAATCCTTTCTATCTCCTCTCATTGTTTAAGTCATAGCATTACAAACTGAACTACATTTTTTGATGAATTTCCTATACAAAATTTCCAACCCATGAAATAATCTTACCTCTCTCACATTCTTAGGTGTGGGCCACTAAAGAATTTCTTTAACCTTCTCAGGATCCATTATCAAACCATTAGTTGAAGTCACAAATCCTAGATATAGAATTTCCTCATGTGTGAATGAATACTTGTTTAAGTTATTCAATGGATTCTCCTCTTCCAATCTCTCTAACACTTGTCTAATACAGTCAATATGTTCTTCCTTAGTCTTACTAAATATCATAATATAATGCTCGGACATAGTCACAAACTTACCCAAAAATTTCTTCAAGACCTTATTCATCAACCTCTTGAAAGTACTTGATGCATTAGTCAAACCAAAAGACATAACCAAATATTCATACAAACCTTTCTTTTTCTTGAAAGAAAACTTTCACTCATAATCTTCTCTAATTTTGATATAATGATACCTACACTTTAGGTCAATCTTTGTAAAATATCTTCTACACTCAAATAATCCATTATATCATCCATCCTTGGCATAGTAAACATGTACTTTACATGTTATCTTGTTAATAACTTTGGAATCAATAGACATTCTCCACTCACCATTCTTCCTAGCTTCCAATACAATAGGTACAGCATGGACTCAAACTTTCTCTAATCAAACCTTTCTATAATAATTCCTACACTTTCCTCTTAAGTTCTTCATTCTTAGTAGGTTTAAATCTATAAGGTGCTATTTTTTAGAAAAATAGCTCCAAGAATCAAGTCCATACATTGATGTATACTTCTTATTGGTAGTAAACCATCAGGTACATTCTCTGAAATAATCTCATGGTACTTGGTCTGCAACTATTTAACTTCTACTAGAACTCAGTCAACACTAGAATTACTCAATGTACTTGGAATCATAGTAAAAACAACCTTCTCTTTTCTTATATCTTTCAAGAATTTTTTCTATTAACCATGCAAACTTATACCATGGTACAATAATTTTCATCAAATGCCTCTATCAAAGGTAATAAGACTTATTTGTTTTTCATTTTCCCAAATAGTGCATTGATTCAATCTACCATCATGAAATTCTTGTCTATCATATTGTAAGAGTCTAATTAAGAGTATCTAGCAACAATCCATAGTCATAATATTGCACAAAAATTCATCATAATAATTCCCAATCTTGAATTTTACAAGGTATTTTTTTTCTTACTAGTAATTTATGCTCATCCTTGATCCAAGATACTTAATAAGGATTAGGGTGTCTCATCCTTTGCAATTGTGACTTATTAACCAAATTCTTTGATGCCAAATTTTCTAGACTACCAATTTTAATTATCATCTTAAAACATTCTCTTACGATCTTGCATCTACTCTTGAAAAGACATCTCCTTAGGAAGGATTCTTCACTAGTTCTGTCATTATAAAAAGTTCTCTTTACCATCAAATTTTCCCCCTCTTCAAGTCCATTTGGTGGACTCATAGATTCTTTGTGGAAAACAATATTTTTTCTACTACCTTTAGTTTTGTTTCATTCAAAGGATTTATGTCCTTCTTCAACATATTTGAAACAAGTTCCATGAAATCCTCCTCTTCAATAACCTCCTCAGTAAGAACTACCATCTTGCCACTTAGTCTTACCTTTCTCATTACTTTTCCATGAATTTCTTCCCTTATCTTGTGCAATATTATCAAATATGATATTTTCTCCATAAGATCTACCTCTACCTCTTTGTCTTTGTTCATTCTCCTTTGTCAAGATCTCCTCATCTTTTAAGACATATTGATATGCTTCTTCCACACTATCCAATTTCACAAAACTAGTCTCATCTTGAATTGTATCTCTTAAAAAATTAAAATACCTAGCCACTTTATCTACCTCATCATCAACATGTCCAAATATAATTTATAATCTATAGAACTCCTCATTATACTCTTTCATAATCATATCATTTTCCCTCATGTTTAATGTCTTCCTCAACAAATTGACTTGTTATTCAATAGGGAGGAACTTTTTCTTCAATTTATTCACCATCTCCATCCATGTCCTAATATTCTCTTTGTCCTTTCTATTTCTATAATTATTCAAATTTTCTAACCAAAGTGAAGAACAACCCTTCAACTTGGCAACTACTATCTTTACCATCTTGATATTACGGGTGATCTTAAATTCAAAAAACTTATCCATTTTAGAGATCCAATCCAATAGAGTATTGGTTTCTAACCTTCAATTAGGCTTAAAATGTTCCCTAGGTAAAAATCATAACAATGTTTCCTCATTAAATTCCACCTCAAGTTTAGGGTTGGGGTTTGGTGTTTCTGGTGCTCCTTTATCATCAAGATGTACTCCTCTCCTTTGGGATGTCTCCACAACATCTAATCTAGATGTAATTTGTTTCAACATATTGTATTCTCAATATTACCTCTACCATGAACCATTTTGATAAAAAAATATCTTGCAAGATCATAATCCTTTGCAAGTTATAGGTCAAATCTCAAATTTTCCACCCTATAACCAAATCTACTTAGGGTTTTACATGATCCAATATCCACAAGGATGAAACCTCTTCTCTAATACCACCTGACATAAGAAATGATGATGAATAGGATGAAAAGTGGGTCTAATAATCAACCAAACTTGTAGAGTAAACACAAAAAAAAAAATCAAGAAGAGACATGGCATAAATGTTAGAGTAAATTATTAATTAATTATTAATGATTTATTCTATTTACTTAAGCTTACTTAGATTAATGCATTTATTTAATATTTAGTAGTTAATAGATGTAGTGATGAGTTATTGACAACACAAGAGTTTTGTCCCTTCTAGCATGTTTCACTTTTTTGTGGAAGTGTGCTTAGTTGTTAACTTTATCTTCTACCACTTTCTAGCTTGTTCTAAAAACTTCCATGAGGCCTTTATATTTAGGTTCTCTCATTGTATCTCAAATATCTTATTTTCATTGTAAATACCATTTCCTTATTTTGCAATATGTTCTCTTTCATGTCCATTTAGGGTTTTTCCAAGCTCCACCTCTTCCTTCTTGGTTTGCCTTTGATAGGTTATTTGCATGCAAGTGATCTTGGTGAACTATGGAGTTTGATTTCATCAACTCCTACATGGTATTAGAGCCACCCTATTGCTGCTTCATTGAAGGATTTTTGAAGCTACGATTCAAAGACACAAACCCTAGTTTATTTGTATATTTTTTTCAATCTAGGGGAAGAGCAATTTTTTAGATCACTTTGGGCCCAAATAGATGTTTCCATTGGATCCAGAAGGTTGTTTGCTATCAAGATTCATATAGAAATTTTTTATTTTGGTGACGGGGCTCCAGGAGGCAAAACTTTTTTAAGGTGCAACCCTGTCGTACGGACTGTACAAATCTTTTTGGTGGTTTTTTTTTAAATTATATTTTTGTTGCTCCACCAACATGCCATCAAGTGGCCACCATTGTGCCACCACAGCCCCACTAACACATATCTCACAAGTGACCATAGCTAGTTGTGTTGCAACGACAGCACCCTGGCTTGGCCATTGCCGATGGGCCACCCCCAGCCACTATGGCTTAGTGGTGCCTGTAGAACTCTTCACCTCTACTAGTGTCTACATTGCCCTCTACTACTCCTTTGCTCATGCTTTTCCCTTTGCACAATCAGCCTGCGTGGATAGTTTCTAAGAAAGTTGGCACCAGTCCATGGTTGTCACGTGGCACATGTGCCATGTTGGCATCTACCATGTGGCCCCTACCATGTCAGTGCCTAAACATGTCAGCCTACCATGTGGCTCTTTTTTCCTACAATGGACCTTGGGCCGTCAAATTTTTTCTAGCATTTTTCTAATGTTAGCATGATGTCACCCTACATCAACACCCTTGCTAGGCTCTCTAGGGTCATTTTGACCTACTTGCAATTTTTTGGCCATATCTTGAGCATACATAGGTATTTTTTTGATCTAAAAGAAGTGCTAGAAAGTTTTTTCCAAGATAGAGACATTGGTTTAGGTATTTTTAGGTTTTGATGCAGTTTAGTTGCTTGTTTTTGTAGTTGAAGTCCGAAGTTCTATTTTTGACTCTAGCATGCATATCTTTTTCATCCCATGTCCATTTTTTTGAAAACATTATATTTTTGAAAATTTGGTTTTGTCATCTTTTTAGAAATGTGATCTTTTTCCTTAGATTCTAGCCCATGCTCTTTTTATCATGTTTTTGGCATTTTTGCTCTATATTGGATATCTTGGGTGTTTTAGGTCTAAGGATCATTTTTCTGACATGAAATCTTTTGTTTTGGGCTGTCCTATCTTTTGTGTTAGCTTTTTTTCTTTTCTGATCATTATTGACATCATTTGTAAGCAGTTTTATGTATATGCATTGAGATAAAGTGCCACTTTTGCATTTTGGGTTCATGAACATTATTTTGAGATAGTTGTACTTGCACTCTTTTTATAAAGCACCATGGGGGGATAGTTATTGGCATTTTTGTGCCATCTTTCTTTTTCAAGTGAGTGTCCCTTCCATGACATTAGCCCCATGCAGTGTCGGTGTGACCATGTCTTTATAGGTGTTTGTACCTCTTCCCCTCTCTCATCATTCTTAGTTCTATCTGTAGAGGATTTTGGCCCACTTTCTTAGTTGCCTATCATCTCACCCCATCTGCATTAAGGGGGGGGGGGGGTGGTTATCCTATTGTTCTAATGCATCCTTGGTTTGATGGTTTGATGGTTCGATAGGGTGAGCTATGTATTCAGTGGTTGATCCTATATATGAGGTGATTGTAGTGGCTAGCTACTTATGCATTTTAGTGAGATGGATCATCTACCATATAGACATGCTTAGTTTGTGCCTTCTTCTTCTATTGAGGTTCTTTAGATCAATAGTTTCTTTTTTATGCCAAATTTTGTGGCTTCTTCATGCTTTAGTGATGCTCTTCATGATCTTCTCTTGTTCCTATTCTATGGGACATTCCTCTAGTTGGAGGCTTCTTTAGTCCTTCACTGGGTATTTACCTCTTTTTAGGGGAGGGTTTTCCCCATGTGGTTTTCTCTATTTCCCTATTTTTAGAGGTTGCATCTCCTTGCATTGTACATGGGTACCTAACATGGCTTTGTTGCCAAGACCCATCCTGCATTTTGTCTTAGTTTTGTGAGATTAAGGAATTCCCCTAAGTTGCACTTAAAGGGGGGTGTAAGAGTAAATAATTAATTAATTATTTATTATTTATTCTATTTACTTAAGCTTACTTAGGTTAATGCATTTATTTAATATTTAGTAGTTAATAGATGTAGTGATGAGTTTTTGACAACACAGGAGTTTGTTCCCTTCTAGCATGTTCCACTTTTTTGTGGAAGTGTGCTTAGTTGTCAACCTTATCTTCTACCACTTTCTAGCTTGTTCTATAAGTTTCCATGAGGCCTTTATATTCGAGCTCTCTCATTGTATCGCACATATCTCATTTTCATTGTAAATATAATTTCCTTGTTTTGCAATATGTTCTCCCTCATATTCATTTAGGATTTTTCCAAGCTCCACCTCTTCCTTCTTGGTTTCCCTTCGATAGTTTATTTGCATGTAGGTAATCTTGGTGAGCTGTGGAGTTGGATTTCATCAACTCCTACAATAATGTAGCAAGAACTAACAATATTTCATTCTCTCATTTAATTTTCACCATATATGCCTGACTCTGAGGCATTTCAAGTTACAACCAATACAAACGTCAAAAATATAGAAAATACCCTCCATCTTGTGAGATCTATGATTCCCTACTCTATACCCTCACCAAAATCTACTCCCCTACTCCCCTCTTCCTACTTCTTGCTACCAAAACCAAGAATCCCTATTAATACTTGCCAAAATGGCTTACATAAGATTCTAAATCATCATGTGGACAAGTATTACCAAAAAATAGTCTACATGCATCCCAATTATCAATCCATTACATTAAATATGACCTAAAATCAAATACACAAGTCATCTTAAATATAAGAACCAAATAGACAACTCAGTGAAAGAAGAACAAAGCATCATCGAACAATAATAGTAAAGAGTCACTGAGGCACTTGGTGAACACAAAATAGAAATCACTAGGTCAAAGAAGAACCTAACCCACTTAATGAACAAAGATAGAAACACTTTTACCAAACCAATAAACAAAAAAGTCACCAAACAAGTTCACAATGGTAATTGAGCACATATCTACTGAGCAAGATAACAATGCAACCCAGGATGCTCCTACATCAAGACATCCTTCAAAGAAAAATAATAGCAGTTGCGAGCTTTTATGCTTGTAGGGATGACTCGGTAGGTTTTTACTAATACCTTTCAAAACTATAATTTAATGTGCATAAATTAAATAAAAGTTAATTTCTAATTTAAGTAAAATATAAATATATTTTTAAATAGACTAAATAAGTATTATTTTTTATTTAATTTATTATATACAAATATTTGATCATCTAAAAAATCCTTCACATAAAAAATCTATTATGAAAAATTAATAGACAAATAACATGAAAATATAGCACACATAAAGTGAAGAGTAATAAATATATTAATTTTTTAAAAATAAATTGAATTTAATTTTCTTGTCATAAATTTCAAGTTTTGAAAATGGTAGATAAAGAAAAAGTAGTAAATTTTGTAAATAGCAGGAAGTTTACAGGTAGTAAAGAATATAATAACCCTAAATCATGAAGGTCATTTTTGACAAAGAAACAAAGTTATACATTAAAATTGGCAAACATCACAATACAAAAGAAACCTAAATAAGAGTAGCTCCCACATAAAAATTAGTTTGATATATTAGTAGATCGATATGAAGCATGAATCAAAGATTTAGTAGAACATTGCCAAAATAATTGTAGAGATTTATCACAAAACCCTAATCCTCAAATGCATGAATTGATTAATCATGGAAAAAAAAAATTTTGTAGATGAAGGGTGGATGCAAGCTCACACTTGAAGACAAAAAGATCTAAAGTAAAACACCAACAAAGGTGACCAAGGTAGGATCTTTCATAATCATGGCGAAAGAGAGAAAGACAGATATAAAAAACAATCTTTTCTTCTTTGAGAAAACTAGGTATGGAAAGATGTCTCAATCTATGAGTACCCTAGCCTTCAAATTACCCATCAAGAAAATAGACAATATAAATTTTAGCAATCTATCAAAGGAGAGGGAAACCCTAAATTGCTCTGCAGCTCTATTTTGTCGTAAACCCCAAAAATCTCAAAAGAAAATAGTGTCACTATAAATCCTAACATTGGAATCAACTATAAACCTTCAAAAAATTTTATCCCCATGGATAAACCAATAGTATCTTATCAACCAAAATCTCAATTTGGAAAATTTCATAATATCAAACTAGACATTCAACAACATTTGAACCAAAAAATAGAAATAAAGATGGATAATGCAATTATCAATAGCAACAAAAATAATGAAGATAAATGGTTTGAATGCCAAAGAAATGGTTTGTATGTTGTATGGATAGGACCGAAATTAGAAAGATCAGAAATGGTGAAATGACTCAAATCTATGAAATATATAGATTTAAATTTTGGGGTTGTTTTACGTAAAAAATTCTAAAACTTATAAATGGATATAGTTTAGACTTTTTAAAATGGAAGCCCAATTTTTTTTTATTTTTTTATTATCAGTAAATGACCTTAGCCATGATTAATTTTAATATATTGAAAATAGAAATACAAGTAGTTCCCCTGTTCTGACGGGCACTGGTAGGAAAGAACGAGGAAAGAAAACCTCCAGTCTAGTTCGGGACTATAGTCCTATATCATACATTAGTAAAAGGGGCATTCCCCAGTGATTACATCATTATTATGTTCAATACATTAAATTTGCCTTTCCAACAAAGCTCCAAATTGGAGAAGATATTATAAAAATCTGTTTGTAAGTCACCACATCCAAAAAAATGTTAAGGGTTAAAGATAAACCAAAATCATCAATCCTCAATACACAACTAGGAGAAACCCATTTCATATAATAATTAAATATGGAGTCATTTAAGGGAACAAATTAATAATTAATTAACAAATTTTTTTATGTTTATTTAAATGGTTTGCAATTAGCTTAATTTTATTTACATGTTGTATAATGAATGATTAAATTAAAATTTGGGTTTGGAAATCATCATAACTAAATGTGAGTGATACTCATGAGAGCTTTTAAAATTGATTATTAGTTAATGCTAGATCAAATAATTATCAACCATATCCAGAGGGGACAAGCAGAAAAGGACCGAAAGAGTATATAAAAGGCACCCAATTGCTAGTTTTATACACTGATAAAATAGGCTCTAAAGTTAATGAATGTATGTGTGAAACATAGAGATGGAGGATTTTAATAATAAAAATTAGATTTGAAACTTAACTAGTGGACCCAAAATGATAACTGAAATCACAATGAAACTGAACCCAAATAACAAGGCTGAATTTTATCTATAAAACCATTTCATTAATATAGATTGATATGTACAGTAACAAAAATATCCTTGATTAGTATTGATATGGACACTATATTAAAATGTGTCCTGCAAGCTATTTTGACTGAATTATAGCTAGAGTTGCTATCTACGAGAATACCCATAATTAATTAGATCACTAAAATCCAAAATTTTGGGTCGGAGTATTATACAAAATGACCCAATAACATCTTAATGTCATGCTTTCTTGAAAACCATAATGATTTCTATAGCTTCATGCAGAGTGGTGGCCTTGGATCCTAGGGGGAACTCGTATGTTGACCTTCCCCTACTAGTTCTATCATAATTTGGCAAGCAAAATTCCACATCCTTCAGATTGTTAAATTTTACATCTGGATGAATGTAGGCATCATACACACGTAGGTAATTGGTTAACTAGTCCCTTTTAGGGTCTTCAACAATTTCCCTCCAACTTAATAGAAAGTTGATACTCAACTCCATTCATAGCCACTCTCTAAAAAAATGGGCATTGTCCCTAACTACCATGCAAGGGTGTTTCATACTCCTTCAAATTTTGGGGTTGTTCATGTCAAATTCCATGTAAGCCTCTAGGAGAGGGATACAAAGCTGAGCATCAATGTTTGCAACAATAGTTTCCAACCCAACTAACCAATAGGGCTCGAAAATATTATGAGTAATCCTTATGATATCCCATTTTTCTACCCCTTCCCTAGCCAAGCAACCTACCCAAAGCCCAAAAATGTTGCTATTGGTCCTCCATGAGTATTCATAACTAAAAACTCCCTCTCCTAAAGCCCAACTGACTGTTACATGACTCATATCATCTATGGGCCTTAACACACAACTCCAACACTCTTGTGTAATCGGCCCACAAAAGGCCATGGTGCAATTTTCAAATGCATGAAATAAACATATATTGGAATCAATAACACCTAGACCAAACCGCTATTTGTCTATTGGAAAGAACCAAACACAAACTAAGGTCAAAAGCAAGATAGCCCCTGATCCATTAATAAATAGGTGAAATCAAAAATTCTAGATGCCTAATAATGGTGAAGACATTCGAATGAATAATGTAGTTCCTTGCAAATTCATCATTTAGAAAGGATAGTATTACTTAAGTGAGAGATTTCTGCAATATTTGTACTCTGCCCAAAACATGTGAAATCATTGCATGCTCAGGAACTTGAAAGAATATGATTATACCAAAATCGAAGAGGGTTTAAAGTTATGATTAAATGTTAGAGTATTAAAAACATTAGTGCCTAGATTGGCTAATATATCAGCCTCCTTGTTGCCTTCTTTGTAAATGTGTACATATCTCATTTCTTCAAATGCCAAAAGAGATTTGATGATAGCTTCTAATTTGGAATTTAACACCTAGTTTGGGGTAATTCCCTTCTTAAGAGCATTAATGATGATTTGGGAGTCCCCTTCTATAATAAGTTTTTAAATATTAAGTTTAATGCATAGGTTAATTCCTTCTTCTACTGCTTCAAGTTTGGCAATATTATTTGATACCATGTCTAGAGACTTAGATCTTTTAACAATCCAATCACTTGATTCATCCCTTATAATGCATCCAATTCTCTCTTTACATGGATTTCCTCTTGATGCCCCATCAAAATTCAACTTCATCCATCCTAGTGGGGGAGGTTCCCATTTGCACTTAAGTCTAGCTAGGTCATTCTTCTTTTTGTAGTAGAGGGGAGGATTAATTAATAGTGGCCATCATTTTTTGATTTCTACATCCCATTCAAAGAAAGATCCCTCTTCTCTAGGTCTCTTTCCGAGATCACTGTTCATGACTTCCAAAATTGCTAGTTCTATTTTCATAAAGAGGGCTTGTTCTGATAGACATTTATCTAAGAAAATTTGATGATTACGTTCTTTCCAAATTTCCCAAAGAACAATAGCCGGAGAGATTTTCCAAAGTTTTCCATAGGTTTTCTTTGAATCATCTTTAGGCCAACCCAATAAGTGATCTACCCATTTACCTACTAATAGAGAGGACCAATTAAGTTTACTTTGAAGCCACCTTCAAAATTTTTGAGAAAATTTGCATGTGTATAAGAGGTGTTCTGCATTTTCTTCATCCTCTTTACAAAGAATACATCTAGATGGGCCTTCAAATCCCATTTTCTGAATTCTATCAGCTATTAGTATTCTCTTTTGCATGGCTACCCAGAGAAACATTCTTGCTTTAGGAAGACCAGCTGGATCCTAGCATAGGTTCAAGGGGAGGGTAATAATTTCCCATTTATGTGAATTTGTGATCATTTTGTATCCTTCTTTAACTTTGTATGTCCCATCTTTTGATGCAGCCCATATTAACTTGTCCTCCCTATTTTATAGTATAATAGTTTTATTCTTTAGAATATTTTCCAATTTCTCTTTATCTTCTTGGTTAATATCACAATCTGATAACAATTTCCATTTCCATATCTTACCCATGTCTGAGTCAATTTCCTCTAAATAATCTTTCACCTTTGTTCCCCATAAAGTTTTAAGGATAGATATTACTTCTAGAGAAAAAATTTCCCCTATTAGAGGGGGATTTCCATCCCATGAATCTTCCTAGAACAATGCTTTGTCTCCATTCCCTATGTCCCAAGTACAGTATTTGTAAATCAAACTATGATTATTCATAAGAAAATTCCAACCTACAGATCCTTTGGGGGGGGGGGGGGGGGATTTAATTCTGAATGATGAAGTTTTGTCTAAGGGATTAAGATATTTATTAAATAATATTTTAGCCCATTTCCTATCCCTTTCTTGATAGAGTCTCCAAACTTGTTTGGCACCTAGTGCTTCATTCTACCATTCTAAAAAATTTATTCCTAATCCACCAAATTATTTCGATTTGCATATTTTACTCCAGCTAATTAAGGCTACTTTTTTCTTGTCCTCTAATCTTTTCTATAAGAAATTTCATAGTTTACTTTCCAATTTAGCATTGATATTTTTGGGCAGATGTGAACACAAAAGTTGGTAGGATGAGATAGCTGCTAAGACTGCTTTGATCTTTGTTGTTCTCCCTGCCTTTGATAACCGTCTTCCTTTCCAAGATTTAGTTTGGTTATCAATTTTCCTAAGGATGTGTTCCCATCTTAGGTTTGAAAGCGTACTCTTGTAAAGGTAGATCCCTAGGTATTTGAATAGTAAGTTGCCTTTTTTGAATCCTAATTTCTGACAAATTTGATCTTCAACTTCCATCTTTGTATTGAGGAATAGGATTTTTGATTTCTCAGCATTGATCATTTGTTCAGATGATTTGTATATGTTTCCAAGATCATTTGTATCTGATCTACCTCTTGTAAGGTGCTAATTCCAGCAAGTATAGTGTCATCAACAAATTGTTGGTGGGTAGTGTTGTCAACTTCATTTGTGACTTTCACTCCTTTGATTTTACTTTCCTCTTGTGTTTTCTTGATTGCCCTTGCAAATGTGTCCGCTATTATGATGAACAAGAATGGGGAGATTGAGTCTCCTTGTCTAATACCCTTTGAGATATTAAAAAAACCTTCTGGGGTTGCATTAATGAGAATCAAAATTTTAGGAGTTGAGATACATTGAAAAACAATGTTGACCCACTATTTGGAAAAGCCAAATGCCTCTAAGGTTTTACAAAGGAATCTCCAATGTACCTTATCATATGCTTTTTGGATATCTAGTTTAAGCAACATACATGCTTCCTTGTATTTTATTGCTAAATGGATAGTTTCCTATATAATTGATATGCCATCTAATATGGATCTACTAGGGAGAAATCAGGTTTGTTCTTCTAAAATGAGTTCAGGAAGGAAGCTTTTGAGATGATTAGCTAGGATTTTTGAGAACACTTTATATATAGTGTTACATAAAGCAATAGGACTAAAGTCCTCGAGCACTACATTTTCATTCTTTTTAGGAATGAGAGTAAGAAACATATGATTGATTTCTGTTAAAATTGCTCCTCCCTTATGTGTGGCTTCTAAGGCTTTCCACAACTCCTCTCCTAGAATGTCCCAACACTGTTGAAAAAAGAAGGCTTGGAAGCCATCTGGACCTAGAGATTTATCGAGGTTCATACTGAACAGTATGAATTTGACCTCTTGGAGGGTAAAGGGTTCATTAAGAAGTTTATTATCCTCTTCTGAGATCATCTTGGGGATATGTTTTAACATCTCATCTTGGGTAGATTTGTTTGATGAGTCAAAATTGTTGAGTGTATCATAGAAATACTTGATGAGTGTATCAACAATTTCCTTTGGATTCTCAATTTGCTCCCCCTCTGGATTCCTGATTTTTGAAATGTTTTTATAGTTTCTATTGTTAATAGTGCTATTAAGATTTTTTTTTGTATTTCAGTCCCCTTCTAGGAGCCATTTTTCTCTAGATTTCTATCTCCAAAATATTTCTTCTTTAGCTAGAATTTCTTCATGTTTTAAGAGTTACTCTTTTTCTAATTGGTAAGTTTCGTTATTCATTCCTTTCAAGAGGATCTCTTTATTTAATTTACTCATTTTTTCTTCAATTTCAATTTTTTCTTTGAAGATGTTTTTAAAATGTAAGTTATTCCATTTTTTTTTAAAATTGTTTTATACTTTTCAATTTGGAGACCAGGAAAAACATTTTTGAACCCTCAAATTGTTCCTCTTGCCACCAACCTCTAATCTGATCCATAAAAGCTTTATCCATAAACCACTTTTTTTCACATTTAAAGGGGTTTCTACTAGGTTTAATTTGCTCTTTGATTTCCATTTTCACTGGGAAGTGATCTGATCCGGCCATAGGTAGAATTTTTGCATTAATCAAATTATTCATGCTAAGATCTCCTTTTAGAAGAAATCTGTCCAATCTTTTTGCTGTATAACAAAATCCTTTCCTTTTGTTGTTCCAAGTATATATGCCTTTATTTGTTTTTATATCCATAAGAGAGTCTTTTTGGATCCACTTTTTGAAATCTTCCATAGCTTTTCTTATTTGATTACTGCCTCCCTATTTTCCTTCCTTTCTTAAGATTGCATTAAAATCTCCTCCTATAATGATTGTTTCTAGGGGTAAAGAGTTGATAAAGGTGTTGATTGCATTCTAGACTACAAGCTTGTCTTTCGTAGGTGTCGGTCCATAAACATTAATTATAATTGTCTGTAAGTTAGATTTTGTACTGACAACTCTAGCTCCCATCCAATTTGTTTGTGAGGGAAATACTTCAACATTGATTAGCCTAGGATTCCATATTATACCTAGTCCTCCTGAGCCCCCCTGTGACTACTAAAATTCTAATTTCCATTTTCCTAATTTCTGGCTTAGCTTTATTCCTTCTTCTTTATTTAATTTAGTCTCTTGTAATAATCTAATATCTGAATCAAATAAGGTAAGATTATGCTTTAACAAGCATTTTTTGCTAGGGGCGTTAAGGCCCCTAGCATTCCAAGTTGTGATTTTCATTGCTCCTTGGGAAGGAACTTTCCCTTCCCATTGTGAAGAATATCAAAAATCTTTGTCTGATTCGTGACTAGCCCTGCAGCCTCTCTGAGTTCTTTTAGTGATTTCCTGCCACGTTTCTGTTTTAATTTTCCACAAATTGGTGTTTTTATTTCCTTCCTGATTCATTGCTATACCAATTTTTTCAAGATTTTGCTCTTCTAATACCTTTTCTGTGATAATAGATACCTCACCCTCCTAGTTTCCTTCCATGATGATTTCCTTAATTAGCATTTTGTTGATTTGTTGTTCCTTTTCCTTTAATACCTCATCCTCTTTATAGCAATCTTTTTTGTTTGAACTCTCTATTGACTCATTCCCCCAATTTTGATATATTTCTGCTAAAAGTAATGACTCTCTTAAGGCTGATCCAATGTTCTCTATTTTTGCTACAAACATGTCTTTCCCATCATTAGGTTTTTGCCATAACTTATAACTTTTCTTTTTCCCTTTTTCCTAATGGTAATGTTCCCCTACTAGGTAGAGTCTTTTGGTGGGATGATGACCGCTTGTTTTGTTACTCCTTCATTAGTAGCCTTTCCTAGAGGTGTTTCTAGTTCTTGTTCTACTCTTCTATCTGATCTTTGCTCCATTTGTATTGGTTTATTATTCCCGGTGTGATTTAAGTCAACCTCTTGCTTCTGATCCTTATTCTGACTTTCAAAAATTCTTGATGTCTCCCCTATTTTTGTGGTTTGAATCCTTTTCCCTTTATGTTCCTTATGCATTTCTTCTGCTAATATACTTTGATCAATTAAGTCATTTTGAATCAGGAGTGTTTCATGAAGAAGCTTGTTTAATTTGATAATATTCAAGTCCATTTCTTTAATGACTTCTTTTTCCAATTGACAATCCTTACACTTCTTGAATTTATTAAGTGAATGTTGATAGCTAATATTATCCTTCCTTTCTGTTTCCTTTGTTCTATCCAAATCCTTCTCATTATTTATTGGTTCTTATCTATAATCTATATCCCCTTTCTTAGGAAAGTTTTCTTCTATTTCTTCATTCAGAGCTTCTTTGGGTTTTGAGGTTTTTATTATAGCCTCATCTTTCCTTTCTACTATTTTGCCTGGTCTCCTTTTAATGGTTATTTGGTCTTTGATATTATTTTTGATACAAGATTTTGAGAAGTCTGCATCTACAATTTTTAGTATTTCTCTTGAATATTCGTTGAAGGTTAAATTGTATATTGATCTATTTGTGATGATCTTCTTGCTGACTGGATTGTTTTGATCAGTTTTAACCAAAACCCTAATTTTATTGGATTTATTTCGATTCTCTTCAAATCCAATTATAGTACCTAAAGAGTTACTAGTTCTTTTAATAGTGGTCTCCTCCATTAATTCTAACAGGATTTCTATGCTCTCCATCCATTTTATAATTTCAATATTTTTAATATGGTTTTTATTAAATTTTGGTTTCCAGTTTAGAAATTTAATATGGTATCCTTTATAAAAGAGGTCTATTTTCAAAATTTCCTCTTAATCTTGTACATGTTGACATAAAATGAACCAAAATTTATTTGCAAATGGGTTAAGAGTACTTACCTTGTCACCCCAAATCTTAGATATAATGCATACCAGCCTAGAACTTTTTCTTGATGGACCACTCCAATACATGTAGATGCCTTTATCCTTACATTCCATCCACCTTCTTTCATTATGTGAATTGCTGATGATTACTTCATCACATTTTGTGCTCTTTTCTGATAAACTTTGCTTTGAACTTTCTACTGTTCTTCCTTGGAATGCTATTTGATCTATCTTCTGGTGCAATGGGATATAAAGTGATTTTTCTTTAATGGAGTTATTAGTTTGTGAATTCCTGTCCAGTGAATGTTTTGGAGGAGCCTTCATTTTTTTGGGGAACTTTCCCAGACCCTGCCTTAGAGGGATGGCATTAACTTCAAAGATCCATCATGGCCTTTCTGGCTACTCATTTTGGAAGATATTTTTTCCTGACTTGACACTAGGATTATCCATAGGTTTTAGAGCATATTTGGTTTGATAATAAAAATAAAATTGTTTCTGAATTTTTTCTCCCAATCCTTCTTGTTCATGCTGGATTTGAGGCCGTTTTCTTCTCCTATGCATCGAATGTCAGCCATCTTCTTTTTTGAGGGTTTGAATGTCACGAATTTCAAAGTCACAAATTTCAAAGTTATGTCTGGTATGTTGTCTGACAAAAGATTCAAATTTGTTTTGTTTTGCATCACAAATTTCTTCTTGATCTAAGTTTCACTATGAAAGGGCATCAAATTATTTTTTAGTCACCAGGGGAGGCTACGAATAAGTCTTCTACTAGATTGCAATGAATCTTGAAAGGGGCAATTGGATTTTTTTTAAAACTTTTCTTTTTTCATCATTATAGAAGAGCTGATACTATTCAAGATTTAATTTAATTAATGGTATTAAAAAACTATCATATATTTAAACATATTTTAAATGGAAGCCCAATTTTAATGAAATAGTGATTAAATCGTTTAATTTACTAATATGGGTAACATTGAGTATCATCCACGGTGAATTATTTGACACTAATATCTTCATTCAAATTGGAGAAAAACTAGGAGTAAAGGGATATGAACCGCATCATTCCAAATCCTCAACTAGTAAACTACTAGTTAACCTAAAATTAAAACTCTATGATCAAGAACAAATTAAAATTATTAAAAATAGGTCATTATATAAAATCAAATTCACCATATACTAAGGAAAAATTAGATATGTAAAATATCCAAAAGAAGGAAGAAGGGTGTGATGCAAGACAAAATAGACAGTATTGTATTAGCAAATAACAAGGAGGTTGAAGAAGGTGAGATAATAGAACCAGACATCATATAGAGTGTACTTAGAAGCTTTGAAAAGAAGTCTAAAATATTAGAGGAAGAAGATATTAATTAGATTAGATAGAGGAGATATAGGAAAGGAATCAAACTACTCAATACATTAAGTAAAAAAGTAGAAAGTTCAAAAGAAGATCCAAAACAACTAGAAACAAAAGTTCTGGAACTAGAGGATATCATCAAAAGTATCAAGATACTTAATAAATAAATTACACTCAAAATCAATGACATCATAGATTAGATAGAGATCCTAGAGTCAAAATAGGACAAGGAAAGATCAAACAAGGAAAAAATTATATCAAAAAGCATATAGGATCAGACAAAGTAAGAAAAAAAGAAAAGAAAAGGAAAAACAACAACTAGAAAAGGATCAGGCCCAGAAGGAAGATAATAGGATAAGGGAGAATAAAAATTCAAAGGACTTGGAACAAGAGTAGACAAGGATAGAAGCTATAGAGGATACAAAAAATTTATGGCTCTTTAAGACACAAGAACTTCAAAAAATGGATGAGAGCACACCAATATAGAATAAAGGGATATCTAGAATAGCATCATTTGTAGAAGAAAATTAGAAATCAAATATTGAAGTTAATGGTGAATAGAACAAGGAATAATTAATCCCTCTAGTACCTTCAACACAATGGAGCAACATTACCATGAAGAAAAGAGCTAAAAAATGGAGTTATAAATTTTGAAAACTCTAGCAAATGATTTAAACACAAGATAACATAGAACAAAGGAGGTAGAAGATCACATAGAAAAATTTATATAATCAATTTTAGCAAGAATAGGTACATTATTAGAAACTCCATAATAGAGTAATTGTCAAAATATAACAGAAAATAATGAGAAAGGTATATGGCAGAATTGGGAAGAATATGGAATTCTAATGGATACAAAATAGAGGAAAATAGATGAAATAGAAAATGGAGAGAATATACAAGTTGAGGATAATATAGAAAATTATGAAACATATATGAATCTAGTAGAATAGATAATAAAAGAGCTAGAAAAAGAAAAAGAAGATGAGGAAGGAGAAAACCAAATAGAAAGCATCAACAATGCCCAAGAAAATCTAGAACAACTAGGCATATCAATCAATCAGGAAGGCATAAATAATCTAAAATGTGGTAAGAAGAGATCAAAATGAGGAATGATATCACTTAAAGAATTAAGAGAAGTAGATGGTCAAGAAAAATAATAGCGAAAGATTAGCCAAATTCTAAAACAAGGGAAGGGGAAGAGTCTTCCCATGTCAGTATGAGGCTAACAACATGGAATGTTAGGGGTCTTAATTCTCCTAGAAAAAAATGCTTACTGAAGAAAAATTTAACACTATTTGAAGTAGAAATCATAAGAGGTTGTAGCAGTATTTGTTGACCCTTGACTAAAATAGTGAGAGGGGACATGAAAGAATTTATGTGGACTGTAGGAGTAGATAAGAGTTTTAATCTACTGAAATAGAAAGTTAATGACCAACCTAATTTAGCACTTCCTGATTTTAACAAGGCATTTTGATTAGACTATGTTGTTAGTGGTATTGTAATAGTAACTATTTTGAGCCAAGAAGGTAGACCTATTTCTTATTTTAGTGAGATTTTGAATGATACAAAAAGAAAATATTATCTTTATTATGATCAAGAATTTTATGCTATAGTTCAAGAATTGAAGAAGTGGAGCCACTATTTTCTTCCTAAGGAGTTTGTTTTGTATACTGAACATCAAGCTTTGCAATATTTTAATAGTCAATGAAAATGAACCAAAGGCATTTGAAGTGGGTTGAGTTTTTGTAGAGTTATACATTTGTTTTGAAATGCATGAGTGAGAAGTATAATAGAGTTGCAAATGCTATTAGTAGAAAATAATTTTTGTTGATAGAAATGTAGATAAAGGTGGTTGGGTTCAAGGAAATCAATACTCTGTATCTAGATTATCCTAATTTTGTTGAAGCATAGAAGGCTTGTATAGAACCTATTACACTTGATAGAAAAATTTATTGGATTTCATGATCCTAGATAGTATGTTGCTCAAAGGAACCTAGTTGTGCATTCATAGAAGTTCAATGAGAGAGAATGTCATCAAGGAGAAGCATAATGGAGAATTGTCTATACATTTTGGTAGAGATAAGACCATTCCTTTGGTTTCTAAGAATTATTATTGGCCATAGTTGCAACAAGATGTGAAGAAGTTTGTATAGAGTTGTAGAGTATGTTAGATGGAAAAAGGAGTGAAACAAATACAAGGTTGTATCATCCATTACTTGTACCAAAGAAGTCATAGGAGGATGTCAACATGGATTTTTCTCTTGGATTACTCAGGACTTACTAAGAGCATGATTCTATTTTTGTGGTGGTTGACAAGTTTTCAAAGATGGCACATTTCATTCCTTACAACAAGGCTAGTGATGTAGTTCATGTAATAGAGTTGTTTTTCAAAGAAGTGGTGAGACTACTTGGTTTTCCAAAGAGTGTAGTTTCAAATCGAGATACCAAATTTGTTGGGTATTTCTAGCATACATTGTGGAAGAAGTTGAAGAAAAATTTGAAGTTCAATTCATCACATCATACATAGATTGATGGACAAATAGAAGCAGTGAATACAAGTTTGGGAAATTTACTAAAATGTTTGGTTGGAGACAAAATTTTCATATAATAATATTGTCAATAGGAGTACTGGTAAATCACCTTTCCAAATTATATATGGGAGTATCCCTAGAAATGCTTCTGAGTTGACGGAGTGGGATAAAGGAGAGATAAGTAGTTCTGAAGTAGAAAAATTTGTTGAACATTTGAAGAACATCCATGAGGATGTGAGGAAGCTCTATTGAAATTTGATTAAAAAGATCATTGATTAGAAAGATTTTTATAAGCGAGATTGTTATGAGTTTCAATCATTGTTTTGTCTCTAATGTCAAACCTACTATTTGCTAGTAAGACAATTGCTTATATGTTTCAAGTACTATCACTTAGTTGATTGATGAGGAGGATTCAATCAACAAGATGTAACAAAAGTGTAATCACCTAAAAATGGTCATCTAGACTATTAGCCCCCTTTTCAGCATTTTGGCTAAATTAATTTAATCATTTATCTAGACCAAATTGCTAATAATCAATTTATTTGATTATAACCTATAGTTTGACTATGCTATCCTAAGTTCATTATTTGATTAAAAGAACATGTCCCCTTTTAATTAAATAAAAGACCCCATTCTTCTAACCCACTTAAAGTACACACATAAAGTCCTTTTTCTATTTTACAATTAAAAGAAAAGGCTTGTGAGACTTTTTGTTTTATGTGACAAGTCAACTTATATTCTATTGGTTGACTTGTGTGTGCACATGGATCACTCCTATTTTCAAATTCCACCATTGATCATCCACCATCTTCATCTTGATCTCTACCATCCATATATCTTTAAAAGGGAGAGAGCTTTCCCCCTCAAAGGGATCCTTTTTTTTGAATATTGTCATGCTGCAGGTTTTCTAACAGGTTTCTTTGGAGCTTTGTGGAGAACTTCTCATTTCTTGTCTCATTCTCTCATTCCATCATATTAGCATAAGATCATATGGCATTCTTAGCATAGTTGCATTTTAGTTTAGCTTTGATTTCTTGCAATAATCTCACATAGTTTAAATATTTGGTTTTGTAATACTCTCATCCATGTCTAGCATAGTTGCATCTTGCATTTCCATTCAAGTTTAGTCTTCCATCTTGCATTGCATCTTTGAGGAACTCATTGTAGACACTTGCATTCTTGCTCTTGTCTCAAAGAACCTCCCATTGCATGGTTTACTAGCAAGAAGCACATTTCTAAGGCTTGGCTGAGAGCCTTTATGCTTGAATACTAACTTCTTGCACTCCATGGATAGGGAGCTCTAAGCTGGCATCTGAGCATTCCAACTCATGGAATCGTTTGGATAGAATGGTTTAGAGCGTGACACAAATCGAGTGTACATTTTTGGTGCCCACTGTGGGGCTGGACTATACATTTTTCCCTACCTTTTCTTATTTTCATTTGCATTTCCCTTACTGCTCTGCTTCTTTTTCTTTTTCATAGTCACAGGGTTGGGCAACATTTTTCCAGTATTGCGCGATAGTTCACAGTACTGTCGTGCGACACTTTTTTTGGAAATAGTGTCACGCTCACAGCCTGCATACTATCACCCTCTGTGCAAAAATTTGTCACACGGCTTAAGAAAAATTGTCGCCCGAACAAAAATTGTCGCCTGCGTGTACTGTGAAGTATCGCGCGACATTTGTTCAGCAAAAAGTATTGCCTGACATTTTTTGCTTGTTCCTTGAGGGATTTGATCAAATTTCTTCTTAGCTGGCTGACTGTCATTTTTAAGAAGGTTTCTAGGTTGTCTTACAAAGGTTTAATTCACAAATTTTGTGATTATTTTGTGCTAACTTGTGGGCTAACGAGTTGTGGTTGCAGGTTGCCCTCTTTGTGAATAAAAAAATTGAAACCTTGCATACAAAAGAACGCATGTCAAAGCTTCAAATGCACAAGGGCTACTAACATTGTTTGCAGGGCTGCCCAAAGCATAAAAAGCCAAACTTGCTTGATTTTTTGTTTCCATGTGCGGCATTTGAATAGTTGTTCATTTTTTTTAGGCACATAAAACTTGTGATTGGAGTCTTTTGGTAATAGGAGAGTATGCTCTTCACCCTTGTGGTGAATCAAAAATCTTGACTTGCCATTTGGTTTCAAAAGCAAGGGGTAATTGAATCTTTTTGGCATGTTTGGGAGAAAACGATTAGAATAGGAGAGTATGCTCTTCACCCTTGTGGTGAACCAAAAATCTTGACTTTCAAAAGTTGATCCACTTTGTGTAGTTAGAATCCTTTAGAGGGTCTTCTCTCAGACAACCTAAGAGGAACGACCCAGGTGGGGACAAGCCGATTACCTGGCTCTTCCAACCCACTATAAACTCAAGGCTACCAAGGACACTAAACTTTGGTAGATGTAGTGTTTGTCTTCGCCTAGTGTGATCGCTTACGGGATTTCGACCATAGGGAGATCACTAGGCAAGAATGCTTAAGGTACTCTTGTGATTGCGAGATCGGTTACTCATCGTAAGGTGAGGTGTCCCGTAATTGGGAGCAAGAGGAACACTATGAACAAAAGCTTGATCTAAAAACCCTAGGTTAGTAACTACCTTTTTTAGCTGCTCAACTTCTTGGTGCAAGGATCGATCCTAGTGGACTACCCGGATCACCCAAAGATTTACACTCACCATATGTGTTCCCTTGGTTATGCTTATGGCACTTTCATGAAAAAGCCAATATCTCTTGTGGGAAACCACTTGGTGTGAGGCGAAGGAGCATCAAGCGTGGGCCAAGTTGTTGAGTAATGAACCATGACTCTAAGGTAAATTGCTTGGCTATTGTTTTTGATGTTTTGACCAGTGTTAACGTTCTTGCAACATAAACATTCAGATTAAAAGTTGTTAGGAAGGCTATTTTGATATCCCAAATGTGTATTGACAAGGTTGTTTTTACCCTTGATCAATTGTTTTGAGACATGTTACAACACTTACTATTTGCAAACCTTGTTGTTTACTGATACGAACTAAAATGGAACACTGTTTGATTAAAACGACTATCTGATTGACAAATTGAAATGAACTTCAAACCAAAAAATTGACTTTTTTTGCACAAAATTGAAACTCCGTCGCACGCTTTCAGAAGAAATATTGGGCGACATTTTTTTCAAAAAATTCTATCGCATGCCTTTGTAAATTATATCACGCTGTTTACAAGATTCTATCGCACTCGTGCCTAATATCTGTCACCTAAACAAAATATGTTGTACTATTCTTGAAATTCTATTGCGCGATACTGTTTGCTAAACTTATGTCACCCTCCTTTTGAGAAAGTATTGCTTAGAGTCATTTTGGGTCAAAAACAAAGTTTTTCATTGGATTTGTTTGGCATAAGGAGCGTCATGCTGGTCACCCTTGATCCTGGCTACATATCAGTGTGTGAAGAATTTTTCCTAGGTTGAAAAGATGAGTTTAGTCCGTCGAATGTAAGTCTTGAAACGTCTTGATGAATCACTTGTCAAAATTCAGCTATTATTTTATTCTAGCTATCCGCTATTGATCTTCTCGCTCGTCCGCTCAGCTCGAGTCACCTGTGCTATAAGATCTTGAGCACTATTTGACAAGCCATCTATCACATTTTGACAAGTGACTAGTCTTGATCGTAAAAGCTTCAAATTCATCTCGCTCTTCTTGTCCTACTAAACAAAGACAACTCTTTACATGCTGGTCACAACTAGATATCAAGTTGGTAATGGTAGCCACATGCCTTTCATTTTCAAGCAATTGGAAACACCACCCAAATGTCCTCACAAACAACCTTGTGATAAGATCTCAAATTTGCTCAAACACAAATAGCTAACGTTCAGCACAACCCACTTTATAGTTTTGAAAATCCATTTGGTACACCCTTTGAGACACCCAAGGATACGAGTGGTATAGTCACTATGGTGCACCCTAATGAAATTAAAAGTCACTTAGAAGAACAAGCACGTGAAACTCAAAAGACTTTGGAGGCTATATACGCTATGGAGAGAGAAAATCAACAAGCTAAAACTGACAATCAGGCATGCTATGAAGGATATAAAGGAACTTGTCCTCAAAATCCCTTTGAAAACAATGATGGTAATCACACACCACCAAGGACTCCTAGAGCTGCTGCTGGCACATGTCCTTTACCTAAACCATCTCATCATGATAGTGATGAGGAAGTAACTAGTGAAGACATGATCAAATTTCAACCAGATGGCTTTTCCCAAAAACTAATGCTTAGAGCTTTAGAGGAAAATTGAGACCAATACTTTTGATACATGATAGCTAGGGGATGGAAACTCCCTCAAGGTTTTAATGTTGAACATATTATTCGAAAGCGAGAGCCCACTGAGGCTGAAATCTTAAGGGAAGAAATATAGGAACTAAGGAAACAATTTTCACAACTACAAACTTCAAAGGAGCCACCTAAGACATCATTTGTTGACTCGATTTGTGCTCTTCCATTCGATAGGAGTCTATACATGCTGCCATTTCCTAAGGATATAGAGGTTCCTAAGTATGACAAATACAATGGAAATGGTGACCCTCACGGCCATGTGAGACATTTCTATGCTATTAGCATGGACTTTATGCATGAAGACACCTTTCTTATGCATTTTTTTCCTAGAAGTCTAAGAGGACAAGCTATGGAATGACTCACAAAATTGAGTCCTCCTCTTAAAACATTTGATGAACTTGCAACACTTCATCCAAAAATATTCATACAACATTCAACATCCTGTGACTGTGCTAGACTTATGCAACATCAAACAAAAACTAGGAGAATCTTTTGCAATATACCTCCAACGATGGAGATCTTTATACTCTCGGTATCCTTGGCAAGTGCCTAAGGCTGAAAAAATTGACATTTTTGTCAATACACTTGTACCTAAATTATACTTTGATCTAAGAAAATAGTTATTCACATCCTTCAATGCCATGGTAGAAAGTGAATATCGCATTGAGGATGTTGCTATCAAAAGTGGTGATATTGCCATAAATAAGGATAGAATTAACAATGGAAACAGTAAAGACTAAGGCAAACCTTGGAACAAAAACAAGTATGTTGTCAATGACGGAGTAGTGGACACTCCTAAGACTAAGGAACCTGCATTTAACCTTTCCAATGTCATCTATGCAGAAAAGCAACAAGAAGGTTCAAAACCACAAACCTTTGAAAAATGCTCTAGATTTGCAAAGAAGCGACGTGTTTACACACCTATGGTCGAACCTTATGAAGTGGTTTTAAAAACCTTAATTGTAAATAAATTGGTTACCTTGCCAAAAAACTCATGTCCTTACGATCCACCCATTAGACCTCCATGGTGGAGAGAAGATCATACTTGCAGCTATCACTGAAGTAAGGGACATAACACAGAGAATTGCTTCAAACTCAAAGATGTAATTCAAGACCTCATCGAAGCTGGAAAAGTTTTTATAGATGGCCTTGTTAAGAATACTGATCATAAGGCTTTCCAAAAACCATTACCTGAATATGAAAAGGGTGAGACTTCAAGGGTAGCTGCCAAAAAGAATCATAACGCCAAAATCAGTTATGCTTACATTGACAGTGATAATGTTATAAGCATGCTTGAGCCCATTGAATACATATGTATGGCAAGATCCAACAATGACAATTGGCCAAATTATGATGCTGAAGATGAATGACCAAGAGTGGTCTTAAGGACACGATCCACTCCTCAAGATCATACTGATACTAGACCCAAGGTGGTACTCCGAGTGGCTGAGTCTTCATTTTCTCAAGGTGAACCACTCAACGCTGTCACTAGGGGGAAATCTAAGGTTGTCCTAAAAGTTGCTAATGATCCTAAAAATGTTTCATCATCTAAACAACCAATTACTTCCAAAATCTCCAACTATGATCTTGTTAGCCAACTGCAATGCACACAAGCACAAATCTCCATTTTCAAATTGCTAGATTTATCTCCTTTGCACAGGGATATCCTTGAGAAAGCTTTACGTTCTTCCAATGTTCCCATAGACATTGATGCGATACAATTCCAAGCTATGGTGAACCACATCTCCTTGCCTCACTATCTCACCTTTTCTAAAGAAGATGATCGAGCTCTCAGTCATCCCCATAACCTTGCTCTTCATATTGAAGTTCAAATCTTTCATACCCGCGTCCGTCGAGTCCTGATAGACAATGGTGCAGGGTTAAATATCATTTCGTTCAATGTAATCCAACAATTGGGCATGTATGAATTTTCCATTGATCCTAAGTGCAAGATCACTATAAAGGCCTATGATGAGGTTGAAAGGCCTTCTAAAGGTCTAATTGTATTTCCAATCAGAGTTGGCCCAGTTGAGAAGCATGTCATTTTCCAAGTCTTAGACATACCACTTGCATACAACTTATTGTTGGGATGACCATGGATTCACGATATACAAGCAATACCCTCTACATACCATTAGTGCATTAAGTTCCCTTTTAATGGTACTGAAGTGGTTGTCCCCTGTGACAACTCCATGTCTATCAACACATTATCTGCTGCTGAAATGCTAGTCCCGCATAATCGCTCTTCTCATGAGCTAGCACCATCTTTCACAGAATGTGAAAAAAAAATGAAAATGATGAGCCTTGGTATGGGCTAGTACACTTTGGACTCTATTGCTGCCTTACCAATTTCCCCTCAGTCTTATGGGAAACCAACTATTGCAAAGAAGTCTTCTGCGTCTGCTATGACACTTTTTCAGCACTTTTGTGCAATCTTCCATACCACTGGAAGCAGAGAAGGAAGAACAAGCCATTAGGGGCTGGATCTACAAAGAAGAGGAAGACGAGGAGGTTACAATGACTACCCTTATTTCTCCCAAAAAATATGGAAAAGGCTATAAATTTTTGACAAAAATGGGCTACCAGGGCCACGGGTCCTTAACTGGTTGTAAGAACGCTCTAGTTGAACCTTCAAGTCACACTCAAGGTCATGATGCTTGAGACACCACTGGTCTAGGCTTTGGGCTAGACAATAATACACCAAATTGTAATCGAAGATTGCTCATGTCTAGTGAATCGGAGGATGATGACTCTCCCGTAATTGCTACTACTACACAAGACAAAGACTTTGTTCCTCTCACTTCCCTCCTTTGGGGAGAAGAAATAGTGACTGCTAATAATGAAGAAGCTTCTACCTCCCAACAACAAGAATAAGAAGGGTCTACTTCTGAGGACATAAATAGAGGACGAATTAGGTAGAATATTGCTCATCTCATAGATGGGGGTCAAAGTATAGATTCTCATGAGTATGAGTGGGAAAGCCTCTCTGATGCATCTTTCAAGCTAGGGGTGGATGTCATTCATGCCTATGCAACCCAACCCGATGTAGTCGAATGGCCTAGTATGGGGTCAGATGAGTTTGACTCAAAACATGTCTCAATGGATCATGCTAGTTCCTCTAGGACTATTCCTGAACTGGACTCTTTTGCAACATTTTCTATAGGCTCAACTTCATAGGTCACCAGAGATGACTCCTTCCATATCAATCACATTGAAACTTCTCCCTCACTCTCGCTAATTTACCTAGATCTCATAGATTGGTCTATCCAAAATGAAAGACCTGAAATACGATCTTTCCAAAATGACTATGAGATCGCTTGTTATCTAAACGCAATTGAACCTGTCATTTCTTCCACTAGCGAACCTATGGTTAACATGAAGAAATTGGATATCAAGTACCTCAGTCAAAAAATTAAAAGAAAAAATAAGCGATCAGACGGCGAAAACCACATTGTGGAAGTGTCTGACCCTCAAAAAAGTAAAAATAAAGGCATATCTAATGGTGAAAACCTCTCTGAGGCACCTGCGAATGAGGTACTTGGTATTCTGCCAAGCTATTTCCAGGATAGATCTTCGGTTCTAGTCAAACCTACATAGCCTATCAACTTGGGAACAGAACAATGTCCTCAGATTATCCATGTAGCTCAATCTTTGTTAGACGAAGAAAAGACACATTTTGCTCAATTATTTCAAGACAAGAAGGTCAACTTCACATGGACATACTCTGACATGCCAGGGCTTGATATAGATCTCATCATGCATCACTTATCAATCTCATCAGATGTCAAGCCTGTCAAACAGAAGTTGAGAAAAATGCATCCACATGTGGCCCTATTGGTCAAGAAAGAGTTAGAAAAACTATTGAATGCAAACTTCATTAGGGCCATTGATTATGCCGAGTGGATTTCCAACATTGTACCTGTCTCCAAGCATGACAAATCCATATGAGTTTGTACTAATTTTAGAGATCTCAATAAAGCATGCCCCAAGGATGACTTTCCACTATCAAACATCGATATGATAGTGGACATGACTGTGGGTTATGAGATGTACTCACTCATGGATGGATTTTTTGGGTACAACCAAATAAAGATCACTCTAGAAGACCAAGAAAAGACAACCTTTACATGTGCATGGGGTACCTTTTGCTAGAATGTCATGCCTTTTGGGCTCAAAAATGTTGGCACTACATATCAAAGAGCAATGACAACCATCTTTCATGATATGATGCATAAAAACATGGAAGACTATGTTGATGACACATTGGCAAAATCAAAGAAATGAGACACACATCTCAAAGACCTTAGTTTGATATTGGATTGTATGGAACAATTCCAACTTAGTCTGAATCCAAAAAAATGTGCCTTTGGTGTCACTTCTGGAAAATTGCTAGGTTATATCATTTCAGCAAAAGGCATTGAGGTTGACCCTGAAAAGGTCCAAGCTATCATGGATATGCCTCCACCAAAAACAATCATTCAGCTTAGAGGTCTGCAAGGACGGCTACAATCCATAAGAAGATTTATCTCTCAATTAGCTGATAAGGCTCAACCTTTCAATAAAAATTTGCATAAAGGATCTACCCATATTTGGAAAAGTGATTGTCAACAAAGCTTAGACCAAATCAAAGGCTACTTGGCAAAACCACTAGTTTTGATGCCACCCATTCTGGGAAAACCTTTGATTCTGTACATTTTAGCTACGAATTCTTCTCTAGGAGCACTCTTAGCCCAAAGTGATGAGACAGGTAAAGAAAGAGCAATATACTATATCAGTCAAACTTTGGTGGCTTATGAACTAAATTATACAAGTATAGAGAAGGCATTTCTTGCTGTAGTTTTTGCCTCCCAAAAACTTCAGCATTATATGTTGGCCCATACAGTTCACTTGATTTCCAAGATAGACCCTTTGAAATATTTATTAAGTAAAGCTACACTTACTGGTCGCCTTGCTAAATGGATGATGATTCTTTCTGAATTTGACATTCAGTATGTTGAATGTAAGGCAATCAAAGGACAGGCCATAGCTGACCAATTGGCTGACTTCCCACTTGAAGATGTAGCACCTATGCAAATTGAGTTTCCAGATGCCTCGATCATGAACATTACTCACAGAACATGGAAGATGTTTTTTGATGGATCCCATACATAGAATGGAGCAGGAGAAGGGGTGTTGTTTGTTTCCCCTCATGGTTATACGATCCCAAAGTCCTACAAATTATTGTTCCCATGTACAAACAATATTGCAGAGTATGAAGCATTAAAAAATGGGATCAAAATGGCCCTTGAATGGTGAATAACTGAGCTACACATCTATGGGGATTCTCAACTGGTTGTGAACCAAGTGAATAATGAATATCAAACAAAGGATGACAAGTTGATCCCTTATAAAAAGTTGATAGATGCTCTAAGTAATTATTTTACCTTTGTAACATTCCAACAGATTCCTAGAGCAAAAAATAAGGCTGTTGATGCTATGGCCACCTTAGCATCTATCCTCCAATTACAAGAACATGAATCGTGATTTGAGTTCCTAGTGGAAGAATTGCGCCATCTAGCCTATGATTCCTCAGATAACTAGGTGATCTACACTGTTGTGGGTCATGATTCCTCCCACTATGCAGCTATTTTCTCCTACCTACATAATTAGGTTATTCTTGAAACCCTCACGTGCAACCAAAAATGCCAACTCCTTCGTAATGCTTCATAGTACACTTTGGTCTCTGGTGACTTGTATAGGAAGGGTCTAGATGAAATGTTTCTTAGGTGTTTAGAGCTAGAAGATTCTGAGAAGGCACTTGTTGAAGTCCACACGATGGCATTTGTGGGGCGAATTCTAATGGCCTTGCACTTGCCTGAAAACTACTTAGGATGGGTTATTACTGGCCCACCATGCAAGCTGATGCTGTGCACTATGCAAAGTCTTGTCAGAAATGTCAGCTCCATGGCAACTTGATACATGCTCCCGAGCGAGAGTTAATCCCTTCTGTGACATATTGGCCATTTCAATAATGGGCCTTTGACTTGGTAGGAAAGATTCATCCAAGCTCATCCAGTGGTCATAAATTCATCATCATAGCAATGGAGTATTTCACTAAATGGGTTGAAGCTATACCATTATCTGCTACTACAGGCAAACATGTTGCTCTATTTATATTGAATCACATCATTTGTCGATATGGTATCCCATCCTCTATTGTTACGGATAATGGAGGGTAGTTCAAGAATAAGGACTTAAAACAGCTATGCAAAAAGTTTTGAATTAAGCAACACTGGTCCTCCATTTACTATCCCCAAGGGAATGGCCAAGCTGAGGCCTCTAATAAAACACTGCTGAAAATCCTACACCGCACAGTTCACAAGTCTGGGAAAGATTGGCATTGCAAATAAATCTGGCACTTTGGGCCTATAGAACCTCTATTCGTACTCCTATAGGGGCTATGCCCTTTTCTCTAGTCTATGGCTCTGAGGATGTTCTCCCATTAGAAGTCAAGATACCTTCCTTGCGTGTCTCCTTACATGGGTTAATAATCGATGAAGACTATAGAGCTATGCGAGTACAGGAATTAGAGACTCTGGAAGAATGTCGCAAGGCTGCTTTTGATTACATGAGAGCTTATCAGAAGTGCATGTCTACACAATATAAAAAGAAGGTCCACCCCCGTGAGTTCCAAGTTGGTGAACTCATGCTTAGAGAGAATCCCAAAAATTAGCAAAATTGAAAATAGAAAGGGAAATTTAAACCTAGCTGGTTGGGTCCTTACATTATCATAGCAACATTTGGGTCTGGTGCTTACCAGTTGTCTACTTTAGAGGGAGAAGAACTTATAGAGTCTATCAACATCCTACACTTGAAGAAGTTCTATACTTAGAGGCTTGCTGCTCAGCTATCTTGTATATATCTATGATCCTAAAAAAATCTTTAAAAATCAAAAAATGTCCTGAAAAAATGATCATCTTAGTGAAAACCTCACTTTGATGTATCACCAAAAAAAAAAAAAAAAATCTCTGTCAAAGTGGTGAAAACCTGGGAATAGGCGCTACTTGAAACCCTTGCACCTATGTCTATCAATCTCAACCATCCACTACACATTTCTTAGCTTGGAATTGTTTCTTTTTCTCATCTTGGGGGCATAGCTACTTAGCCTATTGAGGTATTCTTGCACATTAGGGTTCCTTTGAAAACTCACAAAATAATGTTTCTCAACACTACTCCCACCCACTTTGACATCAAGTGTTTTTCAACACTTTACAGATAGTTTACCTATGGTCTCCGATGTCGCGATATTTCTCACTATCAGAATCAAGTCTGTAAGAAATGGCCAAGTGACTTACACACATGCACTTTAACACTTAAATGACTAAGATATGTTGATATTTATCTACTTTGTGTGCTGTCTATGATGATTTCTTTGCCATGTGTTCCTTCCCTAATAGTCTTTCGAGGATGTCATTGACTAGAAGACTGGGGGCATGGGGAATGTCTTGTTGATTTTTGCTTGTGGGTATACTTTGTTTGTCTATATTGTTGTAAGCATTTGTTCTTGTCCTATTCAACACTTTGACTTATAAATGTATCATCCTTGACTATTTTGTAAGATCGCACTCAGGGTTTATCTTGGCACTTATGCCTTGATATAGTTGTAATCTTGCTAAATTAAACTTAGGGATTCTAATCGCGTAGTTATCTTGACTTACATGTCTCTGATGCTTAGATTGGATTTCCACATACCTATCTGATATCAATCATATTCATATCCTCATAGTTATACTAGTGATGGTTGTATGATCTCATGATGTCCCTAATAAATGCTCAATGATAAAATTAAGAGTCTAAATGTTATGCACTTCTTGTTGGTAAACCACTTTGCATATTAGCTTGCATTTTAGGTTCATTTTCTAGCTTAATCTTGTATTCTTGCATATGGGGAGAGCTCTCTCTTCATCTTTTTTTGGACATATCAGCTAACTCCTTTCATATATTTCTTTACTTTCTTCTTGTTCATGTCTTTTCACCTTTTTAATCTTTCGCTTCATCTCTTTTCTATCTTATCATCACATTATATAAATTTTTGACCTCTTAAATAATTTCAATGTCCGGGATTCATTTTCGGGATCAAAATCCAAATTCGAGTTCATCTTGATGTTCAAAATTGTCTTTTAAAATTCTACTTTCTTCTAAGTAGTTAGCTGACCTTTTGAGGTCTAATCTTCGAATCATCACTAGTGCATCTTCATTTCTTCATGTCTTCATCATTTCCATACTTCATATCTCCTTCTATTCACCTTTTCACATCTAAATCATCTCTCTACTCGTTTCGACCTAATTTTTATGCTATATCCTTCAAGGTCAACTCTAGTCAAACTGGGGCATTTTATCAATTTCTTATAGTCATTCTTGGGTTCTAATCATCTATCTGTCATCTTGGACATTGCTATATTCTTGATTTTCTCATATCTAGCTTGTTTCTATGTCCCCTTACCTCATTTCAATTTCGATCCGGAGGGGGCAGAAATACTCTATTGCTAATTGTTATAGCTATATATTTCTTAGGAGCATTTGTTTGACTTTATCACTTGCTCTTGGTCTATTCACTTTGCTAGGTGTTAAAATTCTTTATCGGATCCTAACATCATCTTCCTAATGTTTAGTACTACCACTATCAGGCTGTGCATTTAGGACTTGCTATCTATTTTTGCATTTCATTTTTTGGAATCAGACATCTATATCTATCACCGCCTACTTGGCTTTATATTTTCTTTGAAATAATGTGTTCCTAGATTGATCATGCATTAGTCAAAGAGAGGCAAATGTAATCACCTAAAAATGGTCATCTAGACTATTAGCCCCCTTTTCAGCATTTTGGCTAAATTAATTTAATCATTTATCTAGACCAAATTGCTAATAATCAATTTATTTGATTATAACCTATAGTTTGACTATGCTATCCTAAGTTCATTATTTGATTGAAAGAACATGTCCCCTTTTAATTAAATAAAAGACCCCATTCTTCTAACCCACTTAAAGTGCACACATAAAGTCCTTTTTCTATTTTACAATTAAAAAAAAAGGCTTGTGAGACTTTTTGTCTTATGTGATAAGTCAACTTATATTTTATTGGTTGACTTGTGTGTGCACATGGATCACTCCTATTTTCGAATTCCACCGTTGATCATCCACCATCTTCATCTTGATCTCTACCGTCCATATATCTTTAAAAGGGAGAGAGCTTTCCCCCTCAAAGGGATCCTTTTTTTTGAATATTGTTATGCTGCAGGTTTTCTAACAGGTTTCTTTGGAGCTTTGTGGAGAACTTCTCATTTTTTGTCTCATTCTCTCATTCCATCATATTAGCATAAGATCATATGGCATTCTTAGCATAGTTGCATTTTAGTTTAGCTTTGATTTCTTGCAATAATCTCACATAGTTTAAATATTTGGTTTTGTAATAATCTCATCCATGTCTAGCATAGTTGCATCTTGCATTTCCATTCAAGTTTAGTCTTCCATCTTGCATTGCATCTTTGAGGAACTCATTGTAGACACTTGCATTCTTGCTCTTGTCTCAAAGAACCTCTCATTGCATGGTTTACTAGCAAGAAGCACATTTCTAAGGCCTGACTGAGAGCCTTCATGCTTGAATACTAACTTCTTGCACTCCATGGATAGGGAGCTCTAAGCTGGCATCTGAGCATTCCAACTCATGGAATCATTTGGATAGAATGGTTTAGAGCGTGACACAAATTGAGTGTACAAAAAGTACCTAGAGGAAAGGTTGAGTTATGATTATGTAATGAAGTACAAGGATTAGTTAAGATAGTTATGACATGATGTACTAATGATCTACTTAAGGTTACAAAATGGCTAGCTACACTTAGAAAGTTTAAAAGAAAAAGTTAAATAAAGTTTATCTACGAAGCTTGATTGAGAAAATAGTAGGTGCCAAGAAAAGTTAGTACAAGCTGAGTAGAAAGTCAGTTGGAGATAGAAAAAAATTCTAGTGGATGAAAAGCAAGATATTAGATGCCAAGTAAATTTTAGTTGATGCTGAGTGACACAGTATATGCCAATCATTAGAGAATTGATTATGCCTAGCTACTGAATTCTGAAAATGATCAAATATTCACCAAAAAAAAGCTAACAAGTTTGTTTTCTTGAAACTTGTGAACCAAGAGGAAGATAAGATTGATGAGCTAGTGGCACAAAATTTTATGAAACCATTTTGGAGGCAAATTCAAATGGATTCTAAGAGAAGTTTCTAGAGAAGACAAGATATGGGGTAGATACATTGTAATCCATCTAAAACCCTCATTTAGATGATGGATAATGAGTAGGAAAATGTTCTAATTTCCTGTATATAGGAATGTCTTTTCATGAAGCAAAGGAGTTGGAGATTTTTGTGTGAGAACTTAAGGAGGATAAGGAGAAAGGGTTTTGCTTCATCAAGTGACTCAAGAGAAGTGTCTGCAATGGCATGCTAAGCATGAAGGCTTAAAAAGATGAATGCTTGAAGGGTGAACAAGATATTAGAGCTATAAAGAATGAATTTCAAGTAGAATTGAGGACTAAACAAAGATCTGTAATCTGCAAGTGAAGTTGTAAGTGGTATCAGATCAAAGCTCTATTGTTACTCTTTAACAATTGTATCAGTCTAGGGTAAATCCTTTGGATTAAGGTTAACTTAACAGGCATTAGAAAATTATTTAACAAGGTGGCATTCCAGGTGAATGGACTAAAGTCCTCTAACAAGGATCACTTTTAATAGGGTGATTGAAATCCCTTAACTGGGTGACATTTAATAGTGTGCATTGTAACCTTTAATAGGGTTGGTCTTTCACTAGGTAGCACTTTAGAAGAGTGAAAAGGGAGTAGCATGTTACTGGTGGTTTTTTCCAAATTGGGTTTCCACATTAAATCATTGTGTCAAATGTGCTAATGAATGTGTTGTCTTTCATGATTTACATTTCTACAAGTTGATTTGATAGTAACATATAAGTTTTAGTAGATATACAATGAATGCATGCATGGGTATGAATATTTTATGGGTTCACTAAATTGTGAGAAAGGTTTTATTTTGTACATATAGACCTTGAATAATTGATTCACCCCCCCCTCTTAGTTATTCTAAAAGAATTCCAAGAATTGGTATCAGAGTCATCTACTTAAGAGGACTAGTTTTAAGGTACTAGAAGCACAAAGATCAAGATGTCTAAAAGAGAAGTACCCAAGCTCAACATAGATAACTTTCTTGCATAGAAATTTTTTATGAAGCTACACCTTGGAGGACTTGGAGATCATGCACAATATTCCATTATAGTGGAGCATGTTGATCTAGTAGGAGCCCTAACTACTGAAGATATAAAGAAAAAGAAAGAACACAATTAGGCGATGTTGGAAATTGCCTATGCCCTAAGCTATGCCGAAGTTGATGATATCAAAGGTCTTGATAGTGTAAAGAAAATGTGAGATTCCCTAGCCACCATCTATGGAGGAGAAAAAAATGTTTAAAGAGCCAAGTTAGAGAGGCTCAGAGGTAATTTTGATGACATGAGAATGGAAGAAGGTGAAAATATTACTCAATATGTTGCTAGGATAAAAGAAGTTGTTAGTGTAATAAAAGGTGTTACTAGTCAAATAGATGATGATACTGTGCTAAGTAAAGTCTTGAGGAAATTACTACATATTTATGTTATTAGAGTTTTTATAATCCAAGATTTGAGATGTATACTAGGAAATAATCTAACCCTTGAAGGTCTGGTGGGTAGACTCACTACTTTTGAACTATCTAATTTTGACAATTACAAATCAGAGAGTCTTGAATCAAATTTTAGAGCTAAATTATTATAGAAGGATTCTAAGGAGGTAAAGTAGAAGAAGAAGAAGAAAAGAAGGATAAAATATGCATCTAGTGATAGTAATAAAAATGAGGAAGACAATGAACAATTGGGAGCACTATTGGAAAGAAGATTTCACAAAGAAAAAGGTAAGTTCAAAGGTAAGTTACCCATCATTTGTTTTAATTTCAATGAAGTTGGTCATATTGCTACAAGATGTACATAGAAAAATAACTACAAAGAAGGAAACAAACACAAAATAAAAGAGAAGATGATGGCAGAGACTACAAAGACAAAGGCAAGAAGTCATGCTACATTGCTAATGAACATGGTGATGAAGTGGTATATGTTGTAATGAAGGACGAATCTAATGAGGATGAGGCAACTGCACTTGTGACTTGTGTGAACAAGATCTATAATGGATCATTGATAGTGGATGCTCACATCACATGACTAGAGACAAAAGTAGGTTTGCAACCTTAACTTGTTATGATGGAAATAGTATAAGGTTTATTAATGATGCACCATGTTTGACAAAAGGAAAAGGGTCTATCAAACTCATAGACAAGATTTCATGTGAAAATTCTTACTATGTTGAAGGATTAAATTATAACTTGTTAATTGTGTAAAAATTAAATAATTTGGGATGCAAAGTTGAATTTGAAAATAAAATTGCCAAGATATATGATACAAATGGGAAGCTGATTGGAAAAGTTGATCAAACTAGAAGTAATTTGTTCTATCTAGATATAAAGGATGCTACTTGTCTTATTGAAAAATTTGATGATGCATGGATTTAGCACAAGAGATTATGTCATGTTAATTTTGATAATTTGGTTACTATCAGTAACATGGAAAGCATTAGAGGTTTTCCTAAGTTGGAGAAACTAGATAATATAGTATGCAAACAATGTTAGCTATGCAAAATGACAAAGTCAAGCTTTAAGAGTAAAGGTTATACCTCTAAAGAAATATTAGAAATTGTTCATCCTAACTTGTGTGGACCTACTAAAATGAAAATCTATAGAGGAGATAAGTACATAATTTTCTTTGTTGATGATTACTCTAGGATGATGATAGTCATGTTTCTAAAACAAAAATCTGAAGCTTTTCAAATGTTTAAGTGGTACTTGGAAAGAGTTAAAAAAGAAATAAGTAAAAGTCTAAAATCCTTGACATCAAATAGAGGAGGAGAATTCACTTCAAATGAGTTTGAGATGTTTTGTAATGACAGAGGAATCAAATGATAGGTATCTACACCTAGGACCCCTCCACTAAATGAAATTGCTATAATAAGAAATGGCTCTATAATGGATTGTGCCAAAAAACTTATGATGGAGAAGAATGTTGCTCTGAAATATTGGAGAGAAGCTGTAAGTATTATTGTATATACCTTGAACCATCTACAACTCAAGAAAGGTACTCATTCAACACATTTTAAACTATGGTATGGATTGGCCTGCCTCATAATAGGTGTATCATAGTTATGCTCTAGGCCATGCTTAGGAATAATATATTCAAACTAAGCACTATTTTTTCACACTATGAGGTGCATTTAATCTTTTCAACCTAGGGATGTATACTTGAAATGGTCAGCACAGTATGTGCACTAGGTCTCTTAATGAGTCACTTAAGCTTATGTTGTAGGAAAGTAAAATGCAAGGAAAATAACTTACACTATTGCTATAGGAAAATAACATGCTTAACTCTATGAATACTAGAAATACAATGAAAGGATAAAAAATATTCCAACTCAGTTCATCCACTATAACTATTCTCACATATGTTGTAGGAACATTCACAAAGTGTGATGCTACAAGAAGGAACTTACAACTTCTACTTATGAAACTAAGAATGATTGGAAATAAATCTATTCTATTCTAATCTAATCTACCTTCCAAGTGGGCCTCCTTGGTCAGCTTCACTAAACTACTAACACAAGATAGAATACAAAAACTATGTCATTAGATTTTAGAAATTCATTACATAACATAGAACTATAAAAACACAACTATAAAAGTTAACAATTTATTCTCATAAACTATTTCTTCTAACTAGTTAAAAACTAACACACTTGGGTTGATTCCTATATATATAGGAAATCAACACTTATTCCATAATAGAAAAGTAAATGACCTAGCTTTAAATCTGCAAGAGAGAAAATAGGAGAATAATAACTAAAGGTAGGAAGAAGGAATAATGGCTTAAGGTGAGAATAATAAAGTTTTAACATCCGCTTGCCAACGAATAAATGTAGAGAAGGTAATAAGTCTTCATAGCTCCTCCTTACTCATTTTCATGTCTTCTAGAACCATTGCAACTTTCCTCCACTGTGGTTGTTCCTTAGCATTCTCTTCTCCTTGAATGTTGTTGGTGCTTAACTTTTGAATTCCTACAATCATCTTTTAGTCTTCATTAATAGGTTAGTTTCAATACAAAGACATGTTTGCAAATAAACATTTATCAAATTAAATTCAAATATAAGAACACACATTTTGATAACTATATAAAATACTACATACTATATATAATATTAGCAAAAGATGGCATAGTTTCTACCCATAGGTTTATCCTAGGTTTGGTAAACATAGGTCCACAAATGTTTTGACAAAGATGAAATAGAGTATCAATAAAGTATCTTAAAAATATCATGAAATAAAGGCAAATTTTAGTCTCATCATCCGCCCCTTGCTAAACTAATGCTTGTCCTCAAGCATTGCACTTACTTGTTAATGACTTGAACTCTCTAATCTTTGTCCTTCCTTTTCTATTGTTCTTGAAAGTGTAAGAAAATCCTCTAGTTCTCTCCCACACTTCCCTTCTATGATCTTCCTAAAGCTTGTTGAGTCTATTAGCATTGATGGCATACAAAGGCCATAGAAGCATTGGAGGCTACATGGTTAGGGGACACCACAACTTTGGTTTGGCTTACTTCCCTAACTCTAAATATTTTGGAACCTTGTGAAGTACTACCTCTAGGTTGATGGGACTATTTGGTTCTGACTTTTTAAGAGATTCAGGCAGTCTGGTCCATCTACTCCTAGCACCAGTCATAGCTCTCCGAAAAGAAAAGTAGGGAAAATCTTCATAATTAGTATAAACCTTAGCTCTGGTAACAAAAATCCTATCCCTTGCTTCTAGATTATTCTTTCCATAAGTTAATGTGAACCAATCCTTGAGAACCTCATCTAGCTTGCTACTCTATGCTCTTAAAGGAAAGGGTTCTATCCTTTCCTCATCCCTGTAATTATTTAGTTGCCTATAACAATTTACTTCATTGGACATCTAGGACATGAGGGCTCTTAAGTGTATATCCCCTATGTAAAGAAAGGGATTCCATTGAGTCTTTGAAGGGATGACAAAATTATGAACATATAATTCACAAAGTAAATTCTGCTACCAAGGTGGCAGAGTCTAACATAGTCCATAAAATTCTTGTGCTAATTTGAACTCTGCATTAATATTCTTAAGAGTTAACATTAATTGAAACAAAAACAAAAAAAATTCTTTTAAACAAAGAGCATAAACTCTTGGTGGTGGTGTACAAGAAAGGGTCTGATCAACTAACTTGAGGGCATGGTCCATTCATTTCTTTTGGCTTGCTAACTATTCCTTTAAATTCACAATTTTGTCACCTTGATATACTATAATCTTATTCATCTCTTTCTTCTCTTCTTTCCACAAAGTCTCAACAATAGATGTTATCCATACAACTAAAAAAGGAGTTTTTGCAGTGTGATAGAACCACTATCTTCTTCATGATATCTTTTCCTCTTTCTTTGTTCCTACAATAAATGTTATACAACACTAGTAATCCATGTTGATCTATGGGGAACTAGGGCAGTGTTTGGATCAACATACTCAAGAACTATTTCATCCCTACAACTAGAAGTACCTAGTAAATCTGTTGGGGTATCATCTAGATTTTCTTTTCTTTCATCTCTACATCCCTTAATAGGATTTTTGGGAATGCTTGCAATCTCATGATGGGGAAGAGAGTGATTAGAAACAATTTGCATAGGGGATTCTTCAGTGGATGTTTTAGACGAAGTAGAGTTTTTAGAAACTTTCCCTCTCATCCTAGGGCTTCTCCTTACAGGGGTTTCTTCTTGTATCATAGCCTTTTTCCTACTTTTCCCTTTGGGTGTCTCTACTACAAGAGTGGTTGCTATAGGACTTTTCTTTGTTCTCTTTTGTCTTACAATTGTAGGGTTCAACTCTTCCTTTTCCTAAAAAGAGATTTCTTCCTGCAGTTTTCGTTTCCTCTTAGCTCTGCTAGAAGTAGGTTTTGGGGTCTCTTGCATAGGTGAAGGAACATTTTCTTGAACAAGGATAGTTTCTTGCACATTTTCTTGGGTCTTTTTGGCTTTACCCTCATGGGTATTTTGTTCAATAGGCTCATTAGTAGGGACATTTTCCTCACTAGGTTGTTCACTAGGGGTAGCTTAGGGTTGCAGAGTTTTGGCTTGCACAAATTCATCCCATGTCATGGGAGATACATCCCTAAGTGACCTCTCTATCAATAACTTGATTAAACCATGATGAGTAATAGAATTATCTTTTCCTTTTTGAGTCTCTTCCACACTAATACAGAGCATATTATATCAGAAATTTGGAATGTTTATTGCAAGATTATGCCTTACACAATTAAGTAATTTGAAATGATGTACATGCAAGTATGATAATCTACCTTCGCATGTAAAATACTTGATTATGTGCATGGCTAATTTATTGCAAGGTGGTGATAGTGAAATTCTCTTGCAACCTTGCTTTGTAATGTCCATTTGAGGATCAGGTGGTCTGGTAAATTGATCTCTTGCTAACCTCGCATCATGTCTGCTGGGGTAATGTTCTCCAACTATAGGCAACCCAGTCACTTCAGCAATGTATTCCTCTATTGCAATCACCGTTAAACCCCAAATGGAAGCTTCACCCTCATTGAATGTCCTTGTAAATTCTATGGCTACCTCCTCATCAAATGCAGTCAAACTTAGAAAATACCCTAGCCATCGACATGCATTAAAGCTTCTTATGGCCTCTACATCCAAGAGTAATACAGTGTGTTCCACTGGTTCTCTCCTCTACAACTATCCACCCATTCTCTTAACACTTCTTTGTTTTAACATGCAATTAATGTCATAAAAAATTGTTATGTGCAATAATATGACTTTTAATGAAGGCAAATCATGAATATGTGTGAGAATTGTCTGAAAACAGGGTTCAAATCACATAAAATTTAAACATAAGTCACATCACAACTTGACACATAAAATCATTCAAAAAATAGGGAGTATGACACCTCACTTGTGTACTTATGGCAATTAATTTTCATTAATGAAAGGAATGTGAAGATTGGGAAAAAAATTACAAATAGATAAAAATGTCATTGGATATTAGTGACCTTCCCTGGACCTTGCTAAATTTGAACAAGTTTCCACACTTGTTAGACCTAGTACAGGTAAAGGACTGGGATAACACCGCTATCATATAAATTATGCAATATTAATTATAATTAATGAAATCTATGGACTATAAGTGAATAGTGATTTGAAAATGTTATACTTGTCATTCTGCTTATTGCATGTACCAAAAAAAAAAGGTGGTAGAAGGGATATCATCATTGACAACATCTATCAGTATTTTGCAAGGTTTATTGAAAACATGAAAAATTGATGACATGGAAAGTGGATGGATGGAAGATAAAGAAATGGGGTGAGGTGGATGGGCGGAGGGTAGAGAGGTGAGATGGAAAGAAAAAGTGAATAGAAAAGTGAACTTTATGTGAACATAAAGTCTTTATTATGAGCATGCATAAAGAAACTAATGTTGTAGAGCGGCAATCAAAAGGTTGACACCTTCAGCTACAAGAAGAGTTGCTTGATTTGTATTTGAATCTAGCTGTTGAAACTGCTGCAAGAAGTCCACTTTTTTTTGGGGCCATTTGTATAATTTCAATCTATGACCATTAACTAATAGTTTGAAGGGTACTGGATCAATGGTAGTTAGTTGAATAGCTCCATTATCAAAGACATGACTAATTTCATATGGTCCTAGCCATCTTGTTTGCATCTTTCTTGGCATATCTTTAAATCTGGAATCATATAGTAGTGCCTAGTCACCAACTTGAAATTGTTTACTAATAATATGAGAATCATGCCATCATTTCATTTGTTTCTGTATCAATTCAGTATGTTCCAAAGTAGCTTTGTGCATCTCATCCAAAGAGTTAAGATGTAGGAGACATTATCTTTGTGTTACAAGAAGTTCAATATCCAGTGCTAATGTTATCCTAAGATTTTTATGTTCAAATTCAATTGGAAGCATTAATACCTTACCATATAAGAGCTCAAATGGTGTGAATCCTGTAGTAGTCTTCCAGGTTGTTTTGTAAGCCCAAACAACTTCTTGTAATTTATTGGTCCAATCCCTATGGTGCAAATGGATTATTTTTGTAAAGATGTTCTCTAGCTCACGGTTTGTGACCTCTTCTTGTCCATTAGCTTGAGGGTGATAAGGACTAGATTTATAGTGCCTAATGTTATACTGTTTCATCAACTCTGAGATTAGATTAGAGGTGAATTGTGCACCTTGGTCCATGACTAGCTCTTTGGGTACACCATAGTGAGTAAAAATCTCTTCATACAAAAAATCAGCAACTTTTTAATCATGAACATGCTTCATAGGCTTAACTTCAACCCATTTTGTCAAGTAATTAGTGCACACAAGAATATAATATTTTCTATTAGATGGAGGATCAATTGGATCAATAGAGTCCATTCCCCATTTATCAAATGGTGCTAATGCCATCTAAGGATTAAGAGGCATTTCATCTATTATTGTTGGCCGACCCATCCTTTGACACTTGTCATACTTCCTTGTATAGTTGACTACATCCTTGTGAAGTGTAGACCAATAATAACCAATTGTCAATATTTTAAAAGTTGTTCTTTTTACTGCAAAGTGCCCTTCGCATGGTTCATTATGACATGCATGTAGAATGTCATATGTCTCATCTTCTCTCACACATCTTCTCATAACTTGATCAGGTCCAATGTAAAACAAGAGATTATCTGTCCAGGAGAAACAAAAACTTTTCTCTACAAGTAGCTTCTTTTCCTTGTAAGAAAAATGTGCTGGTATTTTATTGGCTGCAATGTAGTTAGCAATGTCTGCATACCATGGAACTTGAACAAAAATATGAAACAAATGCTCATCCAGAAATGCATCATCTACCAAAGTAGTGTCAGTATCATCATGATGGATTCTTGATAAATAGTCAGCTACAATATTGACTTTTCTAGGCTTATCAACAATAGTTATATCAAATTCTTACAACAATAGTAACTATCTTGCTAACCTATCTATTATAGAAGGTTTTTTCATGAGATATTTAATTGTTGCATGATCAGTATGAACAAATATGGAATAGCCAGTTATGTAATGCCAAAATTTGTTGAGTGCATAAACTACTACTAACAATTCTTTTTCAGTCATAGTGTAGTTTAGCTTTGGTCCATGAAGGCTCTTACTAATATAATAGATTGCATTTTCAAGATTTTGGGATTGCTATGCTAGGACTACACCTATGGAATAATCAAAGGCATTTGTATATATATGAAAAGGTAAATTCCAATTAGGGCCTTGTAAAAATGGGGCTGTAGTCAGAAGTTTCTTAAGCTGCAAGAAGGCTTCATCACATTCAAATGTCCAACTAAATTCAGCCTCTTTTGTGAGTAACTTATACAAGGGACTAGCTATTTTGCTGAAATATTTTATGAAATGTCTATAATATCTAGCATGACCTAGAAAAGATCTTACATCTTTTGACTTTGTAGGTATGGGCAGTGTTTGAATTACCTCTATCTTAGTTGGATCCACTTGTATTCTTGTTGCAGATATGAAATGACCAAGTACAACACCCTCCTGCATGAGCATGAAACACTTCTTACTGTTAAGTGCTAAATTATGTTCTTGACATCTTACAAAAACCTTTTCAAGATTCACCATTGCTTCTTCAAAAGTGACTCCAAATGTTGTGAAGTCATCCATGTAGATTTTCATACAGTCATGTGATATATCATCAAAGATGCTAATAATAGCTCTTTGGAATGTTGCAGGAGCATTACATAGACCAAATGGTAAAATAGAGTATGCAAAAGTACCCCATGGACATGTAAATGTGGTTTTGTCTTGATCTTTAGGAGCAATACTGACTTGATTATAACCACTATACCAATCTAGAAAAGAGAAATACTTCTTTCAAGCTAGTGTGTTGAGAACTTGATCTATGAATGGTAAAGGAAAGTGATCCTTTTTGGTAGCTTTGTTCAATTCTTTTTAATCTACAAAAATTCTCCATTTTCATCCCTTTTTAGGCACTATGACTAGAGGTGACACCCATCTACTATTAGATATAAGATAAATAAAACTAGCATCAATCAATTTTTGCAATTCAATTTTAACTATCTCTCTAAGGCTTGGATTTATCCTTCTCTAGGGTTGATAGAGTGGTAGACAGCCTTCATTGATGTATATCCTATGAGTGCACAATGTCGGACTCAACCCTTTCATATCACTATAGTCCCATGCAAAGGTCTTTTCATTCTTTTGAAGCAATTCTTTTAATTGTTCCATCTATGTAGGTGTTAATTTAGGATTAACATGGAGATTATGACCTTTAGTTAGTTCAACAGTAGTGGTGGACTCTTTCATAGCAGCTTCAGAGATTGGACTTACTTCTAATTCACAAGGTAAGAGTGGATAAATAATTTAAAATTATTTGAGCAAAGTAAAATTCTTATCACATTCCTCATATGTGATTAATTCCAACATAGAACTTTCATATACATCTTTTTCTACCACACAAGTGTTAGTGAGGATAGTCTAAAGTACTAAATCTTCCTCTTGCAATTTTAGAAAAGATTATCTATGCAACATCATGAGCTATACTATAGAGTTTAAATCTTCTTCTTCATCCCCTAAATCTAGCCAAATAGATGTGCTTAAATCTAGTAATGGTTGGGCTGGAGGATATAAATCAAATCTCTTTGTTGCTTAGCCATTTGATATGGTCATATTCCTTGATTTGTAACTTATGTTTGCATCAGCTATGGCTAACCATGGTCTACCTAAGATGATAGGGTAACTAGATAGATTGACTCTGGGGGATAAAATCATGAAGTTTGCAAGATATTCTAGAGAATCTAAGGTTACAACTATGTTTTCTATCATCTTGTTAGGAGTAATAGTAGAACTATCTGCAAGTTGTAGAATTGTTGGTGTAGCCCTTAGTCCTTCTATCTTCAAATTCTTCATAGTATCCTTGGTCATAACATTTATAGCAGCTCCAAGATCTATTAAACCATTTTTAAGAAACTGACCATTTATACTAACATTCACTACTGAACTTCCTGGATCATAATATTTTGGTGTAATAAATTTCCCTACCATGATGTTAGCCAATTGTCCCACAACATGGACTATGGTGGGGTCCTTTTGCTTCCTTCCAGGTTTCTTTAAGCAAGCTTCCCTAATAATTTTTCCATAAATTGGAGCATCTTTAATGGCTTGAAATGGAGGTATTTGGACATGCATATTTTTCAACTGATCAGCAATATTAAATGGCTATTCCTCTATTTATTCAAGTTGCTTTTGTATCAAATTTTTTGGAAAAGCATGTTTTGCTACTGGTTGAGCTGGGGTTGAAAACAATATTGGTTGAGTCAATGGTTTCAGCAACCGAGGGTTCTAATGCTATAAGAGAGTATGGTATTTTAATTATAAGAGGCAGTTTAGGTGCTGGTAAAGTTGTGCCAGATCTCAAATGTCTATCAAAAATATTTAGGGTATAAGTAGGATGCTATTGAGCATCAACACTATACATGGGCTGCTATGGTTGTTGGCTATTTGGGTTTGGCTGAGGTTGTGTGGGTAATTATGTTTTCTTTTAAGGTCTAGGATTTGTAGGTGGTGGCATTAGAGCAAGTTGCTAAACTGGAGGTGGTAATTGTGAAGCACCAATATTTTGGTTAGGCCATTTTTGATATCCCCTCCATTGTTTTGTAGGTTTCCATTCATTCTATTGGTTTTTCTAGTAGTTATGGTTTTTTTTCCATTGGCTCTATTGGTTAGGCCAAGGTGGTTGGGAATTTTGAGGCCAATGGGATTGTTACTAGTTGTTTTGCCCAACATTGTTCCAATTGGGTTGATTTTGTGGAGGACCTTGGGGATTACAATTTTTCCATTGATTACCATATGAATTTAAATTTTGCAAGGGTTTTTGAGGCATACCTTGATATTGGGCCCATGGTCAGTGTTGAGCAGCAAAGAATACTTGCTCATCATCTCCATCTATCTTGACGTACTCAGTTGGAAGATGTTGGTTCTCCATGCTTGCAACCAGTTTGCATTGGCAATCATTCTTTTGCTTCCAAAAATGAGGGTAGTATTTAGCTAGTTGTAACTCAGCTTCAACTTTCTTCTTCTTTGTAGTCATTGTGTCTAGATGTGTAGTGACATCATTGATGATGTCTTTTTTGAAATCTGATAATAGGTTAGATATCTTGAGCTTTGAAATGCCTTGAGTGATTCCTTTAGTAACTGTGGAACGAGGTCCTCAACCTTTCTTCATGGTTGACCTTGAATAGTTCTGATAGATCTTCTTGAGGTCATCCCAAAAGCTTGATATACATCACCACCAGCTTTTAGTCCAATGCTTCTAAATAGTCATCATTCACCCCTCTCAAAAAAAGTAGCTTTTGTGAATCTTTAGACAACATGTGTTGAGGTTCTTCTGTAGTGTATATGAGAAATGTGAAACATAGTCTTCCAATGTTTCTTCCTCCTTTTGTGATATCTTGAAGATATCATCCCCTCTTGAACTAGATGCTTTGCAATATTCTTTATATTTATCTAGAAATAGAGCTTGCATCTCATCCCAACTTCCTATTGCATTGGCTCCTAAGCCCATGAACCATCATAGAGTTGCTTCTTTCAATGTTGCTAGAAATAATTTAAGCTTATGGGCATCAGTGTTGTAGTCAAAACTATGACAAAGTATATCAAATTCAAACACGAATATATTAGGGTCTTCAGTTGCAAGGCCATAGAACTTTGGAAGAGCAGTGGGAGGTATGTTCTTAAGATTAGCATTGGTTACAAGACTTGGAAGAGGAAATGGAAAAGTAGGTTGTGCCATGATTGGAGGTACTAGATTATGAGGTTGCTTCTAAAAAGGGACATTGGGTACTAGATGATTAATAACTGGTGGATTTAGAATAGTGTTATCAAGAAAATTGGCCAATACTTCAATGAAAGGTTGAAGACCACTTATAGCTATTGGTTCAGTTCTTGATGATGATGCTATGGGAAAAATAGTTCTTGTGTCTTCAAAATGTAACTGAACTTCTTCTTCAATTTCTTCATTTAGATTAACTGTGGAAGAAATCTACCATATTCATCTCATCATCTTCCTCTTCAATGTATGCAATTAAACTTTTTACTCAAGTGAAAGAAACTTCAAAGTGGTGATTTAAAAAAAAAACTTTATCTAAGAACTATGGCTCAAAAATGTTCCTAGCTTGACACCATCCCCAACAACAGCACCAAAAATGGTCTGGCTCACAATAGGCATATCATAGTCATGCTCTAGGCCATGCTTAGGAATAATATATTCAAACTAAGGACTATTATTTCCCACTATGAGGTGCATTTAATCTTGTCAACCTAGGGATGTATACTTGAAATGCTCAAAAATGCTATGTGCACTAGGTCTCTTAATGAGTCACTTAAGCTTATGCTATAGGAAAGTAAAATGCAAGAAAAAGAACTAACACTATTGCTGAAGGAAAATAACATGCTTAACTCTATGAATACTAGAAATACAATGAAAGGATAAAAAATATTCAAACTTAGTTCATCCACTATAACTATTCTCACATATTTTGCGGGAACATTCACAAATTGCAATGCTATAGGAAGGAACTTACAACTTCTACTTATGAAACTAAGAATGCTTGGAAATAAATCTATCCTATCCTAATCTAATCCACCTTCCAAGTGGGCCCCCTTGGTTGACTTCACTAAACTACTAACACAAGATAGAAGCCAAAAGCTATTTCATTAGATTTTAAAAATTCATAACACAAAATTGTAAAAGTTAACAATCTGTTCTCATAAACAATTTCTTCTAATTGGCTAAAAACTAACAAACTTGGGTCAATTCCTATATATATAGGAAATCAACACTTATTCCATAATAGAAAAGTAAATGACCTAGCTTTAAATCTACACGAGAGAAAATAGGAGGATAACAACTAAAGGCAGGAAGAAGGAATAACAACTTAAGCAGGAGTAATAAAGTCTGAACATCAGCTCGCCAAAGAATAAATGCAAAGAATGTAATAAGTCTTCATAGCTCCTCCTTACTCACTGCCATGTCTTCTAGAATCATTGCAACTTTCCTTTGCCATGGTTTTTCATTAATGTTCTCTTCTCCTTGAATGTTGTTGGTGCTTAACTTTTGAATTCCTTCAATCATCTTTTAGTCTTTATTAACATGTTAGTTTCAATACAAAGACATGTTTGCAAATAAACATTTATCAAACTAAATTCAAATATAAGAACACACATTTTGATAACTATATAAAATACTACATACTATATATAATATTAGCAAAAGATGGCATAGTTTCTACCCATAGGTTTAGTAAACATAGGTCCACAAATATTTTGACAAAGATAAAATAGAGTATCAACAAAGTATCCTAAAACTATCATGAAATAAATGAAAATTTTTATCTCATCATGGATATCCACCTAATGTAAAATAGTTTAAGGTATTTAGAAGAAAATTTTATATTCTTAAATATGTTAGGAGTGGAAAGTTTGATGCAAAAAGTGGAGAAGGAATATTCTTTGGTTACTCCACAAGAAGTAAAGCTTACAAGTGTTTAAATACTAACACAAACAAAATTGTGGAAAGAGAAAATGTGAATTTGGATGAGTTTATAGAAGTACATGAGGTTGAACCTATGAAATAAAAAAAAAATACAAATCATTTGTATACTTCTATGGAGGAATGCCTGTTGAAGAAAATGCTACAAATCAAGTTGCAAACCAATAGCAAGTCTTAGTAACTGTCGAGTCACAACCTATGAATTCCAAATTGCATTTAGGAACTGAGTTATAGAATGAAGAAAATACACATTCTAATTCTGAGATCAGTATACATGAAAGAGATGTTGAAATACCTAATAGATATGTACACAGTGACTCTGAAGCTAAGAGATAAAATGTAGTTAGAAGAACTAAGCCAAGACTATCCAAATATGTCAAATGATGTCATCCTATAGACTAAATCACTAGAAACAAAGATGCAAGGCCAATGACAAGAAATAGATTGAGAAGTGAATCATGTTTGTTAAGCATAAAGGAACCTAAGACAACAAAAGATGCATTAGAAGATGATGATTGTTTTTTATTAGGTAAAATAGGTTTTATAGGGATCCTGAAACCCAAAGTTTTATAGTTTAAAAAGAGTGAGATGAAGCAAACTAAACAAACAAAAAATTGCCACAAAAGGCCAGAGAAAAAAGAAGGCCTGAAGCCAAAGTACAAAGGCTAAATACAGAAAAGAAAAGCCAGGTGAATAGGCTAGTGGCCATCCATGTCCATGGCGTGCAAGGTTTTTGTAGCATCATTGTCCTTCTGACTAGCCATGCCCTCTTAAATGTTGGTAGGAGTGTTCATCTGGTTCCCCTGATTCACCTAGTCACTAGCCTCTTTCTGAAATTCATCCTAGTTGAATCCTTGCTCTGTGTTCTGCTCTACATCCCTTTCAAGGCCAGTTATAGTCAGATAGTCCCCTAGATTGACAATATTATCATTCAAGGTGTGAAGGGTGTCCACTATCTGTTTGGTGATTATCTGGTGGATAGAATCCAGCCTTTGGACGTTCTGCTCAAGCTGGGTGAGTCTATCATCCTGATGGTCTCTAGAGACCTGGTCTCTGTCTTTCTCCTAGCTACCCACCTGGCCCTTGCTTCCTCTATTTTTCTGGTCCTTGTTAGAATCTTGGTTGTTGGGTTGGTTGTTCCTATCCTTTAGAGCCTCAATTTCTTGAAAAAGCCACTTGATGGAATGAAAGTTGTCAATCAAGCTATTCTTTGCATTGTTTAGGAAGTTGAAGCTAGTTTCTCGCACATTCTCAGAGATAACCAAAAAGAGCCAGGTCAATGAGCTCGTCATAGTGGGTACTTTTGTCAAGGTCCTCCAACACCTAGATTTTAGTAGGTTCTCTAACAATACCCAAACTAACCTTGTTCCCATAGAAGTTCCTCCTGGCCCTCCTCTTGTTTTTTCTAATTACCGCCCCCCCTTTTTCAACCATGATTTCAATCATCTCCTCCAGGGGAAAAATGGGAACCTCCTAAGGTGAATTAGGTAGGATGGGGCTAGGGGGCACATCAACAAGGTCAATGGGATGATCCTGGGGCAGGGCCTAGTTCACTTTTCTTTTCTCAGGGTTAACCTTGGGGTCCATAGGGGTCACCACTTCCTTGTCATTTTCTCTTCCCTTGTCTTCTTCCATCTCACTTTCCTTCCCCATCTCTAAGTCCTCCTCCTTAGACTCTGTATCAGACTCCACATCATCATCACTAGCCTCTTTCACCTCCTTAGGATGAGGAGAGGGGGGTATAGGGGGAAAACATCTTGGGCTCTTCCTACTAGGGATGCGAGGATCACAAGTAACAGGGATAGCTTTGCTCGAGGTGTCAATTTTCTATGATTTCACTACGAGCTCATCCCTAGAATCAGAACTGGTAGTGTTCTCTAAGGAACTACCCAAATCTCCAATGGTTTTACCTCTAGTTTGGGTTTTCAAGAACTCATAAATTAGAAGCAAGAGACCCTCATGGAGGGCAAGATTTTTGACAGGGCATTTCTTGAACCCCTCTATATTCTTGGCCATGGAGGTGAAAATGTAAAAAGGAAAAGAAATTTTCACTTTGTGTCTAAAATGATTTAACAGAACAAAATGATGAGTCTTGATTCTATCAAACTTGGGGTCAAGAGTGACACATTCAATGATAATCCTAAGAAAATACATCCAAAACTTTTTGATGGAATCAATGTCATAGTAGGTGTCAATCTTGACCAATTTTCTTTTCTCCTTATCATCCAGCATTGGCAGACATGTTCTTGTCCCTGTAGAAGTTCAAGCCATCTTGAGAAAAGCCAGTCACCTCTACAACAAGACCCTTAGTGATTTGGTGGGAAACACCATAAATTTTGACCCTGCCATTTTGCTAGGAATCAACCATAGCTTTAGTAACCTCCACATCAAATCCATGAAGCTTCTTTATGAATTTGGTTATACCTCCCTTTTGGAGCTTTCTCCAGATCTTCCTCTTCTCTTTCCATCTCTTTGCTTTGCCCCATGGCTCTCTTCTGATCCTTTCACCCACCATTGCAATTTTCAGCTCAACTAACCCTAAATCACTAGCAGTATTTCCAAGTTTAGAGTAGCAAAAGGTGCTGAGAGAAAAATAATTTTGTGTGTGTTTATGGGTTATTTTATGGCTTCCTTCAGCTCGTGTCTTCTGTACATGTGATTATGGAGCGGAGGGGGTTTTGCATAACTCCAAATAATTTCCTTTTTGAAGTATGATTTTGCAAATCCTATCATCATTCAAAGGATTTTATGTTGGTGCCATGGATTTGCTCCTTTTGGATTAGCTCAATCGCCACTACCAGAAAGTCGTTGTTGCTTCCCCACCTCATCACTAAGTTGCTAGCAACCGCTTCATTGATGAACCAATCAACGACCGTGTTTGCTTCATGATAAATGTGGCTGACATGGTAGTTTTTAAATTTCCTTAAGTCTAATTTTAGGTCCTCAATAATGCTTTCAATGGTCCAGGAGGGTTTTGTGACTCCTAAAATGCAATTTATTATATTTAAGTAGTCATCTTCAAGCCATAGCTTCTCAATCCCTAAGCCAGGGCCAACTTAACAATGAACCTAGCAACACTAGCTTCAGCTAGATGATTGGTTTGGTGGCCAATAGGGGAAGAGATAGCAGTAATGCCACCTCTCAAACTATTTCTTATGATACCTCCACATCTACCTAGACCCTAATTCCCCTTGGCTGCCCCATCGAAATTGGCTTTATGCCAGTTCTCAGGGGGGAAAGACCAAATAGCCTCCTATCTTCTTTTGATCCTGTCTTCTTTCCTGGCTTTACTATTCCCTCCAATATTTATGTCTCCTTCTCTGGTTATGGCATAGTTATCTGTCATAAGGTTTTTGGTTTTCTTAGCTATAATTACCTCAGGGGCTTCTCTATCTTTGAATATCTTGTTGTTGCGCTCCTTCCAAATTCCCCAGCAGAAGTGTGGGAGGATCCAAGAGCTCAATAACTGAGAATTCAAACCTTGGTGGTGGCTTCTCCACTGACTAAAGAAATCCTAGATGCAAGCTGGAGGGCACCAGTTGAAGTCCATTTTAGTAGTTAGATGGCTCCACACCCTAAATGAGAAGGGGCAATGGATGAACAGATGATTAATCATTTCCAGATCTTGGTTATAGAGGTAGCATCTATTAGGTAAAATTTGGCCTCTCTTGGCTAAATTATCATGGGTGAGGATTTTATCTTGAAGGAGGAGCTAGAAGAAAATGTTTATCTTAGGTGTAAGCCCAAGGATCTAGGCTTTAGCCTAGATAGGTTGTTCCTCTTTACTCACAAGGGATAGATAGCTAGTGGCCATAGAGTAAAGGCCCCTTGAAGAATCTCCCCAAACTAAAGAGTTGCCATTCTGGTTGATGAATATGGCATTCAGAGCAGACATTAAAGGCTTGAGGACCTGCAAAAGTTCAGTCAGATTGTGCCATTCATTACCATTTCTATAGTTCCTTACCATCAAACTATATTTTCCAATACACTGATCAGCCCACCTAGCAAATATGGGGTGATTAATGAGGTGTTCCTGACATAGCCAGCTATCCTGCCAAAAAAGGATTTTGTCTCCCATTCCAACTTTCCATTTAGCTCTAGATTTAGCAAGGGGGAGGGCCTTCAAGATCCCATTCCAAATATGGGATCCCATCGGCAGCTCAACCCCTTGAAATATGGAGATAAGAGATAGTCTACCTAGATATTTCTTAGCCAGAATATCCCTCCAAACACCTATGCTTTGGAAGATGCTCCAAGGATGTTTAGCTAAAAGGGATTGATTGAGGTGAGAAATTTTTCTAATACCAAGACCTCCTTGACTTTTGGGCTGGTAGACCTAGGTCCCATGCAACTAGGTGGTATCTCTTGTGGTCATCAATCCCTGTCTAGAGAAAATCCCTCTGAATCCTCTCCATTCTTTTTGAGAACTTAACCTGAATCCTAAAAAGATTGAGGGCATAGGTAGGGAGGTTTTGGAGAATAGAGTTAACCAGAGAGCATTTTCCAGCTTGACTAAGGGTTGTCCCTTTCCAACTTGCAAGTTTCTTGTTGAAATTATCTATAATGCTGATCCAAAAGGAATCCAAAGGTTTCATTTCAAGAGGTAGCCCAAGATAAGTCACTAGCAGGGACCCAATGCCACATCCCAGGATGCGAGAAATTTTCCTCTACCTCTCCAAAGGGGTATTGAGGAAGAAAATTTAACTCTTATCCAAATTGATAGCCTATCCTGAGCCCCCAGTGTAGGAGTTCAAAATGCTTTTGAAATTCCTGGCCTTTCAGACAGAGGCTTCACCCCCCATGATAGTATCATCCACAAATTGCTGGTGGGTGAAAGTAGAGGGTCCCGAAGAAGGCCTTAGACCTTTTAAACTCCTGTCCTAGATCTTCATCTGGATGATTCTGCCAAGATGACCAAAAGGATAGGAGATATGGGGTCACCCTACCTTAAACCCCTTGAGGGGGAGAAGAAAGGAGTGGAGAGACCATTAACTAGAACAGACAAAGAGGGAGAGGACACGAGCTGATAGATGAGCTTGCATACCTGAACATCATCATGAGCTGAATGATGATTGTTACAAGGCTATGGAAGAAGAAATTTACTAGATAGAAAAGAACAAAACATAGAGTCTAGTTCCTAGACCAAAAGACAAGAATGTGATTGGAACCAAATGGGTATTAAGAAAAAAGCTAGATGAGAATGGTGAAGTGACAAGAAACAAAGCAAGATTAGTTTGCAAAGGATATGCATAGGAAGAAGGAATTGACTATGGTGAGACATTTGCCCCTATTGTAAGAATGGAAGGAGTGAGAATTCTACTTGCTTATATTGAATACAAAGGTTTCAAAGTTTATTAGATGGATGTTATTTGCATTTTTGAATGGCATACTAGAAGAGGAAGTCTACATAGAATAGCTAGAAGGATTTTTTGATGAAAAAAATAAGAACATGGTTTGTAGACTACACAAAGCCCTATATGGATTGAAGAAAACACTAAGAGCATGGTATGAGAGACTTCATACTTATCTTATGAAGATTGGATTTAAAAAGAATGATGATAATAGAAATCTATACATGAAGATAGAAGAAGGAAAAGGCATTTTGTTATCTAAAATATATGTTGATGATATCATATTTGGAGGATAAGATTCTTTGTGTAAGGACTTTGTAAATCAAATGAAGCAAAAATTTGAAATGTCTATGTTTGGATAGATCAAATTTATTGTGGGATTACAAGTATGGTATATATATCACTTAGTCAAAATATGTCAAAGAGATATTGAAGACATTTGGATTAGAGGATTCCAAACTAGTAAGTACACCTATGGTGAGAGGACTCAAGCTATCAAAGAATGACGATTTAGCTGAGGTGAATAAAATGTCATATGGATCCATGATTTGAAAATTGGAGTATGTAGTACATAGTAGTCTTGATATTGCATTAGCTATGGGGATAGTTGCAAGATTCTCTACGAATCCTAGAGAGCCTACACTAATGTTGATTGAGCTAGAAATATTGATGACAAAAGGAGCACTAGTGGAGGAGCATTCTTCTTAGGCAAAAGACTAGTTACATGGACTTGCAAGAAGCAAATTTGTACGTCTCAATCTACTACTAAAATAGAATATGTTGTTATTGCTATCAACTATAGAAACATTGTATAGATCAAATAGTTACTTAAGGGAATGAAGGAAGAAATCAAGGAACCAATGATACTTTATTGTGATAATACAAGTGCTATCAATATATCAAAGAATCCAATAATTCATGCAAAGACAAAGCACATTGCAATCAAGTATCATTATGTAAAAGAGTTGGTTCAAGATAAAGAGGTGAAGATGGAATATGTTAACACAAAGGAGAAAATTGTTGATATCTTGACAAAAGCATTACCTAAAGATGCTTATGAGCATCTAAGAGGTAAACTAGGGGTGATACCCCTATCAAAGGCTATGTAAGAGATAGAGGGAGTGCCTTGCATCAAACAAGCCTAATGTTCATATAATACAAATTGATGCAATGGATCTTACTTTATGAATTGCCTAAATTAATAACAAAGTTGAAAACTTCAAATCAATCACAAGCAAGGTGATAGAGGGAGAAATCAAAGAACCTGCAAAAGCCTATATCTGCATCTATTAAAGATGCCAAGTGTTTGGTATATGTCTTTGACATTTTTGTGAAAGAGGGAGAAAGTAAATTAAACTAATCAAGTGCAAGAGGAATAGTGAAGAAAGTACATCATCAGAAGAAAGAAAGAGGGAGAAATAGCAGAAACTAATCAAAAGATCAGAGGGAGAAAGCAGTCAGAGAAAGGATCATAACAAAGAGGGAGATATTATGCTAATCAATTTAATATGAAAGAGAGGCCTAAGAAGGAACTCAGAGGGAGTTATATTTTGTAACTTAATCAAAAGATGGAAGCTGCTAATAAAGGGAGAAATTTCAATACAAGTTTTCTTTTTGGTATTGTCTTACTATTTTAACCAAGTTAGTTTAATTGAACAAGATATTCATCATTTGATTGACTTAGTTTATCAGTTTGGTTTGCCATTAATGCCAAAGAGGAAGATTGTTAAAATCTAATTGAAAAGATCATTGATTATAAAGATTTTTATAAGGGAGACTATTATGAGTTTCAATCACTATTTTGTCACTGATGTCAAACCTGCTATTTGTTGGTAAGATAATTGCTTATATGTTTCAAGTACTATCACTTAGTTGATTGATGAGGAGGATTTGATCAACAAGATGTAACAAAAGCACCTAGAGGAAAGGTCGAGTTATGATTATGTAATGAAGTACAAGGATCAGTTAAGATAATGATGACATGATGCATTGATGATCTATTTAAGGTTACAAAATGGCTAGCTACACCTAAAAAGTTTAGATGAATAAGTTAAATAAATTTTATCTGTCAACCTTGACTAAGTGGATAGTAGGTGCCAAGCAAAGTTAGTACAAGCCAAGCAGAAAGTTAGTTGGAGTGAGTGAAAGAAAAGTCTAGTGGATTTCGAGCAAGATAGTAGATGCCAAGTAAGTTTTAGTTGTTGCTAAGCATCAGTAAAATATAGTTGATGTCGAGTGACATAGTATGTGTCGAGCATCAAAGAATTGATTATGCCTAGCTGTTGCATTATGACAAAGATCAAAGATTCACCAAATAAAATCTGACAAGTTTGGTTTCTTGAAACTTGTGAACTAGGAGGAAGATAATATTGATGAGCTAGTGGCACATAATTTTATGTAAACTATTTTGGAGGTGAATTTAAATTTATTCTAAGAGAAGTTTCAAGAGAAGACAAGATATGGGGTAGATACATTGTATCCTACCTAATCCATCAAAAACCCTAATTTAGATGATGGATAATGAGTAGGAAAATGTTCTAATTTCCTATATATAGGAATGTCTAGTCATGAAGCAAAGGAGTTGGAGATTTTTGTGTGAGAACCTAAGGAGGAGAAGGAGAAAGAGTTTTTCTTCATCAAGTGACTCAGGAGAAGTTTCTACAATGGCATGCTAAGCATGAAGGCTTGAAGGGTGAACAAGCTATCAGAGCTACAAAGAATGAATGCCAAGAAGAATTGAGGACTAAATAGAGATCTGTAATCTGCAAGTATAGTTGTAAGTGGTATTAGATCAAAGCTCTACTGTTACTCTCTAACAATTGTATCAATCTAGGGTAAATCCTTTGGATTAAGGTTGACTTAACAGTCATTGGAAAATCCTTTAATAGGGTGGCATTCCAAGTGAATGGCCTAAAGTCCTCTAACAAGGCCCACTTTTAATAGGGTGATGATATCCCTTAACTAGGTCACATTTAACAGTGTACATTGTAACCTTTAACAAGGTTGGCCTTTCATAGGCATCACTTTAGAAGAGTGAAAAAGGAGTAGCTTGTTATTGGAAATTTTTTCCAAATTGGGTTTACACATTAAATCATTGTGTCAAATGTGTTGATGAATGTGTTGTGTTTCATGATTTACATTTTTGCAAGTTGATTTGATAATAACATATAAGTTTTTGTAGATATACAATGAATGCATGCATGGGTATGAATATTTTATGGGTTCGTTGAATTGTGAGAAAGGTTTTATTTTGTACATATAGACCTTGAATAACTAATTCACCCCCCTCTCAATTATTCTAAAAGAATTCCAACAAGCTCATCATAAAAATGAATACATAGTGCAAGGCTAAGGAAGATGTGAAAAGGAGGTATAATAAATTCCATATTAGAGATGAAGTCATGGTTCATATGAGAAGAAAGTGTTTTCTAGTGGGTACATATAATAAGTTGAAGATGAAGAAGTTTGGACTGTGAAGATAGTGAAAAGGCATGACTTTGGAATGCTTATGAAGGGGAGTTTCCTACTGAATTGAATATTTCATCAGTATTTAATATTTGAGATTGGACTAAATATTACAAAGTAGGTGATGGAGATGAATTTGTAAAAATGTAGTGGATTATTCCAGCAACTAGTTTGGCTACAAAGGAGATTGAGGAGATATTGGACAGTCATGTTGGAAAAAAGTACAAGGAACAAAACTTATAAGGAATACCTAGTCAAATAGAAAGGGAGGCTAGTAGAGGATTCATCATGGCTATTAAGGGAGGAGGTTAACCATCTTGGTTATCCTATGAATATTTGAAGCATGACAGAGACAATTCTCAATTTATCCCAAGTGTCTAATGTAGGAGAAATCTTGCATCACCAAAAATACTAGATAGTCATGTTGGAAAAAGGTACAAGGAACATAACTTATAAGGAATACCTAGTCAAATAGAAAGGGAGGCTAGTAGAGGATTCATCATGGCTAGTAAGGGAGGAGGTTAACCATCTTGGTTTTCCTATAAATATCTAAAACATGGCGGAGTTACTTCTCAATTTATCCCAGGTGTCTGATGTAGGAGAAATCTTGCATCACCAAAAATATTTTTATTTTTAGTTTTCCATTTTAATAAGGACTAGTAGATAGGAGTTTACTAGTTTTGGGAACTTTCTATTTTTAGTAAGTTTTTTTATAAGAGCTCAGAATGTTCTAATTTTCTACATGAAGGTTCATTTTAGAATTATAAGCCTACCATAAAAGTCGCATTGGTCCAACTTAAGGATCATAGAAGTTATTGCAAAAATTTGATGGAAAATTTTGGAGAAAAATCTTTGAACTTAGTTTTGAAGGCCTTAGAGGCCCCAAATGAGGTCCAAAAACTTGACAAAAAGGGTTGCTTGAACCATTCTAGGCCTATAGATCAGAACCTGGCATTTTCAAAAAGTGGTTATAATAGCCACTCAAAGCAATGGTTTGAGAGTTATGGCCTTCCAAAGTTGGGCTACCCAAAATTTCTAAAATAAATCTTAAAGATGTATTTGACCTACTCTATATGTATTGTTAGGTTATGTTAGCCCTAGGTATTAAGTTTGAATGTCTAGAACCTTCTCGAGCTACATAAAATTGCCTATTTAAGAAAGGCTTGAACATTGTCTAGAATATCTTTGGGTGATAGTTTGCAACATTGTCTAGCACATTATTGTAATGAAGGCACCCATGTGGTTTAGCATATTGTACTTGTGAATTCTATAATTTCACATTTTTAGTAATAATAATAATTCCATATTTTGTTCTCGTATTGTTGTTGTTTCTTTGTTTCTCTTATGTGTTTATGGTATTAAGGGGAGCACCCTTCATCAATGTGGCTTAAAATAGTTCAAATTTTGAGGAAATCAGGATGGATAATAACACATAACAATAGAATATATAATTGGCTATAAAGGAACATGACAACAATAATAGAAAGATTAGAATGGAGAACAAAATAGACAACATTATATTATCAAATAAAAAGGAGGTTGAAGATGGTGAGATAACAGAACCAAAAATCATACAAAGTGTACTCAGAAGCATTTTAAAGGAAGTCCAAAAAATTAGAGGAATAAGGTATTAATCAGAATATATAGAGGGTATAGGGAAGGAATCAAACTACTCAATGCATTAAGTAAAAAAGTAGAAAGTTTAAAAGAAGATCCAAAACAACCTGAAATAAAAGTTTTGGAACTAAAGGAGAATATTAGAAGTATCAAGCTACTTAATGAAGAGATTACACTCAAAATCAATGATGCCATAAATCAAATAGAGATCCTAGAGCCAAAAGAGGATCACAAAAGATCAAACAAGAAAAAATCTATATCACAAAGTATAAAAGATTGGAAAAAGAAAGAAAATAGAGCAAAGAAAAGGAAAAGTAGTAGCTAGAAAATGATCAAGTCCAGAAGGAAGATAATATGATAGGGTAGAATAACAATTTAGAGGACTTGGAACAAGAGTAGACAAGGATACAAGATATGGAGAATATAGAAAATTTATGGCTCTTCAATACAAAGGAACTTCAAAAAAAGGATGAGAGCACACCAATACAAAATAAAGGGATATCTAGAGTAGCATCATTAGCAGAAGAAAATTGGAAATCAAATATAGAAGTTAATGGTGAATAGAACAAGGAAGGATTAATCCCTCCAGTATCTTTAGCACAATGGAGCAATATTACCATAATGAAAAAAGCTAAAAAATGGTATAAATTTTGGGAAACTCCAACAAATGGTTTAGACCCTTTTGAAATACAAGATAACATAGAAATAAAGGAGGTAGAAGATCACACAAATAAAGTAATATACTTGATATCAGCAACAATAGGTACATTATCAAAACTCCAAAATAGAGTAATTTTCATAATACAACAAAATATAATGAGAAAGATATATGGTAGAATTGGGAAGAATATGGAATTTTGATGGATACAGAACAGAGGAAATTAGATGAAATAGAAAATGGAGAGAATATAAAAGTTGAGGATAATATAGAACAATATGAAACATAGATGGATCTAGCAAAATGGATAATAAAAAAGCTAGAAAAATAAAAAGAAGATAAGGAAGGAGAAAACCAAACAAAACGCATCAATAATGCCTAGGAAAATCTAGAATAATTGGGCATATCAATCAATTTGGAAGGCATAAAGACTCCAAAATGTGGTAAGGAAAAATCAATGAGGAAGGAAATCACTTAAAGAATTAAGGGAAGTAGATGGTCAGGAAAAAGAACATAAAAAGATGAGCCAAATTCTAAAAGTAGGGAAAGGGAAGAGCCTTCCCATGTCGGTATGAGGATAACAACATGGAATTTAAGAGGTCTTAAAGCTCCTAGAAAAACATGCTTACTAAAGAGAAATTTAACACTATTTGAATCATAAATCATATTATTACAATAAACTAAACTGAATAGAGAATAATGAATAAAATTAGAAAATAAATTGGGTAGTTGGAATATATTCCTCTAGGAATCAAGAGGAGAGTTGGGAGGGTTAGGCATGATATGGAATCTTAGAAAGATAAACCTAGATTTTATAAACTCTAATCATAATTGGATGAGTTGCAAAATCATGGGTGTCAGGAACAATCTCCAAATAATATTAATAAATGTATATGGGCCAACAAAAATACATATAAGAACCAATTATGGGAAGAAATTGGAATGTTCATTAGTGATTATAGTAATGAATAAATACTAATAGATGGCTCAGATTTTAATTTTATTCTAAATCTATATGAAAAATATAGAGGCATACAACAAATCTCACAAGCTACTATAGACTTCAAAAATTGGATAGATCTTAACCAATTACTAGATATTCCTAATAATAATGAAAATTACACATGAAATAATAGAAGGAATTTTTTTACCTATATAGTAAAAAAATTGGATAGATTTTTCTTCAAAGGGGAGTTAAGAGATATAGATATGGAACTACAATCAACAATCTTACCAATAGCAGGATCAGACCATTATCTAGTAAGAGTTGAATTAACTGAACCCAAAAAATTGTTGACAATTGGCTAATGAAGATATATAATTTTTTTCATTTATGGAAACACATGATATACATGCTTTCAAGAAACCTCATAAATAAAGATATTTATCTTTTGGTACTCAAAAAACTTGTCTAAGTATGAATTTTGTGTACAACAGTGTATTGTTTTGTATGTAACTTGTTGCTAATGTCATATTATGACTAGCAAAACTAGATGGAGATTGTATACATGTTGATGATGACATGAATAACCTCAGAAGTCAGCACAAACTATATAGGAAAGAGATATTCGTGTTTCACCAGTGAAATAAGATAGATGAATTGAAGGAAAGGAATTATTTTATTTACAAAATAATTAATTGTCCAATTAGGGCCAACATCTAGATGTTTATTCTGAGTTGGAAAAGTATATTATGGTCTTAGCTGACCTAGTAGGAATTTGTGCAAAGAAATGGTATTTATGAAAAGGACATCTTGTGAATTCAAGTGTGTTATTTTGGAGAAATCATGATATGTTATGTTGAGCAACTATATGTGAACTTTTGTGAAAGCAATATATGTGAAGTTTTGTAAAACTATTTTGTGATCTGAGATCAAGCCAAAGATTAGAGATTAGAAAAGAAAGAAATTACATAATCTATATTCTAGAAGTCTAATTACTTTTTTGGTAGTGATCTCTTCTTGTAATTGGAAGTGCATGTTTGGGCAATGGGCTCATCTTGCATCTACTATACTAAAACTCCTAACAGGGTTGGTACAACTCCTAACAAGGTTGGAATCTCCTTATAGGGATTCAAAGTCTCCTAATAGGGACTCTCTATACTAAATTTTCTCATTGAATCTTAATAGGGTCCATCCTCTAACAAGGAACTTATATATCAATATATTATCTAGTGGGTATAATCCCCACCAGGGTTTTCTATTGGCCAAGGTTTCCCTAGATAACAAAATATGGTGTTATGAGTTATCTTTGTGCATGGTTACTATAATTGTTCAAAATTAGTTTATTACTTTGTTATGTATGGTTTAAATTAACAAATAATATCTAATTAGCAACTAAAGTTTGTGAATTACTGATTCACCTCCCCTCCCCCTACCCCCTTAGTAATTCCTATTTCTAAAAATTAGTATTAGAGCATAGTTACTTAGAAGAGGCTTAATAGCTTGAGTAAGATCCCTATAGATATGGAACAGTTGATGAAGAACCTTGAAGAGGCACTTGAACAAATTGATCTCTTTATTGAAGAAATAGATAAGTTGAAGGATATATATGAAGACTCCAAAGTATACATTGGACAAGTGAAGGAAAAGATTGAATATCTCAAATACAAGCTTGAGTCTACTAAATTTTAAACTAGTGATGATGATTATTCAAAGCTAAAAATAGGGTACAAGATCTTGAAGCATGAATTGAAGATTATGAATCTAAAGTTGAATTTGAGGAATGATCCTAGCAAAGTTGAATTTGATTTGAAGACTGAGAATATAGATCTTAGAGAAAGTCTAGCAAAGAAGTCATCTAAGTTTGAAACATTGAAAGAAGATCATAAAGAACTTCACAAGTACAATACTATTGTAAAAGGTGAATTAACTCAGTGCAAGCAACAGGTTGAGAAGCTTTATTGTAGCATAGAAAATACTGATGATTCAATGTCAATATAGAGACCTACTTATGAAAAGACTAGTCTTGTTATTTATTTAACATGCCTATAAAGAAACTTGAGATTAGATCATATCTAAAAGATAAAGATAAATCTAATGATAAGTTTGAATCTAGTCAATCTTCTAATAAACCTAAAGAAGTTGGACAAGACATATTTTGGATGAACCAAAGCAAGTGGAATCTCCTAAGGAAACTAGGTATGAATTTAGAGGTAATTTTTTTTCATGTAATGAAATAGGTCATGAAAAGAGATTGTACAAATAAGTCATATAATCATGTTAAGAACTTTTATTGTCATAATTTTCATGGTATGGGTCATAAAGAAATTTATTGGAGGAAACCTAAGTATGATAATGATATATGGAATAGTATAATGTCTAGAAATACTTGTATGCACCCTAAAATGGTCGCCTAGACTATTAGGCCCCATATTCAATTTATCAATTTATCAATTTCCTAAATCAAATAGTTTGCAACATTTTTATTAAATCAATTTCCTTGATCAAATTCGATTATTTATTTTTGTAAGGTTGATCATTTTATCCTAAGTCATGTTTAATTAAAAGAAAATTTCTTTTTTAATTAAATAAAATAAGTCCACATTTAATTAAAAGAAAACCTCTCTTTTAATTAAATTCATCCATATTCAATTACTTAAGAGAAAAAACTCTCTTTTTATTGATTAAATGTTTCCTATTTAATTAAAAGAACTTGCTCCTTTTTAATTAAATAAATCCCATGTAATTTAATTGCTTGGGATCAATTTTGTAAGCCTTTTAGTGAAGGAGGATTGGGAATTAGAAAAATTAGAAGTATGAATAAAGCTCTCTTGGCTAAACAAGGATGGAGAATTTATCATGATAACAAGGAATGGGGTACCATTTGGAAACATAAGTACCTTTTCAATGTTAATTCTCTAGCTGATTTCTTCTCCTCTCCTGATGTTATTCATCCTTCTATCATTTGGGGAGCTATTTAGGGGACAAAGAAGACTCTTGTAAAAGGGTGCTCTTGGAGAATTGGAAATGGGCACAAGGTGAGATTTTGGGAAGATGTTTGGTTAAAGGATCATCCTCTAATTGAAGAGTTTTAGGAAAAGCCTTAGGTTGATATATGCAAACAGAGATATGGCATTTTAGTTTCTCACTAATGGTAGAATAATTCCTGGGTGAATTTATCTGATATTGATCAAGGTTTCAATAACATTCAACTATCTCTAAATGTTGTCTCTCTTTATCCATCTCTTGAAGATAAGATAATATGGAATGTTGATCCAAGTGGCCACCTGTGGGCAGGGGAGCGCGTCGCATCACCCAACATAAGGGTCTCATACCCAAAAATAATATCTTCTATGGTTAATGCTTCAAAATAAAATTCTGACATTGGACAATCTGCAAAAAAGAGGCATTAATGTCGTTAATAGGTGTTCTTTATGTAAAAATGGTTTTGAAGATAGAGATCATTTGTTTATGAAGTGTGCTTATACTCAACAAGTTTGGGCTGAGATTCTTAACTACTGGAGCTTGACTTGGGTTCACCAAAATGATGTTGAACTTTCTTTTAAAAGTTGGAATTGTCCTTCGAAGGATCCTAATGTTCAATTTCTCTGGAAATTAACTCTTCCTCATCTCTGGTGGGGCATTTGGAAAGAGAGAAATAATAGAATATTCATAAATAAAAAATTACCAGGATGGGTGCTTGGACATAATATCATTAAAGCCTTCAAGGAGAATTTTATTTCTCAGAGGCAAATTGGTCCAAAATTTCAATTTGATACTCCTTTGTGATCTAAAGATCCTAATTTGAAAACAGATAATCCAAGACTGACCATAAGATGGAATACTCCTCCCAATAGTTGGATTAAAGTAAACTTCGATGGAGCCGCTAAGGGCAATCTGGGAAGAGCAAGATGTGGAGAAGTGTTGAGAGATAATGTGGGAAATGTAATAGATGCAATCCTAGTTCCTATAGGTCACTCTAACAGTCATATTGCTGAAGCTACTACTGCCCTATACACTATAAAGATTGCAGCTGATCTAGGATACTCTAATCTATGGTTGGAAGGTGACTCTTTGAATATTGTTAACATTTTGAATAATAAAAATTCAATTTCATGGATGATAGAAGCAATAGTCATGGAGATCAAATCCCTAATACATAAATTTGAAAAAAATTTCATTTCCCATACTTATTGAGAGGCCAATGGGGCTACTGACTGGATAGCCAATCATGTGGTACAGTCAAGATATAAGGTGAGGTGGCTTGATGAGTTAAACAAGCATGTTGATTTAAAATCTATCATTAATTATGATGTCATTCACTCCAAAGTGGGAAAGATTTTCCTGGATTAGAAAGTTAATGATTTCATGGAGTGACCTTACGGTTGTCAGATCACCCTCCTTGAGGAAGTACACTCATATGAATGTAATGTGGCCTTTGCACGTATCATTGAATAAGCGAGCTTCTTTTCAAGTGATGAAAATCTGGTTTTATTTTAACTTGGCTCTCTATGTTTATTTGTTTCTAGTTCTTGGCTCTATCTATTTTTTGAATATGGGGGGTGAACCATGAAAGAAAGAACCTAAAAAGTGTGATGAATGGAAGGCTAGGGGGGAAGTTTAGAACATCTTACAGAAAGGGAAGGTGACCAGTTAACTGGAGAGACTGCATGGTTTTAAACCCCATATCATGAATGCCTTTTTTAATAATTGGTCCGTTGATAGGGTCCTTCTTCATGGAGTCAATGTGAATTTAACAGAGGACTTTATTGCTGAGATCACAGGGCTCCCCATGGATGGAATTAAGTTCACCAAATAGACCAGTATCTCCAATGCTGCCTACAAAAAGTTTCTAATCTGGATGTTGAGGAGAAACAACTAGAAAAGAATGGAGATTTCTTTGATGTGGAGCAGATAAAAGAAATTTAACGAGATGTGCTATGCTATATTCGTGAGTATTTCATCCTCAACAATAGAAATAAAAGGGTTCATAATTTTTTTTTTTTTTTTCTCAATCATTTTAGGCATAAGGATAGACTTTCTTTCCCTTTCTATCTGTGATTTTCTTTGCTTCAAAGTCTGCATGCTCATAGGAAGAAGGATTCTCATCCTATTTTGCTTGAAGGTCTAATTTTTCTCATAGAGGGTTATTATAAAAATAAATCTATATCCTCTACCCCTTCTAAAAAACATAAGGGTTCTCACTCAAAAAATATTAAGAAGGAGAGTAGTGTAAAAGGAAAAGAAAAGGACCCCAAACGTAAACCCTCTAATACTTAGAAACAAGTTGTGGAAGAGGTTTCTAAGTCTGAGAATATTGTTAGCTCAGAGAATGATATCTATGAGGAAGAGGATGTTACAGATGTTGAATATTTTAGCTCAAATTTGGAAGGATATCTAGAGACCAAAGGAAAAATTGAAAAAGGGAATGAGATAGACATAAGTGAAGGAAATTTAGAACAAAGCAACCCTGAGAAGAAGAACATTCAGTCTATTTTTGGTGGAGGGGTTAAAGACAAAGATATTCTTATTGTGAATCATGTTGAGGTGAGAGAGGAGGATCAAATGGTTAAACCTACCTTACCTACTACAGAGACTGGAGGTCATGACAAGGAGGACCTTGTTTAGAATGATATTCCTATTGAAAATAGGGAGGAGGAATAGAGGGATAGGGAGGAACATGTAGCTATGGTTAGCTCCCCTCCTCATGAGTTTGTAGATGATACCACTAATTCTCCACAGAGGGAAACCAAGCTCTCCTTCCTGCATTCTGCCAAACTCAAAATTGACTCCATTCTCCATGTTGATGATTTGATTTATAATGAATTGATGGGGTTGAAGAAGAAAGTGGAAACTCTGCAACACATCTAGGATACCGATCATGCCAAAATCAGCCATTTGGAAGAGAAAATGGGAGATATTCCTAATAAACTCAAAAACTATGAGCAAAATATCAGAATTCTTATCAAGGAAAGTGGAACAAGGATGGAATAGGTCACATCTAGTATATGTATTGCTACTGCAAGCCTTGGCAAAAGATTTAATCAAGAAATTATATCTCCTCAGGGTCTAAGGAAAAGAACAAGGTAGAGCTTGAGGAAGAAAGCCTTGAAAGATGCTGGTGCTTCAACTACTGATTCCATCCAAGATACTATTATGATTGGCAAAGAGGATGTCAAGATGATTATGAAGCTGCAATAGTTGCCTTGAGTTCTTGTTCTTTGGTTTTGTCCTGTTCTAGTCCTATTTTCTGGATGTGGTACTTGGTATTGGTTTTTGTTCCTGTTAACTGGTTTTTGGTCTAAACTATTTTAGTGGTTCCAAGTCCATGTAAAACATGGGTTCTCTTCTTTTGAGCTATGTTTGTGGTTTCAGGTCCCTGTAAAACCTAATTTTGTTATTGGTTTCATGACTTCTTTCCTAGTGGTTTTATTGCTATACTTTTTCTCTAGTTGTTAAAAGGTTTTAGGGTCCCTTCAAAACTTGCTTTTACCGTAATCTAAAAAAATAAATCCCATATAAAAAGGAAATGAAATAAATAATTATTAAATAAACTCCTTTTTCCTTCCCTCATTTAATTCTCCTCCTCTTTTCTCATTGGTGGAATTTTATCTCACATGGATCAAACTCTATTATTCCATATTGGTTGTGAAAAGCTTCCCACTTCCACATTTTTCTTTATAAGGGAGAGCCCTTTCCTCATTTTTGAGATCCATTATCATGCTATTGTTATGCTTTGGACAGTGATTTTTGAAAGAGTTTGAATACTAAAGCTTTTTGTGGAGAACTTCTATCTTCTTATCTTCTTCTCTCATGCATCCATGGCTTCCATCATGAGATTTCATCCTTTCATTTCCATATTAGCATAGATCCATATTTATTTTTATAGATTAATATTTCATTTTTATTTCCTTTCATAGATTAGGTTTCTTTTCTTGCATTTTTTGCATTGTTATCATATATATTAGTTTGCATTTTCATTTGCATGCATATTTTTATCCTTGAATCTCTTGTTTCATGGTATACTTGCATGGGCACAAACTAGGTCAAACTAAGGGCCTCCATTACAAAACCTTGCACTCCATGAATAGAGAGCTATGAGTCACCATTTGAGACCTCATTCTTGAGTAATCTTGATATAATGACTCATAGAAGTGTGCCCACATTTTAGGCATACATATTTGGTGCCCACCATGGGCCAACCCAACTTTACTTGTTAGTTTTATATATTTTTAGAGGTAACCCACTTTTATAGATTTTTTTGGAGACGAAAAACCCTAGATACAAAATACTTGATCATATCTCCTAAATATCTAGATTTCTTTATCTAGATTTTTTTGCAAGGTGGTGACATATCAAACAAGCTTCAGTCCAATTTTTAGATTTTTCTGAGGTATTTTTTATTTTTTAGAAAAATAAAAATAAAAATTTAATGAAAAATCATTTTAAGGAGAAAATTAGTGAATTTTTTGAAAAAGTCTATATTTTTGGCAAGCTCTCTGAATTATAAATAGAGTTGGTTCTTTGTATTTTTATTTTAGAGGTCATATTAGGGCTTAATAATTTGATTTGCAAAAATTAGTATGTTTGACAAAATAGCTCCCTAGGGCACAAATTAAAAGATATTTTCAAAATTCTAACATTTTTTAAAAGGTCTTTGATTTTTGATAAGGGTCATTTTTCTACATTTAGAGTTTTGGATTTGAATTCATATCATATAGGTCTAATCTTGATGGCTAGGTCAAAAAAATTAATAAAAAAGGGGCATTTAATGAATAGCTTGAATTTAATTTTTACAATGGACCAATGCATGATGTGAACTTTCATTTGGGTTATTTGTTGATTATTATCACTCTTAGAAATCAAATTTTTAGATCTAACCCTATTTTTACATAAGTTGGATATATATTGCATATCTTGTGTTTGCTTGTTTTGCTTGTTGCCTTGTTCATTGCGAGCGAGCATTCAAGCATAAACGAAAAGTACAATAGAAAAAAGACATGTTGCAAGGATTACCAGGTATTTTGTTTGATCTCTATAACATTTGGATTTGGAAGTAAAATAAACTCTCTCATGTGTTTGGCTTGAGTGCTTTTACATGCTTTCACAGATTCACAGTTCATTTGGTGCTCTAAAATTGGATCTAGATTTGCTTTCACACATATGTGTTTCACATAGTAATTAGGCTCTATGAACACTATTTGAGAGATCTTGAGAGACTAAGCTTCATTTTATTTCTTTACATATGAAGCTTCTCTTGATGACGGATCCCCTTGTAGGTAGGGAAGGATATTTGTTATTATCTCACTATTCCACTTGGATTTGTCCTCAATGTCCATTAGTACTTCCTCTTTTGAGATTGGTGGTGTTTGCTGTTAGATTTTCAAAAAATTTGGTGAAGTGATTTCAAATTAGCATGTCAAAGAATCTTGTTTTCTATGTTTGGGTAAGGTGAAGAGGCTAGAGGAGTATGCTTTGTTCCCTTTTGGGCACATCAGAAACTTGGAACCCTTGAATCTAAATCAAGTCCCCATGTGGTACAACTTTGTGAGTCTTCCTTGATTAGAGAGGGTTAAACTGTAATGGAAATTTCCTTTTTTGGGTTAACCATGTGGATGAAACCTCAAGCGTTAATAGCCATTTTTTACGTGGTAGTAGCAATCGCTACAAAAATGTCCTTGTGGGGGAAATCCTCACTTTTTGGCTATCAGATCTCCTCAGTATTTTTGATTAATTAAATTCTCAAAATATATCAAAACCTTAGTGCACCAAGATTGGAGTTTGCCCACTCTAGATTACAAAAGCTATAGAGTTGAACATTACTAAGAACCATAGTGCTACAAAATTTTCTTTTCTAGGACTATGTGCATGATTTGAAGACATTTTGAGAACATACAAAGTAGTGGTTCTAGGGATTAGATTAATATTACGACATTATTCTTGTTCATGTGCAAGGTTACTTTGTCCTTTGCTCATTGTTTAAAGATATTTTCTTGAAATTCCTTATTGTTATCTTGTATGCTTGTTCCTAATTAAAAATATATCAATACATCTAGTTGGACATTTAAAATGAACAAAATCTAAGTTCTTGAGTCAAGACTTTACGATCAAACTACTTTTTTGTCTTATTATTTCCAATCTACTTAGGTTGATCTAGTTTAGATTAGGCTATTTACCCCATTGTTAGAAGCTTGTTTGCACCTTGGGTTATTGTGCCTTGACCTCTTGAATTAGTAATCATTGATTTCACAAGTGACCTTGTTTGGAGTTGGTAAGTTAGAGACCATCCTTGTTGAGAAAGATATATGTTTGAATACTTTGATATTATGCTTGGAGAGTCATAGTAATCTCTTGTCGATCCACTTTCATCAAAATTCAATTTTACTTAATTAAAATTTGGGTAAATCATCCTCCTAGTCCATATGTGCTAGGGTATTCACCCAAATTTGTGGGCACCTCTGTGGCAGTGTTGGTTTATGTCTATTGCAATATTTTATCTTATCATCTCTTTCTTGGACAAGTGAGTGCTTTTACTACCTTATTTTGGTACCAATGTTTCTTAGGGTTTTCCTATAAACTAGTACCTTTTCTTTCATGTTGGTTACAAGTGCTATTATATTTTGCTCAATATTCAAATGAACTCAAATGGTATCAAATTTCACAAAATGACTCTTGGTCTTCTCTCTTCTTCATCTTTCATGTCTTTCTAGTCTCTCTTTTCTATTCTTCCTCTTCTTCATCTCTTCTTGATTCTATTCCTCCTATTATCATATAGTCTACCTTCTTCTATTCACCCTTTCTCTTCTTCCATGCTTGATTCTTCTTCTTCTAGAACCATGGATCTTTAATATCTTGTTAGGGATCCTTATCATACGCAAGATTTGATCATGATATCCACATATTCCTTATCTTCCAAGTCTTATCATGATTCTTTTAAATATTGTTTAGATTCTTCATCTTCTAAGTCTTATCATGATTCTTCTAAATATCATTCATATTCTTCATCTTCTAAGTCTTATCATGATTCTTCTATATATGATTCACATTCTTTATATTCCAAGTCTTACCATGATTCTTCTAAATATCATCTATGTAGGTCTTCACCTACCTCTTCTTCATGATATCATTCTTCTTCGACTTCTACCAAGAATCTTATTCCTCTTATTGAGACATACTATAATGAACAACATGAAAAGTCTTTTAATATTCCTATCTATAATGCCTATAGTGACAACGATTATGATGATGATGACTATTACATTCCTATGCATCCTAAAAGTCCTCTTAGTCCTATCCTTGTGCTTAAAGGGGATGAGTCACAGATAGATATTGATGGTAATCCAAATGACTCAAATTTTAAAAACAAAATTGATAAATTTCATGAACAATACCTAAATGATAAATCTGCATGTTTTGAGGAAGATAAAGCATTTTTTTTGCGCTAAAATAAAAAATCAATGGCATAAGAGTTCCTCTTCTAAGAACCCTCATGCTGAAAATAAATATTACACTCTTGAGCAAGATTATGTTAATGTCGAACCTTTTTCTTCTAACGCTCCCCTTCCATCTTCTTCTTCCTCCACTATCCATACATCCCTAAATATTTTGAGTCTCTCAAATCTTCTACCAATCCCTCATCCAACAAAGATTCTAATAATTTTCATACGATTCCCTATAGTTATCCTCAAAAGCTACCTCTTAAAGAAACTCAAGATAAGCCTCACTTGGCTACAAATACTTTTGATAATGCTAAACTTAAAGATCCTAAGCTTTCATGTACTATAATTCCTACTTTAGCTAGTCCTTCATCATCTATTCCAAAGTCTTCCATACAATTCCAACATACTTCCTTCTCCTTAGGAGTGGCTTCTTGTCAAGAGGACTCTAAAAATGATAAAGAAAAGAATATAAAGAAAGATCAAGATCAAGAAACCTCCTTGTCATCCAATTATTTTCATGATTTTTCTTATCCATTTCATGGTTCTTTTGATCCTATGTACCCTTCTTCATTCATTCCACCATGTCTTAGGTCTTCTCCTAAGAAAGAGCAAGCTACTACTTACACCACTGAGCTTATTGACAATCAAAATGACCTTAATACAATTGCACCTTCCAAAGATGATACTTCCATTAAGGTTATTAAAAATAGTGTTGTTACTTTCAATATTGAGTCTATTGAAAATCAAGAGCAAAACTCTACACTTATTCTATCTAAATATCCTTGTCAAGATCAAAGTCTTCCATCTTCTTGTTCTACCACTCCATGTTCCCTACCACTTTTTACTCTTTCTAAGTCTTCTCAAGCTTCAAGTACTCCTATCAAAGAAGTTGCTCCTACTCAAGATGTTCATGATCCTATTGAAAATTTTAATGCTCACTTTAAAGATGCTGATGTCCCTGATTGTCATATAGATGTTGATGAACTTATTGATTACCCTTTTGCATCTTCCACATCCATCCTTGGACCTCCCCCACTGATACTAAATGCTTCATGTCTTCCTTCCATCTTGGGTCCTTATGTCCCTTCAATTTCCCCTCCCAACTCTCCTAATTTTTCATCCATCTTGGATCCTTATGTCCCTCCCTCTCCTATCTTTCTTCAAGATCAACGTAGATGCATATCCTTGAATCCTTTTCATCCACCCACTTACCTAAACCAGTCATATCATCCTTCTTCTTCCACAAATTCCAAGTCTTTTAGAAGTAACCTGAATGTTCAATACAAGAAAAAGAATCAATTCAAGAATCCATATAGAAAAGAAGACCACCATGTCTCCTCTAATCGACATTGGGGCATAAAGTCAAAAGAGATATCTAAGAAAAAAATTATAAGACAAGTACAGGTTCCAAGATCCATCATTGAAGATATTATCTCTAAATCATGAAAAACAAATGAAAAGAGGACTATGGCTATATGGATTCCAAAGTCTCTCTTGAGAGAGTTTAATGTTTACATTCAAGCTTCCAAACAATTCCACTTCATCTTCTTCCAAAAGCATTCTTCCATTCTATGCGTTTAAACCACAACCTCTTCTATCTACTCACCATATTCCTTCATGTATTCCTTCATTCACATTTTCTCCATCCTCTTGCCACCCTTCAAGGTGTGTGTTGACATTGATCTTCCCTCTATTTCCATTTTCCAATCTCACTCACTTTGCATGAAGCCATATCCTTCATTTTTTTCTTCCATCTTCGTTTCCCTATCAACATCTTTGAGCATATCATTTCAACTCCTTTGCATGTAATGGTTTCAAATTTTAAGGAGAATTATCTAAAAATCTTGACTTCTTCCAAAAAATTTGAAAAAAAAAAGAAAGAAAAAAATGATAAATTTGAAAATGTGCCCTTGTGAAAATTTGGTAATTAGGCATCTTGGTAGCAAAAGTAAAGAGAAATAAATTCATTCTATGGTGAAAATGACTCCCTTGTGACACCTTGGATAAGTACCATGATGAAAACCTAACAATCAGGCATCATGCATAGTTCTTCTACATCTTTCATCCATTCTCTTTTGATCTTGACAATGTTGACCTATACACAAACATTTGGCTATCTTGTGAGCTATATTATGATGATCTTATTTTCATTCCTTTCATGTTTAGCCTTCATATCTATTTTCCTCCATTCATTCTAGTCTTTCACTATCCTTTTCCCATTTACCCCTTTGGTCTTTGATCTAATAAAAAGAGAAAAATGCAATGTTATGAAGCCTCTTGACATGTTTACTCCTTTGGATTGCATCTTTCCCACTTTTACATTATGCTTTTATGAATTATCCTATGTTGGCCTTTCATTTCTTGTCCAAATGTGTTTTACATGACAATTTTTCCCTAGCTTGGGTACTATTGAGGATTTTTCCCTTGAGAATTTATGCCCTTTATTCTCAGTCATTCTCTTGTCTTTCATTTCTTCCACCAGCTTGCTAATCACTCTTGTCCTCCACCTTGCTAAACATTAAGATTGCATGATGTGATCTTGCTTGAGTGTTTGGTCCTTGTTTTGTCTAGGGCATTGTATATTATTTGTATATATTTATTGATCCTAAAAAAATACAAAAAAATATATATTTCAAAAATTCTTTAAAAATGATATATTGTGAAAATTCTAAAAATTGGAAAATGTCTTGAAAAAATGATCATCTTAGTGAAAACCTAGCAATAGGCACTTTGATGTATCTCCAAAAAAAATTATATATTCCAAAAATAAAAAATTAATTTTAAAAAAAAAAAATTGAAAAAAGAAAAGAAAAAGTGCCTTGTTGAAAACTTGGAAATAGGCGCCTTGGTAGCAAAAATATAAAAACATTATAAAAAGTCCTCAATTTTTTTTTAAAAAAATTAAAAATTAAAAATCCAAGTGGTGAAAATCTAGAAATAGGCACTACTTGAGGCCTTTGCACCCCTGTTTCTTAGCATGTGTCCTCAACACTTAGCCTTTCTCCATCATGCCTTGTCCTTGTTGCCTTGGTTTGGAATTGGTCTTTGTCTAGGGGGCATAACTATGTTAGTTTCGGTCTCTTGGATGTGTTAGTCTTTAGGACACCTCGCAAAAGGTGTTTTCAACACCACCCTAATTGTATTTTTCAATACAACCCCTATAATCAAGTGTTTTTCAACACTTATTGGTTTGGTCTTACCCAATTTTGTCATCTGATATTACTTACTTGCAAGCATTTGATCCTTATCCTTGAAACCTAGTATCAGTTAACACACTTAAATTTTTAAACACAAAACATTTAATGTTTGAGCTATGCCATGACCTTTTCTTTGTGTACTGACTGTTATTGATTTTTGTTGAGTGTCCTTGTCAAATAAGTCTCTCTGGGATGCATAGCTAGGGGACTTGGGGCATGGGGCATGTTTTTATTTGTTTTCTACTTGTTGGTGTGATCTTGAAACTCTACAGTGTCTCTTGTTGTCCCCTTGAAACACATAGGAGATTTGACCCATCATCCTTGACTATTTTTGCACGACCATTCTTCTGCTTATCTTGGCATCTATGCTTTGATGTGAACATGGTTTTGCTACATTAAATTGGGTAAGCCAACATTGCAGTCATCTTGACCTCTATGCCTTTGATGCTTATGTAAGAATCTTTCCACATTCTAATCTAATATAAATCATATTCATATTTTCATAGTTTCCCTTGTGACTAGTAATGATTGTGTGATTTCCTAATGTTCATTAATAATGTCCCAATGATGAAAATAAGTTCTTTTACATTCTCTAATGAATGATGAACATGAAATATTATGTTATATTTGCTCTATTGCAAGTACACCATTGCATTCTCATGTAGCTTGCATTATTAGACCTCATGTTAGTTTGCATTTTTAGGCTACATTATGAGTTTGAGAGGATTTTCCCTTCATCTTTCTTGTGGACTTGAGAATGCATAGATCAGGTTTCTTTTCTTGCATTGTTTTGCATTGTTATCATATAGATTAGTTTGCATTTTTATTTGCATGTATACTTTTATCCTTGAATCTCTTATTTCATGGTGTACTTGCATGGGCAAAAACTAAGTCAAATTGAGGGCCTCCATTACAAACCCTTGCACTCTATGAATAGAGAGCTATGAGTTGCCATTCGAGACCTCATTCTTGAGAAATCTTGGATATAATGACTCATAGAAGTATGCCCACATTTTAGGCATACAATACTAACTCAGTATCAGTTAACACACTTAAATTTTTAAACACAAAACATTTAATGTTTGAGCTATGCCATGACCTTTTCTTTGTGTACTGACTATTATTGATTTTTGTTGAGTGTCCTTGTCAAATAAGTCTCTCTGGGATGCATAGCTAGGGGACTTGGGGCATGGGGCATGTTTTTATTTGTTTTCTACTTGTTGGTGTGATCTTGAAACTCTACAGTGTCTCTTGTTGTCCCCTTGAAACACATAGGAGATTTGAGCCATCATCCTTGACTATTTTTGCATGACCATTCTTCTACTTATCTTGGCATCTATGCTTTGATGTGAACATGGTTTTGCTACATTAAATTGGGTAAGCCAACATCGCAATCATCTTGACCTCTATGCCTTTGATGCTTATGTAAGAATCTTTCCACATTCTAATCTAATATAAATCATATTCATATTTTCATAGTTTCCCTTGTGACTAGTGATGATTGTGTGATTTCCTAATGTTCGTTAATAATGGCCCAATGATGAAAATAAGTTCTTTTACATTCTCTAATGAATGATGAACATGAAATCTTATGTTATAGTTGCTCTATTGCAAGTACACCATTGCATTCTCATGTAGCTTGCATTATTAGACCTCATGTTAGTTTGCATTTTTAGGCTACATTATGAGTTTGAGAGGATTTTCCCTTCATCTTTCTTGTGGACTTTTAATCAACTCTGGTCACATTTTGATCTTCATTTCCTTATCTTCTTTCATGATCTCAATCAAAATTTCTATCTTAAACAATTGATTGATTTTGGAGCATTCTATTTCTTATAAAATTTTTTTTTTTCTTCTTTCTATTTATTTCCATATCTTCCACACTTCTATCTTCCATTTTCTTTTACCCCACTTCTTTTCTTCTAATTCAACTTTAGGACATAATTTTTCATGCTTGATGATCTACCTTGGTTCTGTGATTCTTGTATCTTTCATCTTACATCAAGAACTTTATCATTTGATTTGATCAAATTTATCAATTTGTTGTTTCTCCTCTATCTCATTTTGATTTTGACCATGAGGGGGGAAGTACCTATCAACTTCAGTCCTTGATTTATTTTATTAATTTTATCCTCGACTTTTTTTTCAATTCAAAATTTATTTGTATTCTTTGTCCTAATGTGTTCCCAAATGAACTACACATCTAGATTATTTTGTGATCCCAAATCAACCTTACACTTCAATTTCTTTCTTTGACTACATATGTTCCCAAATGGATCATACATTAGTCAAAGAGGGGCAAGTGTATGCACCCTAAAATGGTTGCCTAGACTATAGGCCCCCATTATTCAATTTATCAATTTATCAATTTACTAAATCAAATGGTTTGCAATATTTTTATTAAATCAATTTAAATCAATTTCCTTGATCAAATTTGTTTTATTTTATTTTAAGGTTGTTCATTTTATCCCAAGTCTTGTTTAATTAAAAGAAAATCTATCTTTTAATTAAATAAAATAAGTTTGCATTTAATTAAAAGAAAACCTCTCTTTTAATTAAATTCATCCACATTTAATTAATTAAGAGAAAAAACCCTCTTTTAATTTAATTAAACATTTCCTATTTAATTAAAAGAACTTGCTCCCTTTTAATTAAATAAATCCCACATGAAAAAGGAAATAAAATAAATAAAAATTAAATAAATTCCTTTTTCCTTCCCTCATTTAATTCTTCTCTTCTTAGTGGTGGAATTTTCTCTCACATGGATCAAACTCTATTATCCCATATTGGTTGCGAGAAGCTTCCCACTTTCACATTTTTTTAATAAGGGAGAGCCCTTTCCTCATTTTTGAGATCCATTATCATGCTATTGTTATGCTTTGGAGAGTGATTCTTGAAGGAGTTTGAATACTAAAGCTTTTTGTGGAGAACATCTATCTTCTTGTCTTCTTCTCTCATGCATCCATGGCTTCCATCATGAGATTTCATCCTTTCATTTGCATATTAGCTTAGATCCATATTTATTTTCATAGATTAATATTGCATTGTTATTTCCTTTCATAGATCAGGTTTCTTTTCTTGCATTGTTTTGCATTCTTATCATATAGATTAGTTTGCATTTTCATTTGCATGTATATTTTTATCCTTGAATCTCTTATTTCATGGTGTACTTGCATGGGAAAAAACTAAGTCAAATTGAGGGCCTCCATTACAAACCCTTGCACTCTATGAATAGAGAGCTATGAGTTGCCATTTGAGACCTCATTCTTGAGCAATCTTGGATATAATGACTCATAGAAGTATGCCCACATTTTAGGCATACAATACTAACCCTATAGATAGAAGAAGATCTAATGAAAGTACATCAAAAGAAGGAAGACCTTATGAAGAAAGAAGACCGATCATGTGTTATAAGTGTAACAAATTTGGACACATTACTCAAAATTGTCATGCACCTAATGATTAGCAGAATCCTAAAAGTAAAACTCCAGTATGTCATTTATGCAACAACTTCAGACATACAACATAGTATTTTAGAATGGGCACAAACTTTGGAGATAGAAGGAACAATGGAGGAAACTTTGGAAGTAGAAGGAATGATGGAAGAAACATAGGAAATGATAGAAAGAATCATGAGAAGAACTCTAGAACTAACAGAGACAATGAGGAAAAACGAAATGTAATCAGTGAACTTCAAGAGGAACTCAATGAGTCATTTGTAAAATGATTAGACATCTCAAAAGAAAAGTTAGAAGATGATGAGACATGAAGATTGAATTTAGTTATCGAGTTTGATTTAGGTAAGTTGAATTAAGCTTGTTCACAACACCAAAATTTGAAACTTCATCTAGAGATTAAACCAGAGGTAGAAAAGTTGGGAAAAGATGTATCGAGATAAGTTTAGATAGTATCTAAGCTCGCTTATAATTTGGAGTTTATCTAAACTAGTTATGAAGGAATTAAGAGTTACTGTTATTATAGAGAAAGTCAATTCTGTAACAAAAGATGAAAACTATGTTCTTAGTGAGAATTTCATGAAGAAAAGTTTTGTGGAGCATTTTCATGATGGAAGGAAGCTATAGTAAACTTTGGGTAGCATCTAAAGATTAGATATTTGATTTCAAAGTGTAATTAACAACTTTTTTTTGTTTGAAAAGTACACAATTAATGCAAGTTCAAGTTGAAGGAATAAAATGGAGTATAGACTTAATTACCACTTCATTGTGATTACATCAAAAGCATAGAGCACTCAGAAGTGACTTGAAAAGGAAATTTCAAAGAAAACCCTATTTTTGAAAGAAGTATTTTATCATTTATCTGTAGAATTTATTTGATAAAAATTAATATTTTCCATAATTATGGATATGTTAGTAGTTCACAATATTGAGGATGAGGATAGACCAAAATTGAAGGTTGTTTCCATGAAACCCATAGAAGGAAACCCTAGTTAACCATTATTCATTACTCTAAACAATGTAGTATGTTTGGAAGATGTAGGAAATTATCTTAATAGTGTACACTAGAAAAGGTGCACTTCTCTAAATCATTCTATCTGAGGTTCTCCATAGATTGGAAAGCTCAAATGCCGACTTAGAGCTCCCTAGTCATGGAGTGCAAGGGGCATACAAATGAGCATATAGGAGCTCTCAGCTGAGCCTTAGAAATATAGCCCTTGCTAGTAAACCACAAAATGGGAGATTCTTTAGACAAGAGCAAGAGTGCTAGTGTCAAAGAACTCTTGGATCATGCAATGCAAAAAATGAAACTAAATTAGGATGGGATGCACAATGCAAGCTATGCTAAAAATGAGATGGGAATGTTACAAATCCAACTATTAATCTATGTGATCTAATTATTTGCAAAGGAAACTACACTATCATGCAATATGATCTTAAGACTAATATGAAGGAAATGAGAGAATGAGACAAGGAAAAGAAGTTCTCCACAAAGCTCCAAGGAAACCTGTTAGAAAACCTGCAGCATGACAATATTCAAAAGTTGATGATTTTTTGAGGGGGAAAGCTCTCTCCCTTTTAAAGATGTATGGACGGTAGAGATCAAGATGAAGATGGTGGATGATCAACGGTGGAATTCAAAAAGAGGAGTGATCCATGTGCACACACAAGTCAACCAATAGAATATAAGTTGACTTGTCATATAAGAAAAAAGTCACAAAGCCTTTTCTTTTAATTGCAAAATAGAAAAAGGACTTTATGTGTGCACTTTAAGTGGGTTAGAAGAATGCGGTCTTTTATTTAATTAAAAGGGGACATGTTCTTTTAATCAAATAATGAACTTAGGATAGCATAGTCAAACTATAGGTTATAATCAAATAAATTGATTATTAGCAATTTGGCTTAGGTAAGTGATTAAATTAATTTAGCCAAAATGTTGAAAAGGGGGCTAATAGTCTAGATGACCATTTTTAGGTGATTACATTTGCCCCTCTTTGACTAATGCATGATCGATCTAGGAACACATTATGTCAAAGAAAATAGAAAGCCAAGTAGGCAGTGATAGATATAGATATCTGATTTCAAAGAATAAAATGCAGAAATAGATAGCAATTCCTGAATGCACAGCCTGATAGCGGTAGTACTAAACATTAGGAAGATGATGTTAGGATCCGAAAAGAATTCTAACACCTAGCAAAGTGAATAGATCGAGAGCAAGTGATAAGGTCAAACAAATGCTCCTAAGAAATAGATAGCTGTAACAATCAGCAATAGAGTATTTCTGCCCCCTCGAGATCGAAATTGAAATGAGGTAAGGGGATGCAAAAATTGGCTAGACATGAGAAAATTAGAATAGAGCAATGTCCAAGATGACAGATAGATGATTAGAACCCAAGAATGACTATAAGAAACTGATAAAATGCCCCAGTTTGACTAGAGTTGACCTTGAAGGATATAGCATAAAAATTAGGTTAAATATAGTAGAGAGATGATTTAGATGTGAAAAGGTGAATAGAAGGAGATATGAAGTATAGAAATGATGAAGACATGAAGAAATGAAGATGCCCTAGTGATGATTCAAAGATTAGACCTCAAACGGTCAGCTAACTGCTCAGAAGAAGGTAAAATTTTAAAATGCAATTTTGACCATTAAGATGAACTAAGATTTCGATTTTGATACAAAAAATGGATCCAGGATGTCAAAATTAGCTAGGGGTGCAATTTTTGCTCAATTCTGAGGAGTTTTAAAAATTAGGTCAAAATGAGGTTAGAGGCTATAAAAGGGGTCCAAGTGTCATTTTCACTATTCATTTTTCTTTTTGTGATTTGAGAGATTTTGTGTGGTCCACATAGCATCATGGCTCAGGCAAACATTCCTCTTCATCAACACCGTTTCAAGCGCAGTCGGTTGCACAACCGGCCAGAGCGATATGGGGCGCCGGTAAGTGACTATCTTTTTGTTGCTTTTTCGAGCTTTTTGTGATTTTTTCACACGTTTTCAAGATTTTTGATAAAAAGTCATGCGATACTTTTTAAAGTATCGCACGGCTTCAGAAATATTATCGCGCGATACTTTTTTTGAAAAAAAATGTCGCACTGCTTAGGAAAATCTGTCGCACGACATGGTGCGAAGTGTTGCACCACGTAAAAATGTCGCACTCTTATTTAAAAAAGTGTCGCGCGATACTGTTTCACAAAAAGTGTCGCACTCTTGTTTTAAAAAGTGTCGTACAGATAGTTTTGTTGTTTTTCTTAATGCTTTTTTTCGTCATGTGACTATTACTGATGATTGCTTGTTTTACTTGGACAGGAGGTATTCCAGGCATTACTGATTAGAGCTCCCAAGGTGGTTGGTTTGTGCATTGTGTAGCATTTGAGCGATGAGGAGAAAACTGCACTAGTGGCTATGGGCTTGCGCTGGGTTGTACAGATGCCCCATATTTGGGCAAACCATGGTTTGCTGTCTGCGCTGGCAGAGAGGTGGCATAGCGAGCATAACACCTTTCACTTACCAACCAGCAAGGTGTTGATTACCTTGGAGGACGTATATCACATTCTATGAGTGCCATGCCATGGTGAGCCAGTAAGTTACTTGGTTAGTAGTTTGTTGATTTAGCCATTTCAATGTTGGATGCCAAGTCTACTGATGTTAAGTTTTCATGATGGCACAGGTGTACTATGATACGACCCCGAAAGAGGGGCAAGCGCGAGTGTAGGAGCTTTTCCAGGATGTGACCATTCTGGATCATCACCTGAGTTGGGAGAGATTGATGACTGAGTATGGATATGATTATCCTTTGCCCAGCTTGTTATGTTCTTTGGTAGCCCAGGCCCTGGTGACAGACTGAGGCCAGAAGGGCTTTCCACTAGGATGGGGTCGGCTGGTATATGATCTGATCTCCCGACCACGTAGGATGGCATGGGGGCCTATGATATTGGCAGAGATGTACCATGAGTTTTATGAGATAGTATATCATGAGGGTGGATCATGGGCATGTGGAGTAGTGTTAGCGCAGATCTGGGCTTGGGAGCACATTGTTGTGATCCGACCACAGGTGCAGCCATGAGAGCGCAGCCAGCCATACATTTTTTGTTATAGAGGTTTCATCCCACAGAGGCATAGTGGAGATGTGACCTATTACTGATGCGTGTTTGATGAGATGATAGCATTCACATGGCGACCATACCGGGAGTGTCAGCGATGGTCAGATTCATGGGAGTTAGATTACATGCGGTATAGAAGACCGCTGGTGGGTCGAAGCACAAATATTGTGGAGCGGTTTTTCATCAGTCACGTATGGTGATATTTTGTAGAGTGACAAGTGGTATCAGTGGAGACTACTACCTATGCTTTGATGCGCATAGATGAGGGATTGGGATGGTTGCCGATGTTGGACTATCATAGAGTAGTTCAGGATATTGCAGCACTAGTGGCAACTCCCTGGGATTATTGCCCAAATATGGCAGGTGCAGGGGCTGATCTAGGGTATCTTTATGAGATGCAGAGACACTCATTCCCCCGATTCACACATCTAGATGCAGCACCTTCAGTAGTGGGAGGTGGAGTTGGCAACAGAGGAGGAGGAGGTAGAGGAGGGAGAGGGGGGAGGCAGATGGAGGGGGAGAGTTCCCGAGCAGGGCAGAGGAGGATGCGAGCGCAGGTGAGGCATGCAACAGAGGAGTCCTCGGAGTCTGAGGAGGAGGAGGTGCCCTTGAGGAGGTGCCAAGCGGTGAGGGTAGAGGCACCTACAGAGCAGCCAACAGGAGGAGAGGAGTAGGTGCCCTTGAGGAGGCGGCAAGTAGTGGGGGTAGAGGCACCTGCAGAGCAGCAAGCAGGAGGAGAGGAGCAAGGTGCGAGGATCCATGCCTTAGAGGCAGAGATGCAGGAACTTTGGGTGACTATCACAGTATGGGATCAGCAGCTAATGGATGAGCGAGCATGAGCAGATGAGCTGCACCGAGAGCAGGATGTTGCGAGACGAGAGGCAGCGCATCATGGTGCCCGAGCTGCATACTATTATGCCGCCTATAGGAGTGTGGTACCACCAGAATAGGGTCTTCCTGATTATTCAGAGTGAGCAAGCAGATCAGAGGGTGTAGTGCAGGCACCAGATAGGAGATAGGCTCCTCCACTAGGGCCAGCACCAGCCGCGAAGGGTGGCAGTTAGACATGACATTGTGTTTTGATTTGTACCTTATGTATTTTTGAGACATATATCCAAATTTTGGATCTCACATTTGTATATGTACCATGACACATTTGATATATATATGAGATACTGGGTTTATCGATATTCTTGTGTACTTATCTCAAAATGTATGTTTCAACTTTCATGTGATGTTTCAATTTTTTGTTTCCAACTCATGCATGTGTATATGCTTATATGTATTGTTTTTGATCTCTCATATGGGTGGTATAGATTTAAATGTTTTTTGTGAAAATGTGACACTTGGATAGATCGTATGTGATGATTTTTTGGATTAACCCCTTGTGATGACAGGTTTAGCAAAGAAATGTAGTGAAAGATTAAGAAGGTGAAAAGACATGAACAAGAAGAAAGTAAAGAAGTATATGAAAGGAGTTAGCTGATATGTCCACAAAAAGATGAAGAGAGAGCTCTCCCCATATGCAAGAATGCAAGACTAAGCTAGAAAATGAACCTAAAATGCAAGCTAATATGCAAAGTGGTTTACCAGCAAGAAGCGCATAACATTTAGACTCTTAATTTCATCATTGAGCATTTATTAGGGACATCATGAGATCATACAACCACCACTAGTATAACTATGAGGATATGAATATGATCGATATTAGATAGGTATGTGGAAATCTAATCTAAGCATCAAAGACATGTAAGTCAAGATAACTACGCGATTAGATTCCCTAAGTTTAATTTAGAAAGATTACACTTGTATCAAGGCATAAATGCTAGGATAAACCCTGAGTGCGGTCTTGCGAAATAGTCAAGGATGATACATTTATAAGTCAAAGTGTTGAATAGGACAAGCATGAATGCTTACAACACTATAGACAAACAAAGTATACCCACAAGTAGAAATCAAGAAGACATGCCCCATGCCCCCAGTCTTCTAGTCAATAACATCCTTGAAGGACTATTAGGGAGGGAACACATGGCAAAGAAATCATCATAGACAGCACACAAAGTAGATAAAGATCAGCATAGCTCAGTCATTTAAGTGTTAAAGTGTGTGTGTGTAAGTCACTTGGCCATTTCTTCAAGACTTGATTCTGATAGTGAGAAATATTGCGACATCAGAGACCGTAGGTAAACTATCTGAAAAGTGCTGAAAAACACTAGATGTCAAGGTGGGGGAAGTGTTGAGAAACACTATTTTGTGAGTTGTCAAAGAAACCCAAATGCACAAGAATACCTCAAAAAGGCTAAGTAGTTATGCCCCTGAGATGAGGACAAGAAACAATTCCAAGCTAGGAAATGTGTAGCAAAGTGGATGATTGAGACTGATAGACATAGGTGCAAGGATTTCAAGTAGTGCCTGTTTCCAGGTTTTCACCACTTGACAAATTTTTTAAGGACTTTTTTCATTTTTTTTTTTTTTGTATTTTTGTATTTTTGATTTTTTTGGTGATACATCAAAGTGAGGTTTTCACTAAGATGATCATTTTTTTAGGACATTTTCTGATTTTTAGGATTTTTTTAGGCTCATAGATATATACAAGATAGCTGAGTAGCAAGCCTCTAAGTATATAACTTCTTCAAGTGTAGGATGTTGATAGGTTTTGCAAGTTCTTCGCCTTCTGAAGTAGACAACTGGTAAGCACCAGACCCAAATGTTGCTGTGATAATGTAAGGACCCAACCAATTAGGTTCAAATTTCCCTTTCTATTCTCGATTTTGCTGATTTTTGGGATTCTCTCTAAGCACGAGTTCACCAACTTGGAACTCACGGGGGTGAACCTTTTTGTTATATTGTGTAGACATGCGATTCTAATAAGCTCTCATGTGATCAAAAGCAGCCTTGCACCATTCATCTAGAGTCTCTAACTCCTATACTCTCATAGCTCTATGATCTTCATCGGTTATTAACCCATGTAAGGAGACACACAAAGAAGGTATCTCGATTTCTAATGGGAGAATAGCCTCAGAGCCATAGACTAGAGAAAAGGGTGTAGCCCCTGTAGGAGTACGAATAAAGGTTCTATAGGCCCAAAGTGCCGGATTTATTTGCAAGTGCCAATCTTTCCCAAACTTGTGAACTGTGCGGTGTAGGATTTTCAGCAGTGTTTTATTAGAGGCCTTAGCTTGGCCATTCCCTTGGCGATAATAAATGGAGGACCAGTGTTGCTTAATTCGAAACTTTTTGCACAGCTGTTTTAAGTCCTTATTTTTGAACTGCCCTCCATTATCCGTAACAATAGAGGATGGGATACCATATCGGCAAATGATGTGATTCAGTATAAACAGGGCAACATGTTTTCCTGTAGTAGCAGATAATGGTACAACTTCAACCCATTTAGTGAAATACTCCGTTGCTGTGATGATGAATTTATGACCGCTGGATGAGCTTGGATGAATCTTTCCTACCAAGTCAAAGGCCCATTGCTGAAATGGCCAGTATGTCATAGAAGGGATTAATTCTCGCCTAGGAGCATGTATCAAGTTACCATAGAGCTGAAATTTTTGACAGGACTTTGCATAGCGCACAGCATCAGCTTGCATGGTGGGCCAGTAATAACCCGTCCTAAGAAATTTTCAGGCAAGTGCAAGGCCATTAGAATGCACCCCACAAATGCCATCGTGGACTTCGGCAAGTACCTTCTCAGACTCTTCTAGCTCTAAACACCTAAGCAACGTTCCATCTAGACCCCTCCTATACAAGTCACCAGAGACCAAAGTGTAGTGTGAGGCATTACAAAGGAGTTGGCATTTTTGGTTGCGCGTGAGGGTTTCAGAAATAACCTGATCACGTAAGTAGGAGAAAATAGCTGCATAGCGAGAGGAATCGTGACCCACAACAGTGTAGATCACCTGGTTATCTGAGGAATCATAGGCTGGATGATGCAATTCTTCCACCAGGAACTCAAATCGTGATTCATGTTCTTGTAATTGGAGGATAGATGCTAAGGTGGCCATAGTATCAGCAGCCTTGTTTTCTGCTCTAGGAATTTGTTGGAATGTTACAAAGGTAAAATAATTCCTTAGAGCATCTATCAACTTTTTATAAGGGATCAATTTATCATCCTTTGTTTGATATTCATTATTCACTTGGTTCACAACCAATTGAGAATCCCCATAGATGTGTAGCTTAGTTATTTGCAATTCAAGGGCCATTTTGATCCCATTTGTTAATGCTTCATACTCTGCAATATTGTTTATACATGGGAACAATAATTTGTAGGACTTTGGGATCGTATAACCATGAGGGGAAACAAACAACACCCCTACTCCTGCTCCATTCTATGTATGGGATCCATCAAAAAACATTTTCCATGTTTTGTTAGTAATGTTCATGATTGAGGCATTTGGAAACTCAATTTGCATAGGTGCTACATCTTCAAGTGGGAAGTCAGCCAGCTGGTCAACTATGGCTTGTCCTTTGATTGCCTTACATTCAACATACTGAATGTCAAATTTGGAAAGAATCATCATCCATTTAGCAAGGCGACCAGTAAGTGCAGCTCTATTTAATAAATATTTCAAAGGGTCTATCTTGGCAATCAAGTGAACTATATGTGCCAACATATAATGCCAAAGTTTTTGGGAGGCAAAAACTACAACAAGGCATGCCTTCTCTATACTTGTATAATTTAGTTCATAAGCCACCAAAGTTCGACTGATATAGTATATGGCTCTTTCTTTACCTGTCTCATCACTTTGGGCTAAGAGTGCTCCTAGAGAAGAATCTGTAGCTAAAATGTACAGAATCAAAGGTTTTCCCAGAATGGTTGGCATCAAAACTAGCAGTTTTGCCAAGCAGCCTTTGATTTGGTCTAAGCTTTGTTGACAGCCACTGTTCCAAATGTGGGTAGATCCTTTATGCAGATTTTTATTGAAAGGTTGAGCCTTATCAGCTAATTGAGAGATAAATCTTCTTATGGATTGCAGCCGTCCTTGAAGACCTCTAAGCTGACTGATAGTCTTTGGTGGAGGCATATCCATGATAGCTTGGACCTTTTTAGGGTCAACCTCAATGCCTTTTGCTGAAATGATATAACCTAGCAATTTTCTAGAAGTGACCCCAAAGGCACATTTTTTTGGATTTAGCCTAAGTTGGAATTGTTCCATATGGTCCAATATCAAACTAAGGTCTTTGAGATGTGTGTCTCGTTTCTTTGATTTTGCCAATGTGTCATCAACGTAGTCTTCCATGTTTTTATGCATCATATCATGAAAGATGGTTGTCATTGCTCTTTGATATTAGCGCCAGCATTTTTGAGCCCAAACGACATGACATTCCAGCAAAAGGTACCCCATGCACATGTAAAGGTTGTCTTTTCTTGGTCTGTTGGAGCTATCTTTATTTGGTTGTACCCAAAAAATCCATCCATGAGCGAGTACATCTCATAACCCGCAGTCATGTCCACTATCATATCGATGTTTGGTAGTGGAAAGTCGTCCTTGGGGAACGCTTTATTGAGATCTCTAAAATCAGTACAAACTCATATGGATTTGTCATGCTTGGAGATAGGTACAATGTTGGAAATCCACTCAGCATAATCAATGGCCCTAATGAAGTTTGCATTCAATAATTTTTCTAACTCTGTTTTGACCAGTAGAGCCACATGTGGATGCATTTTTCTCAACTTCTATTTGACAGGCTTGACATCTAGTGAGATTGATAAGTGATGCATGATGAGATCTGTATCAAGCCCTGGCATGTCAAAGTATGTCCATGCGAAGTTGACCTTCTCGTCTTGAAAGAATTGAGCAAACTGTGTCTTTTCTTTGTCTGACAAAGATTGAGCTACATGGATAATCTGAGGACATTCTTCTGTTCCCAAGTTGATAGGCTGTGTAGGTTCGACTAGAACCAAAATCTATCCTGGAAATAGCTTGGCAGACTACCAAGTACCTCATCTGCAGGTGCCTCAGAGAGGTTTTCACCATTAGATACGTCTTTATTTTTACTTTTTTGAGGGTCAGACACTGCCACAATGTGGTTTTCGCTGTCTGATCGCTTATTTTTCCTTTTAATTTTTTGACTGAGGTACTTGATATCCGATTTCATTATGTTAATTGTGGGTTCACTGGTGGAAGAAATAACAGGTTCAATTGTATTCAGATAACAAGTGATCTCATAGTCATTTTGGAAAGACCGTATTTCAGGTCTTTGATTTTGGATAGACCAATCTATGAGATCTGGGTAAATTAGCGAGAGTGAGGGATAAGTTTCAATGTGATTGATATGGAAGGAGTCATCTTTGGTGACCTGTGAAGTTGAGCCTATAGAAAATGTCGCAAAAGAGTCCAGCTCAGGAATAGTCCTAGAGGAACTAGCGTGATCCATTGAGACATGTTGTGAGTCAAACTCATCTGACCCCTTACTAGACCATTCGACTACATCGGGTTGGGTTGCATAGGCATGAATGACATCCACCCCTAGCTCGCAAGATGCATTAGAGAGGCTTTCCCACTCATACTCATGAGAATCTGTACTTTGACCCCTATCTATGAGATGAGCAATATTCTGCCTAATTCATCCTCTATTTATGTCCTCAAAAGTAGACCCTTCTTGTTCCTATTGTTGGGAGGTAGAAGCTTCTTCATTATTAGCAGTAACTATGTCTTCTCCCCAAAGGAGGGAAGTGAGAGGAACAAATTCTTTGTCTTGTGTAGTAGTAGCAATTACGGGAGAGTCATCATCCTCCGATTCACTACACATGAGTAATCTTTGATTACAGTTTGGTGTATTATTGTCTAGCCCAAAGCCTAGACCAGCAGTGTCTCGAGCATCATGACCTTGAGTGTGACTTAAAGGTTCAACTAGAGTGTTCTTACAACCAGTTAAGGACCCGTGGCCCTGGTAGCCCATTTTTGTCAAAAATTTATAGCCTTTTCCATATTTTTTGGGAGAAATAGGGGTAGTCTTTGTAACCTCCTCGTCTTCCTCTTCTCTATAGATCCATTCCCTAATGGCTTGTTCTTCCTTTTTTGCTTCCAGTGGTATGGAAGATTGTACAAAAATGCCAAAAAGTGTCATAGCAGAAGGAGAAGACTTCTTTGCAATAGTCGGTTTCCCATAAGACCGAGGGGAAATTGGTAAGGCAGCAATAGAATCCAAATTATACTTGACCATACCAAGGCTCATCATTTTCAATTTTTGTTCACATTTTGTGAAAGATGGTGCTAGCTCATGAGAAGAGCGATTGTGCGGGACTAGCATTTTGACAGCAGATAATGTGTTGATAGACATGGAGTTGTCGTCGGGGACAACTACTTCAGTACCATTAAAAGGGAACTTAATGCACTGATGGTATGTAGAGGGTACTGCTTGCATATCGTGAATCCATGGTCGTCCTAACAACAAGTTGTATGCAAGTGGTATGTCTAAGACTTCAAAAATGATATTCTTCTCAACTGGATTAACTCTGATTGGAAGTATAATTAGACCTTTAGAAGGCCTTTCAACCTCATCATAGGCCTTTATAGTGATCTTGCGCTTAGGATCGATGGAAAATTCAGACATGCCCAATTGTTGGATTACATTGAACGAAATGATGTTTAACCCTGTACCACTATCTATCAGGACTCGACGGACGCGGGTACGAAAGATTTGAACTTCGATATGAAGAGCAAGGTTATGGGGATGACTGAGAGCTTGGTCATCTTCTTCAGAAAAGGTGAGATAGTGAGGCGAGGAGATGTGGTTCACCATAGCTTGGAATTTTTCCACATCAATATCTGTGGGAACATTGGCAGCACGTAAAGCTTTCTCAAGGATATCTCTGGTCAAAGGAGATAACTCTAGCAATTCAAAAATGGAGATTTGTGCTTGCGTGCGTTGCAGTTGGCTAACAAGATCATAGTTGGAGAGTTTGGAAGTAATTGGTTGTTTAGATGATGAAGCATTTTTAGGATCATTAGCAACTTTTAGGACAACCTTAGATTGCCCCCTAGTGACAGTGTTGAGTGGTTCACCTTGAGAAGATGAAGACTCAGCCACCCGGAGTACCACCCTGGGTCTAGTATTAGTATGATTTTGAGGAGTGGATCGTGTCCTTAAGACCACTCTTGGTCGTTCATCTTCAGCATCATAATTTGGCCAGTTTTCATTGTTGGAGCTTTCCATACATACGTATTCAATGGGCTCAAGCATGCTTATAACATTATCAGTGTCAGCGTAAGCATAACTGATTTTGGCATCATGATTTCTTTTTGGCAGTTATCCTTGAGGTCTCACCCTTTTCATATTCAGGTAATGGTTTTTGGAAAGCCTTATGGTTAGTATTCTTAACAAGGCCATCTGTAACAACTTTGCCAGCTTCGATGAGGTCTTGAATTACATCTTTGAGTTTGAAGCGATTCTCTGTGTTATGTCCCTTACTTCAGTGATAGTTGCAAGTATGATCTTCTCTCCACCATGGAGGTCTAATGGGTGGATAGTAAGGACATGAGTTGTCTGGAAAGGTGACCAATTTTTTTGCAATTAAGGTTTTTAAAACCACTTCAAAAGGTTTGACCATAGGTGTGTAAACACGTCGCTTCTTTGCAAATTTAGAGCCTTTGTCAAAGGTTTGTGGTTTTGAACCTTCTTGTTGCTTTGCTGCATAGATGGCATTGGAAAGGTTAAATGTAGGTTCCTTAGTCTTAGGAGTGTCCACTACTCCGTCATTGACAACATACTTGTTTTTGTTCCAAGGTTTTCCTTTGTCTTTACTGTTTCCATTGTTAATTCTATCCTTGTTTATGGTAATATCACCTTTTTTGATAGCAACATCCTCAATGTGATATGCACTTTCTACCATGGCGTTGAAGGATGTGAATAACTATTTTCTTAGATCAAAGTATAATTCAGGTACAAGCGTGTTGACAAAGATGTCAATTTTTTCAGCCTCAGGCACTTGCCGAGGATACTAAGAGTATAAAGATCTCCATCGTTGAAGGTATATTGCAAAAGATTCTCCTGGTTTTTGTTTGATGTTGCATAAGTCTAGCACTGTCACAGGATGTTGAATGTTGTACGAATATTGCTGGATGAAACGTTGCACAAGTTTGTCAAATGTTTTAAGAGGAGGACTCAATTTTGTGAACCACTCCATAGCTTGTCCTCTTAGACTTCTAGAGAACAAATGCATAAGAAAGGTGTCTTCATGCATAAAGTCCATGCTAATAGCATAGAAATGTCTCACATGGTCATGAGGGTCACCATTTCCATCGTATTTGTCATACTTAGGAACCTCTATATCCTTAGGAAATGGTAGCATGTATAGACTCCTATCAAATGGAAGAGCGCAAATTGATTCAACAAATGATGTCTTATGTGGCTCTTTTGAAGTTTGCAGTTGTGTAAATTGTTTCCTTAATTCTTGTATTTCTTCCCTTAAGATTTCAGCCTCAGTGGGCTCTTGTTTTGGGATAATATGTTCAATATTAAAAACTTGAGGGAGTTTCCATCCCCTAACTACCATGTATTGGAAGTATTGGTCTCCATTTTCCTCTAAAGCTCTGAGCATTAGTTTTTGGGCGAAGCCATTTTGTTGAAATTTGATCACATCTTCGCTAGTTACTTCTTCATCACTATCATGATGAGATGGTTTAGGTGAAGGACATGCACCAGCGGTAGCTCTAGGAGTCCTTAGAGGCATGTGATTACCATCATTATTTTCAAAGGGATTTCGAGGACAAGTTCCTTTATATCCTTCGTAGCGTGCCTGATTGTCAGTTTCAGCTTGTTGATTTTCTCTCTCTGTAGCATATATAGCCTCCAAAGTCTTTTGGGTTTCATGTGCTTGTTCTTCTAAGCAACGTTTAATTTCATCAGGATGCACCATAGTGACTATACCACTCGTATCCTCGGATGTCTCAAAGGGTTTACCAAATGGATTTTCAAAACTATAAAGTGGGTTGTGCCGAACGTTAGCTGTTTGTGTTTGAGAAAATTTGAGATTCTTATCACAAGGTTGTTTGCGAGGACGTTTGGGTGGTGTTTCCAATTTTTTGAAAATGAAAGGCATGTGACTACCATTACAACTTTGATATCTAGTTGTGACCGGCATGTAAAGAGTTGTCTTTGTTTAGTAGGACAAGAAGAGCGAGCTGAATTTGAAGCTTTTACGATCAGGACTAGTCACTTGTCAAAATGTGATTAGATGGCTTGTCAAACAGTGCTCAAGATTTTAAAACACGAGTGACTCGAGCCGAGTGGATGAGCGAGAAGCTCAATAGTGGATAGCTAGAAAAATAATAGCTGAATTTTGACAAGTGATTTATCAAGATGTTTCAAGACTTACAATCAATGGACTAAACCCATCTTTTCAACTTAGGATAAATTCTTCACACACTGATACGTGGCCAGGATCAAGGGTGACTAGTATGACGCTCCTATCTACACTAGGAAAGCCCACGGTGGGCACCAAAAATGTACACTAGAAAAGGTGCACTTCTCTAAATCATTCTATCCAAGGTTCTCCATAGATTGGAAAGCTCGAATGCCGACTTAGAGCTCCCTAGTCATGGAGTGCAAGGGGCATACAAATGAGCATATAGGAGCTCTCAGCTAAGCCTTAGAAATACAGCCCTTGCTAGTAAACCACAAAATGGGAGATTCTTTAGACAAGAGCAAGAGTGCTAGTGTCAAAGAATTCTTGGATCATGCAATGCAAAAAATGAAACTAAATTAGGATGAGATGCACAATGCAAGCTATGCTAAAAATGAGATGGGAATGTTACAAATCCAACTATTAATCTATGTGATCTAATTATTTTCAAAGGAAACTAAACTATCATGCAATATGATCTTAAGACTAATATGAAGGAAATGAGAGAATGAGACAAGGAAAAGAAGTTCTCCACAAAGCTCCAAGGAAACCTGTTAGAAAACCTGTAGCATGACAATATTCAAAAGTTGATGATTTTTTGAGGGGGAAATCTCTCTCCCTTTTAAAGATGTATGGACGGTAGAGATCAAGATGAAGATGGTGGATGATCAACGGTGGAATTCAAAAAGAGGAGTGATCCATGCACGCACACAAGTCAACCAATAGAATATAAGTTGACTTGTCATATAAGACAAAAGTCACAAAGCCTTTTCTTTTAATTGCAAAATAGAAAAATGACTTTATGTGTGCACTTTAAGTGGGTTAGAAGAATGGGGTCTTTTATTTAATTAAAAGGGGACATGTTCTTTTAATCAAATAATGAACTTAGGATAGCATAGTCAAACTATAGGTTATAATCAAATAAATTGATTATTAGCAATTTGGCTTAGGTAAGTGATTAAATTAATTTAGCCAAAATGTTGAAAAGGGGGCTAATAGTCTAGATGACCATTTTTAGGTGATTACAAATAGAAAGTTTGAATCTATTGGGAGTGAGTATATGAATAAGGATATAGAATTAGTATTTAATCATGATATGAACGTGAAACCCAGATTCAAACATTTAAGAGAACTAGACCTATTCAAATATCATTTCTACCAAGAATTGGACATAGATGAGTGGACATAGATCATACTAAGTAGAATACATGATGGAAAACTATGGATGAAAGATAGTGTAGTTGATATTTTAGCTAGCCTTATTCATTAGGTAACTAGTCTTAGTAAACAAGGCAGTGTACCTATAGGTGATAAATTGGTTAAGAAGAAAGTTGAGAGATACACAAAGGCAGTGTATAATGGAAAAGCCATGGTTATCAAAACTATTAAACAAGATGATGTAAGATTCTTGAGTAGAATTATTTCCTACTTGAGGAACAAGGTAAGACCATTCTTGTGTTTATGTTGGGTGAGAAAGAAAAAATAAGAAGTGAAATTATGGTAGCTATAAGTTAGATGATAACATAGTCCAAGGCAACATCTTCACCTGCACCAAGAACCTTGGAAGTGTCAGTAAGTGGTGACACAATGCAGATATATCAGAACAATGTTACCATTAAAATTGACGATACTAACCCATTTGAAAGTTTTGAATAGAATGAACCTCATATCGAAGATATTGAAAATCAATTGAAACAAATTGAAGAGAAAAAGAGGTTAGAGGAATAGAAAAGGAAAATATAAGAGACCAAGAAAAAATTGCTTGAAAATGAGATGAAAAGAAAAGTAGAGGAAGAAAAGAAAAGATTAGTTAAAGAAGAAATGAAAATTAGAGAAAGATAAGAAGATATTAGAAGAGGAAGAAAAGAGAGAAAAAGAAAGAAAGAGAAGATAAAGAGGAAGAAGAAAGAAGAGTGAAAGAGGTAGCTAAAAAGAAGCAAAGGGAAGCTGACACTAAATCTTCTAGTTCATCTAATCTTATTTTTCTTGTTAGCCTAATAACTAATGATGAAGATGAATTAAACTGACTTGATCTCATATTTGTCAAAAATTATTCATAAGAACAAGACAATGAGGAGCCTGTAGAGAACCTTGATGAAGGTTATAGATAGATTACATAGTAATTTGGCAGTCTAGCATATAGAGATAGATTTTGAAAAGGGGCATAGGCAATGCTAAAATATTTTGATGAAGAATTCACAAATTTGTTGAATGTTGTAGAAACTAAGGCATATATCTCATGTGATGCTAACTTTTTTAGCACTATTTGTCAAAATACTAAGAACAATTTGATAAGTCTTGATACTTGTATCAAGGAACTTTGGAAATGCCAATAGGATGGTAAGATATTGTACATCAAGTATACCCTATCTTATATGTTGACTAAGGATATTGATAGTTATATTGAAGGAAAGATGAGTGAGGTAGAAGCTCTATCTAGCCAGTTACAACATCCTTCTAGTAAAATTAATGATTTTGAAGGACAAGTGGCTATTATTCATAGTGATATTAGGAAATTGGAACTTACAGCAGGAACAAATTTTTCAGAGAGTATCATATTTTAGAGAGCTTATTACTCTGAAAATATCTATAGTTGAGAAACAGTTGAAGGAATGTGTCAAGGCCAAGGACACTTATTCTAACTTTTTATACTATGACCTTAATGCATTTGAGATTGTATCATAGGCCTTATGTGAAATTATCACCTTTGTTGAATCAACCAAAGATACATGGACAAAAGGTATGAACAATCTTAAGGCAAGTTTTGATGATTGCATGAATATACTATCAACTTAAGGTAGAAGAACAACATTATGACAACATTTTTTTATAGTTTTTGACATTCTAACCTTTGTCATTGATTTCAAAGGGGGAGAAAATGAATAAGAAAATTATGATAAAATTGAAAGATATAAAATCATACTGTAAGAGGGAGCATATGTAAGATGGACAAGTTGTCATAGATGTAATGTTATTGTGTTATTTTTTTAAGTTTTTGATACTTAGCCAATTTTCCCTATTTTGTTGCCATCAATGCCAACAGGGGAGATTTTTGACAATTGGCTAATGAAGATATTTAATTTTTTTCATTTATGGAAACACATTATGTAAATGCTTACAAGAAAACTAAAAAATAATGATACTTAGCTTTTGGTACTCAAAAAATTGTCTAAGTATGAAATTTGTATACAATAGTGTATTGTTTTGTATGTAGCTTGTTACTGACATCATATTATGACTAGCCAAGTTAGATAGAGATTGTATACATGTTGATGATGATGTGTATAACCTTTAAAGTTAGTATACACTATACAAAAAAAAGATATTCATGTTTCACTAGTGAAATAGGACAACAAAATTGAAGGAAAGGAATTATTTTGTTTACAAAATAATTACTTGTCCAATTAGGGCCAACATCCTAGATGTTTACTCTAAGTTGGAAAAGTATATTATGGTCTTAGATGAACTAGAATTTTATTTTGTAAAGGCATGGTATTTATACAAAGGACATCTTGCGGATTCAAGTGTGTTATCTTGGAGAAGTTGTGATATGTTATTTTGAGCAATTGTATGCGAACATTTGTAAAATCAATATATGAAAAGTTCTATTAAGCTATTTTTTGATTAGAGATTGAGCTGAAGATAAGAGATCAAACATGAAAGAAGTTAAATAATCTATATTCTAGAAGCCTAATTACTTGTTTGGGTAGTGAGCACTTCTAGTAATTGGAAGTACATGTTTCCATAGTGGGCTCATCTTGCATCTACTTTACTACAACTCTAAACAAGGTTGGCACAACTCCTAATAGGGTTGGAATCTTTGTAAAAGGATTCAAAGTCTCCAAATAGGGAATCTTTATACTAAAGTTTCTCTTTGACTCTTAACAGGGTTCATCCTCTAACAAGGCACTTATGTATCAGTACATTATCTAGTGGGTATCATCCCCACCAGGGTTTTCCCTTGGCCAAAGTTTTCCTAGTTAACAAAATATGGTGTTATGAGTTATCTTTTTGCATGGTTACTATTATTGTTCAACATTAATTTATTACTTTGTTGTGAATGGTTTAAAGTAACAAACAATATCTTGTTCGCAACTAAAGTTTGTGAATTACTGGTTCACACGTCCCACCCCCTCTGATTAATTCCTATTTCTAACAAAAAAACTCTAAGAAATCCCTTTAAATGTGAAAAATGTGGTTCCTAGATAATAATTTCATGGATCATATTAAATTATGGTGGTCACAATGTAATTTCCAAGGGTAAAAAATGTATTGTTTTGTGTCTAAGATGAAAATGATCAAATAAAATATACTTAAATGGAAACAAATAAACGTTGACAATATATTTAAAGAAAAATTAGATAAGGAAGAAAACCTAAAAATACTAAATAAAGAAGTCATAAAAAGGGAATGGATACTATAAAATACTTAAAAGTCAAATAGTTTCTTGCAAAACAAGAGGAGATATTGGAAAAAGAAGAAATCTTTTAGAGACAAAAATCAAGAGAAACATGGTTAGAAAATGTTTGGATTATAGATGGAGTAACTGAGAGGGGGGGTGAATTAGATACTACAAAAAAAAATCCACAGATCCCTTAGATGTCTTAAATAACTAGTTATTGTTGATACTCGGTAAACATTGAAAAAATGCTATAACTCAGTAATTAACTTGTTATTGATCTTCAAGCATTCATGCATGCAATAGTAAATAAAATGAACACAAGAGACACTAGATTTAACATGGAAACCCAATATGGGAAAAACCATCAAGTAACTAGCTACCAATTTTCACTCTTTTAAAGTGAGTCCCGTTAGGAGCCAACCCTGTTAGAGGTTACAATACACACTGTTAGAGGATTTAATCACCCTGTTAAGGTGGTCTTACTAGAGGTCTTTAGAACAATTCAACTAAACTGTCACCTTGTTAGAAGATTTACAAAAATGGCTGTTAAGCCAACTTTATTAAGAGATTTTGAAATCACTGCTACAATGGTTAGAAAGTAACAATGAATTGATCTTAATAAGATGCAACTAAATTTTCTGATTATAGATCTCTATTCTACACTATTAGATCATTTTTGATCAAATGTAGCTTTGCTTATCCTCAATGATCTCTGATCATCCTTCAAAATTTACTTTCACAATAATCAGTCTTCCTTCTCATTCACATTACATCAAATCCATCACTTGTACTTAGAATTTTCAACTTGACTTCTTATATATACCATTTAGACTATCAAGTTGGCTCATTCATAAGTTACATTTACCAATAAATCATACATCAGTCGGCTACAAATATTACTTAAAAAAAAAAAACTTTATTTCACAAAATAATGAAATCCTTCACTGGTCAACCCTACTTGGTAAATATTACTTCTAGAAATAATTTCCTAAGTTAACCATCTTAACTCAGTTAACATTACAAAATCTACAAAATCCTTTGGCTATCGAGTTAACTTAGTAAGAACTAAATTTTCTTTACTATCCATGAAAGCTCAGTTAGAACTATTTCCTGCACTCTCTTGGTGATCGAGTTTGCTCAGTAGCAACTAAATTTTCTTTGCTAACCTTGAAAGCTTGGTAGTGACTAAATACACAAGATAAAGCCTGAGAATGCTTGGTAGATGTTGTAAACTTTTTTTGCTAACCTTGTGAGCTTGGTAGACTCTGCCTGATGACTAATATGACATTTGTGTATCGTCAAAGACAACACACAATTGAACAATTGTATCCAACAATCTCCCTCTTTGGCATTGATAGCAACACAACATGTCATAGTAGAATGAAATTTGAAAACATGTCTTTATTAATAGAATACTTCATCCTCTTCCTCAAATATAGTAATCTCCCTCTTTCATAATAATCTCTCCCTCTTACACAAGCTCTCATTTTATTGCAAATTTTAGAAAGATATGACAGTATACTCTCCCTCTTTGACAACACAAGCCAAAGACAACACAAATCAAATGAATAGCATTGTACCTAATGTACTAATTCATATGCAATGTCTTCATTACTTTTTTGTAGTAACTGATAGATCTTCAATTCCATTTCTATTGATGCATTACTAAACCTATATTTTAGTGAGCTTTAGATAAGGGAATGACTCCTAACTTACCTCTTAGATAAAAGAATGCATCCTTAGGTAAAGGCTTTGTGAATATGTCAGTAATTAATTCCTTTGTATGGACATATTCCAATTTGATTTCTTTTTCTTGTACCAATTCTCTAACAAAGTGATACTTTATAGCAATATGCTTGGTTTTTGAATGCATCATTGGATTCTTGGATATGTTAATTGCACTTGTGTTGTCACAAAACATAACAATAGGTTTTTTAATTTATTGCTTCATACCTTCCAATAATTTTTTGAACCGCAAAATGTTTGAGCAGTTTACTACTGTTGCAACATATTTAGCCTCTGCTGTGGACTGGGATGTATAGTTCTACTTTTTACTTGTCCAAGAAACCAACCTCTTTCCAAAAAAGAAAGCTCCTCCACTTGTACTCTTTCTATCATCAACATTCCTTTCCCAATCTACATCAATGAACACTTTTAAATCTAGATTTCCTCCAAGTTTATACCATAATCCATAATCTTTAGTTCCTTTTAAATATCTCATGATCCTTTTGATTTCCATCATGTGATTTTATTTTGGTTTTGCTGAGAATCTTGCTATAATTCCTACTATAAGGGCAATTACTGGTCTGATGTGCACTACATACTACAACTTTTCAAACATAGATCTATCCAATGTCTGATCCACTTCCTTTGATTCATCATCTGTGGTAAGTTTCAATCCAGTACACATAGGAGTTCCAACTAGTTTGTAATCTTCCATACCAAACTTTTTTTAGTATTTTCTTGATGTATTTAGATTGAGTGATGTAGATACATTCTTACTTTGATGAATTTTGTAAGGAAACTTGGCAACAAAGAATATAACCGTTTCCACATAACCCATAATAGATTTGAAATAAACATGGAATTAAAATCCACATGCAAGAGAATAGACAACATACCCACAAAATGTGACACAAGATATACCTTGGGAAACCCTCATCGAGGGAAAAAACCCAGCCTCCAAAAGCATCCATCATCATGTATTATTCAGCAAAAAATACCATTGCCATACAACCATGGAAGCCTTCATGGCCATAGCCACAACCGAGCAAACTATGTGAACAAGCATGAATCCACACATCCCATGCCATGCTTTCAACCTTCACAAATGCTCCCTTGGCTAACCTGTCAAGCCTTGTCCCGCTCGACTCTTGCCTTTTGTCTTTTCCTTGTCACTCTCTCTCTATCCACAACAACAACTACCCTTGTGGCTGCTTATATAGTAGCAAGTCCCACAAAACCACTAAGTGGTATTACATAAACCATGTGCTAAAACCATGTGCTACCTAACCCACTGACCCCACATTTAATATTGGGCATTTAATTCTTTTCCCCCAATATTAAATAATTACATAAAATATTATCACAATGTTACAATACAACTCATCAAGAATATTCCATGGGAATCTTTACATGTTGCACGTCCATCTAGGTACAACATTACATAATAAAAATAAAATAATAAAATAACAATATTATGCAATGTGTGCAACACCCATTATCTCAACAAATTTGAATACCAACAAAGAATTTGATTTATCCAAACATTAACATTTTAAATTCCTTGTTCATTTGTTCTAAAAATTCTTTGCAAAGATCATCATTTCCTATGAACAAAGTGTCATCTACAAATATCTCTACAAATTAATCTTATTATTTGGTCCTTACTTTATGTACAAACTACTGTTATCATTAGTTCTTTGAAAATCAATTTAAATAAGATAGTTATGCAATCTTTCATACCATGCTCTAGGTGCTTGTTTTAGACAATACAATGCTTTATGCAATTTGCAGACCATGTCCTTCTTGTCTAGATCAATAAAACCTTCAAGTTGTTCAATGTAAACCTCTTCATTCAATATGCCATTGAGAAATGCTTACTTGACATCCATCTGATAAACTTTGGATCCTTTATATGTAGCATATGCAAGTAAGGTTCTGACACCTTCCAATCTTGCAACAAGAACAAAAGTCTCACCATAGTCTACACCTTCTTCTTAAGAGTATCCTTTGCATACTAGTCTATCTTTGTGTACACTCGAAAGTGTCCCACTCTAAACCATTCTATCCAAACAATTCCATGAGTTGGAATGTTCGGATGTCGGCTTAGAGCTCCCTATCCATGGAGTGCAAGAGAGTATATTTCAAGAATAAGAAGGCTCTCAGATGAGCCTTAGAGACACTCTTCTTGCTAGTAAACCATACAATGGGAGGTTCCAAAGACAAGATGCAAGAATGCAATGCAACTAAATATTAAACTAGAATGAATATGAAAAGTGCAGCTATTCTAAGCATGGATGAGAATATTACAATCCAAATATTAAGCTATGTGAGATAGATTATTGCAAAATAGAAGCTAAACTAACATGCAACATGAATCTAAGCTAAAGCACTATGGTATGAGAGAATCTAGACAGGAAATAGAAATTTTCCACAAAGCTCCAAAGAAACCTGTTAGAAAATCTGCAGCATAACAATATTCAAAATGAGGATGGATTGAGGGGGAAAGCTCTCTCCCTTTTAAAGATGTATGGATGGTAGAGATCAAGATTAAAGATGGTGGATGATCAATGGTGGAATTCAAAAAGAGGAGTGATCCATGTGCACACACAAGTCAACCAATAGAATATAAGTTGACTTTTCATATAAGACAAAAGTCACAAAGCCTTTTCTTTTAATTGCAAAATAGAAAAAGGACTTTATGTGTGCACTTTAAGTGGGTTAGAAGAATGGGGTGTTTTATTTAATTAAAAGGGGACATGTTCTTTTAATCAAATAATGAACTTAGGATAGCATAGTCAAACGATAGGTTATAATCAAATAAATTAATTATTAGCAATTTGACCTAGGTAAGTGATTAAATTAAATTAGCCAAAATGCTGAGAAGGGGGCTAATAGTCTAGATGACCATTTTTAGGTGATTACATTTACCCCTCTTTGAATAATGTGTGATCGATCTGGGAACACATTATGTCAAAGAAAATAGAAAGCCAAGTAGGCGGTGATAGATATAGATATTTGATTTCAAAGAATGAAATGTAGAAATAGATGGCAAGTCCTGAATGCACAGCTTGATAGTGGTAGTATTGAACACTAGGAAGATGATGTTAGGATCCTAAAGGAATTCTAACACCTAGCAAAGTGAATAGATCGAGAGCAAGTGATAAGGTCAAACAAATGCTCCTAAGAAATAGATAGCTATAACAATCAGCAATAGAGTATTTCTGCCCCCTTGAGATCGAAATCGAAATGAGGTAAGAGGAAGCAAAAACTAGCTAGATATGAGAAAATCAAGATATAGCAATGTCTGATATGACAAATAAATGATTAGAACCCAAGAATGACAATAAGAAATTGATAAAATGCCCTAGTTTGACTAGAGTTGACCTTGAAGGATATAGCATAAAAATTAGGTCAAATCTAGTAAAGAGATGATTTAGATGTAAAAAGGTGACTAGAAGTATATATGAAGCATAGAAATGATGAACACCTGAAGAAATGAAGATGCCCCAGCAATGATTTGGAGATTAGACCTCAAAAGGTCAGCTAACTGCTTAGAAGAAAGTAGAATTTTAAAAGACAATTTTGACCATGAAGATGAACTCGAATTTGGATTTCGATCTCGAAAATGAATCCAAGACGTCAAAATTATTTAAGAGGTCAAATCTTTATATAATTTGATGATAAGATAGAAATGAGATGAAGTGAAAGATTAAGAAGGTAAAAAGACATGAACAAGAAGAAAGTAAAGAAATATATGAAAGGAGTTAGCCGATATGTCCACAAAAAGATGAAGAGAGAGCTCTCCCCATATGCAAGAATATAAGATTAAGATAGAAAATGAACCTAAAATGCAAGCTAATATGCAAAGTGGTTTACCAGCAAGAAGCGCATAACATTTAGACTCTTAATTTCATCATTGAGCATGTATTAGGGACATCATGAGATTATACAACCATCACTAGTATAACTATGGGGATATGAATATGATCGATATTAGATAGGTATGTGGAAATCTAATCTAAGCATCAGAGACATGTAAGTCAAGATAACTACGCGATTAGATTCCTTAAGTTTAATTTAGCAAGATTACACCTGTATCAAGGCATAAGCGCCAGGATAAACCCTGAGTGCGGTCTTGCAAAATAGTCAAGGATGATACATTTGTAAGTCAATGTGTTGAATAGGACCAGAATAAATGCTTACAACACTATAGACAAACAAAAGTATACCCCACAAGCAGAAATCAAGAAAATATGTCCCATGCCCCCAGTCTTCTAGTCAATGACATCCTCTAAAGACTATTAGGGAGGGAACACATGGAAAATAAATCATCATCGACAGCACACAAAGTAGATAAAGATCAACATAGCTCAGTCATTTAAGTGTTAAAGTGTGTGTGTGTAAGTCACTTGGTCATTTCTTCAAGACTTGATTCTGATAGAGAAAAATATTGCGACATTGGAGACCGTAGGTAAACTATCTAAAAAGTGTTGAAAAACACTTGATGTCAAGGTGGGGGAAGTGTTGAGAAACACTATTTTATGAGTTGTCAAAGAAACCCAAATGCACAAGAATAACTCAAAAAGGCTAAGTAGTTATGCCCCTGAGATGAGGACAAGAAACAATTCCAAGCTAGGAAATGTGTAGCGAAGTGGATGATTGAGATGGATAGACATAGGTGCGAGGGTTTCAAGTAGTGCTTGTTTCTAGGTTTTCACCACTTGACAGATTTTTTGAAGACTTTTTTCAATTTTTTTGTATTTTTGTATTCTTGAATTTTTTTTGGTGATACATCAAAGTGCCTATTGCTAGGTTTTCACTAAGATGATCCTTTTTCAAAACATTTTTTGATTTTTAGGATTTTTCAGCATCATATATGATTTTTTGGATTTTTTAGAAGGTTTTAGAGATCACTAGTTCTCAAGCAAGATCACATCATTTTCTCCCAATGTCTGGTAAGGTATAGGACATGATGGAGAAACAAGCCCATGGATAAGCAATAATGCATAAGAAAGGAATGTGAAGCAAGTGAAAGTGATCCTCAAGGACTGACTCCTCAAGAGTACCCAAGCTAGGGAAAGAGGTGAAATAGTCATATGAAGCATATTTTGGATAAGCAATGGAAGTAATGAGAAAGACAGCATGCAGGATAAGCAGTGAAGCCAATAAGTGTGATAGCATATAAGATATGCAATGGAAGCCAATGAGTAAGATAGCGTGTAGGATAAGCAGTGGAAGCTAATGAGAAAGATAACATGAAAGTTTGTAATACAAGAGAGTAGACATGTCAAGAGGCCTATGAGAATCATGTTTTATTTATTGTGATCAAGACCAAGGGGTCAAATAGATAGTATAGCAATGGGATAAAGAAATAAGAATAAAGCTCAAGATAGAGGCTATGAGTGAATGGGAGAGAAAAATAAAAAATTTGGTGGATAAGATAGCCAATATGCAAAGATAGCTCAACATTGTCAAGATCAAAGAGAGAAGAGGGGATAGATGGATGATGAAAGAATTACGCATGATGCCTGTTTGCCAGGTTTTCATCATGGTACTTATCTAAGGTGCCACAAGAAGTAGTTTTCACCATAGGATAAATTTATTTCTCTTTACTTTTGCTACCAAGGTGCCACAAGAAGTGGTTTTCACCAAGGCACATTTTCATTTTTTTTTTTTTCTTTTTTTGAATTTTTAGAGAGAGCTCAAGCTTTTTGAATGTAGATAGTGCTCCTATAGAAAAGACAAGTCATGATAAGCCAAGACCATAGAAAGGTATGCTCAAAGATGTTGATGGGGTAATGAAAGAGAGATGGTAGTAGGAAGAGTATATGGAGGATAATAGTTCATGTATAGAAAGTAAGTGTAAGCTTTAGAGGATTTCATGAGGGTAGTTGAAACATTGGACAAGATCAACATTGACACACACGTTGAAGGGTATTGGAACGATGGAGGAATCATGGATGAAATAGCTAGAGATTTAGATGTATGAGGTGGTAGAAGAGATTTGGAAAAAAGTGGAGTGGAAGGCTTTGGAATAATTTTAGGAAGATTTTTGGAAGAAGATGGAATGGAAGCCTTTGGAAGCTTGAATGTCAACTTTGAAATATTTTCAATATTCAAGTCTTTTAAAAGAGACTTGGGAATCCACATAGCTTTAGATTTTCCTCGTTCTTTGGGTGCTTGAGAGTGCATTTGTATAATGATGGATTTAGGAACCCACATTTTCTTTGATTTAGCTCTCTTATTAGTGGACCTTTGTAGTCTCTTTTGTGCATTTTCCTTCTTAGCATTCACATGTCAATTAGATGGGACATAGTGATCTTCATTTTTCAATGGATTCTTATGTTTATTCTCACTTCTAAAGGACTTGGGATTTGTGGATGAATAAGGATGATATGACTGGTTTAGATGTATAGATGGGTGAAAAGTCATCAAGGATGAGTGTCTTTGTTGATCTTGAGGTATTATAGGAGAGCTAGGGAATGAGCTAGGAGTGAATGTAGGAGATGGAGGAACATAAGGTCCCAATATGGATGGAAGGTTTGAATGCTTTAGCTTAGATGGATAAGGACCAAGGATAGATTTAGAAGATGCAAATGGATAGTGAAAAGGGACATCAACATCTTTAGAGTGAGCAACGTGGTCAAAGTCATCAATAGACTCATGAGTAGCTTTGACAGGAGAAACATTTTTAACAGGAGCACTTGAAGCTTGAGTAAAATTTTGAAGTGGATATGGAGAAGTAGAACACGAGGGGATGCTTTGATCTTGACAAGTAGCTTTGGATAGCATAGGAAGAGAACTTTTCTCATAATTTTCAGTAAGCTCAAGGGAGATAATGGAAGTGCTATCTTCATCATACTTAGGAGGTGGACAATATATAGGATATGGAGGGGAAAAATATTGAAAGAGATGAAAGGGTTCTTGATCTTGATCTTTCTTGAAATTTATAGCTTTTTCTTTTTGAGAGTCCTCTTGACATGGAGCCACTTCCAAGGACAAGGGAGAATGAAGAGTGAATGGAATAGTTTTTGGATTAGGCATAGTAGTGCATGAAGGTTGAGGATGTTTAGGATTAGTAGCATGGAAAAGGTTTGCAACCAAGTGAAGGTTAGCTTGAGTTTCTTTTAGAGGTAGCCCTTGAGGATACACATAGTCAATGTGGAAAGCATTAGGTTCCTTTTCTGATAGAGGCATGTTGGAAAGCTTTGAAGTGTTGAGAGATGCATGAGTGTTGGAAGAAGTGGAAGATGTAATGAAACCACTACTAGACATAGGTTCATCAATGTAATCTTTCTCAAGAGAAGTATCCTCAGCACATGAGTCACTAGAGGTTCCAAGATCAACAATCTCATAATCAATGAGATCTTGGATTTTATGTTTCAGCTCTATACAATCAAAAGTAGCATGGTCATTAGATTGATGATAAACACAATAAGCATCCAAGAATGGGTTTCCATATGAGCTAGACTTAGGTAACATGATGATCTTATTGCCAAGAAGTTTTTGCAAAGTGTCATCATAAGAATCTTCCAAGGGAGAAAAAGTTCTATTATAATTATGTCTAGAGTCCTTTTTTTGTTTCTAAAGTGAATGGTATGCATCCATGTCTTCATCATTAGCTTGGTCAAAGATAGGTCCATCATGAAATTTTAGCATAGGCTCAAAGGAGGTATCACTTGCTTGTTCTCTAAAAAGGTCTTTAGATCTAGAAGATGAAGACATTTTATGTCTTCAAGTAGAGCATGTAGACCTAGAAGAAGAGGATGACCTCAAAGAAGGTGACTCACATGCATGTAAAGACCTTAAGGAAGATTCATTTAGTGATGCAATCTTTTCCTCTAACCTTTTCTCAAGTTTAGACTTCATTTTTGTCATGCACTTAGAGAGATGAAGGTAAGAAATATCATTTGTCTCTTCTAGTTCTTTGTATTGCACATATAGATCTTGAAACTCTTTAGTGACATGGAGGATATCATGATCATCTAGATTTAGCTAAGGTTTGGTAGCACAAGTTTTAGATCCCATAGTTTTAGATGCAAAGCCAAGCATAAAAGAGCCTAGAAGATAACTTGATGTTGAAACTATAGGAGGTAGAGTGTTCACTTGCCAAGATAGTAGAGAGAGATTAAAGCGACTCGTCAAACAATATGTCCAAGAAACTTATGACATGAATGACTCAAGTCAATAGCTAGGCAGGATGCTCAAATAGACAAATAAATAGAGCAAGAAGGGTGACAAGTGAACAACTTTCCCAACCCAAGAGTGTAGTCAAGAAATCAAGGCAACCATTTCAACAAAAAGATAACTAGCAAGTGGACATAGATCATGAAGATAGAAAGAACAAGAGCACTAAGACCAAAGAGCCACTTTAAGCATGATCAAAAACTAGAGACATAGCAAATCAAAGTCAAATGATGAGACTCCCCTTAGCAAGCAACACAAGAAAATGTTTGCATTTGATGTTTTGACTTGGTTGAAAAGGTTTGACAATCATATATACTCTCGAAAGTTTCCCACTCTAAACCATTCTATCCAAATGATTCCATGAGTTGGAATGTTCGGATGCCGGCTTAGAGCTCCCTATCCACGGAGTGCAAGAGATTATATTTCAAGAATAAGAAGGCTCTCAGATGAGCCTTAGAGATACTCTTCTTGCTATTAAAACATGCAATGGGAGGTTCCAAAGACAAGATGCAAGAATGCAAATGTCCCAAGGAGTTCCTCAAGAATGCAATGCAAATAAAGATTAAACTAGAATGAATATGAAAAGTGCAACTATTCTAAGCATGGATGAGAATGTTACAATCCAAATATTAAGCTATTTGAGATAGATTATTGCAAAATAGAAGCTAAACTAACATTCAACATGAATCTAAGCTAAAATGCTATGGTATGAGAGAATGTAGACAAGAAATAGAAATTCTCCACAAAGCTCCAAAGAAACCTGTTAGAAAATTTGCAGCATAACAATATTCAAAATGAGGATGGTTGAGGGGGAAAGCTCTCTCCCTTTTAAAGATTTATGGATGATAGAGATCAAGATGAAGATGGTGGATGATTAATGGTGGAATTCAAAAAGAGGAGTGATCCATGTGCACACACAAGTCAACCAATAGAATATAAGTTGACTTGTCATATAAGACAAAAGTCACAAAGCCTTTTCTTTTAATTGCAAAATAGAAAAAGGACTTTATGTGTGCACTTTAAGTGGGTTAGAAGAATGGGGTTTTTTATTTAATTAAAAGGGGACATGTTCTTTCAATCAAATAATGAACTTGGGATAGCATAGTCAAACTATAGGTTATAATCAAATAAATTGATTATTAGCAATTTGGCCTAGGTAAGTGATTAAATTAAATTAGCCAAAATGCTGACAAGGGGGCTAATAGTCTAGATGACCATTTTTAGGTGATTACACTTTGTTCCTTAACACCTTACCATCTTCATTTAACTTGTTTCTGAATACCCACTTGGTTCCAATCACATTTTTGTCTTTAGGTCTAGGTACAAGAGTCCATGTTTTGTTTTTCTCTATCTGTTCTATCTCTTCATTCATAGCTTCAATCCAAATTTCATTTTCTAATGCATCTTTGAAATTTCTAAGTTCAAAATTAGAAAGTAAACAAGTTCCTTTCAACTTACTTCTTGTCATTGTTCCTTCTAATTTATCTCCAATGATCTGATCTAGTACATGATGCTTCCTAACATACTTGGCTAACATAGGCTCCTTGCCTTTTAAATGACTTGAATTGTTATCCTTTTGTGCTTAAACTTCTTGTTCTATTTTTGGTTTCTTGGGCTTGATAGGTGTTGATTTAGTAGCTTCTGTTTGCAACTTGGGTTCTTGCAATTCGGTAGGTATTAGCTCAGTTTGAACTTCCTGCGACTTGGTTATTGAAGACTCGAGAGTTGAAGATTCTTGATTGACAGGTGTATTTGGCATTGTATCAAGTTTAATGTAAACAAATCTCTTGTAGTCTTTAGGTTCCCTTTTGCTTTCTTCTTCAGTTCTTTATGTAAACTTATCAACTTTCACATGTGCAGTTTCTATGACTTTGTGAGTAGATAAATTCAAACATCTGTATGCTTTACTTTTGCAAGAATATCCCAAAAATATTCCTTCATCACCCTTTACATAAAATTTACCTTTTTTAGATTCTTTCAAAATGTAACATTTGCTTCCAAATACTTTTAGGTAAATTACATTGGGTCTGTAGCGATACCATAACTCATAGGGGGTTTTGAATGAGTCCTTTTTTAGCTATACTCAGTTCAAAGTATGAATTGTAGTGCTAATAGCTTCTTTCTAGTATTTGATAGCATTTCTCTTCTCAACCATTAAGGTTCTTGCACAGTCCATGATAGATCTATTCCTTCTTTCTGCTATTCCATTTTTTTCGGGAGTTCCAGGTGCTAAAACCTATCTTTTGATTCCATTTTCAATGCAAAAGTTATTGAACTCATGTGAAATGAATTCACCACCTCTATTAGACCTCAAGCATTTCAGTCTTTTGCCTATTTCCTTTTCTACTCTAGCCAAATACCATTTGAACTTTTCAAATGCTTATGATTTCTCTCTTAGCTACATGATAGTCATCATTCTTGAATAATCATCAACAAAAAGAATGAAATTTTTTTCACCAGTATAACTTTCAATGACAATAGGTCCACACAAATCAATATGCACAATTTCCAAAAAAATTTCAAATTTATAGTTCTTGCTTTTAAAGCTAGTCTTTCCCATTTTGCCAATTTGACAATTCTTGCATAGACTAACCTTAGGTTTTTTTCTATTAGGAATGCCTCTTACTTTCCTAAATTTACTTATTTTTATCAAGTTGTCAAAGTTTAACTGACATAACCTCCTATGCCATAACCAACTTTCTTCAACTTGAGCAATAAAACATGAACATTCACCAAGTTCAAGATAAAATAAGTTACCTTTTGTTTGAGTGTCTGATCCAATTAGCTTACCTTTGCCATCTAGCACTCTTGCTTTTTCATGCATGAATTCTACTTTAAATCCATTATTGAGTAGCTATGCCACACTCAATAGATTGTGGTTTAGTCCTTCTACCCAATATACATTATCACATACAAGTTCCCTGGTCAGTGAGATTCTCCCTTTTCCTTTTATACAACAAGGTTTATTATTACCAAATCTTATACTACCACCATCATAGTCTTCAAAATGTTCAAACTTAGTTTTATCACTAGTCATGTGATGAGAACAACCACTATCTATAATCCATGTATCATTTCTGCTCATATGAGAATGAGTGCCATTTCTTCATCATTATCAGACTCGTCTTTTACAACAATGTAAATAATTTCATCTTCTTCTTCATCATCAGAATAATTAGAATCTTTAGCCATGAAACATGTTTTCTTACCTTTATCCTTGAATTATTTGAAGTCTTTCTTGCCATTACACTTGTGACCTTTCTTCTCATCCTTGGTCTACTTATTTGGGCACCTAGCAACAATATGTCCAATTTCTTCACAAGAAAAATAGATTAGAGGAACCTTGCATTTGTATTTTCCTTTGCCTCTTGAATACTTCCTTGCTAACAGAGCTTCAACCACCTCAAGATCACTATCTAAACTCTATTCTGATTCTTCATCACTATTTGAGTGAGGATCCTTTATCTTCTTCCCTTTTTCTTTTAGTGAAATCTTGGCTTCAAATGTTGATTCAATGTTCTTGGCAACTGGAACATAATTATCATAGTTGTCTAGCTCGAGTGCAATCAATCTTGCAACTATGGCCTCTAAATTTATCTTATGATATGCTTCACATCTTCTTTCTTGAATTACAAAGACTCTGATTGCATAAATAGGAAGTAGAGTTCTAAGAACTTTACTTATAACTGTCTCCTCCTTGATATCTCGTCCAGATGCTTTGATTGCACTAACACATGCTTTAACTCTTTCAACATATTTTGCAATATTTTCATCCTCTCTCATCCTCTCTCATCCTCATTTGATCAAATTTTCCTCTCAAAAAATTTTCTTTAGCTCTTCTCACATTATCATCTCCTCCATAGATCTCTTTTAGCTTGTTCCACATTTCAAAGGCAGTTTTGCAATCCTTGATGTCATCAAATTCTTCATAACTCAGAGCAGATGCTATATCTATCATCATGTTTTTGTGAGTCTTCTTTTTAGCAATATCATTGATAGATAATGTACTAGTAGGTTCTACATATTTTTTATCAAGGTACTTCAGTCTTGAATCACCAATAGAAGCCAGATGAAGTCTCATCAATCCCTACCATGCTGAGAAGTTTTCCCTGTTAAGTCTTGGAATTTCCCTCTTGTAAGACATCTTGATCTTTAGCTTAGATCCTTGAAATCTTTTCCTGAAAGCACCAAGAGCTCTAATACCAATTGTTGGGATTATAGATGAAGTAACTGAGAGAGGGGGTGAATCAGTTACTACAAAAAAAATCCATAGATCTCTTAGATATCTTAAATAACTAGTTGCTATTGATACTCAGTAAACACTAAAAAAATGTTGTAACTTGATAAATTAACTTGTTACTGATCTTCAAGCATTCATGCATGCAAAAAAAAAAAAATGAACACAAGAGACACCAAATTTAACGTGGAAACCCTATATGGGAAAAACCACCAAGTAACTAGCTACCTATTTTCACTCTTTTGAAGTGAGCCCTATTAAAGGTTACAATACACATTGTTAGGTAAGACCCTATTAGAGGATTTAATCACCATGTTAGGAGTGGCCTTGCTAGAGGTCTTTAGAAAAATTCAACTAAACTATCACCTTGTTAGAGGATTTATAAAAATGGTTGTTAAACCAACTCTATTAAGAGATTTTGAAATCACTACTACAATGGTCAGAAAGCAACAATGAATTGATTTGAATAAGATGCCACTAAATTTTCTAACTACAGATCTCTATTCTACACTATTAGATCCTTTTCAATCAAATATAGCTTTGTTGCTCCTTAATGATCTCTGATCATCCTTCAAAATTCGCTTTCACAATAATCAGTCTTTCGTCTCATTCACATTACATCAAATCCATAACTTGCACTTAGAATTCACAACTTGACTTCTTATATATATCATTCAGACTATCAAGTCAACTCATTCATAAGTTACATTTACCAATAAACCATACATTAGTTGGCTACAAATATCACTTTAAACAAATAAACTTTATTTCACTAAATAATGAAATCATTCACTAGCTGACTTTGCTTGGTAAATACTGCTTCCAGAAATAATTTCCTAAGTTAACCATCTTAACTTGGTTAACATTGCAAAATATGCAAAATCCTTTGGCTGCCAAGTTAACTTGGTAAGAACTAAAATTCCTTCACTATCGATAAAATCTCGGTTAGAACTTTTTCTTGCACTATTTTCTCTTGATAACCGAGTTTTCTCGGTAGCAACTAAATTTCCTTTGCTAACCTTGAAAGCTTGGTAGCGATTAAATACATAAAGTAAAGCTTGAGAATGCTTGGTAGACACTGTAAACCTTCTTTGCTAACCTTCTAAGCTTGGTAGACTTTGTCTTTTGCCTTGCTGAACAACTGAGCTCGGTAGACTCTGCTTGATGACTAATATGACATTTGTGTAACATCAAAGACAACACAAAATTGAAAAATTGTATCCAACAAGCAAAAGGAGATCATAACACAATTTTTTTTCAAAAATATCAAAAATCAAGGATATAGTGGGCAACATCATCGAAAATTCTACAAATATAGTAGAAGTATTTATATATTCTTTCAAAAATATATTAAACAACTTTGATAGTTCTAATAGCTCTACTCAAAATAAAATGTTAGAATTTATTCCAAAATTGGTTTCTATAGAAGACAAAAAAATTCTTAATAAACCTATATCCTTAAAAGAGGTTAAGTCAGTACTCTTTAGTATGAATCCAGATTAATCTCTAGGATAGATGGATTTCATGCTTTTTTCTATCAAAAGTGTAGGGATATTATCAAGATAAATTTATTGAGAGCTTTAGAAGCATCTAGAAATGATGGATCTTTATTAGCAAAAATTTACCATACTTTCTTAATGCTTATACCCAAGAAAGAAGATCCAAAAGCATTAGGGGATTTACAACCTATAGCTCTTTCTAATACAATATATAAAATCCTCTCTAAAACTTTATCTAGATGCTTATCCTTCAAGTTTTCTCCCTCTCTTTTCTTTTCAATTCAATCAACACACTTGCACACACTTGAAAATCACAATTTGACCTTATATTTATATCATCTAGATTGTCAAGTTAGCTCATTACAAATTAGAATAATCAATAATCATTACCATAGTCAGCTAGAACCAATGCTTGAAATATTTAAGCTTCATATTCCAAAATAACAAAATACTTCATTAGCCAACCCTGCTTAGTAAACACTGGTTCTGAGATAATTTCCTGTGTTAACCAATAGAAGCTCAATTAACACTGCGAACTTGCAAATATCCTTAGGTAATCAAGTGAACTCAGTGAACACTGATTATGTTCAACTTTCCCTTTGTTAACTGAGTGAGCTCGATTAACACTCTTTTCTACCTCAATTTCTTTGATTCCTGAGTGAGCTCGATAGACATTGTCATCTATTCAAAGTAAACTTGTGAATTCTCAGTAGACGAGAAAAACTATCTTCACTAACCAAGTGAGCTTGGTAAGCACTATCTATCAACTAATATGACATTTGTGTAACGTCAAAGACAAAACATAATTACTCAATTGTATCCAACAATCTCCCTCTTTGGCATAGATGGCAACACAACATGTCATAGTACAATGAAATTTTGAGAACAAGACTCCCTCTAACAAAAAGTTTCTCCCTCTTTGATTTTATACGAGAACTTTTTCTTTATGTTGTATTCTCCCTTTGCATTACTTCTTTTCAAACTTCTACAACATTCAAACTTCTCCCTCTACAAAATTTTAGAAGGATAAAGATATGACAATAAAATTATCCTTCTTTAACAATGCATGCCAAATTTGTATCAATATACCTTGAGTATTGATTCATATGCAATATTCTCTTGATTATGCTACATCAATTGATTGATCTTTAACTTGGTTTTTGTCGATGCATCACTAAACTTTATTTAGTGAGCTTTAGATGGGGGAATGACCCCTAGCTTACCTCTTAGATATAAGAATGCATCCTTACGTAATGGCTTGGTGAATATGTCTACAATTTTTTCTTTGTATGCACATATTCCAATCTAATTTCTTTGTCCTGCACTAGTTCTCTAACAAAGTGATATTTTATAGCAATGTGCTTTGTTTTGGAATGCATCACTAAGTTCTTTGATATGTTAATTACACTGGTGTTATCACAATACATGACTAATGGATCTTTGATTTCAACCTTCATTCCTTCAAGCAATTGTTTGAACCAAACAATGTTCAAACAACTCATTAGTGCTGCTACATACTCTGCTTCTACTGTAGATTGGAATGTTTAATTTTTCTTCTTTCTTGTCCAAGATACCAACCTTTTACCAAGAAAGAAAGCTCCGCCACTTGTGCTTTTTCTGTCATCAAGATTTCCTGCCCAATCAGCATCAATGAATACCTTTACTTCTAGGTTTCCTCCAAATTTGTAACATAAGCCATAGTCCTCAATACATTTTAGATATCTCAAAATTCTTTTCATTGTCATCATATGATTTTCTCTAGGTTTAGCTAAGAATCTTGCCACTATTCCAACTACTAAAGCAATATCAGGCCTTGTATGAACTAAATACTATATTTTTTCAATCATTGATCTGTATAAGGTCTAATCTACTTCTTTGGAATTATCATCTTTGGTAAGTTGATTCTAGTACACATGGGGTTACCAACTGGTTTAGAATCTTCCATACCAAACTTCTTGAGTGTCTCTTTTACATACTTGGATTGGGTGATATAAATACCATTCTTGTTCTGCTATATCTACAATATAACAAAGAATTTTATTTTACCAAACATGGACATCTCAAACTCTTTATTCATTTGTTCTGAAAATGCTTTGCATAGATCATCATTTCCTGTAAATAGAGTATCATCCACAAATATCTTTGCCAACACAATTTTGTTATCTTTCCCTTCCTTGATGCATAAACTACTCTTATCATTTGTTCTCTAAAAACCAATTTGTATCAATTAGTTATGTAGTCTTTGGTCCCAAGCTTTAGGAGCTTGTTTGAGACCATATAGTGCTTTGGGTAATTTGTAGACCATATCCCTTTTGTCAAGATCAACATAACCTTCTAGTTGTTCAATGTAGACTTCTTCATCAAGAATTCCATTTAGGAATTTAGATTTAACATCCATTTGATATACTTTGAATCCTCTGTGAGTTGCATATGCAAGTAGGGTCCTAACACCTTCTAATCTTGCAACAAGAGAAAAAGTCTCTCCATAATCAATCCCTTCTTCTTGAGAATAACAATTATATACTAATCTGGCTTTGTTCTTAATACATTTCTATCTTCATTTAACTTATTTCTAAATAACCATTTTGTTCTAATCACATTTTTATCTTTAGGCCTAGGAACAAGAGTCCAAGTTTTGTTCTTTTCTATTTGTTCTATTTCTTTGTTCATTGTCTCAATCCAAATTTCATTTTCTATAGCATCCTTAACACTTCTAGGTTCAAAATCAGTAAGTAAACATGTACCTTTTAATTTTCTTCTTGTCATAGTACCTTCTAATTTATCTCCAATAATCTGATTAGGTGCATGATGCCTTCTGACATATTTGGCCAATACAGGTTCTTTTCCTTTTGAATGAATTGCATTGTCTTCATTTTGAATTTCAACTTTAGGCTCAAGTTATTCAGACTTAATAGGAATTGGCTCGGTAGCTTTAGAATGCGACTTGGGTCCCTATGACTTAGTTTGAACTTCTTGCAACTCGATAGTTGTGGAGGACTCGAGAGGTGAAGTCTCCTTATTGTTAGATGTGACTGGCAATGTATCAGGTTCAAAGTAAACAATTATTTTATAATATTTTGGTTCCTTTTTTCTTTCCTCTTTAGTCTTTTATGCAAACTCATCAATTCTCACATGTGCACTTTCTATTATTTTATGAGTAGACAAATTCAAGCATTTATATGTCTTACTTCTATAGGAATATCCTAAGAATATATCTTCATCACCTTTTACATCAAACTTGCCTCTTCTAGAATTTTTCAAGATATAAAATTTACTACCAAATACTTTCAAGTAACTTACATTGGGTTTGTAGCCATAGCATAATTCATAGGGAGTTTAATGTGAGTCCTTCTTCAACTGAACTTAGTTCAAAGTATGAACTACATTGTTGATGGCTTCCTTCTAGTATTTGATAGCAATGTTCTTTTCAATTATTAGAGTCCTTGCACAATCCATGATGGATCCATTTTTTCTTTTAGCTGTTCCATTATGCTCAGGAGTACCAGGGGCTGATACTTGTCTTTTGATTCCTCTTTCAATGCAAAAATTATTGAATTCATTGGAGATGAATTCACTACCTCTATCTAATCTTAAGCATTTCAATAGTTTTCTTGTTTCTTTTTCTACTCTTGCTAGATACCATTTGAATTTCTCAAATGCTTTTGACTTTTCTCCAAGATACATAACAATCATCATTCTAAAGTAGTCATCAACAAAAAGAATAAAGATTTTTTCTCCACTATAAATTTCTATTCCAATGGGTCCACATAGGTCAGTATGCACAATTTCCAAGACATTTTTAGATTGATACTTTTTGCTCTTAAAATTGGTCTTTCCCATTTTGCCAATTTGACAATTTTTGCATAATTCAACATCTAGTTTCTTCAAACTAGGGATGCCTCTTACTTTTTAGAATTTTCTTATCTTGACCATATTATCAAAGTTTACATGACATAGTCTTCTGTGCGATAACCAACTTTCTTCCATTTGAGCAATAAAACATGAGCCATCACCAAGATCAAGGTAAAATAGGTTACCTCTTGTTTTTTTGCCTGATCCAATCAGATTCCCTTTGTCATCCAGTAGTCTTTCTTTGCCATGCATGAATCCAACCTTGAATCCAAGGTTGATTATGTGTTCTACACTCAATAGGTTATGTTTTAGTCCTTTAACCCAATAGGCATTGCCACATACAAGTTCATTAGTTAATGAGATTCAGCCTTACCCTTTTATGCAACAAGGTTCATTGTTTCCAAACCTTACACTACCTCCATCATAGTGTTCAAAGTGTTCAATTTTTTTTTTTCTACAGTCATATGATGTGAACATCCACTATTTATGATCCATGTGTCATTTTTACTAACATGTGAGATAAGTGACATCTTATCTTCTTCTTCATTAGATTCATCTTTTAAAGCAATCTATACTATTTCATCCTCATTGTTATCAGCATCCTTAGCCATAAAACAAGTCTTCTTACCTTTTTCTTTAAAGGATTTGTGACTTTTGGATTCCTTCTTGCCTTTGTTCTTGTGACTCTTCTTCTCATCCTTGCTCTCTTTGTTTGGGCACTTGGTAGCAATATGACCAATTTCTTCACATGAAAAATAGATTAAAGGAACCTTACCTTTGCACTTTCCTCTTCCTATAGAATACTTCTTTGCAGGTAAAGCTTCAACAACTTCAAGATCACTATCAAAACTTTCCTTTTTTTCCTCTTCACTTTCTGACTAAATGTCCTTTGTTTTCTTGCCTTTTTCTTTGAGTGAAAGTTTAGCTTCAAATACAGACTCAATATTTTTGGAAGCTGGAACATAATTATCAAAGTTGTCTAGCTCAAAAGCTATCAATATTCCTACTAAGGCATCCAAACTTAATTTATGATTTGGGTCACATCTCTTTTCTTGAATAGCAGACATTCTAATTGCATAGATAAGAAGTAATGCTCTGAGAACTTTACTTACAACAGTTTCTTCCTTGATTTCTCCTCCAGAAGCTCTGAGTGCACTAACACTAGCTTTGATTCTTTCCACATATTTGGCCACATTTTCATCTTCTCTCATTCTCATCTAATCAAACTATCCTCTAAGGCTTTCTGCTTTGGCTCTCCTTACATTTTCATTACCACCATAGATTTCCTTTAGCTTGTTCCACATATCAAAAGTAGTTTTATAGTCTTTGATCTCATCAAATTCATCATAGTTGAGAGCAAATGCAATATCAATCATCATGATGTTATGGTTCTTTTTCACAGCAAGATCTCCAATAGATAATTTATCAGTAGGAGTTTTGTATTCTTCATCAAGGTATTTTCATCCTGAATCACTAATGGTGGCTAGATGAAGTCTCATGAGTCCCTGCCATGCTAAAAATTTGTCTCTATTTAGCTTTGTAATCTCTCTCTCGTGAGACATCTTGATCTTTAGCTTAGGTCCTTGAAACCTTTCCTATAAGTAGAAATAGCTCTAATACCATTTTTTGGAAATATAGAAGGAGTAACTAAGAAGGGGGGTGAATCAGTTACCACTAAAATAAATCCCAAATCCCTTAGATTTCAACAATAAAATTTAGAGTAAGAAAACTGATTGTTGCTATTACTCGGTAAATGTAGAGTGTGAATTACTTTGATCAAATCTTAAAACATTAACAATAATTCATTTACAAGAATAAGAGAAATAACATGAACATGTGAGACACCAGGATTTAACATGGAAACCCAAATTGGGAAAAACCACCAATGTAACTAGTTATTATTTTTCACTCTTCTAAAGTGAGCCTTGTTAGGAGCCAACCCTATTAAAGGTTACAAAACACATTGTTAGGTGTGACCTTGTTAGAGGATTCAATCACCCTACTAGGAGTGGCCTTCCAAGAGGTCTTAAAACAATTCAATGGAATTTCCACCTTGTTAGAGGATTTAACAAGTGGCTGATAAACCAACTTTGTTAAGAGATTTTAGATCATTGCTACAATGGTTAGAGAGTAACAATGAAATGACCTAATTATGATGCAAATAAATTGCTAAATCCAAATCTCTTTTCTTCTCCACAAGGATACCTACTTATCCTTCAAGTTTGCTCCCTCTCTTTTCTTTTCAATTCAATCAACACACTTGCATACACTTGAAAATCACAACATGACCTTATATTTATATCATCCAAATTGTCAAGTTGGCTCATTACAAATTAGAATGACCAATAATCATTACCATATTTGGCTAGAATCAATACTTGAAATATTTAAGCTTCATATGCCAAAATAACAAAATCCTTCATTAGCCGACCCTACTCGGTAAACACTAGTTCTAAGATGATTTCTTGTGTTAACCAATAGAAGCTCGATTAACATTGCAAACTTGCAAAAATCCTTTGGTAACTAAGTGAACTCAATTAACACTAGTTGTGTTCAAATTTCCCTTCATTAACTTAGTGAGCTCGATAGACATTGTCATCTATTTAGAGTAAACTTTTGAATGCTTGGTAGACAAGAAAAACTATCTTTATTGACCAAGTGAGCTTGGTAAGCATTGTCTGTCAACTAATATGACATTTGTGTAACATCAAGTGCAACACACAATTAATCAATTGTATCCAATAGTAAAAAAATTAAAATAGTACTTTTAGCTCTTCCTACTTATCAACTATCACAGCGTCCACTCAATAAAAAAGTGAATAGAAGGCTTGAAGCAAAGCTCAAAAGCTTCTTTTGGAAGGATATGGAAGATCATAAAAAAATGGCACTCACAAAATGAGAAATTATTTGTAAACTCAAGAAGCAAGGGGGTTTAGGTATAAAAAATCTAAATTGGCAGAATGAAGCTTTAGGAGCAAAATTTGTATGGCGAATATATCAAGAAAGGAATTAAAAACGGTAAAAAATTCCTTATAATGAATACTTAAATGCAACATATCCCACATCCCTTTTAGAATGTGCAATTTACCTAAAGGATTAGGGAGTTGGAATTTCATAGCAAAATGTTGATATCTGATTAGTAAATATATTGCATGGGATACAGGTGGGGGAAAAGAAGCACTTTTTTGGGAAGATTCATGGGATGGTCGTCCCTCCTTATATATCTTAGGTATTGTAGTAAATGTTAAAAAATATTAGTAAACTTATGCGGTACTAAAGTAAGTGATTATAAATACTTGAAGGAAGAAAATGGGAATGGAAATCTCTAGGAAATATAAATCTAGAATCTAAAGAAAAGGAAGAGACATTTGAGAGTATCCTTCGATAAAGAAAAGTAAATCAAATGGAAAGAGGAGACAAACTCATATGGGGAGCCTCTAAAGATGGTAGATACAATGTCAAAATTGGATACAACCTAATTATTAGTCACAAAGATGGGAAGTTTTTAACATGCCTCTTAAACTATGCTAGGATACTGCTTGCCTTCCAAAAGAAGGAATTTTCCTCTAGATAATTTTCAAAAAGAGGATATTAATAATAGAAAGACTTAGGAAAATAGGTTTTGAGGGACCTTCAAGATGCATTTTATGCAAAAAAGAAAGTGATTCTATAGAACATCTATTATTCCAATATATGTATGCAAAGGAATGTTGGGAATGGCTATGACAAAAGCTTTCCTAGACATCCCCTCTACATGCTAGCATTGTTAGTAACTTGATAGGTCAGCCTAATGGTAACTCTCTTAACATTTACCAAAAATTTGGAACATTTGTCCGTCCATCCTTATGTGGGAGATCTGAAAAGAAAGAAATAGATGGATTTTCTGTGAGAAGGAGATGACTATTTTTGTAATAATTAACAAAATATAAGCATGTATAGTAGAAGTTGTGAATACTTATTTAAGGAAAATAGTAAAAGAGGATGGTACTTTCACTGATTGGGATGGGAAGATGAAAAGAAATTGGAGCAAATTAGTCAATCCTCCACTAGTATATAAGAAGAACAATCAGGAGACAAGGGATAAGTGCAAATGGGAACCACCTCTGAGAGAATGGTAAAAAAGGAATTTTGATGGCACTTCTATGGGCAATCTAGGAAAATCAGGAATAGGATGCATCATAGATAAGGATTCTAAAAAATGCGTCATTAAAAAAGAAAAAATTATTGTTAATATTATGAATAATTTAGTAGAATTAGAAGCCCTACAAGAGGGACTCCAATTAAGTTTAAATTTAGGTATTAAAAAACTTATAATAGAAGAAGATTCTCAAATTATGCTAAACACATTAAGGAAAAGGAATACCACAAATTGGGTATTGAATTCAAAACTAGATGAAGTTTTAAAATTATTTGGTCTCATTGAAGAAACAAAGATTCAACATATATGTCTAGAAGAAAACCAAAAAGAAGATTATCTGGCAAGCAAGGGGGCACATGGTGAGAATATATTAATATATAATAATTAATAAATCATGAACCAATATTTTTTATTATCATTAGTATAATTACATATAAATCAACTCAAATAATAAGAATAAATAAATATTAGGAGATTACTTAATAATGATTACAAATAACATTATAAATAAGTAAACTTGGTGGTGATTAAGAACAATCATATTTTTGAATCATTAAAACATTGAGTCCTTCTAGAGCTTTTAGCTTTGATTTCCTCTATAAATGAGACATCACTTTCCCAATTCTTTATCTATCATATTTTTTCATAGTTTTCTGGTGATTGGTTCTAAAGTTACCATGGAGACTATTTTAGTCATGTATCATACCCTAGAAACCAGAACCGTGGCATTTAGGGGCAATGTCAAACTAGAGAGGTGGAACATAATTCTAAACCCAATGGATGATTTATCTAGCATTGTAGTAAGTAGAGTATTAGGTGAGAAAGTATTTGATTATGACTTTACTTAATGCATAGATAGCTTAGTTATTGGGTCATTTATAGCTTTCTTGGCTAGAAAAAACATAGGGCATGCAGAGATTATTAGTCTATGTCGCAATATTTTTTATCCTACTTGGTTAAAAGGGTTAGATCATACTATTTTAAGCATTAATCATTAGATGATTCTGCTTCCTAAGGCTTATATGAGTCACCCATCTAGAATTTTTGGTCAAGCTAAGGTTTATAGGCATCATATTCTATCAATCAGGGACAATGTCTTGTTTTATCATGCTTGACCAAAGATGGAGGCTAACATTAATTTCCTTTTGTGCTGGAGAGGGATTGTGGTGGAGAAAAATGTGGAATGGCTCTAGAATTATTTAAGCATTTACTTTTCATATATTGAGATAGAGGTTGAATTGGATAATGTAGAATTTATTCTCCTCAATTTGTTAAAATCCAACAAAGAGAAGTTGAGTTATGCGTTTCCTCCTAGGTGCTCAATGTCTAATATCAAGGAAGCCATGAAAATCATTATGGTTTACATTAAAAAGGATGAGGTATAGTCCTTTGTGATATGGTATTTTGATCGATAATATCAATGACTCTTTTGGTTTAGGTTTTCATGTTAAGACTTCTATTAGTGCTTCTACTAGTTTTTGGTTTTGTCTCATGGACAATATTTTGCTCTATTTTGTCATCAATGGCCCATTATACTCTAGGTTCTTGTGGATTTTGAACTTAGCTATAATACATTTCAGTTTTATAGTTTGGTATTAGTGTATAGAAGCTCATGCTCTTCCTTCTCTGGTGAGCTTTGTTTGTAAAGACTTGACAATATAAATACATCTAAATGTTATTATCTCTATCAGTTTTTTGTCCTTATTTCTAATCTTTTGCCTCCTTTGAATGGTTTAAGAATTATCATTATGGTTTAAAGTGTTAAGAATGATTAATATACATAATGAACTCACTATATAAAATTGGGGTTTACTTTCTTTGGGTTAATTATTTAGATGTGATAGGGTACTAGATACCAAAATGTCAAAGTTTATTATGATCTATACTAATCTTGGGATCATGATCTATTCACATTAATTAATGGTGGCTTTGTGAAAAAAGTTGAGGCTAGAAACCTACACTAGCATTTGTAAATGCACACACTTGACTAGCAAGCCTGGGGCCAATGCCATCAAGTGCAATAGATAGAGCCTCTTCTTGATATGTGATATCAAAATGAAGAAGAGGAAATTAACATGGGTTTGGAGTCTTTCTCTCTACAAATATTCTTTATTATAGTGAGTTGAAATCACCGACAAAAGGTGTGTATTCACTTGGGTTATTCCTGAAGGTTGGATCACTCTGACTAACTCTCTAAAGGTTGACTTGGACTGTAGCTCAGATTCAAATGTCAAATTTTTTGATTTTCCCAAAGGGAAAAGAGCATGTTTCTCTACCTTGTCACCTTAACCAAACACACAGAGCATGTTCAAAACTAAGTTAGTTCATCAATCCCAATGAGTCTTTTTCGAAGATTTTTATTTTCCTAAAAGGAGGTCATCATATTTTCATAAAAAGCTTTGTTTAGGAGAATGGATAACTTTCTTGCCTCCTTTAGGTATCATCTTCCAAAGGCATCTAGGTTTATGATTTACTCTTGGGCATCACTTCCAAGTAGTAAAGACAATACTCTCCTATTCCTTTGTCTAGAGCCCTACAAAGTTTACAAGCCCTATTAAACTATGTGTAAGAAAGAATTAAAACATACACATTATTTGAGTGGGTTTGAATACATTCTTTGACAAGTGAATCTTTGACTAATTGTCCTATAATCAAACTATTAGTACTATTTATATGATCATGATAAGGTATCTTTGACAACTAATTTGGAAACCATTGTTAGGCTGTCCCAAAAGTCAAAAATAAAAAATAAATGCTTCAAAAAAAAAGTGTCAAATCAATCAACATTATGAAAAATATAATCTACAAATTATAATTTTCCTTTACTGGTGCTGAGTTTTGCATGAGCTTCTACATAGCCCCACACGAGAATATGTTGTTTACCACATGAGAAATTGTGCAAGAATACAAATTTTCACATGAGAAAGTACAAAATTATAGGTAAAGATTCTATTTCTTTGTGCATGAATTGTTCTTATTGTGTGAGAGTTCATTGAATCATATGGACAAAAATATTAGAATATAAGAATATCGAAAAATGATTAAAAATTGAGGCCAACAAATTGATTTTTCGGCCCCACAGTGGGTGCCATAAATGTATGTGCTAATGATGGGCCTCTAAATCCACACACACTTCAACATTATCTTTACATGTTAGAAACATACCAAAATGAACATGGGATTATCCATTTGGTATGACCCAACAAAGTGATCTATTGCTTTCTAACTAGACAAGATTTTTCTATTCATTCTTAGAATTGAGAGGTCAACAACTAGACTGACTAGTATGAAGGATTTTGAAAGCAATGTGAATGCAACCTAATCTAAATAGAAATGAAACTAATCTAAGAACAATTGAAAGTAAGATTTAGATGAACACATTTTAATCTAAAGAATGAGCATATGAGAGAAAAAGTAAATTTTAATGCAAGATAATTGAGTAATCAAATTGGGATTGATTTGATACTATTCATGTGCATCCCTCGAAATGAGAGGTTCAAGGTTTCTTATATAGAATCTTGGAATTTGATCAATGGTTGAGATCAAATTGAATAAATGGTTGACATTTGAAGAAGATTTAGCTAGAATAGAAAGTTCCCTTATGAAAAGGATGTTAAATAATTACTTTTGTATGGAATAAGGAGTTAACTGATTTAATTCCTTTTCTGCTTTCAGTCCACTCAATGTTTCTAATTTTGAGTTGAAGAGAGAATTTTGGAGAAGATATTTGATTTAAAAAGGTTAAATATGACCTCATAATTTATTAATCTAATTAATTGAATCATTAAATTCAATAATTAGAATGCAAGTGTATTAATTAAATCAAATATAATTAATTCCTCATGTATATTAGCTAAATGGGTGAGTTTAATTTAATGAAAGTACTAGGACTTATAATTAAATTAATTCAATTAATAAGTTTGATTTGGTTATTTCAATCAATATTTAGGAATTAAAGAAAGTATGTGATTAATACAGATTAGGGATTTTCTGCATTTGAAACTTAGGTCAAGTAGATATTGTTGAAATCATAATTTCCTAGTATAATAGGACTTTATGATTGATAGACTGAAATTGGTTCAAAATACCAATGTGCCAATTTAGGGGTATTACATTTACCCCTCTTTGAATGAATGTACGAGCAACACATTGATTCAAAGGAATTAGAAGTTTGATAATAAAGACCAAGAAGTGATAGGGAATCTAGATAGAACACTTAGATACCAATATAAAAGAACAAAGATTATCAAACTTCAAAAAATTGTTCCTAGGATGAGACTCAATTCTCAGGAGTCAAGGTTAAATTACCCCAATACCTTTCCATTAGAAGATGACAAGATTAAGTAGGATTTATAAAATTATCCCTAGAACAAGGCTTAATCCTTAGGAGTTAGAGTTAGATTACCTTGATACCTATCCATTAAATAATGATTGAAATCAAGATTGCAGAATTATCTCTAGAATAGAGCTTAATTTTCAAGAAGAATTAGATTTATCTCCAGAATGGAGCTTAATCCTCTAGAGTCTAGATAAAACACCCGAATATTGATCCATAGAAAAGATAACAATACTTATTCATGAGTCGTAGAATCATCTCCAACATGAGGCTTGATCCTTAGGAGTTAGGATTAGAATACTCCAATACCTATCCATCAAACTATGACAAGGAGTATTATAAGTTTAATCAGTTGAATAGCATATGATTCTAGATAGGGGGAACAAAGATGCCCCAAGTGATGAGATGTCCCTAGTGGATATGAGATTTTATTTAGATTAAGTTGAAGCCAATTTTGAAAGATTCAATGATGTAATCAACTTGCCCCCTTAGGAGTGAAATCAAAAGATGACACAATAGAACAGTGATGTAGAGCCATAGATTAGAAGACATGTATGTGATCAGAGATTCAAAATAATGTAGAATGGATTAGAAGAGCATGAACAAAATTTTGAGTTGAGTCAAAGTGATTTTTAGGTCCATTTGAAAAAGTTTGATCTTGGTTGACCAAAGTTGACTAGAGTTTACTTTTCTAAAAAAAATTGAATATTTGAAGAAATATGTGATTTGGAAATATTTATAAAGTCATAAATTATCAGTAAGATGAACTGCACAAGTGTTCAATCGCGTCGGTCCCAATAATTTAAAGTGTGAATTTGAGTTGTTTAAGTGTCAAATTTCAAATTTGATCTCAAAAATGAGTCCAAAACAACCAAATTAGCTAATGAGGTTATTTTCATGTCAATTGGAGCACTTTGGAAATTAGGTCAAAACCTATATAAGGGCCCAAAAGGTTATTTTCAATTCATTAGTGCATTTTTTTTGTGAAGAAAAGAGCTCTGAAGAGAAAATATGGTGTTTCCCATACATCATCAATTTGAGTATTTGAGGTGACATATTAAGTGAGCAGACTATGAACCTCTAGTGAGTAGGCAAATACCCTTCCTTTCAATAAAAATTTTACACATTTTGATCATGTTTTTGCATTTTTTGAGCATTTGAAAATGTCTGTTGTCAGCATCCTTGTGCAGAAAACCATTTTTTAGTGAGCCACTAGGGAAGCTCACATGAGGAAGTTCCATTAGGGAACTTTCTCACATGGGATGTAGGGTTTCCTTGTGCAAGAGGTATCCATCTCTTGTGTAAGAGACCCTAAAATAGGTTTTTTTTTTCACATGGATCAACAAGTTTTGTCATTTAGGTTTGTTATCTCACATGATTCATTGGAGTTTCTTGTGTGAGGAAGTCATAGCTTCACGCAAGAATGTGAAAACTCATAGGAGAATTTGAAATCTCACATGAAATTATATTGTTTTTTTAATGTTTAATTTGACAAAAGCTTGGTTTTTTAGCCATCCTTTCACATTTTCATTAATCGTTGTTGTATGTATATTGTATTTTGTAGTACATTTAGGAATAAAATGATGTTTTAAATGTTAGATACTGATCATGTTCATGATGTTTTCATGTTTATAGGTTAGCTTTCTAGATGTCTCATTCAAAGCTCACTATCCTATCATCAAGGCATTGATTCAGTAGTTAGTTGTTGTAAAGGTCTCTCATATCTTCGTGATATCCCTAATCTATGGGCAAATCATGGGTTATTGACAACATTGGTAGAGTGTTTCCACTCAGGGATGAAAACCTAGCATTTCCCCATAGAGAGATGCCTATCACTCCTAAGGACATATATATGATTCTATGGATACCCTTCCATAGGCCACGGGTTGAGTATGACATAGAGTTGCTGTCAAGTACATTGGCACTGAGGGCCTTTTTTCAAGAGGATCTCATTATGGGTAGAGTTATACCATGGGAGGAGTTAGTGCAAACATATGGTCCTACCCATAGATTGGCGGTGGTGCTTGGTATATTCCTTAGTTGTTACTTGATGTTGGAAAGAGGTCAGCATGGGCTTTAGTGTGGATGGGGGTAGATGATAGAAAGGATGTTGGAGCAGCCAACATGTTTTGGATGGGATCAGTGTATTTTGGCCCATGTGTACCATGAGATGCACAAGATCACCTATAAAGAGTTGAAGAGCATGGTTGCAGAGTCTATATTCTAAAGGTATGGACATGGGAGCACTTTCCCATTACAAGGTCAATTTGTGCTAACATGAGAAAGGATCATGAGCCTTATATCTACAGATACTGAGGATAGATGACCCAGGAATCTATGGGTAAGACTAAGCAATGGTGAGGTTATCTTGATGATCTAGTAGCAATAGTATGGCAGCCATGGAGAGAGACAAAGGCATGGGATGACATGCAAGTGGAGCTTGGATACATGTTCACCTCCTAGCCACTAATTGGTCACTCAATCTAGGTGATCAAGAGATTTTCCTTAACACATGTGTGCTGATAGTATAGCCAACCACAAAACATATCCCAGGAATATTGCACCTACACCTACTTTTCCATGGAGATGGAAAAGGAATGGTCTATCGAATTGGACACTAGGAGGTTGATGATTTATGTTCACTCCATCACCATGGTGTGCTAGGATTATATGGCCATAGTTGAAGATGGGGGATGACTCCAACATATAGGGAGCATTTTTTGATTCATCCCTTCCCTTAGTTTACAAACCTAGTGGGAATGAAAATGCCTATACAACCACTGTAAGACCTACAATAATAGCCACAATGGAATCCATAACAATAGGGACTTAGACATCATACATCATAGGTGTAGATCCCTCCTCATTAGATAAGATTGAATCTAGATGTTGGTGGGAGTGGGATAGGACATAGACATCCTTGGGGTGAGATGGTTACCTTAGGTTCCATTGGCAATGATGAACAGAGGCCATGTGTAGAGGAGCAACCACCTCAGTAGGCTGAGCCTAGAGTAGGCAATGAGGAGATGTAGGATCAACCTTTTGTCAAGTCACATGGTGGAGATATCCTAGCATAAACCCAAGATTCCCTCAGGATAGTGAGAGATTAAGATTGGGGAGCACAATGACAGATAGGAGACCTTTAGATCTAGTTATAGTGAGAGATAACCATATAACAAAGCAAGAGTAGGAGAACTATGAGTTGCAAGAGCAAATAGAGTGACATCAGGATGAGGCTCAGCTTTAGTTAGCGAGAGTAGCATACTAGTATGCAACTTATGTTGGGGTATTGTTGGATCCATTAGAGCAAGTGCCACGATCCTTAGAAAATGTGAGGGAGTTAAGAGGTGCACATCCTTTAACTAGAGCAGATATTCCTCCCCTTCCTCCCCCACTATGGTGGAGGAGAGTCATAGAGGTAGCTATTGTCTTCTATTTTTGTTCTGGTTATGTATCGATTGGTGTGTTAGCACCATTTTGTATTAATTTGAGATCGACAATGTTTTTGTACCACTCATTTTTGTATCAATGTACACTTAACTCCATTAGAGAGATTTATATATATGAGATCTTTTTCTTTGAGTATTTTTGCATGTCTCACCTTTTTCTCTTATAGTTTGTCATACATGAGATGTTAATGATATGATTGTGATGAACACAAATTTATATGATGTATGAATATAGTGTAGATGAGATAAATATGAAAATATGCATATGAAATGCCAAATGTGAATAAACTAACATCTCATGCAGATTTCAAGTTTTTTATTAATGATAGGTATCCTATGAAAGTCAAAAGGACAAATTAAGGAGCTAAACACTTATGTAGTTGAGAAGAAACATGATACTTTTAAAAAACCAAAAACCTCTCATGCCAAAAGATGCAAGTAAAGTAGTGATCAAAATGTACTCTTATGCAAGTGGAGTATGAAGTGCAACCCTATGCTAGATGTATCCCTAGGTCTGGTTACTGAATTCATAAAATTATTATCACCAAGTGTTTAATGAAACCCACAACTGTCATAACATTCACATTGAAATTGCAATCATGAGAATATGAATATGACATGTGTCTTATTTTTTTCAAGATTAAAAATAAGCATTAAGGCAAAAGAAGCCATAATGACCAGAACATTTGTCCCTTTTAATGTAGCAAGCGAACATAAGCATCAGAGTATAAAGGATAGGATGACTAGAATGTTTCTTGTGTGAAAATACATTAGATACACAAGAGATCCTTCTTATACTAAGTATTTAGTAAATATTCTATCCATAACAATGCTTGCATTCATAACCTGAGATAGGACTTGTTAAGTATACTCATAGTGACCCATATGTTCACTTAGTAGGGCGAGTATCAGTATTTACTATAGCATAGAGAATTCACTCAAACAAGCAAGGAAAATAACTAACCTCACTAAAGTATCAAAAGATAATGAGTCTAGGTACACACAGGCATCCAATATGAGATAGAGGCTCTTATAATAGACACCCTTTTTATATGGATTATTTAGATGATTAGAACTAAACCATAAAATGGAAAGAAAAGAAAAAGATCATGCCTCCAGTCTTTGCTTCTCTAGTCAAAAGAGGCATCCTTGAGTTTCTCAAAGGGAAATGATAAAGAAAAAAGAAAAACAACCAAAGAAAAGCTCAGCATAACACCAATCATGTTAATGTTTTCATTTCAATGTCAGTGTTATAGGATTGATGTCAAGTGTCAATGTTTATAACATATATGAAAGAAATCTCTTTAGTAGGGGGAACAATAGTAGATAGACTTAGTTAGGACAATAGGTGATTGACATTAGAGAGAAGTCTTCTAAGAAGAACCTTAGTAGGAAACTAAGTGATAGTAGACAAACACAATTAGAAAAACTCATGACTAAAGCTTAAGAGATCTTCATTGAAGCATGTGACATTATGTAGATGCAACTAGAACAAATAGTGACTTAAGCTTAAGAGATCTTCTATGAAACTATAGGGTGTTTCCCCTAAGACTATGAAAAAATTCAATCCATGGATGCATGAGAAAAAGTAGCAAACTAAAGCAGGAAAATATTTGTACAAGACCTAGAAGATGCATTGTGAGATATAGCATTTGAAACAAGAGATGTTTGTTTACCAAATTTTCACCTTCTTAGTAGTGATTCTATTTTTTCTAACATGATGCTTGTTTGCCAGGTTTTCATCAATGACACTTCTTTTTCTTTTTCAATTTTTCACTTCTTTTTTTTTTTTTTTCAATTTTTCAAAATTTTTTTTGTTTTTTGAAAATTTCACTTTTTTTTGTTATTATCAAGGTACCTATTGCTAGGTTTTCACCAAGATAATAATTTTTTTTTAGGACATTTAAGTATGTATAAAGAGCTATTGAAAACATGTCAATTGTAGAATTGCTTTAGATGAAGGGTGTTGATCGGCTCTTTGAGTGATTCTCCCTAAGTTGTTGAAAGTTAATAAGCACTAGATCCAAAAATTGTAGTAACTATGTATGGACCAAGCCAGTTAGGTTCAAACTTCCCTTTCTATATTTGTTGTTGTTTCTTCTTAGGGTTTTCCCTTAGAATGAGGTCACCCAGTTGGGAGTCATGTGGCTTGACTTTCTTATTTTACCTTTTAGACATATGCTTTTGATAATCTTGGAGATGATCATATGCCACTTGTCAACATTCATCTAGCAATTCTATCTCTTGTAGCTAAGATATTTTGTAATCATCATCATTAATGAGACCTTTCATAGGCATTCTCAAAGTAAGAATCTTGACCTCAATAGGAAGCACATCATCCACTCTATATACCAAAGCAAAGGGTGTTGTTCCTGTTGGAGTTTTGATGCTAGTTTTGTAAGCCCATAAAGCCAGATTAATCTAAAGGTGCTAGTCCCTTTCAAATTTGTTGACTGTGCAATGTAAAATCTCAAGAATAGCCTTGTTTGATACGATTGGCCATTACCTTGGGGGTAATAAATAGAAGACCAATGTAGCTTGATTCTAAACAATGAGCACAACTCTTTGAGATCCTTTTTTTAATTGTTTGCTATTGTTAGTAATGATGGAGGATGGTACACCATACCTACATATGATGTAGTTAAGATTTAATAGAGCTATAGTTTTTCAAATTTTCTCAAAAAGAGGAAATTCTTCCACCCATTTAGTGAAGTAGTCTCTAGTTGTGATAATAAACATATGTCCACTTGAAGAAGATGAATGAATCTAACCCACTAGATCAAAGGCCCATTGTTGAAATGGAAAAAGTGTGGTAGATGGAATTAGCTCCTTGGCTAGAGAATAGATCATATTTCCATGGAGTTGGAATTATTTATCAGACTTGGAATATTTAATTTCCTCTTGCTCCATATTTGGCCAATAGAAACTAGCTTTGATAAGTTTACAAGCTAGTGTCAAGCCATTAGAGTGAGATCTCAAAATGCTTTCATGTACATAAATAAATGTATGTTTGGACTCATCAGATTCTAGACAACTAAGGATTCTTCCATCAAGACCTCTCCTAAACAAGTTGTTAGCAATAATAACATATCATGATGCACTATGGATTAGGTGACATATTTTCATTCCAAGTTAGATTGTCCAGAATTATTTGGCCACATAGGTAAGAATAGATATGATGGTAGCAAGATGAATCATGTCCTATAATAGAATAGATCATCTAGAATTTAGGTGAATTATAAGCATGGTAGAGTAATGTCTCAACCAAGATTTCATGTCAAAAATCATTCTTAGGTATCTATAGCATGGAAGTGAGAGTAGCCATTGCATCATCCCTCTTCATGGTTGCTGAAGGAATTTGTTGAAAAGTGAAATGAGAAAAGTATTTTTTTAAATCATCCAGCATTCATTTATAAGGTATCAACTTCTTATCCTTTTTCTAATAAACATCATTGACTTGATTGATTACTAGCTGTGAATTGCCAATGGCATTCAATTCATCTACTCTCCATTTGACTACAATCTTCATGTCATTGATTAAGGCTTCATATTCTACAATATTATTTGTAAAAGGAAATAGAATCTTGTATTCCTTATGCAATGAGTACTTATGTGGTATTATAAATCAGGGACTAGCACTCAATCCTTGTTGTGTGAAGGAATCATCGAAGAACACCTCCTAGGTTTGATGTGTTAGCATTAAAATAGATTCATCAGGGGATTCAATATTCAACTATATAAGACTTCTACTAATTGATCAATGATTTCCTATCCTTTAATAGCCTTTCTTTCAACATATGTAATATCAAACTCACTTAGTATCATGACCCATTTGGCTAACCTCCCTTTTAGAGCTGCCTCACTAAGTAAGTACTTTAGTGGATCAATTTTGGCAACCACTCATGTAGTGTGAGCAAGCATATAGTGTCTCAACTTTTGAGAAGAAAAGATGACTACCAAGAAAGCTTTTTCAATGATTCTATAGTTCATTTCATAAGAAATCAACATGTGACTAAGATAATAGATAGCTCATTCCTTGTTATCATTGTCCTCTTGAGCTAGCAAGATACCAAGAGATGACTATGCTACTAAGATATAAAAAATGAGAGCCTTCCCATTATTAGGAGGCATCAGGATCAATGGATTAGCAAGATATTATTTTATCTATGTTAAATTATGATCACAACATTTGTTCTAGTCATATTTTACACCTTTATGTAGAGTCTTAGTAAAAGGTTGTGACCTATCGACCAACTATGAAATGAATCTACGAATGGATTGAAGTCTTCCTTGAAACCCCCTCATTTGACTAATATTATGGGGTAAAGACATTTCCATGATTGCTTGAACTTTTTCAAGGTCCACCTTGACTCTTTTTGTAGAGATAATATAGCCAATTAACTTTATGGAAGTTACACCAAATGCAAGTTTCTTGGGGTTTAGTCTAAGACTAAACTTCTCCATATTATCTAGGAACCAAACAAAAGATACCCCATGCACAAGTGAAAGCATTTTTCTCCTAGTCTTTTAGTGCAATTTTAATTTGATTATAACCCAAAAAATCATCCATGAGTGAGTACATTTTATATCCTTCTGTCATATCCACTATCATATCAAATTAAGAAGTGGGAAATCATCCTTTCAACATGCTAAGTTTAGATCATGAAAAATTTATACAAACTCAAATAGACTTATCATGCTTGGAGACTGGAACAATGTTTGAGATCCATTTAGCATAATCAATAGCACGAACAAACCAACATGTAGAAGTTTTTCTAGTTCAACTTTAACAAGTAATTCCACATGAGGATGCATTTTCTTAAGCTTTTGCTTGACCAATTTTACTCCTAGTGTAATAGATAAATGATGTACTATGAGGTCAAGATCTAAGCCTGGCATATCTAAGTAGGCCCATACAAAATTAATCATTTTTTCTTGAAAGAAGGCAATAAATTTATCTTTTTCTTCTATAGATAAGGATTGTGCAATGTGTATTATATAAGGATGTTCTATTATTCCCAAGTTGATTGGTTGTGTTGGCTCTATCAACATTGATGATCTCTCCTAAAAATGACTAGGAAGTGCATCAAATATCTCATCCTTAGGTGCCTTAGAGAGATTTCTACCTCTGGATACATCATTTTCTTTTACTATTTTGGGTTTTGATACTACCACAATGTGGTTTTCACCATCAAAACTTCTATTTATTTCTATCTTAATTGTGTGACTAAGATATTTGATATCAGCTTTAGTCATATTTATACTCTATTCACTATTGGAGGATGTTATTGTTTGACAATGTTTAAATAGCAAGAGCATAGTCATTTTGGAATATAGAGACTTCATTAGATGTATTGGTATTCCAGTCTATGAGGTTGGGATAGGTGAGAGAGAGATGTGGTGGGTTCGATGGCATTCACAATATAGTCATCAATTGCTTGCACAAGTATTTCAAGACCTAAATTGATTTTTTTCAAAGGTGTATTTGGATGCTTTTGAGTTCTAACAACATTAATTAAAGACTCGTTGACACTAGTAGGATGATACTCATCCGATAGAACCCTAGATTGTTCACTTATTTCAAGATGATTTTCATATATGCGAACTTGATCTACATCCCTATCTAAAGTTTCCTCTAAGAGAGAATCAAATTTGTACTCTCAAGACTCTATTCTACATGGAGTCAAACTATAGAATTCCCTAGTAGTTATGACAACCCATTCTCCACTTTCATTATCATCTTGATTTTTACAAAGGTTTTCAACAACTACAATATGATTGGACTCCTTGTTCCTAATGAATACAGAGAGGATTAGTAGCATTTTTAGAAGAATCACTATCAACATCCAATACTAACATGTGGTACAAATTCATTTGGTTGTACAAAGAACTTGGCAAGATCTAAAGGAATTGGATAAGGAAAAGTATCCTAATCATCAAAGTTGTCCCTATGATTATCTAACTCATTTTGTGACTCATGTTTAGACAAAATTTTAGATTCTAATATGAATTTATTAATACCTAGATGAAAGGGGATTTTTTTGAAACCTAGACCTATTTTATCCCAAGACCTTCTAGATATTTCTTTGATAGGATCAATCAAGCCTTTTTTATTACATCCAATTGGACCATTTCCTTTGTAACCAAATAATTTCATGAGCTTAAGACTTAGACCATACTTTTTAGAAGTAATCTCATGAGATTGTTCTATGAGATCCATTGGAATTTCCTCTTTATATATCCATGCAATGATGGCTCTATTTTCTTCTTCCTCTTCTAGAGGTATAGTAGCTTTGATAATGGTACCATTGAACTTAGTCTAAGATGATAATAAAAAAGGTCTCTTCACTTTAGATGGTCTCCCATAATGGAGAGGATACTTGGGAAGAGATGTCAATGATATAATAGGTTCAATGTAACACTCACCCATCCCAGTTTCTATCAACTTGATTGAGTTCTCCATTTCTTCCATCTTATCAATATGATGACTTGTAGATTCTTTATTAGTAGGTACAAATATTGCAGCAAATTGTAGCATGTTATAGGTGCAACTAGTATTAGTAGGTATAGTAACTTCAAAGCCTTAGAATAAGAAACTTGACTACATTGATGGTGCATTGAAGGCACAACTTGAATTTCATGTATCCATGGTCTCCCTAACAAGATATTGTATTCTAATGATATGTAAAGGAATTAAAAAGTAACATCTATTTCTATTGGACTAACTTGAAGTGGCAAGACAACAAGATCTAGGGATTTACACTTGACTTCATCATATGCCTTGATGGTTATTTTGCAACAAGGATCAATAGACTCTTTAGAATAATCCAATTTCTTGAGAAAAGTAGAAGAATAGAAGTTTACACTAGCTCCATTGTCAATGAGCATGCAAAGAACATGTTTTTGATGTATTATAAATTTGATGTGCAATGATTGGTTATGAGGATGACTCAATGAATTATCATCCTCTTCAAGAAAGGAAAAATAGTGAGGTGAGGTCAAGTGACCCACCATTAATTGAAACCTAATAAGATCAAGATCTTGAGGTATGTTTGCCTTTCTAAAGGATTTATCAAGAATTTTCCTATGAGCAAGCAAGACTTTAGTTAACTTAAAGATTATTATTTGATTTTTCATCCATTGCAATTGGTCAAGGATACTATAATTTGTTACCATGGAGGTGTAGTACCTAGAAAATGGGCTAATGTCTAACATACTGTGAGAAAATCACAAACTCAATAATCATATGCTAAAACCCTCTAGTCTACCATGAAAGCCAAATGAATAAAAACAAGAAAGAAAATCTGAAACCCCCTCTTTCATTTGTAGCTCCAATGTCCTTCTTTCTTCTCCAAATGATGTAGCTAGAAAATTGCCTATAGTGCAGACAATTGTGAAGCAAAAACCTAAGATGATGAAAATGCTATGAGAATACTTGAAGTTGTGATTTTAGTGTGAGAGTAAGAGTGAAAATATGAGAAAACTAGGGACTAGAAATGAAAGAAAGAATTCTCATTTTATAATCAACACATAAAGTAAGAGCATTAGATTTGTCACCTTGGATATGTGATGTGGCAAGAGATTCCTTTAAGAATCCATGATGCATATGACACAAGATGCCAAGTATAAGATTCTATCACACATGGAAGTTAGACTTGGCTAAATGTGGGAGAGAATCTATGATGTATCATAAGACACCTCAAGCCCACTTAAAGCCAAGAATCTATGACAAAGGGAGCTAAAGATAGACATGCGTAAGGGAATACGAATATATTGATTATGACATATCTTAGCCAAATGTCAAAGGAGAATCCATGAGGTGTCAAGCCTAAGTGTAATGATGATGTCAATATTATATGGAATATTTGAATTAAAAATCCTTTATTCCACAAAATAGAAATTAGTAAAAATGGGATTAGTTATGGAAAATACGACATAGGAAATTAAGAATTTCCATGGTTTGTGAATAATAAATCAATTAATTAATAAAATATCAATTTATTGAGGAGGTTAGTTGAGAAGAATAATTAGTGAAATGACATAGGATATAATTGTGGGTTATTTAATCCTATAGAGAAAATTAATAAATGATTGGCCAGATTGATTAAATAAATGTGACAGTATCCTTTGATTAAATGTGATGATGATACGAATTGAATAGGATGATGATAGGTAGACCAAAACCATGGTCAAATTGATAACATGCAAAGGACACATGACATGAGCTAAATATATCTAACATTTAACTGACATTGTAAATGCTACCAGATCGAGATTGACTGATAGGATTGATCATAATAATATTGACAGACATAGTCAATATTATTAAAATGGTTTGATGATGTCATGATTTGACACTAAGAGCTTTGACAATGTCAAAGATCAGATGACATAAATGATAGTTTGACCTAGCACTGAGAGCCATGATAGTACTAAGGCCAAATTGATAAGATTTGATAGATTGATAGGTTTCCAAGGCACTGAAAGCCACAACAATACCTAGGAATGGAAAAATGATGACTGATTTTGGATGTTTGACATTTTTCATGATGATTCAGACTAATTTTGGGTGATTTTGAGTTGATTTGAAATAGTTTTGATTTGATATGAAACAGTTTTGAATTGACATGCAATTGATGTGAAAGAGGATATGAATGATGACAAACATTGTTGAGATATGATCAAGTCGGCCAAAAGATCAGAATTAGTAGAATGAGAAAATGGGATGAATTGGTATGAGGAAGTGATGAAACCATAGATGTGAACTATTTTTTAGCATCTACATTTTGCCCCTCTTCGATACAATGTGATTTAGATCGTTGTGTCAAAGAATGCTAATCAAAAAGCCATAAAAGCATGCCCCAACAATGTGGTATATATTTATGTCCCCTTGATAAATTCACCAACATAGCCATATGATAAGTCAAATTCATTGAAAATGAGAAAAAAAAACCATAGCAACTAATGGATCAAAAATCAGAGCTAAAACATGAAAGTTATGGGCTCCGGAGTGAAAAATGGCATCGCGACCAACATAGAAAAGACATCATGCACATCCATATAGGTAGTTACACAATATAAAAGGGCTTGGAGATGGTTTTGAAAGTCATTTTCACTCTCTCATTTGGAACAAAAGAGCTTTGGAGCAAGGAGAATGGATCAACTACCCAAGGAGCAACACTATGGTGAACGAGTGTAGACCTTCTGACGACAAGCAGATGCTAGACCTTTGGTGAGTACATTGAGGCCATATTTGTAATTTTTATGTTTTTTTATGCTTTTTGATTCTTTTTACTGATATTCCATGCTTTTCCATGCTTTTTAGGCACCTAAGAGTCTATCGAGGTGAAACAGGGGTCTTGGGGCCATGATAGGGCATCAAATGCCCAAACTACACTCAAAATGCATCCAAGTACACCATGAGTGCACTTGACATGCCCCAATGTGCAATAGGTGCACTTGGTATGACCAAGTTTTCCCTAGTGCAATTGGCAGCCCCAACTGCACCCTAGGATGCTTCGAGAGTCCAAACGAGGTCCAGATGGTCTTGGATTGACCTGGAACTTGGGGTGGACTAGCATAACCCTAGGGGATATTATAAATATATTAAAATTTAGTCAAAAGTGGTCTAAGTGGTCAAAATTTGGTCAAACTTAGGGCAAATTTAGGTCAAACTCAGGTAAATGTTGACAAAGAACAATGCAAAGGGCCCAAAAGGGTGCAAATGGACTTAGAATGACTCAAAACTTGGAGGACATGTTCAAAACTCTAGGAAGAGTTGAAATAATATTTTAACTAAGGTTAGGATGATTAGAAAAAGGTCAAATCTCGTCAAACTTAGCTCAGATGGAGGGAAAAGGCTAATAGATGGATAGGGATAGGGTCAAAATGATGTAAATGAGCTCGAAATGACCCAAAACTTGGGAAACATGTTCAAAACCCTTGAAAGAGTTCAAAACATAAGTCAACTTAGTAAAAAATTCTTAGGAAAGGTCAAAATTAGTCAAACTTGAGTCAAAATAAGTCAAACTTAGGTCAAAAGTAGGGTAAACTAGATGCAAAACCATGGGAGGTTGACATAGGCTATATGATTATGCAAGAGGAGTTAACCCTATTATAGATAAGGGGACATAGGCCACAAAGCCTTGCACTATAGCATCAGATGATAGCTAGTGAGTGGGGGATTTTGACTAGGTTGGGATTATATCGTGTTACATTCATGCTAAAGGTGAGGGGGAACAGGGCTCTAAAAATAGCTTTGACAGAGAAATGGCACTTGGAGACAAGTTCCTTCCATCTACTAATAGGGGAGGTGACTATGACACTAGAGGATGTATGGCACATCCTTAGGATCCCCATTCATGGAGAGCTAGTGGTGTATGACCTAGCTAGAGGATGAGCAACACTACACCACCTATTTGGATGTGGAGATGCGGAGTTAGGGATTCAAGATTACAAGATTGGGTGGGACCTATTGGTGGCATGCCATGAGTGGTTGATAGCTATGATATGTTGGGTGGTTAGTGGATTATTGGTTCCTGATAGGTGGGGGCATGGATTCCCTATTAGATGGGGCTGAGTTCTAGTGTAGATGATCATGGAGGGTAATATGTTTTCCTGGGGGCCATGCATACTGGTGATGTTGTATTACTATCTGTATTAGGTTGCATATAGAGGTAGGCTATAATTTAGCACTAGCGGTACATTGTTACAGATCTAGGCCTATGAGCACATTGCAGTATTTAGGTCTCTTGTAGAGTTAGAGTTGGTGGATGACATGTCATATGCATATAGCTATAGGGGTGTACTAGCACAAGGACCACTAGGGTACATGAGGTAAATTTGGCATCAGATAGACACTATGACATAGTTTATCTAGAGACATTACAGAGATTTCCCCAGATGGGATGATGATGACATTCACTTACCATACTATAGGTAGGAGTGCTATCTCATAGGGTGTACAGTGATTGGGCATTTGGTGATAGAGATGTACCTATCAGAGTAGGTATAGAGATAGTTGTGGGAGACATAAGATGTACCAACTACTCTAGCATTATTCACATGGTCTAGAGTAGAGGTCCAAGAGTGGGGAGCACCTATCAAGACATAGGTGGCACATGCATAGCTAGTGGATTTACAACCAAGTAGATGGGGGGCAACAATAGATGTAGTGGATGTGGGCACCATGACAACATATGACAAATGGTTTGTGTAGCATCATCCTAGACCTTTGACAGACCCAACAATACTAGTACCATGAGTGAGGTCTTAGGCAGAGCCAGATGAGGAGGATGATGAGGAGGAGGATGGGGGAGAGGATGAGGCTGAGGAGGAGGAGGAGTATAGGGGAGGGGATGATGCTAAGGGGGAGGATGAGGAGGGAGATGAGGATGTTGAGGGTGGTGCAGGGGGTGATGATGAGGATGCTAAGGAGGAGGATGAGGGAGATGATGATGAGGATGCTAAGGGAGAGGATGAGGGAGATGAGGAGGAGAGTGGAGGTAGTGGGGGTGGGGAAAGTGTTAGAGATGGTGATGAGGGAGAGGATGAAGATGACTATAGGGAGGCTAGGGATGATGCAGCTATGATGGATGTGGAGGAGGATCCTATTGACTATGTCAAAAGGGCACTAGTACTACTACAGGTAGGGCCTAGACAGTTAGATCTAATGGAGGTGATCAGAGGTCTATAGAGTTAGCTAGATTAGGTTGTGGTAGAGAGGGATTTTGTGATAAGAGAGAGAGATGCAATTGCAACTGAGAGAGATTGGGCTATGGCTGAGAGAGATGCGGTAGTGCACTGGGTAGATATGGTAGTGCAAGAGTCTTAGGAGTTCATCAATAGTATCAGAGATGCAAACTTCTGAGAGATGGTGATGATGATGAGCAGGGTACACATGGAAACACAATATTGGCAAGATCAGTATGAGAGAGTGGTGCCACTAGGGTAGAGAGTAGAGAGTTTCTATGTATCAAGATCTCACTCCCACAGGACACAGAGGACACATAGTAGCATAGGGGTGATAGGGCCTATGAGGCCATCGCAAAGAGTAGAGGGATCATCCTCAAGGTCGAATAGAGGTCATGAGGCTAGGGATAGCTCAAGATGACATTGACAGACTCATGTACAGAGGTGCCTATCTATTTTTCTTTTTGTTTTATCTTATGCTCTTTCATGGTTCACACCTATGGGTAGTTAGTATTGAAGTAAACCATGGTCATGTACTTTGATACTTTTGTGAGACATTTATGAGATGTATTGGTATTATGATGACTATATGAGATGGATTATGCATATGCTTTTGATGTTTTATATGGATGCATTTATGCTTTTTTATGTGGATTTACATATGATGACATCATGCATTGATTTATCACATGTTATGCATAGGAAATGCCATGTTTTATTTTTGTCACATGTTCTCATGAATGAATGAAATGTAAAATGATATGTAATGAATACTAATGAAATGTAAAATGATATGCAAATGAAATGCAAAATGACATGTAAAATGAAATGCAAATGAAATGTGAAGATGATATAAATGCCAATTTTATGCAAAGATGTATTGCTTTGGATCATTTTGGATTTTTGACATGTGTCAGAATGTAGGGAAATAATGCTTTTGATGTATCAAAGTACGAGACCAAGGTAGTGGATGAAGCAGACACAGAACGTGGAAGAGATGAGATGAGGAATTGTTAGTATGATGAATAGACTTTTGCTTTTGCAAAGTGCACTATATGTCAAATGGAGCTTTATTTTGATATGGCAAATGGAATGTGATGCATCATGGCATAAAGGGCTAGAGTGCAAAATACAAACCTTTTGCGTAAACAAGCACAATGTAAACATAAAATGACCTTGTCCTTCGTAAGGAATATATACATGCCCCAAACTCTCAAAGGTACATTTTAATAGATAGACAATAAAAGATGAGCATGAACAATCCTGGCCATTCTCATAGATCAGTTTATATCATTGAGTGGCATAGGAACATGATCGAAGAAAAACAAGGCAAAAAATAAATCACTCACTAAATAGCATGAGCCAATAGCTATTCTTCTCCATTATTACTTTCTTGGTACTATTTTAGGTCTTTGGATGTGTTTGATAGGTTGATCATGTGATGGTTCTAATTATCGATTCAGTTAATAGGTTCATAGTGACATGTTGGATTGACTATTGGTTCATGTTGCTCAAATAATGTGATTATATTGAAAGTGTAGTGCTTTGATTTTCAATATGAAAAGTGCAAGTGTTCATGTAAAAGGGGTGATTATCCACAATGACTATTTACAAGGTTTATTACAAATTTTTGGTGGGTTTTGTGATTTTTAGCATTTTTGGGGATATTTGGTTTTTTTTTTTGTGATTAGTTTCTTTAGGACATTTTATGATTTTTAGGGTTCATTTCAAGACATTTTTATGATTTTTACATTTTTTTTTAGGATGTTTTATGATTTTTAGTGCTTTTTTAAGGGCATTTTATGATTTTTAGCACTTTTTTAAAGACATTATATGTTTTTAGTGATTTTTTCAGGGCATTTTATGATTTTTAGTGATTTTTTTAGGATTTTAAAAGAATCTACAAGTGTTAGCTCCAATCCATTATGTGATAAATCCAATGGATAAATAGTGCTTAGGAATACGCCCACAGTTCAAATTCAAACTCATGCACTGGGACAAGATGCAAACTATGTACAAAGCTCAATGACAAAGTATGTACAGACTGGTGATGCTTAGGTGAGATAACAATGGATACTAACTAGTTCATGGGCCATGGTCAAGGAGCCAAGGATGTCTTTTAAGATGATGGATATGATCAAGGAACGACAAAAGGGGAGAAAACTAGATGGAATCCCAATAGATGGAGGAGCAACAACTAATTACACATGGCACCTATTTGCTAGGTTTTCACCATGGTACTTGCTCAAAGCACCTGTTTGCCAGGTTTTTACTTTTGGACATAATTTTTCTCTTGACTCACATTTTCATGCCAAGATGCCTGTTTGCCAGGTTTTCATCAAGGCATCCATTTTTTCACGACTTTTTTCACTTTTTTCTTTTCTTTTTTGAAAAAATTTTTATTTTAAAAAAAAATATTATTTAGGACTTTTAGATAGGATCAGATGTAATACTTGCGAAGGTGCATGTTTTTGATGGACATGGGAAATGGTTCACCCTTTGGAGTCATAAGTTGATATACTCTAGATCCAAATGATGTAGTAACTACATAAGGTCCTTCCTAATTTGGCTCAAATTTACCTTGTTTTTCTCTATGTTGTTGAGTCTTGTACTTCATCTTCAAGACTAGATCACTGACCTCAAAATGATGATCTCATAATTTCTTGTTATAGCTTCATTTGAGTCAATTTTGGTAAGCTTGCAAATGTGTCAAGGAAGCTCGTCTCCATTCATCAAGCATTTCTAGCTCATGGAGTCTAGATATTCTGTAGTTCTCATCATCAACAACATCTTGCAGGGACACTCTCAATGATTGAATTTCAACTTCAATGGGAAGTATGCCCTCAGTGTCATAGAAAACAGAGTATGGTATTGCACTAGTAGGAGCATGCACACTTGTTCGGTATACCCAAAGGGCTGGATTTAGTTGTAGGTACCAGTCTTGACCAAAATCATTGATAGTCTTTTGGAGAATCTTAACAATGGTCTTATTAGATGCTTTTTCTTGGCCAGTGCCCTATGGATGGTAAATACTAGAATACCCATGCTAGATGTTTTACTTTTCATAGAGCTTGTCTACATTTTTTTTTTGGAATGAACTAGCATGTTCAGTAATAATAGCCAAGGGGACTCCATATCATCATATGATGTAGTTTAGAATAAACCTTGAAATCTTCTTGCCAGTGGTGAAGGTCAAAGGGACAACTTCAACCTACTTGGTAAAATATTCTATTGTTGTGATAATGAACTTATGATCATCAAAGGATGGAGAAGAAATAGCTCCAATAAGATCAAATGCCCATTGTGAAAATGGCCATGGAGATATGATTGGTTGTAATTCTTGTGTTGGTGCATGAATTAGATTTCTATGTATCTAACATTTATGACATGTTTTGGAAAAATCATGGGCATCTTGTTCCATGGTTGGCCAATAATATCTAGCTCTAAGAAGTTTCTTGGCTAGACTCAGACCATTGAAATCACCCCCATATATACCTTTGTGAACCTCGTGTAAGGTAGTTTCAGCCTCTTGCAACTCAATTCATCTAAGAAGGGTTTGGTCAAAGGATCTCTTGCAAAATGTGTCACCGATGATGACGTACCTAATAGCTTAACAGATAAAGGCTCGATGATCATTTTTAGATAAGTTGGGTGGTAGGATTTGGGCATGTAGGTAATTGTAATTGTCTTGATACTAGGGAGAATTGGAACCAACAACTTCACACACAAACTCCGATTAAGGGAGCTGAAATGATAGAATCAAAATTTACTCCACAAGGAATTCACAACATTCCACATTTTGAGGCATATCAATCATAGAAGCAATGGTGGCCATATCATCAGCTTGCTTGTTGTGTATTCTTGGTAGCTGACGAAAAGAGATAGTGACAAATTTAGACTTAAGGAAGTCTACCATCTACTTTTAAGGCATAAACTTATCATCTTTGGTTCCATAATCATCATTGACTTGGTGAATGACCAACTAGGAATCACCAAAGACTTGTAAATATTGAATGTTCCATTGAATAGCTATCTTAAGTCCTATGATCAGTGCCTCATATTTTGCTATGTTGTTTGTACAATGGAATTCTATCCTATATGACTTGGGGATTATGTCTCTTTGGGGAGTGATAAACATAATGCCAGCTCCTGAACCATTGTGTGTATGTGACCCATCAAAATAAAGCTTCCATTCATTATCTACAACCATGTGAAATATGGCTTCATCTGGAAAGTCTATCAGCATGGGATGATCATCTAAAATAGGTGCTTGTACTAACTGGTCTACTATCACTTTCCCTTTGATTTCTTTTTATCTACATATTCTATGTCAAATTCACTAAAGATCATGACCCATTTGGCTAAGCATCCAATGAGAGCAACCCTGCTTAGGAGATACTTTAGTGGGTCAATCTTAGAGATGGAGCATGTAATGTCTTAGATTTTGGGCTGTAAAGACAATAGAAAGATAAGCTCATTCAATGAGTGAATAATTTAGTTCATAGCCCACAAGTGTTCTACTAATGTAATATATGGTTTTCTCTCTTCCTTTTTCATCATTTTGTGCTAAAAGAGCTCCTAATGTTGTATCTGTAGCAAATATGTATAGAATGAATGGATTGCTTAGAATAGGAGCCATTAAAACTAGTGGATATAGAAGATAATCCTTTAGCTATTGGAAAGATTCTTGGCATTGCTTTTTCCATTGAAAGGATACTCCCTTATGTAAGAGGTGTTGAAAGGAGTGACACTTATTTTCCAGTTGTGTGATGAATCTATAGATAGATTGTAATCTCCCTTGTAGTCCTCTTAATGCTTTTAGATTTGTTGGAGGGGGCATGTCAAGTATTTCTTTTACTTTCTTGAGATCCACTTCAATGTCTCATTGAGAAACAATGTATCCTAGGAGCTTTCAAGGAACAACCCTAAATACACACTTTTTTGGATTTAGATGAAGCTTGTAGCTTTCCATTCTATTGAATATCTAATCTAGGATGCTCAAATGATCTTTTCTTTTATAGGATTTGCAAAGTAAGTCATCAACATAGTCTTCCATGAGGATGTGCATGAAATCATGGAAGATGGTGGTCATTTCTCTTTGATATGTTGCTCTAGAATTTATAAGACCAAATGACATAACATTCCAGTAGTACGTTCCCCAAGGGCATGTAAAAGTTGTTTTGTGTTGATCTTCAGGGGCTATTCTTATCTGATTGTAGCTAGAAAAGCCATCATTAGTGATAACATCTCATACCTACTTGTCATTTCTACAATGATATCTAAGTTTGGTAAAGGAAAATCATCCTTGGGAAAAGCCTTGTTAGGATCATGGAAGTCATTGCATATCTGGATGCCCCAAGAATGTTTGCTAACTGGTACTAGATTAGGTATCCACTCAGCATAATCAATGGGTCTAATGAAGCTAGCATCCAATAATTTCTTCAATTTAGCTTTGACAAGGAGGGAAACTTGAGGGTGCATTTTTCTCAACTTTTGCTTTACTGGTTTCATTCCTAGTTTTAGTGGCAAGTGGTGAAGGACAAGTTCAGGATCTAATCCAAGCATGTTCGCATAAGACCATGCAAAGTTGATCTACCTCTCTAGAAAGAATCTGACAAATTGATCATTTTCCTCTAGTGATAATGAGGCTACAAAGTGTATGACCTTGGGGTTGTTAGGAGTTCCCAGATTAATCTCTTCTATCATCTCCATAAGTAGTGTTGAGGGTGCATTCAATCTTCCATCCTTAGGCAGCTCAAAGAGGTTTTCACCCTTAAATACATCCTATATTTTTACTATTTCATGGTCTAGTGGCACCTTTTGATTTTCACAAAGAGACCTACTATTGTCTTTTTTGTTATTTTCTCAATTTTGTGAGTAGAAGATGGAGTTGACTCCCTGAAATATGCCATGACATTTAGATCAATGGAAAATCTATACTTGTGATTGCCTTGTGGTAAATCTTTCTAGAGCTCAAAGAATTCTGTGATGGCATTATCATTTTCAAACTAGTCAAATGTTGGCAGTCCTTGTTGGTCCCAATCAATAAGTTTAGGGAAAACAAGGGAAATGCCATCATCAGTGTTGAATAAGCTTTGGTCAAAGGCATATATATGGATATCTACTTTAGTGATGTCATCAAGATCATGTTCAGAAGTAGGAGGGATTGGATCCTAGAATGTTCTGATCCAAGGTGAAGAATTGGTTTGAGTAACAGGTGGATTGACATGTTTATCTTCCATAGGTAGGCTATCAGGGTCAGCAAACATATGATCAAGACCAAGGGAGGTATCAGGATCATTGATGTTGGATACAGATTGGGTGGGTTAGGGTTGGTTTTTCTTAGATGCCTTGTCATCATTTGAAGTGTTCACCTCCTTAGATGAGGGTGACTCTGAATTAGGAAGACCCAAAACAAATGGTTTGAATCCAAGTCCCAAGCTATGAGGTCATCCTGATGTAGTAATGGGTTGAACAATGCCTTGTTTTTCAAGTCCCAAACCACTACATCTATCATATCCATTTTTTCACATGATGGTGAATCTAGGTCCATACTTGTCAGGAGATATAGGAGTGATTTCTTGTTTTTCTTTAGCCTTTTCAATCCATGTAGAGGTATTTTCATAGACATGTTCTTCATGTAGTCCATCTCCACTAGTGAAAGTCACAAAAGGTTTCTTTTGAAATGTGAACTTAGGCTTGTTCTGTATAAGTTGAGGTTTACCATATGACTTTTGAGATAAGGGAAGTTTCCCAATGTGAAAGACATGTGACACGGAGTACTCACTTTAGCCTTGGTCTTGGATTTTGAGCTTTCCTTTGAATGTAGGTGCGAGTGTGGAAGTGTCAACATACTTGGAGGACTCTAGGGGATTCGCTGCATGGTTTGTCAAGACCTGGTATGCAGTGGTTCCTCTAAGATTGGCACAAAACTAGAAGGGATCTGGATCACTTGGTATGGTTACCTTTGCATTATTATAGGATAACTTTAGGCATTGGTGATATGTAGAAGGAACTTCTTTCATAGCATGGATCCATGGGTGGCCTAGTATAATGTTGCAGTTCATTTCTATATCTAGGACCTATAATAAAGTGTTTTCAATAGCTAGACCAACTCTGATAGGTAAGATGATTATCCCTATAGAGAAACATTCACCATCATCATAAGCTTTGATTGTGATCCTTTGAGAGGGATCCACATCAATTTTAGAATAACCCAAACCTTTGACTACTTTAAGTGTATAGATATTCAGCCCTGCTCCTCCATCTATCAAGACATGTCTGATTTTAACATTGTGTACAAAGACTTCAAGGTGAAGAGGGTCATTGTGGTTTGGTCTATCTTTAGGGATGTCTCAAGGGGAAAAGGTGATATGTTGGGAGGTGGATAGGTTCCCCACCATGGCTTGGAACTGGGCAACACCATATTATCTAGCGCTACTAACTACTTAAGTGCTTTATCAAAGATCTTCTGATATTGGGGGGATACATGTAGTAGGTCCAAGATGGATATTTTCATTGGGGTCTTTCCGAGCTATTCAACAAGGTTATAATCAGATGAAGTAGGAGCAATAAGTCTACTAGGGGGTCTAGGTCTAGTAGATGTAGTAGGTCTAGATGGGGCTCCAAGTAGAGTGAACATGGTATGATGTGTAGTGATAGTGTAGTGAGGGTCTTCAGCCTTTAAGATGAATGTGGATATGCAAAAATTTAACTCATTGAAACAATTGATAGTGTAGTCATATCCAATGTGCATGTAATTCACATTACCTTGTGAGTTTGAGTTTGAACTTGAGAGCTTCTCTTTGTCATTATTACCCAAAGGATCTTTTAAGCTAGTGTGATCAAAGTTGGATGCTAGCAATGATGGATAACCTGTGATTATACCATCATCAATAAGGTCTTTTATTGAAATCTTTCAATTGGAAGTGCGATGAAGTCTTATGTCCTTTGGTGTGATGGTAATCACAATACTTTTTGTCATCCCACCAATTGGTTTTAGTCAACGGTTCATCTTTGATCGAGGGTAACTATAGGAAGTTATTACTCAATAACTATTGTAGTGCAATCTCAAGAGGTATCCCTATCCTTGGTTGTAGGATATCTTCGAGGTTTTTCTTGTGTGGAAGTCTTAGTTTTCTATTGTTGAGGTGTTGTTTGATGAGGAGTTTGTGAATTTGTAGGGTTTGCACCTTTCAAAGTTAGGTTAGGTTGTGTTGTGCTAATTGTTCATGCATCCATGATACCATAATTAGTCACATTCTTTTTTTTGGAGAAAAAATTTTCCTTGTCATTAGATGAATTGGTGTTTGTATTGTCCTTTTTCATCTTGAGGATTCCCTTATAGATAAGAGCATCTTCAATACTAGCCCCTTTTTTCATCACTTTAGAAATGGTGCTCGGACTTTTGATTTTGCATTTATACATTAATTTGAAGAATAGGTTTTTAATGCACAATTTTACTAGTTGTTCTTCAAGAATTTCTAGTGAGCATTGACTGACCAAGCTTCTCCAACGTAGTAAGAATGTGATGAATGGTTTTCCCCTCTTTTGTTTAGTTGAGTAAAAATTGGAAAGTGTCACCTCATTCGTAATGTTAAAGGAAAAATGGGAGATGAACTTGTCTACTAGCTCTAACCAACATTTGATAGTACTAGGAAGTTTGGAGTACCATTCAAGTGTGGGCCCACCTAGAGAATGAGGCAAAAATCTCATGAGATAAGTGGGCTCATCACTGTGTTCGGTACAAGAGGCAAAAAATTCTTTGATGTGATCAACAAGGTTGCCTTTTCCTTAGTATTTTTTGAACCTTGGAGCCTCAAGTGTTTTGGGAATGGAGGCATATACATAATTTTATCAAATGGATTAGGACATAGGTCCATTTTTGTATATAGAGCCTATTTCTTTTGGACTCCCAATGCCTCAACTTGTTTGGAAAGTTGTTTGAATTGTTGTAATAGCTCTTCATTAGGTTTTTTTATGATAGCTTTCCCTTCAAGTTTTTTGTGCCTATTTGTAGACTATTTGTTTGGTAGGAGCTATGTCTACTCAATTTTGACATTTTTGTGTCTAATGAGTCTAGTGATGTGTCACTAGGTGGTGGAGGTATGTTGGCACCTTGAAGACAAAAGGGGCCCTGTTGTGACACATGTTGGGGTATTTGTTATGGTATTTGATGTGGCACTTGTTGTGGTATCAACTATGATTGATGTACCATGTGTTGTTGTTGTACCATTTGTTGTGGTTGTTGTTGGGATACCTCTATTGGTTGCATGTGAGACCATGTATGTGATTTTTGTTGTATAGGTATCTGTTGAGGTTGTTGTGGCACATGTTGTTGGTATGCAATTTTTTGCTCAAGGCATCATTGTTATTACAACTATTGTTTGAGTTGCTCTTGTTGTTTAGCAAACAAGGCTTGTTGTTGTTGGAATTGTTGTTGATACATTGCATAGAAGTTAAGTGGGTTTATATTGGATTGTGTGTTATGGACATTAGATGCTTGTACCACTTGAGGTTGTTGGTGTGGTTGATGTTGCTATTGATATGTTGAATGTATGTTAAGTGGACATAGACTTGGTTGTGGGTTGGAAGTGTTAAGTCCTTGTACCACTATAGGTTTATGTTGTTGTGGGAGTTGACTAAGTCCTTGCGAATTGACCATCATAGTGGTATTGTTTCTTTGGCACCTTTGTGTGTTAGAGGTTTCTCCTTGGGACATCATATTGACTTGACAATAAGGTGCATTCCTTTTGGAAATAGGTGTAATGCCAATAAGACTTTTCCTTTGTGCATCAATAGGGATTTTTGTAGTTGACATTCCACATGATGTAATTATGGGAGGCTTCATAGCATTTGATGTCATAACACTTGGTAGAGTTAGGAGCAAAGGTGCACTTTGTTGATTTGTTTCCAAAGGAGGTATGTCTAGCATCCCTAGAGCACAAGTCCCTTTAGGTGCATCTTTTTTTGGCATCATGTGACTAAAATCAAGTCTTAATGTCCTCTTGGGATATTTAGGGAGATTCTTGTTTCCCTTCATTGGTTGTGGTTCATCAAACAAAGGATTAATGTTGATGTGTTCAAATGTACTTTGGAGGATTTTGATTATTGGTTCATGATGGGATCTTATAGGTGCCATTATTGTGTTTGAAAACTCCAAAGGTTGTTTTCCCTTATCTAAGTCCAAATTTATCATGGGTTGTTTGTTTTCAATGGCCCCAATACCTTTAAACTTTGTCAAAAATCTAAACAAAAGTATGGACCCTAGAGTATTACATTGTGTCAATGGATAATGGATCTTGACCATGGTCATTTTATCATTTTCTTTTGTCAAATGCTATCTATGTCAAGATAGATTTCACTTTGTCATTTTGATCTTACCACTTTTTGTCTTTTTTTGGTCAAGATCCAAAGTCTGTTGTCATAACGTTACACTCTTAGATTATTAACTTAAAAAGATTTCACCTAAGTTCAAGAAACTTTGCATATAAATTTATCATTAGCATAATTATATTCCTACTGTCCCTAAATGTCATTTTGACTCACCCTAGTGGTATATCCCTCTCATCTTGCATTGTTCAAAACCTTAGCATCATTTTCACTACCAAACCCTATCAAATTGTCCACCAACCAACTTGTCTTCTTGATCACTTATCCTCATTTTTCATAGCCTAAACATCATTATCAATCCTAGAACACCATCCCTTGCATATTCCACCTTGCATGCATCAACCCCTAGCATCATTACCAAGTCCAAAATCCAACCCTAAACTTCATTTTTCATACTATAGGGTCATTTTCATCTGCTTTAGTTAATCTCCAAAATGTCCCTTACATTTGCATTTACATAGTTTCCCTAGTTCATTTGCATCTTGCATGTCAATAACCCACTTGATTTGGCATTTTCCTAGGTTGTATAACATCCTTAAACACCTAAAAATCCAAAAAAACACTCATATCTACATCCTTAAGTATCATGCCAGCACTCACTAGGACACAATCAACTCAAAGACCTAAAGAACTTTATCAACCTTTGTTTTTTGAGGCACCAACGCAACCAAAACCTCATCCAAGAAAAAAGAAGAGCAAGAAAACCCAACAAACATTTGACAAAGATCAACTTGAGGTATCACAACCTTTACTTGTGGACCCCTTAAACATGTATCCACAAGATCACCACAATCAAGAGATGATGCAACAAACCCTAAACAATGCACATACCATGATGTTTCCTTCAAACACTTCCCCCACACATGGGATGGATCAATGGAGTCATAGCTTTGAACCTATATTCATGCTGATACCACCTGGAGGTGGAAGTGTACCAACCACACCTAAGGATGAACAAAAACGCTCATTTGAATTTAGCAAACCCAACACAAGTACCTTTGACTGTAACACATCAAACATACAACAAGGTACTGTACACCTAAGTGATGACTCTAACACTAACTATGGCATTACTGATGAAGAAATGGCCAGGGCATGTCAAGACAAAAAAAATTGCAAGAACTTCAAACATTTGGCAGCCTAAGAAATTGTCAAAATCAACCCAAATGTGGAAGGACCTAAGTCCAAATATCAAACCAACACAATCAAAATGATGTTTAGGGGACTCAAAATGAGATTTTGGGTGCAAGATGTAGTTTTGGGTCAAATGCAGAATGAAGATGTACAAAGGCTTCTAGATGTAGTTTTAGGGTCCCAAAATGTAGTTTGGAGGCCCAAAATGGTCATGTATGTGCCCAAGTGTTCCCTAATAGTGCCAAGTGCACTCCAATATCACCAACTCACCTATGGTGTAGTTGGTAGTTTCTAGGCATAGTTGGGAAGTTGGGTTAAAGGTTTGCTAATTATAAGTAGTGTGGTTACCAAATTGATATGATAGGAAGCTAAAATGTTGAGGTTGATGTTATGATGGGTTAGGATGTCTATAAAATGGGTTATGACCTAAGGAATGATGTGCTAAGTAGAGGCAACAAAGACTAGGAAATGCAGAATGCAAATCAAGGCATGCTAAGATAAGGGGACTTATCCAGGTACCTAAGCACACTGTTGAAGCCACAAAATGTTACCTAAAATCCAAAACTGGGTCCTTAGATCACCAAGTGCACTCAAATAGTATCAACTATGCCTATGGTGTAGTTGGGACCAGTTTGGGAGCAATTGGTAGTTTCAGGGCACAGTTGGTAAACTAGGCTGAAACTAAGGCAATTCTAGGTGCTATGTTTTCCAGATTGTTGCCATAGTGAGCTAGATAGCAAAGGGAAAGGCTAAGACTAAAATGAAGGTTCAAAATGATGTGTAGGACACCTAGAATGATATTTAAAGTGGTCAAGATGAGGGTTTGGTATTTGAAGATGCAAGGTAGGAGATGCAAAGTGTTGAATTTGAGGATATAATGCAAAAAAACTAAGGGATGTACACTAAAACCCAATGAATGCAATATGAAAGGTAAGGGATACTAAATGAGGACTAAAGGGTGAAAGATGAAGCCTATATTATTCAAGAATGAAGCCTAGACTAGGTTGAATGTAAGAGAATTCTATGCAAGGATGAAATCTACATTTTTCCAAGCACATTTAGGATAACAAGTTGCCATGTTTTCCAAAATTTGTATGTGTTGAAAAAAGTTTGTAATGTTTTAGCAAGATTTTGACAATTTTTGATGTTTTAAAAATTTTTTTCAAGTTCGATGGTGTAAATTTGTAAATTGGCTTTTATCTTGATTAATTTTTTACACTCAGGCAAGACACATTAAGACAAGAATAGCTATTGTTAAAAGTGAACAGTCACACCACAACCTAGGCTTTAGGACTGTATCCACTGAATTCCTACTTGAACCAAAGTTTAGCCACAATTATCTAGAGTAGACAACTTAGGACCTTGGCACCATAGGTTCCCCCTTATAGCACACTCACTTCTTGAGGCTACCAAGATCTGCTTCCCAAGGGACATGACTTCCCAAGGGACTATTGTCTCTACTAAGGACTGTGAGAATGTAGGATGTCTTCATAGGCATGGGTGACCCCTTGAGCCAGTGGATAGAAAGGATTTTGGCCACTAAAACATGGTATTTGGTAAGGGCATTCCATTCAGTAAGTGAATGATAAACTTCCTTAGAAGGTCTCCTAGCCTCGAGAACTGGGGTTAGACACACCATAAGGGTACTAGAGGAGAGCTATCACTCAGCAATACTACCAACATAGCTTTCACTGTAATCAAGTTTTATATAGTGGATGGAATGTTGACCTAGCTTTTGGCCCATTAATTCTCTAAAGTCATCCCTTGGCATACCCAATATCAGGTATCTTGGTCCAAGGTAGGCTTCCTATAGAAGTTACATGGATTTCTCTTACACCCAAGATCCATGAATGGAAAAGGAAGGATACATCCAATGTGACCCCTAGGGTTTTAAACACCACAAGCATGCTAAGAAGAAAATAAAAAGTTCATTTTAAGCACCAAACAAAGTTTTATCTATTCTAGGAAATCCACACACATTGTTTTGACAAACACACAATGGTCTTTGAAAATGTCCTACAAACAAACATTAGTATATTTTCATGATCATGTCTTCATCCAATTATTTCCTCATGCTAAAAATAGACCATTAGTAACATAAAATTATCTAACCTATGTCCTAGAAAGTGATAGAAACCTTGGCTGAAGATTCTATTTTATGTGTGTGTTTTCTGTGAACTAGGTGTGCTCTGATAGAGAAAACTGCACCTCAAAAGGCCAAAATGGTTTAGAACACCCCCAAGTGTGCTCAAATAGTGTAGACCATTCCCATGGCATATTTGGGGCCCAGTAGGGTGCACTTGGTAGTTTCTGGGCACAGTTGGGCACAGTTGGGAAGTCAGAGGCAAGTAGTGGGGAAATGGTGCCTGAATAAGACCTAGAAACTACAAATTTTGAAACCTATACTCCCAAGTGCACCTAGATAGTGTATACTATGCCCATGATTTATTTGGGGTCTAGAAGGGTGTACTTGGTAAGTTCTAAGTGTAGTTGGTGACTTAGGAATAGAACAAAGGGGTTTTGGTGGCTCCTAGACTCCTAAAATTATTTCCTAGGGGTCCCAAGTGCACCCTAGGACAGCAAGCTAATAGAATGTCTAAATGAGAGCATAAGATCATATTATTGGGCCCTCTAATTAGACAAGGTGTGATAAACAAGAGAGAATAAGAACTATACCCCTCCAAGTGAGCTCCTTCCTTGCACCTACAAGCACAAAACAAGAAAACCCAAGTTAGATAAGCATGTTCATGTCGGGTTCACCAAATGTAGTACCTAGAAAATGGGCTAATGTCTAACATACTATGAGAAAATCACAAACTCAATAATCATATGATAACACCCTCTAGTCTACCATGAAAGCCAAATGAATCAAAATAAGAAAGCAGATCTAAAACCCCCTCTTTCATTTGTAGCTCCCATGTCCTTCTTTCTTCCCCAAATGATGTAGCTCCAAAATTTCCTAAGGTTGTGAAGAAAAAGCCTAAGATGATGATAATTCTAAGAGAATACTTGAAGTTGTGATTTTAGTGTGAGAGTAAGAGTGAAAATATGAGAAAACTAGGGACCAAAAATGAGAGAAAGAATGCTCATTTTATAATCACACACATAAAGTAAGAGCATTGGATTTTTCACCTTGGACATGCGATGTGGAAAGAGTTTCTTTTGAGAATCCATGACACATGCAACACAAGATGCCAAGTATAAGATTCTATGATGCGTCATAAGACACCTCAAGCCCACTTAAAGCCAAGAATCTATGAAAAAGGGAGCTAAAGATAGACATGCATAAGGGAATAATAATATATTTATTATGACATTTCTTAGCCAAATGTCAAAGGAGAATTCATGAGGTGTCAAGCCCAAGTGTCATGATGATGTCAATATTTTATGGAATGTTTGAATTAAAAATCCTTTATTCCACAAAATAGAAATTAGTGAAAATGGGATTAGTGATGGAAAATATGACATAGGAAATTAATAATTTCCATGGTTTGTGAATAATAAATCAATTAATTAATAAAATATCAATTAATTAAGGAGGTTAGCCGAGAAGAATAATTAGTGAAATGGCATAGGATTAAATTATGGGTTATTTAATCCTATAGAGAAAATTAGTAAATGATTGGCCAGATTTATTAAATAAATGTGATAGTATCCTTTGATGAAACGTGATGATGATACGAATTGAATAGGATGATGACAGGTAGACCAAAGCCATGGTCAAATTGATTGATTGATTGATTGATTGAAATTTATAACATGCCAAGGACACATGACATGAACTAAAGATATGTGACATTTAACTAACATTGTAAATGCTATTGGATCAAGATTGATTGATAGGATTGATCATAATAATATCTACGCAATCAATATTATGAAAATGGTTTGATGATGTCATGATTTAATACTAAGAGCCTTAACAATGTCAAAGATTGGATGACATGAATGATAGTTTGACCTAGCACTGAGAGCCATGACAATACTAAGGCTAGATTGATAAGATTTGATAGATTTATAGGTTTCCAAGGCACTGAAAGCCACAAAAATACCTAAGAATAGACAAATGATGACTAATTTTGGATGTTTGACATGTTTTGTAATGATTCAAACTGATTTTGGGTGATTTTGAGTTGATTTGAAATAGTTTTGAGTTTATATGAAATGGTTTTGAAATGACATGCAATTGATGTGAAAGAGGATATGAATTATGACAAACATTGTTGAGATATGATTAAGTTGCCAAAAGACCAGAATTAGTAGAATGAGAAAATGGGATGAATTAGTACGAGGAAGTGATGAAACTATAGATGCAAACCATTTTTGAGTGGAGGATGTTGCAATTTTTGTACCTTTATTAGATGGACTAGCAATAGGCTTGTCTTTATGTTGATCTATCTCAAGAGAAGAAGGTGTAGGGCCTTTTAGTACTATATTCAAACGAGAATGTGTAATGAAATTGGAAAAAGATTATGTCTATTCCTTATTATTTTAAGAGATGTAGCTCCTCTTAAGACAAATGGTGTTTTCAGTTTCGTATTGTCCTATTTTCCTTTAATTGTGAGAACATCACAATGTTCAAAGTCCATGAGTTCAATCATGTTGATCACATCATCATCATTGGTGTATGTATAATTGACCTTGTTATTAATTTTCTATTTATATTTTTCTCCTTTCTCATAGTGTGTAAATGGATCCTTAAAATATTTGTGGTCTAAATTCTTATTATGTCCATCCACAATGATTTCACCATCATCAATTAAGTCTTGAACTTTATGACATAGGTTGATAAAATTGCTTTTTTTTTACCCTTTTTTTGATGGTATTCACAAAACTCATTTGCATTCCACCATGTGGGTCATGGTTGTGGATCATAAGGACAAGTATTATCCAATAGAGTAATGATCTAATTTTGAAGCAATCTTGTATAGACCACATATAGAGGTTCACCCAAAGGTGTGTACTCTTGTTTTGGTCATGTAATCCAAGATGAGATTTTGTTTTGTTCCCAAATGTCTTGTTATTGGGAGTAGATTTGTCAACAATTTTAGATGCATTGATATTGTCTGTGAGATTGAAATCCTTTTTAGAAGGTTTGGGAGTAATATTATCAACTACTCCATCATGTACTACTTCTCAATTTTTGTTAACATACTTAGATGTATCCTTACTAGAGGTAGATCCTTTCTTAATGCCCTTTTGAAGGGTTGTTTTTCCCTTTTTGACCATAAACTCATCTCTTCAGACAGCTTGTGTAATCATATCTTCAAAGATGCATGAAACTTGAAGTTGTATTTTATACCCAAAATTAGGCAAAAGATTGTCCATGAAGATGTCGACTTTTTATGTTTCAGGAAATTTTCATGAATATTTGGTATACAATTATTTCCACCTTTACAAAATGTGAGGAAAGGTTCTCCAATATTTTGTTTAAGCTTACACAAATCATGTATGTTGATTGGATGTTGTATATTGTGTGAGTATTGTTGAATAAACATATTAGCAATCTCATCAAATGTGTTAATACTAGTTGTATCACCTTAAAATGGAAGCCTTCCATGTTAAGAGCATTTAGCCCTTCAAGTAAGTGGTTTAGGGTCATGTCAAGCACCTTTAATGGGTCTTTACATGGATCTAGTAGTTTTCCCCTATTCTACTTTTCTCTCTCTATTTCCAACCTACTTCTAACAAACTACTATATGAAACTAAGGACTTTGGCCTTTAGGTCAAGGATGAAATTTTGGGTCAAGGTCAACCTCAACCCTAACCTAGGATAGGGTCAACATTGACCCTGACCCCAAGTTCTAATTTCATTTTTTGGGAGTTTAAGGATCTTGGGCTTTGGACAATTTCTTTTCCTACTTTCAAGTTGATTATTTTAGGTTTCAAAATAGTCAACTCTTAAATTCCATTTAATCTAGGTCCACTTCTAAGGGTTAAGGTTAAATGGGATTTAATGCTCCTATGTCAACCTTTTCTAGGAGTTAGTCCCCTAGATCTCTATATAAGGAAGCCTTCTTCCCTCATTTTGACATCTACCTTTTATGAAGAGCATCCATGCATATCTATATCTAACCATTATCTTGTGCATCAATTATTCTATGAAGTGAAGATCTACTAGGATCTATAATTCATCAAGGAGATCCATTATTAGCTATTGAAGGATTCAATCTCTATGGAGCTCTCTTGTTGAATATTTCTCCATCCATATTCATCCAAGTCTTTCCTATGCAAAGATACATTCAATATTGGTGTTGAAGATCTAATGAAATTGATTTGAGACATCCTACATCCATTTCTACATACATTTCGGGCATCCATACTTGTGGATTCAAGGATTCAAATCCTCCACAATAATTTCCACATAAGAAAGGTGAATAGTTCCATTTGCTTTGTTTATGCATATATTGTTTCAATTATATTTCAAGGATAATTCCAAACTAGGGTTTGACTGAGGCCAACCCTTGATCCAACAAATAAAAACATTTTTCTTGTAGATACAAGTGTGGAACAATGAATTAAAGAGTAGATTCAGATATCTTTTTCATCAAAATTGTGAGATCTATGAACATAAATTTCATCATAGCAGTGTAGGTCAAGGTTGAATTATTGGGTTACAATTGTGCTCTAGGGTAAGATTGTGCCCTACCAACTAGGTCAAGGTTGACCTCCCTTCAAAAAGACAAAATATTTTTGGGTTTTCTCTATCTCAATATTTCCAGTCTAGAACAAGTTTTAGATTATCTAGAAACTACATATAGACATTAGAAAATAAAATTTTCTAGATTCAGGGTTAGTATTTGTCTTTTATCTATTTCAAGATTTAGGCACATATTGCCCTACAATATAAAGATCATGTAACCCTCCTTTCTCCCTATTTTGCATCACTTGATCCATTTTTGCATTGAATACTCTCTTGTGTTTAATCAATTTGGATCATTCCTTTTGGAAATTAGGGTTATGAAGAGGGTTTACATTTTCTTTCTATTCATTTTGGTTAACCCAACATGCTTAACCTCTTTTCTTTTGTGGAATTCAATGCCCTATTATGTTTTTTTGTGTTATATTTCCTTTCATATTTGTTAGGTTTTTTCTTACATTAAGATTACATTTAGTTTATGCTCCTGGATTTTAAATTCAAAAATATAAAAAATTGCAAAATCTCTTTCAAAATACAAAAATATATTTTTTCTTTATAGTTTAGTTTATTTTCCTTGTTTTGGTTGATGATCTTTATTACTTCTAATCTTAGGGTTAGATGCAATCATATACTTATGGCTACTTTTGAGCTTGAGTCTTCTTCTCCCTTTCTTAGGATTCTAGATGAAAATTTTATTCTTCTTGATTTTAATCCTATGGAGCAAAACTCTTCTCACTCATCTCATGATGATGATGATGCTTTAAGAGTTTCTCCTGAACGAGTCCAAAAACTTTCAAAAAAACTTGATCAAATGGGTAATTGGCTTCTTCAAGAAAATAATAATCAATATACTATTAAAGCTATAGAGGGTCTTAAGAAAGTTATTTGTGATAGTGACTAAGGTGTTAATCTCTTGCATGGTATTATTCACCTTGTACATTCCAACCTTAAACCTTTAGCTCAAGAAGATCAAGATTTAGGGTTGACTCCTCTTGTCACTAGTGTAGAACTTTCTTTTGTTCCTTTCCCTAGTGTTCCTACCTATACTCCTTCTTTGCTGACTTTGATGGTTCCCTCTATTCCTATGAGTGTTCCTCCTATGTCCCTTCCTACTTCACAATCTTCTTATCATAATGTTACTTTTACTTATTCTATTCCTCTACCAATTGTAGTTCCTAGTATTCCTCTAGTTTTGTCTTCTATTCCTGCAACTTCTTAAACTTTACCTAGTGTATCTAATGTTGCTATTCCTCCTATTTCTTCTCATGATTCTACAATTATTAGTTTGGCTCAAACTATGTCATCTTTACAAAAACAACTTGCATCCTTGCTTCAAATTTTTTTTAGGATCCCTACTTGAGAGATGGGAAGTCCTTTGTCTCAAGATATTATTTGAACTCTCATTCCTCAACAAGAGGATATGCCTCATCTTTAGAATTATAATGGTAAGGGAGACCTTGTTCATCATGTTAAGACATTTCAAATCCTCTGTAGTGATTATGCTCATGATTATAGGATTTTAGAGAAGTTATTTTCTCAAGATTTTCATGACAAGGCCTTACAATGGTTTTGTTCTTTGAATCCTTATTCTATTCATTCATTTCCTCAACTTGCTAATGCTTTTATTCAACAATTTCAAAACAACATTGGCCAGCAAATTTCTTTGACTAATTTAATGTATTATAAACAAAACTCTAAACAAAAATTGACTAAATTTATTGGTAGATTTAAGCATTTGCACTCTTAGATTTCCTAAAAAGTTCCTAATATTGATATTAAATGCATGTTTATTTCAAATTTTCAAAAGGATATTAGAGATAAGATTTTTGTTACTGAATTTACTTCTTTTCAAAAACTTTGTGCAGTGTTTCATCATTATCAATTACAAGTGATTCAATTTGAGAACACCACTTCAATGGCTCATGTTCCTATTGATAAAGGTGATGCTACTCCTAGTCCAAATAAAGTTCAAAAATTTAACAACTATGTCAAGATAAATAAACAAAAAAATGTAGTTGTCGACAAGTTGTTGTTGCATCTCACAATGCCACTTTTGAATCCATTGCTTTTCTATTGAATTGTATGTTTACTCCTCTCTCTAAATCTTTACATTCTATTATGAATAGGTTGTTAACTACTAATATTATTAATTTACCTACTAAATAGTAGCTAAATATTTTGATCTGAAAGCATTTTGTCAATATCATAGCCAAAATGGTCATGATACTAAGAAATGTTATTCTTCAAAAAATAAGGTTCAAGATTTAATTGATTCTAATGTTTTATCTATTAATCATTTTGATGGTAGTAGGAGTAAATTTTTTCTCCTCCTAATAAAACTTTGCAAATCTATATGAATCCTTTACCTACACATGATACTAATACTATTTCTCAGCCATCTTCCATGAATATTGTGTATGATTTGAAGATGGATGTTCTTAATCATGTGGTTAATCAATTGGAGCATTTGGTCCAATCTATATATCCACCTTAGTCTCAACCTTCACTTGAATATCAAGTTTTAACTCCACCTCAACTAGAACCTAAGCCTATATTAAAGCCTCAACCTAAATCTCAAAAAAAAACCTAAGAAAAAATGACCTCAGGAATTTTTTATTACCTTCGATGATTCTGAGACTATTAAAGCTCTTGATGGTCCCCTTTATGTTTATGCTAAGATTAATGAGATACCTACTCATGGTTTTCTTGTTAATCCTACCTCCTTAGTCAATGTTATTATAGAAGAAAATATTTTTATGAAAAGTTTGCAATGTGATTTTTATGATAAATTAGATGTATGGATTGAAACATGCAATGGTTTTCTTTATCCATCATTTGTTTTTATTGATTTACTAGTTGAACTTTGTGGAAAGATTATGAACACCACCTTTATTGTTGTTCCTACTTTTGATCAATTTCAAGATAAGCTTAGTTTACCATGGTTAAATTTCATGCATGTTATTGCTTCACCTATTCATAAATGTCTTAAATTTTTTTATGATGATGAAGTGAAGATTGTTAATCATAGCTTATACCATACTTCTAGGCCTAGGGATACTGTTATAATTGACTTCTTTTGGCCATCATTACCTAATTCATGTCATGCTTGCCCTAATCATCTTTCCCATTTATATCAAGTCTATAAGTACTGTAAGATTCTTGAGTTAAGCTTACCTTATAAGGATCTTAACTGTGGTATTTTTCCTACACCTTCTGCACCTCATTTACCTATGGCTTCTACATTTGTTAATCAAATTTCTCCTATTTCTTATTAGTCTACTAGTAATCCTATTAATCCTCCTATAGAACCTGTGAAGGATTCAATAATTGTTCATCCTAGTTCTCAACACATTTCAAATAAAATAAAACATAATAGATTTGCTAACAAACACTATAAAAAGAATTGTGCTCAAGCTAAATCTCATAATTCTATTCTTCAAAAATATTTACCTTCTTTGGATAAAACTATGCATGATGTTTTAGAAGTCGTTGTTACTAATTATGATGTTAAGTTGCATGATTCTAATGATTCTATCAATATCTTAGATCCTACTTTGATTAATCTATATGATGAAGATACTCTTGATGATATTGATGATGTCAATGATGAATATGAAACTATTGACATTAAAATTGATTTACCTAATATGATTTCCTCGGAGTTAACACTTGCACCTAGTATTGAACATTGTAATTCTCAAGAGGATCCTTGTTTGTAACTAGCTATCATTCCTACTGTGTTGGATATAGTCCCTCTTGTGAGTTACCCTCCTTCCCTAAATGATATACAATGAGATGGGGAGAGTAGGTGGTGTTCTTGATTAGCTAGTCCTTCATGGTAGCCTTTATTGTGTGTTTTTCTATTGTATTGTGTTTCTTCCATGATATATTTGGTAAATATTGTTAGATTCTTTTATACTATCTATGTTGCTTCATTGGTGTAATGTGATAAAATAATTGAACTTGTTATATTATTCCTCTATATGTATCTCTATTATTCCATATGTTATTTCATGTTATGTTGTACTTGTGCTAATTTTCTTACATATTTCCTTGTGTAATCTACTTGGATTCACAACTTATTAGCACTAATTATTTTAGGTCTCTAGGTCATGGTCCAAAAATATTCTTCTTTCTATTTCATATGTGATCTTTCCTCCTTTGGGATTTTAGTTTTACTTTCTTTGGGGAATGATGTCAATTCATTCGCAATAATATTATATATATAATCTTATTATCATACTAACCTAATATTAGGTAGATCTCTTCTATGTTCTATGTATGTTTATGTGGTATTTCCCTTTATTTGTCTTTGTCTGCAGACATCTCATTGTGGAAACATAATCAATAGAGTTGTTTATGTTTCCATCAAAGCCATTGCTCAGTTAAAGTGTTAGCAATAAATTTAACATGGGGGCATACACTCTACTCATTTATTGCACACACACACTTTTCAATACATATATATAATTTTTTCAAGATATTTTTTCTCCCTTTTCAGATTAGTGAGTAATCCTCAAAGCATGGATTTATATTTTAGGATCTCTTAGTCCCTCCAATATCAAATATTTTAATCCATTAAGGTCAAAGGTGTCCTTAAGATTGGATTTTTTTTGGTTTTTCTCTTATAGAATAGAATATTCTTGAGGATGAATCCTTAATGAGTTGACTATTGAGTAGCCACATTCACTAGGTTGTTCAATTCCATCTTTCCAATTGCACAATTTCCTTGTGTGGTTCACAATGGGAAATAAGTTCTCATTGGGTGAGATAATCAGACTCTTTTTATTTTCTCTTTTTTTTGGAGATGTCTCTCTTATTGTGATCTTGGAGTTGATGAAGACTTGAGTCTTTTGGGGCTTGAGGATTTATTTGTCCCTTTGATTTTAATAATATTATCTTTTTTTTATGATCTACTCTACCAAGAGTTTGCATCGAGTCCATACTCTTGCTAGAGCAGGGGCTTAATGTATAGTCTTAAAATGGAAGCACTTCCATGTTAAGAGTGTTTACCCCTCCAAGTAAGTGGTTTGGGGTCATGTCAACTACTTTGAATGTGTATTTGTATGGATCTAGTAGTTTTCCCCTATTCTTCTTTTCTCTCTCTAGTTCCAGCCTATTTCTAACAAATTGCTTTGTGAAATAAAGGACTTTGGCCTCTGGGTCAAGGTTGACCTTGACCCTGACCTAGGTCAAGGATGACCTCTATTATAGATCTCATTCTTTGGATATGTTGTAACTTGTAATAGCACTTATAGAATTTTTATGTATTTTCCAAGTTACTATATGAGTGAATATATATGTGATCAAAGAGGCATGTCTCTTAAAGAGACATGTCTCTTTAATATATTAACTTACATTAATTAAAGTTATAGCACAATTAGGATATACCCTTAATATTATATATATATATTTATATTTATTTATTTATATATATATATATATATAATAATCTTAACATAAGTTAATTATTTCATATATAATATTTTTCATATGTTATTTATATATCTCATATATATAATATAATGATTCTAACATAATTATAATATTAACACTCCTTAATGAAGAAGGAGGAAACACATAGATATTACACCATAGGAAATATTTCAAGAATAATGCATATAGGAAATCTTTGATTAGAAGATTTCTAGTATATGATATCATATAAGTATTGGCCTATCAGAATATCAAAACATGATATTTGCTAATTACTATTTGATACCATATTAGGTAACATAAGCATTGGCCTATTAGAACATCAATTAAATGGTATTCACAAAGTACTCAGAGTAATGACCTATCAGAACATCAACTAAATGATATTCACCAAGTACCTAAAATATATCTACACAAAAAACTTGTATATAATTAGATTAATGACATCTAATACCTATTTGATTTATAAGACAAAGCCTTGCATGATTTATTTCAATATTTATACAAAATGTATATCATGATACAAGTTATTATAAGGTCATCACCTTTCAATAACTTCTCCAAATACAAGTGATAATCATTTATAAGTCATCACTTCCTCATGATGTACATAGGGGATGAGATCATACACATATGACATCAAAAGTTCACATGAAGTCACTATGAATACTATCAGATGGTGTTGCCATGACATCTACCATTAAACTTATCAGAGATTAAGGTTTTCAACTCAAATTTGTCTCACATAGACAAGACTATAATACATGGGATTTCACTTGGGAATTCTTCTTCATGAAGAAACACTAACCTTTTGATCTTCTTGTCAAGATTACTAATAAAGTGTTAAAGCTCTCTCTTAGTCCGATACCAATTTTTTCTAACCTCTTAGTAAAAGGTTCTCTCTAATCAAGTGTTAAACTTCCTCTAAATCTCTTAACATCCTTCTAACCTCTTGGTAGCAAGTCATTTCATTCTTCTCTAGTTCAATAAGTATCCTTATAGCATAAGGTCTTCCAACCTACATACATGAGACTTTATCCCATGAATCATAGTCCTTTAGCTTTTATAGTTTTTGACTAGTGGAGAATCCATCTCAACAAGGTCTACACCTTCTAAACCAAGATCATCAAAAGTTTGAGTGACACATATCTTTTATCTGATCATTCTCTTTGTCAATAGTTTCCTCTAATGAACTGTTAGGCAACCTCTTAATATAGAAAGATACTTTATAATCTTAATCATCCAAAATATTCACTTCAAGAACCTCACATTATCTAGCATGATCATTGAATGACTAATGATCCCTAAATAAAAAAAAAATCTTTGGAGATATTGGCATAAGATTGAGTTCTATACAATATTTAGTATCATACCTAAAATCTCCATCTTATTTTCCTTAAAGAACATCTTTGCACATCCTTGAAAGTATCTCCTTTCTAACATCTCTCTTATGAGGATAGTTCAAATGGGAATGAAACATTATTTATTATTCCCCCATTAATATAAAATTATCACTCTTATATCATTAAGCAATTTTGCATCACATCACAAATGGAAAATTTCTTTATACTCTTCTTTTTATTCATTGCAAACAATCATCCCTAGGGATCAAGAGAAAAACAAGAGCATAATAAAGAAAATAACTCTTATATTAAATGCATAGATGAGTTAAGTGGTGGAAAAAAATATGCAAATAAAATTAGTCTTCAAGATGTAATAACCAACTATACTTATCTCAAGATGTTCATCAACATCTTCCTAATGGATCACTAGCGAGAATGTCAGTTTCTGCACTATAACCATTGTTGGGTCAAATGCATTCCTAGCAAGTCCTTTATATGAGTGATCCAATTTGTTTGAAGTGCCACTTGGTATTTCTACCCTTTGTAGAATGTGTCACCTTGCTTAAAAAAAAAAACTTTCATTATATGCAAAAAAAATCAAATTAGAGTCCACTCCCTCTTGTTGGAAGATCTTTCTTGTCTTAGCTTTTCTTTCTTTCTTATACTCCTTGATGTTGTAGAATCACCTATGGAGACTTTACGTGAACTCAAGAATTTGAAAATAGTCATAGTAAACATGTGTTAAAATTTGATTGAAAATATCACTATTCAAGAAGGGAGATTGTTATGTTTTCAATCATTGGTTTGTCACTGATGTCAAACTTGCTATTTTTTGGAATGAAAATAGCTTATAAGATCCAAGCACTATCACTCAGTTGATTGATGAAGATGATTTAATCAATAAGATGTAAAAAAGCACCTAAAGGAAAGGTTGAGTTATGGTTTTGTAATGAAGTTCAAGGATTAGTTAAGACAATGGAAAAATGATGTATTGATAATACACTTGAAGACACAAAGGTTGGCTACACTTAGAAACTCTAGAAGAATAAGTTATAACAAAGTTGTCCCCAAAGCTTGACTAAATTCATCAGTGGGTGTCAAGCAAGTTAGTTCATGCTAAGTACATTATCAGTAAGTGTCAAGAAAATGAAAAATATAGTGTGTGTTGAGTGAAATAGAAGGTGTCGACCAAGTTCAAGTGCTCAACTAGATAAAAATGTAATAGGTTCTGAGCATCAATAAAACTTAGTTGATGTCAAGTGAATCCACAACAGGTGTCGAATAATAGAGTATATACCAAGCATCAAAAAGTTAATAGTGTTGAGCTGTTGCATTATTTGAAAAGTCAAAGATTTCCCAAATCTAAGCTAACAAAGTTTGTTACCTTGAATTTTGTGAACCAGATGGAAGATAAGAATGAGGAGCTAGTGGGACAAAATTTTAGGTTAACCATTTTTAGGTAAATATAGGTGGATTCTTCATGATGTTTCTAGAAGAAAAAAGATAAGGGAAAGATTCATTGAATCTTACCTAATCCATTCAAACCAAAAATAAGAGTGGGAAGATTAGAATGGGAATAGTATTATAGACTTCTATTTAAGGAATTACAGGTCAAGAAGCAAGTGTGGTTGGTTTGAGAGAGTGTGTGGTGTCAAGGAGAAGGCATCAAGAGGGAGGTATAGAGTACAAAGACTCTACTTTGATAGGTGACCATAGAGGTGATTTTACTAGTACAACAAGTATGGAGACTCAAGCAGACAAAGCTTGAAAAGAGGACAAGCTATCAGAGCTACAGAGACTAAAGGCCAAGAAAATCTGTAAATTGAATTGAGATCTAAAATCTACAAATTATGTTGCGAGGTATATCAGATCAAAACCCCTTATTGTTACTCTCTAACAATTGTATCAGTTAGGGTAAAATCCTATGGAATTAGGTTGGTTTAACAACCATTTTGTAAATCCTTTAACAAGGTAACATTCCAAGTGAATGTTCTAAAATCCTTTAACTAGGCCCACTTCTAATAGGGTGGTTGAAATTCTTTAACCAGGTCACATTTAACAGTGTGTTTTGTAGCCTTTAATAAGGTAGACCTTACATAGGGAATATCTTCAAAAGAGTGAGAAAGGAGTAGCATGTTACAGGTGATTTTTCCCAAATTGGGTTTCCATGTAAATCACTGTGTTATGTGTTGATCTTTCATGTTGATTTTATAGTAACTTGCTAAGTAGAAAGTTTAGCTTGGATGCATGGTTAGTTTAATGGGCTCACTATACTTAGTGAAAAAAAATTATTAGAACATTTTGGACCTTGAATAACAGATTCACCCCCCACCCCCCCTCCCCACCCTCTTAGTTATTCTAAAGTATTTCTAACAATTGGTATCAGAGCCATTTGCTGATTTGGTTTAAAGGTACTAGAAGCAGACAAGATCAAGATGTCCAAGAGAGAAGTTCCCAAGCTCAATAGAAATAACTTTGTTGCATGGAAAAGTTTAATGAAGTTGCACCTTGGATCAATAGGTGATCATGCACAAACCTCAATCGAAGTGGAACATGTTGATCCATCTGGTGCCCCTACTATAGTAGATATGAAGAAAAAGAACAAGCACAATTAGGCAATGTTGGAGATTGCCTTTGCCCTTAACTATGCTAAATTTGATGACATCAAGGAATGTAACTCTACATTCAAGATGTGGAAAGCCTTGTTAGATATTTATGGAGAAGATCAAAATGTCCAAAGAGAAAAAAGAGAAAGCCTCTAAGGAAAGTTTGATGACATGAGAATGGAGGAAGGTGAGAACATTTCTCAATATTCCTCTAGAATAAAATAAGTAGTAAGTGCAATAAGAAGTTTGGGTGGTCATTTAGATGATGAAACTATCAATAGAAAATTCTTAAGAACCTTGATCCTCATCTATGCTATTAGAGTTTCAGTCATCCAAGATTTAAGATGCATACCAGGCAACAAACTAACCCTTGAAAGTATAATGGGAAGACTTAGTACATTTGAGTTATCCAACTTTGATAACTATAGACCTAAGAATCTTGAATCTACTTTCAAGGCCAAGTTGTTGTTTAAAGAAACTAAGGAGGTGAAATGTAAGAAGAAGAAAAGAAAGATAAAATATGTTTCTAGTGATAGCAACATAGATGAAGAAGATGTGGAACAATTGGAAGCATTTTTGGCTAGAAGATTTCACAGAGGCAAAGGTAAATTCAAAGGTAAGATTCATATCATTTGTTTTAATTGCAATGAAGTAGGACATATTTCTAAAAGGTGAACACAAAAAAAGAACTATAGAGAAGGCAACAAGCACAAGAACAAAAGAGAAGATGATAGTAGAGATTACAAAGACAAAGGCAAAATGTGCTACATTGTTGAAGAAGAAGATTATGATGAAAATGATGATAAGATAGTCTATGTAGCTATGAAGGATGAGTCCAATGAAGATGAGGCAACAACATTGGTAACCTATGTGAACAAGAATGATAGATGGATCATAGACAGTGGGTGCTCACATTACATGATAGGAGACAAAAGTAAGTTTGTTACTTTTACTCAGTATGATGGAAATAATGTTAGATTTGAAAATGATGCTCCATGTCTAATCAAAGGAAAAGGTTCCATTAAGCTTATAGAGAAAATTTCATGTGATAATGCACATTATGTTGAAGGATTGAGCTAAAATTTGTTGAGTGTGTCATAGTTAAACAATGTAGGATGCAAAGTAGAATTTGGAAACAAAATTACCAAAATCTATTACACTGATGGAAATTTAATAGGAAAAGGAGACCAAAGTAGGAGTAATCTATTTTACATAGATATGGAGGATGTTGCCTATCTTATTGTAAGATTTAGTGATGTGTGGCTATAGCATAAAAGGCTATGTCATGTCAACTTTGATAATCTAATTAGTATCAGCAAAATGAAGAAAGTCAGAGGTTTACCTAAACTAAAGAAGCCTGACAATACAATGTGCAAATAGTATCATCTAGGAAAGATGACCAAGTCAAGTTTTAAAAGAAAAATCTATACTTCCAAAGAAGTACTAGAGTTAGTCCATACTGATTTATGTGGCCCAATAGAAGTACAAATCTATAAAGGAGACATATACATAATGTTGTTTGTTGATGACTACTCCAGGATGATGACTATCATGTTCATAAAGAAAAACTTTAATGCATTTTAAATATTTAAGTGGTATTTGGCCAGGGTTGAGAAAGAAACAAAAAAGAGTTTGAAATGCCTAAGGTCAAATTGAGGAGGAGAGTTTACATCAAAAGAATTTGAGACATTTTGCAATGACAAAGGAATTAAAAGACAATCATCAACACCTAGAACTCCCCCTCAGAATCACATTGCAGAAAGGATGAATAGATCAGTGATAGACTATGCCAGAACATTAATGACGGAGAAGAACATTGCTCTAAAGTACTGGAGAGAAGCTATAAGCATAGCTATCTACACCCTGAATTGAGTACAAATAGAGAAAGGTACAAATGCAACACCTTTTGAATTATGGTATGGTCACTCTCCCAATGTAAAACATTTCAAAGTGTTTGGTTGTAGATTCTATATTCTTAAAGATTCTAGAAATGGAAAGTTTTATGCAAAGAGTGATGAAGGCATATCCTTAGATACTCCACTAGAAGTAAAGCATATAAGTGTTTAATTACTAACACTAATGAAATTGTGGAGAGTGCAAATGTAAATTTTAATGAGTATACAAAAGTTCAAGTTGATGAATCCAAGAAACCAGAAGAGTATAGATCCTTTGTATACTTCTATGAAGGAATGCCTACTGAAGAAGAAGCTGCCAATCAAGTTGGGAATCAACAACAAGTTTTAGTATCAGCTGAGTCACAACCAGTGAATGTCAATTTGTATTCAAAAGCTAAGTTGTAGAATGAAGATAATGCACATTCAGATTTTGAAATCAGTACACATAAAATAAATGTTGAGTTACCAGAAAAAGATGTGCATAGTGACTCTAAAACTAAAAGACCAAACATGGAAATAAGGAAAGAACCAGGTCTATCCAAGTATGTGAGAAGCCATCACCTTGGTGAAAAAATAATTTGTGACAAGGAAGCTAGACCAATGACAAGGAACAAAATAAGGAATGAATCATGTCTGTTGAGCAAGATTGAACCCAAAATAGTGAAAGATGCACTACAAGATGATAATTGGTGTAAAGCTATGGAAGAGAAGATTGAGCAGATAGAGAAAAACAAAACTTGCATCTTAGTTCCAAGACTAGCTGATAAGAATGTGATTGGTACCAAGTGGGTATTTAGGAACAAGCTAGATGAGAATGGTGGGATCACAAGAGATAAGGCCAAACTAGTCCATAAAGGTTATACATAAGAAGAAGGATTGGACTATGGAGAAATATTTGCCCCTATTACAGGGATGGAAGGAGTAAGAACTCTACTTGCATATGCTACTTACAAAGGTTTTAAAGTCTACCAAATGGATGTAAAGTATGCTTTTCTGAATGGTATACTAGAAGAGGAAGTCTATATAGAATAACTAGAGGGATTTGTTGATGATAACAATAAGGATATGGTTTGCAAACTGCATAAAGCACTCTATGGTTTGAAACAAGTTCCTAGAGCATAGTATGAGAGACTTCACAAATATCTTGTGAAGATAGGATTTGAGGGAATAGATGATAATAGAAACTTGTATATCAAGGCTAAAAAAGGTAATGCCATTTTGATATCTAAAATCTTTGTTGATGATATAATATTTGGAGGAAAAGATGCACTATGCAAAGATTTTGTTGATCAGATGAAAAATGAGTTTGAAATGTCAATGTTTGGAGAAATTAAATTCTTTGTTGGATTGCAAGTACATCAACTAAAACATGGTATATTTGTGACTCAATCAAAATATATCAAGAAAATACTCAAAAAAATTGGCTTAGAGGATTCAAAACTAGTTAGTACACCAATGGTAAAAAGACATAAGTTATCCAAGAAAGATGAGTCAGCTGAAGTAAATTAGACAATGTACAGGTCAATGATTGGAAAGTTATAGTATGTTGTACACAATAGACTAGACATTGCACTATCAGTTGGAATAATGGCAAGATTTTTTGCAAAACCAAGAGAAAATCACCTTGTGGCAGTAAAGAGAATAATGAGGTACCTAAAAGGAACATATGACTTTGATTTATACTACAAGAGGACTAAAAGGTTTGAGTTGAAAGCCTACATTGATGCAGATTGGATATAGATGATAGAAAAAGCACCAGTGGAGGAGCACTTTTCTTAGGTAAAATATTAGTCACTTGGACTAGCAAAAAGAAAATTTGTACCTCATAGTCCATAGCTGATGCTGAGTATGTTGTTGCTGCCATCAATTGCATGAATATTGTATGGATCAAGCACCTATTGAAAGGTATGAAGGAAGAGATGACTGAACCTATGATATTCTATTGTGATAACACAAGTACCATCAACATATCAAAGAATCCTAGGATGCATGCCAAAATAAAGCACATTGTAATTAAGTATCACTATGTAAGAGTACTGGTAGAAGACAAACAAGTGAAGATGGAATATGTCAACTCAAAAGAACAAATTTCTAACATTTTCACAAAACCATTTTCTAAAGATGCATTTGAATATCATAGAGGTAAGTTATGGGTAATACCCCTATCCAAGGCTATTTAAGTAACAACAAGACTGCCTTGCATCAAATGAGTTGATTGCTGAAATGATATAAATTGATGCAAAGGATACTCACTTTAGGTATTCCCTAAAGAAATTAAAATATTGAAATTCCAAATCAATCACAAGCAAGGTGATAGAGGGAGAAATTGGAGTTCCTACAAATGCTACATTTGCATGACAAGATGCTAAAATAGTATTTCTTTGGCATTATTGTCAAAGAGGGAAAAATAGCAAAACTAATCAAAGTGAAAAGTTATAGAAAAGAGGGAGAAATAGTATAAAGGAAGGAGAAATGAAATAGCAGCTAAGAGGGAGAAAATAGCATAGACAAGAATTAATCAGGATGACAAGATCTCAATGGGAGTAGAATGAAAAGAATGAAGACAATGTATCAGCAAAAGAGAAATCCCTAATACTTTGAAAGAGGGAGTTACTTACAAAATTCAAAGGGAGTCATAAGAAATTTAAAGTTGTTGATAGAATGATAATTTTGGATACAAAGTTTTTCTTTTTGGCATTTGACTTACTATTTAACCTAGTTAGCATTTTGATAACTTGGTTGATCAGTTTGGTTTGCCATCAATGCCAAAGAGGGAGATTTTTGAAATCTGATTGAAAAGATCACTATTCAAGAAGGGAGATTGCTAAGAAGAAGGGAGATTGTTGATAAAAAATGTTTTCAATCATTATTTTATCACTGATGTCAAACCTACTATTTGCTGGAATGATAATTGCTTATAAGATCCAAGTACTATCACTTAGTTGATTGATGAGGAGGATTTAATCAATAAGATGTAACAAAAGCACCTAAAGGAAAGGTTGAATTATGGTTTTATAATGAAGTACAAGGATCGGTTAAGACAATGGTAAAATGATGTATTTACAATACACTTGAATATATAGAGGTTGGATACACGTAGAAACTCTACAAGAATAAGTTGTAACAAAGCTTTCTGTAAAGCTTGACTAAATTCATCAGTGGGTGCCAAGCAAGTTAGTTCATGTTGAGTAGATTATTAGTAAGTGCTAAGAAAATGAAAAATTTAGTTTGTGCCAAGTGAAATAGAAGGTGTCGAGTGAGTTCAAGTGTCGAGCTAGACAAAAAATGTAATAGGTGTTGGGAATCAGTAAAACTTAGTTGATGCAAAGCGAATCCATAGAAGGTGCCAAGTAACATAGTATGTGTTGAGCATCAAAAAGTCAATAGTGTTGAGCTGCTACATTATTTGAAAAGTTAAAGATTTGCCAAATCTAAGTCGACAAAGTTTGTTACCTTGAATTTTTTGAACTAGATGGAAGATAAGAATGATGAGCTGGTGGCATAGAATTTTAGGTTAACCATTTTTAGGTGAATATAGGTGGATTCTTTATGATTTTTATAAAAGAAATAAGATAAGAGGAAGATTCATTGAATCTTACCTAATCCATTCAAACCAAAAATAATAGTGAGAAGATTAGAGCAGGAAAATTATTCTAGACTTCTATTTAAGGAGTTACAGGTCAAGAAGCAAGTGTGGGTGGTTAGAGAGAGTGTGTGGTATCAAGGTGAAGGCATCAAGAGGGAGGAATAGAGTACAAAGACTTGGCTTTGATAGGTGACCATAGAGGTGATTTTATTGGTATAACAAGTATGGAGACTCAAGGAGACAAAGCTTGAAAGGAGGACAAGTTTTCAGAGCTGTAGAGATTGAAGGCTAGGAAAATTTGTAAATTGAATTGAGATCTAAAATCTACAAGTTATGTTGTGAGTTATATTAGATCAAAACCCCTTATTTTTACTCTTTAAAAATTATATTAGTTAGGGTAAATCCTATGGAATTAGGTTGGTTTAACAAACATTTTGTAAATCCTTTAATAGGATAACATTCCAAGTGAATGTTCTAAAGTCCTTTAACTAGGCCCACTTCTAACAAGATGGATGAAATCCTTTAACCAAGTCACATTTAACAGTGTGTTTTGTAGCCTTTAACAGGGTAGGCCTTTCACAGGGCATCACTTCAGAAGAGTGAGAAAGGAGTAGCATGTTACTGGTGGTTTTTCCCAAATTGGGTTTCCATGTAAATCATTGTGTTATCTGTTGATATTTCATGTCTTATTCCTACATGTTGATTTTATAATAACTTGATAAGTAGAAAGTTTAGCTTGGATGCATGGTTAGTTTAATAGGCTTACTATACTTAGTGAAAAAAAATTATCAGGACATTTTGGACCTTGAATAACTAATTCACCCCTCCTCCCCCTTAGTTATTCTAAAGCATTTCTAACAACATGAACAATGACTATATCAATAATATCTAATAATATAGGGTATTATTTAGTTGTGTTTCTTCTAGTCTTCTCTAAAATAACCCAAAAAAAGGAATGTTTCCATCGAATGTGGAGAAGATCCATTATAGAATTGTGCTACATGAATATATATGTTTCACACCTCTTTTAGTTCTTCGTTAGAATGCTTTGTTTAATATCACCTATGATAGGGCAAGGTTGAACTTGATGTCAATGATGTAATTGTATATGCATGATTTAAGTATTGCATGCATCTCTTGTGCTATTATCTCAATCACCTAGAATGATTATCTTTTGATAATTATAATAACTATTTGTTATTGGTGTCTTTGATATAGTCTTATATCAAATGGTCCCTTATCTTACTTAGTTTCCTATACAAGTTGTAATTTGTATAATCATTCATTTCATATAATAATTAATGACCATGTATCTTAGGCTCCTGCAACTGTCCTCCCAACAATATTCTTTGAGATAATATGTACCACCATTGATATATGAACATATCTGAACAATATTCTTAAACTGGTTGTAAGACAATGCCTTTTGGTTGATAGGGCTTCTACCTTTTCATGATTGTATCTAATTCACATTTCCTTCTCTATTGTAGAATCGAACCTTGTATCAGCAACTAGTTTAAAGAATGAATGCATAAACTACCCTCACCTATGATGTGATACAAATCCTTATGGGACACCAAGTGCAAAAATGCAGAATATCATGTATCAAGAACCAAATTATGAACTATTTGAACATATTCTTTGCCAAGTTGACTCTATATCAGATTGAATGTAATTTAGTATTTTCCTTCCCAATGAAAATTTTATCAAACAGAAAATGCACATTATCTGTGCTTCCACATAGATTGAAAGACTAATATGAATGTTGAAGGAGGGGCATCTTTTAAGAGTTTGTTTCAAGTGAGAAAAGAAGAGGAGAATTATTTCACCCATCTCTTAATGTCTTCAAAATATAAACCTCGACCCTGACCTAGGGTAGGGTCAACCTCATCACTAACCCTGAGTCCTATTTTCAATTTCTAAGATTTTTGAGATCTTGGGCTTCTAAAATTTTCTTTTCTCACTTTTGGGTCATTTATTTTAGGTTTTGAAATGGTGTACTCTTAATTTTCATTTAATCTTGGTCCACTTCTAGGGGTTAAGGTTAAATAGATTTAATGCTCATATGTTGGCCTTCACTGGGAGTTAGTGCCCTAGATCTCTTTATAAGGAAGCCTTCTTCCCTAATTTTGACATCTACCTTTTATGAAGAGAATCCATGCATATCTACATATAACCATTATCTTACATGTTTATTATTCTATGAAGTAAAGATCTACTAGCATTCAAGTGTTTAGGTATCCAATTCATCAAGGAGATCCATTGCTAGCCATTGAAGGATTCAATCTCTATGGAGCTCTCTTGTTGAAAAATTCTCAATCCATATTCATCCAAGCCTTTTCCTATGCAAAGATACATTCAAGATTGGTGTTGAAGATCTAATGAAATTTATTTGAGACATCCTACATCCATTTCTACATACATTTGGAGCATTTGTACTTATGGATTCAAGGATTCAAATCCTCCACAAAGATTTCCACATAAACAAGGTGAATAGTTCCATTTACTTTATTTATGCATATATTATTTCAATTATATTTCAAGGTTAATTCCAAACTGGGGTTTAACTAAGGCAAATCCCCCATCCAACAAACAAAACCATTTTTCTTGTAGATACTGGTGTGGAATAGTGAATAGAAGAGAAGATTTAGATACCCATTTCATCAAACTTGTGAGATCCAAAAACATAAATTTTGTTAGAGTAGTGCAAGTCAAGGTCGACTTTTTGGGGTACAATTGTGCCCTAGGGTAAGACAGTGCCCCGCCAATAGGGTGATGGTCAAAAAGAAAGAAAAAATTATTGGTTTTCTCCATCTCAATATTTCTAGTCTAGAATAGGTTACAAATTTTCTAGAAACTACATATAGACATCAGGAAACAATGTTTTCCAGATTCAAAATTAGTATTTTTCTTTTATCTATTTCAATATTTAGACACATACTCCCCATAATAGAAAGATCATATAACCCTCCTTTCTCCCTATTTTCCATCACCTGATCCATTTCTACATTGAATGCTCTCTTATGTTTAATCAATTTGGATCATTCCTTTTGGAAATTAGGTTTGTGAAGAGGGTTTCCATTTTCTTACTATTCACTAGTAGGTAACCTTGAAATCCATTGCATGGCTTGATCACCTAGACTCTATGGGAATAAACACATAAGATACATTTGATTGTGCATGAATTTTATAAACAAAGCACCAAGTTCCCTCAAATGATCTTGGGGATCAAATATTCAAAAGTATTTGTCGTATTTGGGTAACTCAACTTCTCTTGGAAAAGGAGGCATATCCAGAACCTTGCCAAAATGAAATGGACAAATGGTGTCTAAAGTCTTTTTTTTTTTTTTCCTTGTCATGCATCATTTGGGCCAATTTTTCTTGTATTGCCTAAAGTTTTTTTTGTAACTTGGATGTTTAAGTTTCTTCTGCCTCTTGTGTAAGAATCATTTCAACATTGAAGTGTTGAGGTACTTTTCTCCTTCTTGAGCGAGCTTGAGAAAAAATTTTACCTTCTCATCATTGAGCAGGATCTCCATCATTTTGTAAAATCTTTTCTCCTCACAACATTTCTCTATGTCTTCAGGTGGTACCTCCTCAGTATCCCCATACTCATTTTTATAGTTGTAAGGTTCTTTTTCTCTTTTGTTTCTTTGGTAGTCTTTGTGATATTGTCTCCTACTATGGTTTCATTTCCCTTGATCTTAATCATTCATTTTAGGAGTGTAGAAGGTTTTAGTATGTGATGGTTGAAAAGGTGGTATTGAACAAGAATTCAATTGTTTCATTCAAAGAGATATGTGTTCTATCAATTTGCAGATGTTATTGATATAATGGATTCCTAGTTTGCTAGAAGTTTGTGGAAAATATTCTTTGAGCACTAGGTGGACTAACAAGTGAAAGATATCATGAGGATCCTTCACTAATTTTAGACTATATTTAAACTTGGGAGCAACCTATACCACAATTTCTACCCCTAGCTCTACCATGTCATGGTCTATAGGGATAAAAAAAGTTTCCACTCCTTGTGGCAATAGTCATAGATAATTACTTTAAAAAAAGTTTGAACAAGGATCACATTAGAATGTTGTCTCAAAGATGAGTAAGTGTGTTTTTTATATAGGTACAAATTGTTGGAATTATTTAGAATAACTAAGAGAGGGGTGAATCAATTAGCCAAGGTCCAGATGTACAATTAAGACTTTTCATAGCTTAATGAACCCATATACATAAAACATCTTCATCATGCATACATTCATTAGATTATGTAATCACTTAAACTTATAGGTTATTATCAAATCAATTTATAGAAATGTAAACATGAAACATAACAAATTTAATAACACATTTGACACAATGATTTAATGTGAAAACATAATTTAGAAAAAACCACCAGTAACATGTTATTCATTCTCACTCTTCTGAAGTGATGCCCTATGAAAGGCCAACCCTATTAAAGGTTACAATGCACACTATTAAATGTGACCTAGTTGAAGGATTGCAATATACCTATTAGGAGTGAGCCTTAATAGAGGACTTTAGATCATTCACTTGGAATGTCACCCAGTTAAAGGATTTACAAGTGACTATTAGTTCAACATTAATCCAAAGGATTTACCCTAGACTAATACAATTATTAGAAAGTAGTAGTAAGGCTTTGATCTGATAACAACTTACAACATACTTACATATTATAGATCTTTGTTTCAATCCTCCATTCTACTTGACTTTCACACTCTTCAACTCTGATAGCTTGTTCACCCTTCAAGCATTCATACTCTTAAGCCTTCTTGCTTTGCTTGCCAATGCAATCTCTTCTTTTAGGTCACTAAATGAAGCAATACCCTAGACTCCTTGTCTTCCCTAAGTTTTTGTACATGACAACCTGTGCTTCTAACCAGCCATCTTTATAAATAGAGAATCAAGATCTTTTGTCATTCATCCTCCATTGTCCATTTTAGGGTTAGGTCAGATTTGGTAAGATTCAATAAATCTAGCCTTTATTTCATTTTATTCCCTTCTAGAAACTTATCCTACAATCCTCTTTGAATTTTTCTCAAAATAGCTCACCATGAATTCTATGCCACTAACTCATCAAACTTATCTTCCACATGGTTCACACAATCCAAGAAATAAAACTTGTTGGCTCAGATTCATCAAAATCTTGATCTTTCTCATAATGTTGACACTTAGCATTGACTAGCTTCTGACACTTGGCACATACTACATTGTTTGACATCCTCTATTAAATCACTTGGCATGAACTAAATTTTATTGGTGCTCAGCATCAACTAAAATTTATTTGTCTTACATTGTTTCACTCAACTTATACTAAAATTGATTTTTCTTAGCTCCAACTAATTTTCTACTCAACTTGGACTAACTTTGCAAAGCACCTACTATATATAATGTTAAGCTTGGTAGAAAAACTTCGTTTAACTTGTTCTTCTAAACTTAATCAATGTAACCAACCTTTGCAACCTTAAGTAGATTATCAATGCACTATAATATCATTGTCTTAACTATCTTTGTACTCCTTTTCATATCATAACTCAGCCTTTCCTTTAGTTCATATTGTTACCTCATTTGATCAAATCCTCTTCATCAATCAAATAAATGATAGTACTTAAATCATATAAGAAATCGTCTTACTAGCAAGTAGCAGGTTTAACATCAATAGAAAAATAATGATTGAAACACATTTATCATACTTGTGTCAATCTATTTTCAATAAGTTTGAGAAATGGGTAGAACAACCAAGAGTTTTGGCTATCATGATGCAAGGTATATAAGAACACAAGAGAACATAAAAGGAAAACCAAGTAAAGAGACTAGTTCATGTGTAAATCACAAGTGATCAACTAAGCAAGAAATTAGAGTTTGATATTTTTGAAGACATAGAAATCACTAAATTTTTTTAGACACATATTAGATTTGGATCAAGTTTTGATGAGTGAGCTTAGAATAGCTCACTATTTTTTGATAAATTTGGATGGACTCAAATGAGGAAATGACTTTGAAGTGAGGAAATATAGAAAACCAGGCAAGGAAACACCTCTAGTGAAAAAATCTTAATAGTTTATGGACAAAATCTCATGTGAAGATTCATACAAAGCTACATGAGGAAGTACAATGAACAAGGCAAGAATTTAGACCATCACTTTTGAAATTATTTTCTTGCATAAGGAAGGGACAAACTAACACTAGAGACAAGTTTAAACTCAAAATTTCAATGTTTTGGTATAATTTAGCATGAAGATTCTCAGCTTCTTGCACAAGGAAATATAGAGTGCCAAGTGAGGAAATGCAAACTAACATTGGTAAAGGTTTTTTCTTGCACAAAATTTTGCAATATTGTAGACAAGAAAAGAAAAAAATAACAAGTTTGGATTATACTTGAAGATATTTCCAATTATTTTGGTTGTTTCTAAAATTAGGAATGATAGTATTTGAAAGTTTTAGATAGATAGGGACATCATTTTTAGATTTTGAACATCATGTTGGTTTCTAAGTAAATAGTCATTCTTCAGACAAGGGATGCAAGAAGTAGTCATAAACAATCCAATTAAGGATAAAGAAACTTGGAAGGATGGGGAAGTCTTGAGATTTTTTTGTTTGGATGATTTGTATAGTTTGTAGACTTAAAAAAGACACATTTTATCCCTATAACCAAAAATAATAGAGGAAGTAAAACCTTTTTCTCACAACTTATGTGCATGCATTCACCTTACACAATTGTGTCACCCCACTAGAGGGCACCTGTGTTTTTGGTGTATTCCAAGGAATCAATAATATATAAGCTCAATGAGAACCCCTATGGCAGGGTTCAAGGAAGTATACCACCTTTCAACATCTAGGGACATGCCTATGGTGAGGATCTATAGGAGAGATTTCTCCCCCTCCTTGCACAAAGATTATGCCCCCTTTCGAAAGTGATATAGGTAGCAACTATCTAAAAAGTTTTTAGTTGGCTTACATTCACATTAATCCTCAGTGGCTTCATGAACAAATTTGAGGCTAGTAGCCCACACTAGCATCTATAAGTGCACACACTTGACTAGAAAGCTTAGGGGTGGCATCACCTAGTGTAACAGAAAAAGCCTCTTCTCGATATGTGATATCAAAATGAGGAAGGGGAAATTAACATGGCTTTAGAGTCTTTCTCTCTACAAAGATTCTTTATTATAGTGAGCTAGAATCATTGAAAAAAGGTGTGTGCTCATTTGGGTCATTCTTAGAGGTTGAATGGCTTTGATAGGCCCTCTAAAGGTTGACTCAGATTGTAGCTCAGGTTCAAGGGTCAAAGTTTTTTATTTTCCCAAAGGGAAAAGAGCATACTCCTCTACCTCATCGCCTTACCCAAACACATAGAACATGTTCATAACCGAGTTAGTTTATCAATCCCAACATGTATTTTTCCAAGATTTTGATTTTCCTAAAAGGAAGTCACCATATTTTCATATAAAACTTTGTTTGAGAGAACCACTAACTTTCTTGCCTCCCTTGGGTACCATCTTCCAAAGGTTTTTAGGTTTTTTATTTACTCTTGGCCATCACTTCCAAGTAGTAAAGAACATACTCCCATATTCCTTTTTCTAGAATCCTACAAATTTCACAAGCCCTATTAAACTATGTGTGTAAGAAAGCATTAAAATAGACACATTTCTTAAGTGGGTTTGAATATATTTGTTGACAAGAAGATCTTTGACTGAGTGTCCTACAATCAAACTGTTATTACTATTTATATGTTCATGATAAAGTATCTTTGACAAACATTCTACACACCATTGTTAGGCTATCTCAAAAATTAGAAATAAAAAATGCTTCAGAAAAAAGTGTCAGATCAATCAACACTATGGAAAACAAAATCTAAAAAATGCAATTTTTCTTTACTAGTGTTAAGTTTCGTGTCAGCTTCTGCATAGTCTTGCATGAGAAATCGTGTAAGAATATAATTTTTTGTGTGCAAAAATACAAAACTATAGGAAAATAGTTTGTTTCTTCATGTAAGAATTGATCTTATTGCATGAGAATTTGTTGAATCGTACTAATAGAAATATTAGAATATCAAAATATCAAAAAAGGATCAAAAGTTAAGGCCAAAAAATTGATTTTTTCAACCCCACAGTGGGCACTAGAAATGTATGTGCTAATTATGGGCCTCTAAATCTGCACACACTTCAACATGATCTTTACATGTTAGAAACATCCTAAAATGAACATGGGGATTGTCCATTCGATATGACCCAACAAAGCAATCTTTCCTTCTAACTAGCAAGAATTTACTATTAACTCTCAAAATTGAGAATTCAACAACCAGATCAACTAGTACAAAGGATTTTGAAAATAATGTGAATGGAATCTAATTTAAATGGAGATGAAACTAATCTGAGAATAATTGAAAGTAAGAACTAGATGAATTCATGTTAATCTAAAGAATGAGCATATCAGAGAAAAAGTAAATTTGAATGTAAGATAATTGAGTAACAAATTGATATTAATTTGATGCTATTCATGTGCATCTCCTGAAATGAGTTTTTTGGAATTTTCTTATATAGAATCTTGGAATTTGATCAATGGTTTAGATTTGAAGAAAATTCAGTCAAAACATAAAGTACCCTTATGGAAAGGAAGTTAACAGATTGCTTTTGGGTGGAATGAGTTAACCAATTTAATTTCTTTTCTGATTTCAGTACACTCAATGTTTCCAACTCTAACCTTAAGAGAGAATTTTGCAAAAGATATTTGATTTAAAAAGGTTAAATATGTCCTCATAATTGATTAATCAAATTAATTGAATAATTAAATTCAATAATTAGAATGAGGGTGTATTAATTAAATCAAATATAATTAATTCCTCATGTATATTAGCTAAAGTGGTGAATTTAATTTAATGAAAGTACTAGGACTTATAATTAAATTAATAGGTTTAATTTAGCTAATTCAATCAATATTTAGGAATCAAATAAAGTACGTGATTAATATAGATTAGGATTTTTATGCATTTGACACTTAGGTCGAGTAGATATTATCGAAATCAGAATTGCCTAGTACAACAAGACTTTAAGTAAGATTGAAAGACCAAAATTGGTTCAGAATACCAATGTGTTAATTTAGGGGTATTAGATTTTCCCCTCTTTGAATGAATGTGCAATCAACACGTTCATTCAAAGAAATCAAAAGTTTGAGAATATAAACCAAGAAGTGAGATTGGTTCTAAGATTGATGATATAGAGACCAATTGATGAGCTTTTTAAGGTTATCTCTAGAATGAAGCTTAACCTTAGGGAATTTAAGATAGAACACCTAGATACAGATATGAAAGAAAAAATATTATCAAACTTCACAAAATTGTTCCTAGGACGAGGCTCAATTCTCAAGACTCAAGGCTAGATTTCCCTGATACCTATCATTAGAAGATGACAAGATTAATCATGATTTATAGAATTATCCCCAAAACAAGGCTTAATCCTCAGGAGTTAAAGTTAGACTACCCTGAGATCACTCCATTAAATAGTGATTGAAATCAAGAATTTAGAATTATCTCCAGAATAGAGCTTAATTCTAAACAAGAATTAGAATTATCTCTAGGAAAAATCTTAATCCTCCAAAGTCCAGATAGAACACTTGAATACTAGTCCAAAGAAAGCTAACAATACATGTTCATGAGTCATAGAATCATCCCAAGAAATGAGGCTTGATCCTCAAGAGTTAGGATTAGAATGCCCCAATACATGTCCATCAAACTATGACAAGGACTATTATAAGGTTGATTAATTGAATAGAATATGATGCCAGATAGGGGGAACAAAGATGCCCCAAGTGATGAGATGCCCCTAGTGAATATAGCATTTTATTTAGATTAAGTTGAAGCCAATTTTGAAAGATTCAATAATGTAATCATCGTGCCCCCTTAGGAGTGAAATTAAAAGATGACACACTTGAATAATGATGTAGAGCCATAGATTGGAAGACACATGTGAGATTAGAGATTCAAAATAATGTGGAATAGATTAGAAGAGAATGAATAAAATTTTGAGTTGATTCAGAGTGATTTTTAGGTCCATTTGACAATGTTTGACCTTGGTTGACTAGAGTTGAATTTTCCAAAAAATTTGAAAATTTGAAGAAATATGTGATTTTGAAATATTTGCAAAGTCACAAAGTATCAATAAGATAGACTGCACAAGCGCTCAATCGCGTTGAGCTGCTTAAGTGTGCCATATTTGGAATTTGATCTTGAAAATGAGTTCAAAGCAGCCAAATTAGCTAACAAGGTGATTTTGAAGTGTGAATTTTAGCTACTTAAGTGTGCCAGATTTCAAATTTGATCCCAAAAATGAGTTCAAAGCAACCAAATTAGCTAACAAGGTGATTTTCACATTAATCAGAGTACTTTGAAAAATTAGGTCAATACCTATATAAGGGCCCAAAAGGTCATTTTCAATTCATTAATGCATTTGTCTTTTGTGAACAAAAGAGCTCTAAGGAGAAAATATGGTGGTTCCTATGCATCTTAATCGATTTGAGCATTCAAGATGACATAGCTAACTGACGAACTATGAACCTCCAATGAGTAGGCAAATATCCTTCCTTTCAATAAAAAATTTATGCATTTTGATCATGTTTTTGCATTTTTTTGAGCATTTGAAATTTTTTGTTGTTGTTTAAATTAAAAATCAATATCTAACGTAAAAAAACTAAACTTATTTAATTAAAATATTAAAAATAATTTAGAAACCAAAACCTAAATCAATTTTAAAAATTAGAAGTTAAATATATAAGAAAATAAATATGAGTTAAAAGTGGAGAGAATGGATAAGTGTGTAGTTTTTTCCTTGTTCTTTGATAAGTTTAAAGTAACCCATAACAACTACTTAAGGTAAAAAATAAGGAAAAATATAGTTAATTCAAAAATATATAAAAAAATATTATGATATTCTTTTCACAATAAGATATGTTTAGAATAAGGATGAGTCCTTCTTATATTTCATTAGATAGTAAATCATGACTTTGTTGGATACAATTGATTAATTATGTATTTTCTTTGATGTTACACAAATGTCATATCATTATCAGTCAGTGTATATTAAGCTCACTCAGAGAGTGAAGATAGTTTTCTGTGTCTACTGAGTATTCCTATAGTTGCCTAGTTCAGAAGGCAGTATCTACTGAGTTCACTTGGGTGTCGAAGGAAAGTCTACAGAAGTTGAGTGTTAATTTATCTCACTCAATTAATGAAGAAAAGTTGGATGGACCTAGTGTTAATTGAGCTCACTTGGTTGCCAAAGGATATTTGCAAGTTTTCAGTGTTAACAGAGCTTCTATTGGTTAATACAGGAAATTGCTTCTGAGTTAGTGTCTACTTAGTTGGGTCAGCTAATGAAGGATTTTCTTATTTTGGCATATTAAGCTTAATTAATTGACTAAGGTGATGAACATTAATTTTTCTAAGTTGTATATGAGCTGACTTGACAATATGAAAGATATAAGTATAAGGTCAAGTTGTGGATTCAAAAGTGTGTGTGAAGAAGTTATGATTGAAGATTTAATGATGAAAAGAGGAAGTGAATTTGAAAGATAAGAAGAACATCCTTGTGGAGTAGAAAAGCTATATACAATCAAGAAGGATCAAGTACAAGCTAGAATAGAGATTTTTAATCAACAATTTAGTTGCATTCAAATCAGGTCATCTCATTGTTACTCTCTAACCATTGTAGTAGTGATCTAAATCTCTTAATAGAGTTGGCTTAATAACCATTTGTAAATCCTCTAACAAGGTGGTAGTTCTATTGAATTATCTTAAGACCTCTAACAAGGCCACTCCTAATAGAGTGATTAAATCCTTTAATAGGGCTACACCTAATAGTGTATTTTGTAACCTTTAACAGGGTTGGCTCCTAACAAGACTCACTTCAGAAGAGTGAAAACAATAACTAGTTGCAATTGGTGGCTTTTCCCAAATTGGGTTTCCATGTTAAATCATGGTGTCAAATGTGTACATGTTATTTTCTTTTATGTGTTTTCAACTAAGTTAAAATAAGGGTAATCATAGATAACATTTAAAGATTTTCATAATTAGTACTTACTAAGTTACAACATTTTATGTGTGTTTATCAAGGATTAGTAGTATTTAGTTTTTAGAATTTGTTTTGTACTAACATCTAAGGGATCTAGGATTTATTTTAGTAGTAACTAATTCACCCCTCTCCTCTTCATCACTCCTCTTATATTTCCAACAATTGGCATCGAAGATTTTAGTGCTTGCAAAGAAGGTTTCAAGAGCCTAAGCTAAAGATCGGGATGTCTTATAGAAGAGAGATACCCAAGCTAAACAGAGACAATTTTGCTACATGGCAAGGACTTTTGAGGTTACATTTGGCTACTATCAATGATTCAAGGTCCAAATATATTGATACTAAATACAAGACACCCACTGGAACATTATCTATTAAAGATATTGCTGAAAAGAAGAATCATAACATCATGATGATTGATATTGCATCTGCTCTTAGTTATGTTGAACTTGATAAAGTTAAAGACTAAAAAATAGCTCATGAGATGTCAACCAAACTAAAAGACATATATGGAGGAGATGAAAATGTAAGAAGAGCTAAGGCTGAAAGTCTTAGAGGTCATTTTGATCAGATGAAAATGATAGAAGATGAGAACATTACAAAATGTGTGGAAAGAATCAAAGTAAGTGTAAGTGAAATTAAAGCATCTGAAGGAGACATTAAAAAGAAACTAGTTGTAAGAAAGGTACTTAAAACTCTTCTTCCTATTTATGAAATTAGAGTGTCTACTATTTAAGAGATGAGATGTGATCCAAGTAATAAAATATCTTTGGATACCCTAGTTGGAAGATTGGCAGCTTTTGAGTTAGATAATTTTGGTAAGTATGTTCCTAGTTCAAAGGTTATTGAATATTATTTTAAAGCTAAGATTTCACTCAAAGAAAAGGGCAAGAAATTGAAGTCTAGTCAATTAGGAAGTGAAGAAGAAGAAATAGAAGAAAGTTCAGACAATGGTCTTGAAATTTTTGAAGCCCTACTTGCAAGAAAGTATTCCAAAGGTAGAGGAAAGTACAAAGGTAAAGTTCCTATGATATTCTTTTCTTGTGAAAAAGTTGGTCTTATTGCTACCAGGTGTCCAAACAAAGAAATCAAAGATGCAAAGAAAAGAAATAAGCACAAAGGCAAGAAGGATTCCAAGAACTACAAGGACAAAGGTAAGAAATCTTGTTTTATAGCTAAATATTCTGATAACAGTCAAGATGAAATGGTATATATTATTGTATAAGATGCATATGATGATGAAGAAGATAAGATGGCACTTATCTCTCATGTTAAAAAAATGATATATGGATTATTGGCAGTGGTTGTTCACATCATATGACCTAGAGATAAAAGAAAATTTGAGCACATGAAATATTATAATGAAGGTAGCCTTGTAACATAAAAGGAAAAGGGTGTATTTTATTTACTAAAGAACTTGCATGTGACAATGCTTATTGGGTTGAATAGGACAAAAGCATAATTTACTAAGGATGGCACAATTGAATAACATTGGATTCAAGGTAGAATTCATGAATGGATAAGCCAAACTACTAGATGGAAAAGGAAATTTGGTTGGATCTAGCAAGCAAACAAAAGGTAATGTATTTTATCTTGATCTCAGTGAATGTTCATGTTTTATTGCTCAAGTAGAAGAAAGTTGTTTATGGCACAAAAGACTATGTCATGCAAACTTTGATAATCTAGTTAAGATAAGAAAACATAGAAGAGTAAGAGGTATTCCAAGTTTGAAGAATCCTAATGTGGGTTTATGAAAGAATTGCCAAATTGTTAAGATGGAAAAGATGAGTTTCAAAAGAAAAAACTATCAGTCAGAAGAAGTCTCAAGTGAAATTGTTCATACAGACTTATGTGGACCTATTGGAATAGAGAGTTATAGTGGAGAAAATTTTTTCATTCTTTTTGTCGATAAATATTCTAAATGATGATTGTAATGTATCTAAAATAAAAATAAACAATCTTTCAAAAGTACAAGTCATATCTAGAAAGACTAGAAAAAGAAACTAGAAAGAGGTTGAAATGTTTAAGACTAGATAGAGGTTGTGAATTCATCTCCAATGAATTCAATAAGTTCTGCATTGAAAGAGTTAAAAGACAAATATCAGCCCCTAGTGCACCACAACAAAATCATATAGCTGAAAGAAGAAATAGATCCATCATGGATTGTACAAGAACCCTGATGATTGAAAAAAATGTTGCTGTCAAATACTGAAAGGAAGCTATCAACACTGCTATTCACACCTTGAACAAAGTATAGTTGAAGAAAGATTCAAACAAAACTCCTTATCAACTATGGTATGGCTACAAACCTAATGTAAGTTACTTGAAAGTATGTGGTAGCAAATGTTATATCTTGAAAGAATCTAGAAAAGTTAAAATTGATGTAAAAGGTGATGAATACATATTTCTAGGATACTCCTATAGAAGTAAAGCATACAAATGTTTTAGTTTTTCTACTCAAAATAATAGAAAGTGCACATGTTAGAATTGATGAGTTTGCATAAAAGAGTGAAGAAGAAAGCAACAAGGAGCTAGAGGATTACAAAAGATTGTTTATAATGAACTTGATACCCTACCAAACCTATCTAAGAGAGAGGAGGCTTCATCTCCTAAGTCCCCAAAATCTCTAATGGTTATCGAGTTGTAGATAGTGCATCTTGAGTCATAGTCTAAAGGACCCGAGTCATAGTTAGAGGCTACTAAGCTAGTTCAAATTGATCTGGTGGACCCAAGTCATTGACAGTGGGACCTAAGCTTGATAATAAAGTCCATGATGAAGATAGTGGGACTCATTCAAAACCCAAAGAACCCGTGTTAGCAAGATATGTCAGAAGGCATCATGCACCTGATCAGATCATTGGAGACAAATCTAATGGATCAATGACAAGAAGAAAATTAAAAGGTACATGTTTACTTGTTGAATTTGAACCTAGAAATGTTAAACATGCGTTGGATAATGAAATTTGGATTGAAGCAATGAATGAAGAGATAGAATAGATAGAAAAGAAAAAAACGTGGACTCGTGTTCCTAAGCTCAAGGATAAGAATGTAATTGGCACAAAGTGGGTGTTTAGCAATTAGTTGAATGAAGATGAAATTTTTTCCAAAAATAAGGAATGATTGGTATGTAAAGGTTATTCTCAAGAAGAAGGTATTGATTATGGTGAGACTTTTTCTCCTATCACAAGATTAGAAAGTGTTAGAACTTTACTAGCATATGTAACCCATAGAGGATTTAAAGTATATCAAATGGATGTTAAATCTACATTCTTGAATGGAACTCCTGATGAGGAAGTCTACATTTTACAACCAAAAGGTTTTATAGATCCTAGAAAAAGTGACATTGTTTGCAAGTTACACAAAGCATTATATGGTCTCAAGAAAGCTCCATTAGCTTGGTATGAAAGACTTCATAATTACTTGGTATAGATTGGCTTTCAAAGAACAAATGATAATAGTAGTCTATATATCAAACAAGGACTAGACAAGAAGATTGTATTGGCAAAAATATTTGTTGATGATACCTTATTCATAGGAAATGATCACTTGTACAAAGTATTTTTAGAAGAAATGAGTAAAGAATTTGAGATGTCCATGTTTGGTGAGATAAAATTCTTTGTTGGGTTGTAGATACAATAGAACAAAAATGGTATCTACATCACTCAATCCAAGTATATCAATGAGATAATAAAGAAGTTTGGAATGGAAGATTCAAGACTAGTTGGAACCCTTATGTCTACTGGACATAAGCTTTCTAAGAATGATGATTCCAAAGAAGTAGATCATACTACATATAGATCAATTATTGAAAAATTATAGTATGTAGTACACACAAGGGCTAATATTGTATTAGAAATTGGAATGGTGGCAAGATTCTTAGCAAATCCTAGAGAAAATCACATGATGGCAATCAAGAGAATCATGAGATATCTGAAAGGTACTAAATAAAATGGCTTATGGTATAAACTTGGAGGCAATTTAGATTTAAAGGTGTTCACTGATGTTGATTGGGCAGAAAGTATTGATGAAAGGAAGAGCACTAGTGGTGGAGCATTCTTTCTTGGTAAAAGACTAGTGTCTTGGACAAGCAAGAAACAAAATTACATCTCTCAATCCACAACAGGGGCAGAATATGTGGTAGTAACTAATAAATTGTTCTAACATTATTTGGTTCAAACAATTGTTGGAAGGAATGAAGATAGAGTTTAAGGATCTAATAGTCATATACTATGATAACACCAGTGCAATCAACATATCAAAGAATCCAGGAACGCACACCAAAAAAAAGCACATTGCTATAAAATATCACTTTTTAAGAGAGTTGGTGTAGGATAAATAAGTTAGATTGGAATATGTTAATACAAAAGAATAGACTGCAGACATATTCACCAAGTCATCACCTAAGGATGCATTTCTATATCAGCTAGGGCTCATTCCCCTATTTGAAGCTCACTAAATAAAGCTATGTGATGCATCAACAAGAGCTAGTTCAAGATCAATCAGTTGGTGCAGAATTAACAAGGGCATATTAAAAATGAATCAGTAGTTAAGGTACATTGATATTAATAGAGTTTTTTTTCTTTGGCATGTGTTGTCAAAGAGGGAGAAGTTTTCTGTCATATCTCATAAAAAATTTGTCATTCTAAAGGAGAAGTTTGATGTAAGAGGGAGAAATTTCTGTGAATGAACTTGGTAGAAGTTGTTGGAGATAGAGAGAGAATCCAATGGAAGAAAAAGCTCACACTAACAAAGGGGGTTATCTTGAATAAAACTAAGGATATGTTCCTTACTTTATTCTTGTTCCAAAATTTCATTTTGTTATGACATGTTGTGTTACTATCAATGCCAAAGAGGGAGATTGTTGGATACACTCGATTAATTGTGTATTGTCTTTGATATTACAAAAATGTCATATCATTATCAATTAGTATATGCCAAACCCACTTAGATAGTAAAGATAGTTTTCTAGGTCTACTGAGCATTCCTGTGGTTGCCTATTTCAGAAGGCAATATCTATCGATTTCACTCAAGCCTTCAAGGAAAGTTTTCAAAAGATGAGTGTTAACCGAGCTCACTTGGTTAATGAAGAAAATTTGGATGGAACCAATGTTAACTAATCTCACTCTATTACCAAAGGATCTTTGCAAGTTTTAGTTTTAACAGAGCTTCTATTGGTTAACACAAGAAATCACTTCTGAGTTAGTGTCTATTGAGTTGGGTCGACTAATGAAGGATTTTCTTGTTTTGGCATATTAAGCTTAATTAATTTATCTATTGGTTCTAGATGACTAAGGTAATAAATATTACTTATTCTAAGTTGTATATGAGTTGACTTGACAATATGAAAGATATAAGTATAAGGTCAAGTTGTGGATGTAGAAGTGTGTGTGAACAAATTATGATTGAAGATTTAATGATGAAGAGAGGAAGTGAATTTGAAGGATGATTAGAATATCATTGTGGAGCTAAAAAGTTATATATGATCGGGAAGGATCAAGTACAAACTAGAACAAAGATATTTAATTAGCAATTCAGTTGCATTCAAAGCAGGTCATCTCCTTGTTACTCTCTAACCATTGTAGCAGTGATCTCAAGCTCTTAACAAAGTTGGCGTAATAGCTATTTGTAAATCCTCTAAAAAGGTGGCAATTCTATTGAATTGTCTTAAGACCTCTAACAAGGCCACTTCTAAAAGGATGATTAAATCATTTAATAGGGTCACACCTAATAGTGTGTCTTGTAACATTTAACAGGGTTGACTCCTAACAAGGGTCACTTTGGAAGAGTGAAAACAATAACTAGTTGCAATTGGTGGTTTTTCCCAAATTGGGTTTTCACATTAAATCCTAGTGTCAAATGTTTTCATGCTATTTTCTTTTATGTGTTTGCAGCTAAGTTAAAATAATGGTAATCATAGATAATAATTTAAAAAATTGCATAATCAGTACTTATCAAGTTACAATATTTTATGTGTGTTTACTGAGCATCAATAGTATTCAATTTTCAAACTTTATTTTGTACTGATATCTAAGGGATTTGGTATTTATTTTAGTAGTAACTGATTCACCCCTCCCCTCTTAGTTACTCTTATATTTTCAATAGACTTCTCTATGATTTGGCATGTTTTTTCTTTTACAGATCTCACTTGTTCATTTGAGATATTGTCTGTAGGTCAAAGTCTTGGATTACACTTACATTAGATGGTTTTCTAATATTATGGTCTCAATTGGAGTTTTGGATGTAGATCAGTGATGGTAATCTTTATGACAATTTTTGGCTAGGCTCTTCGTTTTGTCTCTAGCACCAAATAATGAATTGTATTCATATGAGTTTTGGGCTCTTTGTAATCACTATATTCTTGATTTGGGAATCTCTAGGACAAGATTCATTAGCATTGACAGATACTCTCTCTTGATGCACTATTTCTTCTTCTACATCTCTTTTGTATTAGGTAATGACTAGAGTTTTTTTGTAGTTCTTTTCTCTGGGAGCTATTTTGAACCAATTATTATTAATATAAATATAATGTTTTACCAAAAAAAAGTGTTTAGATTTTTACTTTTTTTTTTCTAACATGCAATCGATAACAACTACTAAAGGTAAAAAATAAGAAAAAAAACAACTAATTAAAAAATAAATTAAAAAATTTTGATATTGTTTTCACAATAAGTGTGTAGTTTTTTACTTCTTCTGATAGGTTAAAGCCACCAATAATAGCTACTAAAGCTTTAAAAAATCTAAAAATAAGGAAAACCATAGTTTAAAGGGGATTGACATAAAAATTGGTTAGAAATAAAATCTAGCAAGGAATAACAATTTTTCGGCCCAAAAATTAATTTAACTGCAATAATAGTTCCCACACATAACCTATCAGCTAAATAAATGGATCAAAATCACAAATAATGCACACAATGTGTCATACTAAGTCAAAAAGAAAGAAATGAATACTGTAATCAAGTACAACAAAAATACACCACTTACACAAAACATAATGGGAGCATAACATAAAGATCCCAAAATGTGGACATGGGCTCTTATACTAGATGCAACGCCCTATCAAGGAGTCCTTGAAACATAGGGTTAATATGCACATAGAAAAATAAAATTGGATAATGGAATAAATCCATAAGTGCATCACTTAACTATAAACACACAAAAGATATAAGCATGCAAGAGAATACACCATGATTTTCATATGATCAAGTACATGTTGAAGACTAACAAACACTTCCAAACATTCCAAGATAACCAATTACATAGTTAGAATAGAGAGGACATGTTTATGAGACTTCCCTATAGGGATTTGGATGGTATTCATGAATCAAGAGAGACTAAGTCGGTAAGAACCCTTGTCTTAAAAAAGAGAAGATTAATCTATTGTCAAAATCTATCTAACTAATGTTCATTTAAAACTTCAAGGTAAATTTTCATAATATGCTTAAACATACATGTTAATTTCAATATAAGCATAATCATAGCATCCAAGAACATAAGAAACTCATTCATCTTCCAAATCATATTGGAAAGTAAAACTAGGTGCAAATGTGAAATCAGATGGATTTGTTGATTGAGGCATATGTACTAATTCTTGTAAATTTTGATTTGCACTGGTAAATTTCTAAAATATAAAATACCTTTGTTTAGTGGGTTGTATTTGACGATCTAGAAAGTAGAGTTATTGGTCCTCGAAGGCATTGAATCAAATATTAGAACTGATTTAAAAATTAGAGGAATAGAATTCAAAAGCCTAAGTTAACACCAATGTATCATAGATTAGGGATGAAATCTAATACAAGGAGGAAAATGAATAGCTAGGGCTAGAGGTACGCCCAACTATCCAACAACCTCACTGAGTAAATACAATGGAAGAAAATAATATAGAGAACAACACCAAGGAGGGGGAGAGAGAGAGAGAGAGAGAGAGAGAGCTATTTTATTGATTCATCCAATTATAAACATACATGCCCAACTGTAAGGCCTTCTGGGTTATGAATAGATACAAAATATAACTTCAAAATGTGTGATCCAGCTTCAACTTTACTTTTCCATAAACATATTTTCTAAAGTCTCTCTAAGTGCTTCCTAACCTAAACCTAAACACCCTATTTATACTTATCAAAATAGCTTACAAAAGATTCTAGATCATTACATAATAGAAAGGCCAACCTTAAAATGCTTTGCACACATCCCAAGACAAGATCTTAACATTAAATTCATGATCCAAATTATATACATAAGTTGGCTCAAACTAAGAACCTAAAATATTTGAGAAATAAAAATCCACAAAACATGAAGAACACCTACATGCAAGAACATGTCACAGAGAAGAAGAGATAAAGAAGAGGCAAGAGTTTTGCTCTTAAAATATTAAAATTATATTATCAGACTGAAAGAAAGAATGAGATTTACAATTGATCAATCCTTATAGAAGGAGATCAAAATACCTAAAACCAAACCCTAAGATGTAAATGAAATTTAATAACTACTAATTAATTATTAAATGGAAATGCAAGTGCATAAAGGGAAATCTTAAGAACGGAGTAAAGGTAATTTAATAAATTAAATGAAATTAACCCTTTACTCTAACACCCCCCCCCCTAAGATAAGAAACAATGCAACTACAAATAATGCATGAAAAAGTAAGGAAACTACAATGTTGAAAGCAAACTTGGGTCTCGGTAACAAAGCCTAATGAGGTACCCAATAACAACCAAATCTCTATGAAATGAAGAAATAGGGAAAACCACATGGGAAATCCCTACTCCAAAAAGAGATAGAAAGAAAAGTTACAAATGATATGGCTCAAGAGACTCTCTCAAAAACATAAGTACAATGAAACCCCCCATGATACAGGCTTGAGACTCATAGGCCCCCAAAATGGCAGAACTTGTGTTGATGAATAGACCAATGTGGCTCCAATTTGAAAGAAAAAAAGGGCAGTGAACAACAAGGATGGAACCCCTGAATGTAAGGTGAAGTTGGAAGTCCTAGTTGATGCTCAAAGGAGAATGCATGAGAATCCTAAAATGAAATCTCCAATGGAGGTGGGATAACAAGTGTGTTCTATGTGTCATTTGAGAGTAGATGTGTGTCCCCTAATATGTCCTCAACAACTATAGTAGGTGGCTCAATGACTAGAACTAAAATGGTAGGAAATGTTGAAGAGTAATCATGTGAAATAGATGGCATCTGAACATGATGTGGAGGTGTAGAAATAACAACACTAGTCTCAGAAACAACACATAAGTTTAAGTGACCTAACTTCACCTCAATAGTCTCTCATGAAGAAGGAGAGTGAGTCTTAGATAGTGGAGATGGTGAACCAAAATGAGAGAAAGAGTATAGGTGGGGAGAGTGGTCAACAATCAATGTAGCAACAATATTGCATGTCTCACCATCTCTAATATGCACTGAGTCTTATGCAAACTAAACTGTCTTCCCTATCCCACTATGTGTAATCTAATAAATAGAGAGAAGGTTAGAGGGAAAATATGGAACACATAGTACATCATGAAATGTACCATTGTCGATGTCAATAGAATCTTTTCTAGATACAGCCATAGCAGTGTTGTTCCCCATCAAAATATCTGAGGAGTAGGAGAAGCGTCAAAAGAAGATGTCATATGGTGTGAAGCAGCTGAATCCAGTAACCATCTAGAAGAATGTGGAGTAGGTGTTGCACATAGTGCATGACCGTTTCCTATATATTTACCATCTAACTAAAATGATGATGATGAAGAAGAAGATCGATGAGAAGTAGAAGGAATATCAATGTTGCTCTTCTAAAGGAGAGCTATCAAATCTTAAAACTATTTGGCATATATATCTAACTTCTTCTCATAGAAATGTGACTCTTCATGATTGGGCTTATTACAATAAGCACACTTTGGTCTTTTTGGATTTTGTTTATCTCCCTTAAAATGAGGTGGGGATGATGTGATGTGAGGGCTAGAATCAATTTAAGACTTTGTAGGATGTGACTTATGTTTCTTCTCCTTCATCCCAAAAGATGGTTGAGCTAGCAATGCATAAGTTTGTGATCTTGTGAGAGAATCCAACTAAGAGAGATTAGCTTTCTCTTGAGTCAAAAAATCAAAAAAAACCTCAATGGATGGCATGCTAAATCTAGTTGCCAAAGAATCCTTGGTGGAATAGAAGGTAGAAGTAAAAATCTCAAAGTTTCCATGAAGCTTAGCAAGAATCAGGTAAATGCACACAATGTTACTCTTGGTTTTCCCACAACCCTAAAATAAAGGTCTCTATTATTTGAACTTCATCAAGAACTCCTCAATGGAAGTAAAAGAATCTAGTATAAGAGAAGTAAGATATGCCTCAATCTGAAGAGCCCTAAACTCATTCACTATACCAAACAAGTCATCAATATTGGTCCATATAGATAGCAAGGTATTGCATCCATCAAGATAGAACTATAGACTATTAGATACCTATAAAGAAATCAACCTCATTGCATCATCCATCTTTTTCCTATGTTGCATGTCCACAAAAGGCCTCTATAAAACTAGTTGCACTATGTCTAAACAAGACCACAACCCTTTTGACTAGAGAAGTCATTTCATTAGGGACTTCCATGTGTGATAGTTATGTGTGATGCTAAAATTCCTCTATATGTAAAATTTAGAGTGAAATCTAATAGGGGCTCCACATAACAAAGAAAAAAATTTAAACCCCCACAAAAGGGGGAAAAGGGCTAAAACAAATTCCAACTATGAAGTCTGTTTTGTCTCAAAGTACTCCAAAATTTAGAGACCCCCTATTTTCACAAAAAAATACCCAAAAAATAGCCTAATCTATTCCAAAAAACCCCATTCCCTCTTCCTTCAAAAATTAAATAAGCCACAATAGGTCAAGCTCTAATAACATGAAGGAATTCAGTAATAAAAATCCACAAAACCTAAAGAACAATAGCATGCAAGAACCTGTCACAAAAAAGAAAAGACAAAGAAGAGGCAAGGGTTTTTCTCTGAGAATATGAAAATTATATTATCAAACTGAGAGAATGAATACAATTTACAATTGATTAATCCTTATAGAAGGAGATCAAAAAACCTAGAAGGGAAATCCTAAGAGGTAAATGAAATTTAATAATTACTAATTAATTATTAAATGGAATGAAAGCACATTAAGGGAAATCTTAAGATGGGAGTAAAGGTAATTTAATAAATGAAATTAAAGTAACCTTTACTCTAACATAACCAATCACAAACAAAATTATTCAAAGAAGGAACCAAGCATCAACAAATATTAGGTTCAATCAACACACAAAGGAACACTCAACCAATATTGAACAACTCAGCCAACACTGGATACCTCAACCAATACTAGACAGCTCATTGGAAACTTGGTAGTAACTAGAACTCAATAATAACTAGAACTTGGCAATAACTCACAGAATTTAAAAAAAAGAGTAGGCTTACAAGGCAACCTAGGATTCTCCTATATTAGACAACTAGGTTTAAAAGAAATAATTCTCCTAAATCATTGAGATGTCACAACCTAAGTTGAATCAAACTCAAACTGAGAAATCCATGTATCTTCTTCATTTGGTCTATTCTTCCATTTCACCAAATATTCATAGTAATATTTTCTTCTTGTGCTTTTACCAACTCTCTGATCTAGTATCTTTTCAACATCTTAAATTTGCTTTTTAGGATAATCATTACTGAAGTCAAAGAAAGATCAAACCAACAACTCCCAAAAATCACCTAGATGCAAACACCTATCACAAAAAGAGAGAAGAAAAGATATGGAGGTTGGGATTCTTAGATCCATAGATGAGACATTCTTGATGAGGAAAAAAAAAAAGAGATTTCTATTATCAAAATTGAATTAATATACAAAGAGATCAGTCCTTATAAAAGGAGATCAAAACCCTAACTAGTAAAACCTAGGTTGCATGATAATAATTAATAAAAGAATTAATTATTATATGCCCAAAGTTTAGCTTAAGTAAACTAGAGATAACAAGTAACTTAATAATTAAATCAAAATAATTTAATTAATAAGGAAATGTCTTATTACTCTAACACCCCCCTTAAGATAAACTTAGGGAGTAGCTAAAAACCTAGAAACTACTACTAGAAGTAAATTTGGGTCCTAACAACAAGGCTTGATGAGGTACCCAAGCACAACCAAATCTCTAAAAAGAGGAGATAGAAAGAAAATCACATGGGAAAACCCCTACTCCAAAAAGAGAAGGAAATAATGTTGAAAAGAAATAGTGAAGGACTGAAGAAGCCTCCAAACTAGGGAATGTCGCAGAGGATAGGAACAAAATATGATCATGAAGAACATCACTGAAGCATGTACAAGTTGCAAAGATCTGTCAAAAGTAACTACTAATTTGAAGAAACTCCACTAAAATAGAACCTAGCCAGGTAGAGAAGACAATAATTTGTATCAAATCACGAGGCACACAAAGGAAAACAATTGAACTCAAAGATACATATGGCATAAAACACCAAAGTCTAAAGATCTAATCTATGAATAACTTTAACAAACCACCCTTTGGAAAAAAGTATAGAATCTTGGTGAACCCAACATTATTTTAAGGGGAAAACTTAATTTCTATTGGCAATTTTTTTTCAAACTTGGAAATTTTTTTATTTTATTGGCAATTTTTTTTTCTATCTTATAAAAATTCTTTAAAGTGCTAGCGAATCTTTAATTATTGAAGAAAATCATGACCAAAAGTATGAATACCTAGAAACCATATTTTATATCATCTAAAATATAGTAACTCATTTTAAGAACCATTAGATGATCATAAATTGACGGTATAAATCTTATTTCGGGCCTAAATGTTCAAGGACAACAAGTTTTAGAGAAAATCTTCAAATTAATGACACCTATCCACAGTCAAACCCATTTTTGGCCAAAGCTTAAAAGGATAAAAACTTACTTGGAAAGTCTCTAGAATAGAGACACATGCCAAGTATATGTACTTATCATATAACCTAACTTGAATTTTTTCCATATATTGGCAAATGTGACCATCGAATAAGACAAGCCTCAAAAATTGTGGGTGAAAAGAATTAATTTCCCATGTGAAAAGATTAGATTCTATTAGCAAAGTCATCATCAAAATAAAAAAGATTATGTATCATTATTGGTGATTAGTCCAAGCGCGTGACCTAGTTTTCATAAGTTATAGGTAATGTCACCACCCCAAAAGTGCAAGAAAATTTCCCAAATTCAACATCCCCAATGAGTGAGATTCACCATTTGTTGAATATTTACCACTAAAGTAAACCATGATCTAATCAATTAAACATGGAAGACTATAACCAAAGTCAAAATGAAAAGAAGAGTATTTACCTAGCCACTGCATCTGCCATATACATAGAAACAAATAGTGAATACATAGCTCACTCCAGTGAATGAAGGAAGCATGAGAAACAACAAATGAATTCCTCCTAATGCATACAAGGGTGAGGTGACAAACATGTTAGGATTAACCTCAGATAGAAATAACAAGTACATGTAAATATAAACAATATCAAAAAATAATAAATCATATAGAAGAGAACACAAGAAACCAAGATTTAACATGGTTCACCCAAACCTTGGGATACATCCACCAAACAACAAGTCCAATATTATTACAATCTAGTGATTACAACTTGATTACAATCTATAATTCCTTACAACTCAATACTGCCACAAGAAGCAATTTTTGCATCACACCTTATGAAAATAATTCCTAACCCTAAGCCCTTTTATACAACTATTTTTTTTCTTTAGGGTTAAAATTAGTTACAACATGTCAGCCATAAAATTTTGATAAAATAGCCCCAAAAATAAATTCTTGGGGGCTCCACCCCTAAACCCTCAATAGTTGTGGCTTGTCATCCCCAAAACCCTACTCGAGGCCCAGCCCAACCCCAAACCTTGTCAAGGAATTATGGAGTATATACAGTACTTCTCTAATCAGTCACCACAAACTACCAATCTCCTACTTGGGGACTGATCAAGCTCCACACTAAAAAAAATCTCCCAATTGGAGATTGATCCTATAGCTATGTAGTACTCCATGAGGCTCCCACTAGATCAAACCATCTTTGGCTCAGTTTTTTCTTTTATATTGTTCAGTCTAGAAGACCAACCAAAGCTAAAGAGGAGTTTAGCTCCTCCCTTATCACTACCTTTGTAAACATATATGCTAGATTATCATTTGTATGTATCTTATCGATCTTTAACTGTCCAACATCCAAAACTAATCGAATGAAATGGTGCCACAAGTGAATGTGTTTTGTCTTTGAATGCAGAGCTAAATTCTTTGCAAGATGAATGTCACTCTGGCTATCTATAAAAAAATAATCATCCCTCTGTGGGTGTCCCAATTATTTTAAGAAGAACTAAAGTCATATCATCTCCTTGGTTGCCACTATAGCAGTGACATACTCTACCTTTGTAGTGGATAAAGCATTAACCTTCTGTAGCCTAGAAGCCCAGCTCACTACTATCCCACCAATAGTAAATACATAACATGTAGTTCTCCACCTAGTATCAATATCCCCTATCGAATTTGAGTCAACATATCCTTGTAAATAAATAGTAGAGCCCCCAAAGTGTAAACACTTACTAGATGTTCCTCTCAAATATCTAAGAATCCATTTAACTACATTCCAGTGCTCAATTCTTGGATGACTCATATACCTACTAACGACTCCCACTACATGTGCAATATCTAGCTTTGAACATACCATAGCATACATCAAACTTATTGTATCTAAATCATAAGGTTACTTGGACATCTTATCCTCCTCTTCTTATGTCTTGGGATACATCTCCTTAGTCAACTTCAAATGACTAGGTAAAGGTGTGTTGACAGCTATAGCATTCTCTATAGAGAAACATTGTGACACCTTCACAATATAATCAGCCTGAGATAACATCAATTTCCTATTCTTCCTATCTCTAAAAATCTTCATACCAAGGATTTTTTTTTTTGCACCCAAATCCTTCATAGCAAATGCATGTGTTAACTGGCATTTCAGCCCCTTAATGTTATCCATGTTAGACCTAGCTACAAATATATCATCAACATTTAAACATAAAATGACGTAGTTTTCATCATCCGAACTCTTAAAATAAACACAATGATATGAATGACACCTATTATATCCATGCTCATGCATAAAACTATCAAAATTTAGATACCATTATCGAGGTCCTTGCTTCAATCCATATAAACATTTCTTAAATCTGCACACTAGTTCTCCTTACCTTTGACCTCAAATCCCTTTGGTTGAGCCATATATATCTCTTCATCCAAATCGCCATGAAGGAAAGTTGTTTTAACATCAAGCTACTCCAAATGCAAATCTTAAGCAACCAAAATACTTAAAATAATACAAATAGAAGTCATTTTAGTAACAAAAGAGAATATCTCATCAAAATCAATGCCCTTTTTTTGTGCAAATCCTTTTACAACTAACAAGGCTTTAAATTTTTTCTTACCTCCATCCTCTTCTTTCAACTTGTAAACCCTTTTTTTTGTAAAGCTCATTTACCTACAGGCAACTTGCATAAATCCCAAACCTTATTTTTTAGCAAGGAGTCCATTTCATCTTAGTATGCACCTAAACAACTTCATCATAACATTTAGGTTCACCAACATCTATTAGTAAAATAGAGTATAAAGAAGGAGAAAATATTTCTAGAGGTCTACTTAGCCTTGTTGACTATATAACATTCACTAGTGTGTGTGGTATTTGTTGTTGTAGTTGTTGCACATCATGAGGAATTACTAGAACATCATCTTTTGAAGTATCATCCAACACTACATAATCATCTTCTTTCTTCTCATGTTGGTACAATAGATCTTTGTTCAACACTTTCTCATTGAATATGACATCCCTACTTCTTACAATTTTACTATATCCAAAATCCCAAACCCTATAAACAAATTCATCAATTCCATATCCAACAAATACACATTTCTTTGACTTAGCTTTATTTTTGGTTCTATTTTTAGAATCTATATGAGAAAATATTTCACAACCAAACATCTTGAGAAAATAATAACTCACCTAATTAAAGAGATTAAATTTCCACAATCCATAGCAAATAAACTGATATATTTCTGGATTCGATTGTGTAAAGTTTTTTTACCATCAACATTTCGAATCACACCAAGTGATCCATCATCAGGATGAAGAGAGCAAGAGATGTCAAACAAAATGGGTTGCAAAAGTTGACAGACTCAAAGATATAGGGACTAAGGGAGGGGGATTGCACGCACACCAAAGAAGTCAAATGGGGAGATGGTAGGATAGAAGACCATAAGTGATAGACTCCCAATCAACAAGGGAAGCAAGTATAAGAGAAGTGAAAAGGAAACTAAAGAAATGGCCAGATGTAGGGCATGTAGAAAAAAATGCACATCCCCACTAAGAACGAAAAGCAAAAAAACAAAAATAAAAGTCAAAAAATAAATAAAAATGAAAATAAATTACTAAAAAGTAAGATGGAAATACATATAACAATGCATAGAAAACACCACAAGAACAAACTGCTAAATAAATATATAAATGAACATCCACCCTAAGAACAAACCACATAAAAATTAGAATTAAAATTAAAAATACCAATAAAAATAAAAATACAAATAAATAATGATAATAAAATAAAGAAATTGAAAATATGAATAGGAATAAACATATCTAAAGACAAAAACATGAATAAATATAACGAGTTAGATAGAACACATGCAAATATAGTATAGAACATCATATTCTATCTAACTCGCAATGATTTGGTCCTCTCAATTGAAACTTTTTTCCTTTTGACTTTCCTCTTTATTTACCATGATTTCTAGAATTATTTTCTCTCTCATTCATTCTACTTCTACTTTGTGCATTCAAAGCACTTCTTGATGTAGATCCACCTAAGGTTTTCCTATGAGTTTTCTCACTCAAAATAACACCAATCACATCATCATATTTTAGGGTATTAGATCTAGAAACAAAATTACTCACACCCATTACCAATCCATTCCATATTTTCTTAAACTCTACTGAGTGATGGAATCCTCCAGTAGCAAGAAAAATAAAGGATCTAAGATGCTAGTTTGAGGAGTTGATGGAAAGCACCAGATTTCAAGTTGAGTCTAGCTATTGTGGAAACCCTTGATCCAACTAGAGCTCAGTCTCAAATTCCATCCAAGCTACTTTTGATAAATGATATTTTCTCACATTTTCAATGTTCAATTCAAGATATAGGAACCCTAGAAATGGATGAAACTTTGGAGAAGTTGTGAGCGAATGGTATGTTAAAATCATAGCATTAACACTTGGAAGTGAAGGGTTTTCCCCACATTCCACACATGCCCCAAGCTTTTTAGATAAAATGGATAAGGTTTGTCCTTAGTTGTGTGCACAATGGGAAGTTATGGTTGGAGCAGCCTATTCCCATAACAAACAAAATGATTCATTGTATCATAGGACTTCCAATGCTAGCTAAGGCAAAAACAAGTAAAACCCTAAGTCAGGTAGAACTGGAGAAGAAACCCTTGTTGAATGAGACAGAAGGGGTATGAAGATCAGTTGTGTTATTGATATGGACTTGAAGTTTAGAATACATGTAATTATACACAAGATATACAACTTCAATCGACTCAATAGTGTATTATGTGAAGCTGTAGATCTCACTTTGAAAGTGATCAAGAACAATATGTCCTTTGACCTTGTCAAGCTAATGTAACCAAATTCAAAAAAATATGGAAAGCATCAAAAATTCAAAGAATAAAGCTTTTAAGTTTGGTTCACTCTTAACCTATTTATTTTTCTTTGTACAAAAGTTCTTCCCATCAAAAGGTATAGTTGTAAGGAGAAAAAATCTACCTATTCTTTATCAAATCAATGAGTATATTATAAAAAGGGGAGAAAATTATGTCAGTATCATGGACAACTATTTTGATGCATTTAAGGATAAGATGAATAAAAAATTTAGGATACCAAAGAAACTTTTAGAAGGCTAGAAGGATGATATTTTTTTTATGGTAGATTGTGACAAAGTGTATATACAAGCAGTAAAACTGAGAATTGTATGGGTCAAGCCTTTAGGTTATGAGGTCAATATTGATGACACCAAGGATATTATTGAAGCATTGTTAAATGAACCTATTGAACCAAAGGCCACATATTTTGGAGCATATGATGAAGCTAAAGCCAGAACTAAATTAGAGGTAAAACTTCCTTAGGCTATCGCCAAAGGTGAAAAGAGGATTGCTAAACTGAATAAAACTAGCTCTACTCTCATGTTAATAGAAGGTAAAGAAGATGATGCAGAAGATGAAGAAAAATTAGAAGAAGAAGAGACAGTCAAGAAGAAATGTAAGGTTATCATAACCAAACCTACCAATTCATCTACCATAGTGTTTACAAGACAATCATCTAGAAAGAAACTAAAATTAGTTGAAGAAGAAGGAGATGTGATTTTCAAATGGCCTCCTCCCACATTTTAAGATAAGCTAAAAGAAATTGATTTTGGAGCTAGCATGGCTAATGTTAAATCATTGAGATATGAAACGATAATTTCAAAAGAGAAAAAGAAAGTTGAAGACATGGTTATGTCTAAAATAGGTAAATGGAAATTTCTCCAAACCAACTTGTGCAGTAGATTTCAAATGAATTAATGAAGAAAATTAAGCCAAGATGGGAGCATGCAATGAAAATTGCAAAAGATATATATGATCAAACTCTAAGGAAACTCATGCCAAGTCTAAGTGACAAAGATGCGAAAGAATCCATCAAGTAGAATGAAGAAAAACTTATGTTGAAACTCAACACTTGTCTGATGTTGATTAATGACATTGAACATGTAGTAAGGAATGCCACAAACACATGGAAGAATATCTGCAATCCCCATAAGCAAAGTGATTTTTTTGTTCATGTTAGTGAAAAGGATGATGATGAAGATGATAAGGAAGAAGAGGAAAAAATTGATGAAGAAGAAATAATTGATGAAAATAAAGATGACAAGGAACAAGAATAGGAAGCCACTAAGGAGAATCTCCCTGAGATTTAGAACATTAAGGAGACCGAACCTAAAAATATTGTAGTAGAAATTATAGCCTCACTTCCTCACTCTCTAAGAAAAGCTTCAAAGCCATCTAGCTCAGAGAAAGCTACTCTTGATCTGGTTGTGTCAAACACTACAATTCTAAGCACTCAACCAATCTTTGCCTATTCAACTCAATACTTCATTAACTAAAGTTTCATCTACCAAGAAGTCAATACTTCCTCCTCCATCAATTTTGGCCAATCAGCAACAATGTATTTCTTCAATAAGTGAAACATCTACTTTTAATACCATTCCTTATATTTCTACTATTTTTACTATTCCAAGCATGCAAATAATAAGTTCTAGAATAGTTGAGAGCAAGCCTCAACCAAGTACAAAAGTTTCTAGCAAAGGTAAAGAAAATAAAGAAGATATTGATCTTGATGACGATATAGTTATCCTGAGTTGGGATATCTCCACTCTAAATCCTAATCAAATACATATTGTGGGAGAGCTTCTACAGAAGAAAGCCAAGAAACAAAGGCTTAGAGAAGAAAGGAACAGAGAGAAACAAGTGCTTGAAGATGCAAAGAACATTCTTGCAGTGGCACTCAACACTAAGGTTGACACTTCTCAACCTATTTTGGCTTAGTTAATAGAAGTGGTCCAAAAATTCAATGAAGAAGTGGATAAGAGAAACTGTTGCAAAGAGCAGAGAAGAAATTTGGAAATAAAGTATTGGAGCTAGTTGCACAAAATATTGCAATATACCAAGTAGACTTGTCTACTATTCTAAGCTCATTGGAAACTTCTACCAATAATGTCACTTCTCTATTCAGTAAACTCTATGACACATCCATTTTCACATAGGAAATCAAAGAAAAATTATCCAAAATTGATGAAGATCTAAAGGAAAGTGCACACTAGTTGTCACTTGATCTGAGCTATAGTTCTTCTCACTATACAAAGATTAAATTTCTAATTGATATGCAAGAAAAATTGCTAAGGGAAGAAGCCAAGATAAGTGTTACACTTGTAGATATACATGATTTATTCCTAACATGGATGCATTGTAGAAACATATTGCACATGCTAAAACTCTAATCCATGATATCAACTTCTCCATTGTTGATCACATGATAAAATTATCAGCAGAACTGTAGATTGCATTGCATTCAAGAAAAGTGTTGCAAGAAAACTGGGAAAGACAATATCACTAGTTCTTAAGGTACATTCTAATTTCTTGTCACATTTTGGCATAGCTATATAGAATACACCTAAGGCATTTATGTCAAAAAGGGGGAGAAGATGTATATAACATATTGTAAAGAGGGAGAAGATGTAACATAAGATGCAATAAAGGGGAGAAGATGAGAAGATATATATATAATGTGTAAAGTATATTGAATACATATGTATGGGGGAGCATCATATTATACACATGTACAAATATTCAGATAAACATCTCTTACAAAAGCAATTTTGAAAAATCTGAAAAATAGAGTATGTCACCAAGTTGAAGACACAAGATGAAGACTTAAAATCATTTGAAAGTTTTTGAGAATTCAGTTTTGATTGCTAAGTGTTTTTGTCACTAATGCCAAAGTGGGGGATTGTTGACATTTTAGTCAAGTTTGTTTATTAGTGACACACACACTTAATTAGATAGCTAAGAGCTACCAAGCATATTGTACAGTTAACAATGTTAACCAAGTAATTTAGGCTCTACCAAGTTCTACAATTGCTACCAAGTCTTAGGAACAATATTCAGTTTGCACTGAGTAGTTTCTACTAGGTTGGTGAGTATTAGTGTAAACTATGCTTTATTGTGCTTATCAAGTTCATAGATTTAACAATGTGAATCTTGTGTTGACCAAGCCATGTAGTTTCAACCAAGTGATTCAATTTATACTGAGCTCATAGTGATAGTTTTTACTGAGCTATATAGTAGAAATCAAGTGATTTAGTTTATATGTCAAGTTTTGTAGTATTCACCAAGTCACCAGTGCAAACTAAGTTCAGACTACTTGGAAGTGATTAGTATGGACCAAGCTTCTATGCCTACAAAGTGCATGACAATGTCTAGCATTGACAATGGATACTGAGTATCAGAACCTCACTGAGCTTATCTTCAGAACATGAGATCATATAGTTGGGCTGAATTTGTGTATTTTGGTGAAACTTGTATTGTAGCTGAATTTTTTTAATTTTTATTTGGATTGGTGTATATGTAATGTATTGTATCACATCCAAAGGTAAGAAAGAAAATTATCAGATGTGACATACAAAGAGCATAAGTTTAAAGTAAACGGCTGCAATAGTAGAAGGAGCAACAAAGATTTATCTATCATAGCAAGGTAATCATTAAAATCAAAGGTATCTCATTCAAAAAACCAAGTTGTTGATCAGAGATCATCCATTAGTTCATCCTAATAGGTGGAACAGTTAAATCCTTTCACAAGGTAGACTTAACAGTTTGTTGTAAATCTCTTTATCAATTTCATACTTCATTGTATGTTTGTAAATCTCTTTGTAAGATGGACCTAGCAGTTCTTATTGCTCCTAATAGGGAAGATCATCAGAAATGATCATTGTAAGTCTTAATAGGCCAGCTTTATATTGTAGTACTAAAGCTTGTGGGTATCATCCCCACCCTAGTTTTATGTTCTATTTGGAAGATCTCTGGGTCACCATATTGTGTGTCAAAGTTTTATGCATGTTTTAATGCTTTCATATTTTCATGCATGTAATTAGCTCATAATACACATGAAAGATTAATTGGTAAATAAAGGTTAAGTTTTATAAGTCACTGATTCACCCATCCCCTCTCAGTAACTTAGCCTATCATATATTTCCAACACTTTAGCCATCTTCATATTAAATAAATGCTACATGAGAAATACCTTATTTGAAGTGGAGGGCCTTTCATATAATTTTGCTAGAGTTTCCATCAACTCTTCCATTATCTTCACTTTTGTAATGTTGAATGTCACTAATGATGTTAGGCATAATCAAATGCTTCCAAGTTCCTTTGTATCTAAAATCTCCCATTCCTCATTTTTCATAATGCCCTGGTTCTTAGTTTTTCCTTCCACCTGCTTTCAGAAATCCTTCTAATAGAGATAGTCCTCCATTTGTATTTTCCATTACTAAAAGTTCTTCCCATTAAAATTGTCAACCCTTAGCTTGCTCTCATCTTCCATCGCTCCCAATAAACTGTGAGAATCCCACTCAATCGTGAGACTTTTCTATAGAGGATAACTGAAAAACAACCTCTCTCTAACACCACTTATTAGGATCAACCTCAGACAAAAATAAAAATTACATGCAAATATAAACAATATTAAAAAATAATAGATCACACAGAAGAGAACACAAGACACCAAGATTTAATGTGGTTCACCTCAATATTATTATGATCTAGTGATTACAACCTAATTGCAATATGTAATCTCTTACAACTCAATACCACTACAAGAAGCAATTTTTGCATCACACCTTATGAAAGAAATCCCTAACTCTAAGCCCTTTTATACAAATATTTTGTTACTTTAGGGTTAAAATTAGTTACAACATGTCAAATATAAAATTCTAAAAAAATTTACCCAAAATAAAAATTCTCGAGGGTTTTGCCCCCAAATCCCCACTTAGGGCTAGACCCAACCTCGAACTCTATCGAGGAACTATGGAGTATGTAATTACTTCCTTGATCAATCACCACAAACTAACAAGGCAATTGGAAAAGTGGGCCAAAAGTATTGCATATCAAGGAACCACAATCAAGATGCACAAAATAATACATATGTGTCTACTAAGGTGATCAATCTCAAACACATCATGAGACTAATGTTGTGAAAGGGAAACTCACTTGATAAAGGGAGATGACAAAAAAAGGAAAAAATTAACCCTCCATGACACTTTAATCAAAGTAGTGCATGTATAATAAGGCACAAGATATAATGAATCCCAAGAATATAATAATCTATATGAGTGTCCTTAGATGACACTGCTCAAATCAAAAGGCAAAATAGACCATAACTATTGAAAAATAATATAGATGGAATATGGCACTTTATCCCAATGTGTTTGCAAGAATGCATACAAATGACGTGTAAATAGACTAGAAGATACATAAGGTTACCCATGACAAATCATCTAAGGCAACAAAATCGACCCCCAAACCTAAAACAACCAAGATATCCACCAGAATGAAAAATACAAAAGACTAAATAGAATGTTCCTGGAAAAGAATCTGGGGAAACAACCAACATCATTGGAAAAAGCTCTAAAAGACCCTTCCAATGATATAGATAATTCCCAAATTAAGGATTGGATACTCAAGATATGTCTTTTGCAGTGCAAAATAGAACCCCTAACTTTGACAATACAAACAACTATAAAAACACCAAAACTAAGAATTACCTAAACCACTATGACAAGCTCAAAATCATCTTTTCGACAATATCTTGTTTGTAAAACATGGAGTCCATATGAGCAAGTTATGACCAAAAGACCAAAAGTAGGTCAAAAGGGCCAAAAAGGAATTCAAGAACATGTAATGATGATGTTATAAATTTCAGATGCCTAAATTTGACGATCATATGAATGTCACAAGCACAAAAAAATGACCTACTGATGTCTCTAATGTGGCATGTAGACTCGATGTTGATTGTGCATCATACCATGTCACTAATGTATTTGTTTACTAGGCATGTTGACTGAGTGTGTTGACTCGGCATGTTGATTCAATGCTTAGGTGGCATGGGGCCTGCACATGCTAATGTGGAGAAATCATATACTTTGTTGATGTAGTGTACCCTTGTATATTTTTTTAGGTACATACATTAAATGAATTGCACTTTTCTAAAAGTGCTTTTGAGTTTTTATTTTTTTTAAACATGCATTTACCCAAAAAAATCATGCAAAATTTTTTTGACAAAGAATTTTTGAATGAAAAAAATTGAATTTATTTTTTTGAGTTAAAAAATAAAATTGTTGCTTTGGAAAGAGTGCCTAGGTTGTATAGTCTAAGTAAATGTTTTTTGCCTCATTAGTTAACTATGTCCAAATTGGACAAATTTTATTTGGAAATAGGGGTTTTTGGGTATTATAAATCCAATAATTGAGGTCCATTTGGGCTCTAAATGCACCAAAAAAATGACCCCCCCAAATCTAATACAAAAACACTTCTGAAAATTGAAACCCTTTGAATTAAAAAAAACTCAAATCTGAAAACCCAAACCTCTCATAAACAAAATAGGGGCACGAAGATCTGGATCTTTGATACCATGTTGAATTTGATGAAAGATCAATGCCACAGCTCCCAAAAATCACCTGCACATGAATACCTATCACAAAAAGAGAGAAGATAAGTTATCGAGGCTAGAATTCCTAGATCTATAGATGAGACATTTTTTATGAGAAAAAAAAGATATTTCTATTATCACAAGTGAATTAATATACAAAGAGATCAATCCTTATAAAATGAGATCAAAACCCTACCTAGTAAAACCTAGGTTGCATGATAATAATTAATTAAAGAATTAATTATTATGTACCCAAAGTTTAGCTTAAGTAAACTAGAGATAATAAGTGACTTAATAATTAAATCAAAATGATTTAATTAATAAGGCAATATCTTATTACTCTAACAATCATCTGATAAAACAACTTCATCATTTGATTCATTATACTTATACAAATCAACAACATTAAATATAAGAGATATATCCATGTCATTAGGTAACTCAACTTCATAAGCATTACCACTGTCAAACTTCTTCATGATCTTACAAGGTCCAATTTTTCTCAAGATCTTACAAGGTCCAAACTTCTTCATTTTTAGCTTACTATATGTTCCAATAGGAAATCTCCCTCTCTTCAAATGAACCATCACCTCATCACCAACTTTAAAATTTTGAAGTCTTCTAGATTTATCAACATTCTCCTTACACTTTTGATTACTTTGTTTCAACCTCAACTTCACTTCCTATTGAAAAGAATTCAAAAATCAAGAAATTATTCCCCTTCAACACTTCTCTTTTCTTCACCAGCAACATCCCTCAATCTGATACTACTCTAGGCTATATTCCAGTAACAATCTCAAAAGGTATTTTTTTGTGTTGGAAATATTCAAGATATGACAAGTTACTAAGAGGGGAGGGGTGAATCAGTAACTTTTAAAATTTCAAACAATAAAATTGCATACTGATATATTCACCATTCATCCAAGTAACCTACTGTAAGCATGAAACAAAATCATTTGCAACACTTGAACACATAGATTTGGTGACCCAGAAACCTTCCAAATAGAAAGTAAAACTGGGGTGGGGATGAAACCCACAAAGCTTCGTTACTGCAGTATGAAGTTGGCCGGTTAAGGCTTACAATGACCACTTCTAGTGATTTTCCCTGTTAGGAGCACAAAGGATTGCTAGATCCACCTTGTTAGAGGATTTACAAACATACAATAAAGTATGCACTCTGTTAGGAGATTTACAAAAGACTGTTAAGTCTACCTTGTTAAAGGATTTACAAAAACTGATTCACCTGTTAGAATGAAACAATGGATCTGATTACAACTGATTGCTGATAAGATCCGTTATGCTCTGATTCACCTTGATGTGATAGATAAAACTTTTCTGCTCCAAAACTTGACCTTGCTGAATACCTTCACAACTCAGCACACATACTTTCACACACATGTATTTCTTTCACACTTTCACATTTTCATTCATTACCATTACATTTGAATGATACAATACATTGCATATATATACCATCCAAATAAACAATACATGCAAGGTCGGCCAAAACAACAAGTGCAAATCTCTATACAAAGTCGGCCCAAGGTAAAAACTCGGGTTCACTAAACTGACTCGGTGTCCTTTTGATACTCGGCGTCCACTGCGTTACTCGGCATCGTCATGCACTCGATAGAAGTGAAGGCACGGTCCATACTAAAAACTTCGAGTAGTTCTAAACTCGGTAACCACTGGAGACTCGGTAGAAGAGATGTCACTCGGTGAACACTTCTATCTGAACTGTAGCTCGGTGATCAAAGGAAACACTCGATAGAACCTTGTGACTCGGTGATAGTTAGTTTCCTTGATAACCGTCTGAGCTCGGTAAAATTAATTTCCTTGATAACCTCAGGAGCTCGGTTATCACGAAGTTCTCGGTCAATACTAAGTACATCTTCACTCAGTCAAAATCGATTCCTTTCTTTACCTCGAACATTCAATAAACACTGGCTGCTTTGTTTACCTTGATCACTCGGTAAACACTGACTTCTTTGTTCACCTCGATCACTCGATAAACACTGAGAACTAGGTAAAGCTTGGCTTACAAAGGAATGTCCGGTGAGAGCTCGGTAAGCATTCAGAATCCAATAAGTGTTGTAACTAATGATAAAAATGTATCATAATGCCAAAAATCTCCCCCTTTGGCATTAGTGACAAAAACACTTATGAGACAAAATTTATCTGACATGCTGATGATTGATTCTGAATATACATAGCTTCGTTATATACAAATCCCCCATAGAATGTACATACAGTATTTACATGACCTGTATATCTCTTCCTTTGTACAATTTCTCCGAAAACACTTATTCACCCATAGTATACATATCCAACAATAATCTCCCCCTTTTTGACAATAATGCCAAAGAATAAAAGAATATATATACTTATATAGAAACACCAAAATGAGAGATGAACTCTGAATGTACCTGAAGAATAAGCTAGAGAGTCTTATCCCAATTCTCTTGCAAAATTTTGCAGGTGGAAAGAGCTACTTGAACTTCAGCCGAAAGTTCAATCACATGGTCTGCTATGGAGAAGTTATTATCATGGATTAATGTCTTTGAATGTGCAATGTGCTTCTGCATTGAATCCATGATGGGAAGGATCATGTTTTGGATATCTATCAATGTAGATCGGATCCTTGCCTCTTCTCTCAATAGCTCTGCCTGCTTCTCTGACAAAAATTTGATCTTGAGGTGATGAGATGAGCTTGAACTGGGGTCAAGCTTCAATTTCTGTGTGCTCACCTTCAGATCCTCATCAATTTTATTTAGTTTCTCTCTTATTCCCTTAGTGTACTCGGTAACATCACAAAGCTTAGCAAAAAGAGATGTTACATTATTAAAAGAATTTTCCATATCTGCCAAAACTGAGGTTAATGCAACCTGATTTATTGCAATGTTCTGGGCAATGTGCCCCAACACCTTATTATCAAATTTCTTTGCTGCACGCTCAATCAGCTTTTCTTGTTTGGAGGCATCTTCATTGAATTTATTAACTGCCTCTTCCAATTGAATCAAAATGTGTTGAGAAGTATCAACATCAACACCTATAGCCTCAGTAATTATGTTCCGGGCATCCTCAATTATCCTGTATTCCTTATCCCTTTCCGATCTTAACTGCATCTGAGTAGCCTTTTTCTCAATAAGTTGACTAGCATACCTCATTTCTTCAATGGTAGCATTATCAAAGTCAATCTTTGGAATTACTATCTCTGTGTCCAAGTCAATGTCTTTAGGAATTTTCTTTCCAGTGATCATAAGTCTTAATGGTTGCTTTTGTTTGACTACTGAGATGACTGGTTTGACCTTTGGAATAGACACAACAGTAGAGACAGAAGGACTAGCAGTAAAAACTAGGATGCTTGAGGGTTGAGTGCCAATAGGAGTATGTACAGGGTCAAAAATTTGAGTACTGGCCAAAAATGGTGATACACTCAGTAATATAGTATCTAAGCTCACTGTGCCTGAAGTAGATGGCGAAAAAATTGTAGAACAAATTGGAGTAGTCAAAATTGGAGAACTCACAGCAATACCAACTGATGATGATGGAGTCAAGGAGGCCAACTCGGTAGATGAAGAGGGGTGCAGCTCGGTAGATGAAGTGGTAGTCACTTCCACTGATGATATCTGGAGCTGAGATATGGCAGGTGTAGATGGTAAATCTAGTGTAGATGAACTTGTTGAAGCTAACTCCAACCTTGATGATGTCACAGGTTTAGCTGGGGAGTGAGGAAGGGATGCAATAACTGCTGCTGCAATTTTTACCGGATCATCCTCCTTATCTTCCTCTTCAGCTTCTTCCTCTTTTTCTTCTTCCTCTTTCTCTTCCATCATTGCATGCAACTCTCCTAGTGTAACTGTGATGGATGGAGCACTATCTGATTCATCACTGCTGTTGTTGCTGTCATCATCCTTTATTTCTACTGGGTCTACACTGGGCTTATGTAGATGATAGATGTTTTTCCACATGTTTGTAGCATCATTTACAACATGCTCTATATCTTTGATCAAAATCAAACAAGTGTGGAATCTGATCATCATTTTACCTTCATAGGTTTTCAATTCAGATTTTACCTCTGCTCCAGTGAGACTAGGCCGAAGATTCTTCAGGGATTGCTCATATATATCTTTTACCATCTTGGTGGCTAACTCCTATCTTGACTATACTCTCTCCAGTAGTTCTTTAGAGATATGAGGAGCAATATGGTCTGGGGAGTATTTCCATTTTCCCATTTTGTTAAGTACCAGTTCCTCAATCTGCATTTTCTCTGCATCAGTCCTTGTCTCAAATTTCAATGCCTTGAAATTTGTGATGCCAGCTCCTTCTTCCAATGATTTGAGCCTTTGCTTGAATGTAGGTGCAGGCTTTATCAATACAGGTTCCTGAATACCTTTTCTTGTCCTCCGAGTAAATACTGTAGTAGGCTGCTTCTTGGGCTTGGTAATGATTACCTTGCCTTTCTTCTTTGCCGGTTGCTCTTCTTCTGATTCTTCTTCTCCTTCTTCGCCTTGCTGCTGCTGGTGCTTGTGGATGCCATTGCTGCTCGGTGAGTGAAAAGGTTTCGTAAGAATACTTCGCTCGAAAATCTCTTCAAATCGCTTGAACTCGCTTGAAAGCCTTTTTTTTTCCTGTGTAAATCTCGAATTCGCGGTAAAAAATGAGGTTGAAATCTGCCCTTTTGATGAAAAATTCACCATTAATGTTCAGTACGGAGGTAGCTACGATTGACAGACTGTCATCCACTAGCTTGGCTTAAACTTCGTAACTCGGTGACCAAAAGAAAATAGGTTAAACCGACCTTAACTCGGTAAGAGAAGAACCAACCATGCTCGATAAGTGCAACCTGGTGAAAGAAGCCTTATTGCACCCGACTGAGCTCGGTAAGGTCATGTACCGACCATGATCCTGATGTATCTGAAATACTGATTTGATCATATTTTCATTCTAGGACTGCTTAGGATATTGCTTTGTAGATACAGTCCTGGTCTTATCCTGATGAGTCTTAATTGGAAATGGTAGAGTCACTCACTTCTTGAGTGACCATTCCATCACTTGAATTATCTGGCTTGGTAGACTTAGGAATCCATTGCTACTTCATTTGCTTCCGAATATTGTCTACTTTGATTTTCTTCTCATCCTCGACTTTCTTTATGTTCATGCAGTTTTTAGATATATGACCAAGTTCTGTACATGTATAACATCTTACAGTGGTATCCCTTTTTCTTAGGTGATGCCTTGCACAGTTTATGCCAGTATGACCATATTCTCCACAATAATGACATCTGCACCAAGTGTTGTAGTCCCAACCAAATATTGCTTTGATAAGTTGTTCAGCTGGATTAAATGATTTGGATTTGCATTGTGATGCCTTATGACCTTGCTTTTGGCATTTGTGACATTTACCTTCAAATTTCGGTTTCTCTTTGCATTCATTGGCTTTGTGTCCATGCTGATTGCAATTGTAGCACTTTCCATTAAATTTGCCTTTACCATTGCTCCAACATCTATTAGATGTATGACCTAACTTACCACAGTGGCTGCAAGTAGGTCTTTGATTCTTTTGAGTACCCTATTTGGAGGATTCACCTTCTTCCTTGTATCCAAGGCCTGCTTTACCATTTTGTTTATGAAAGTTTTCTTCATTTTGCAGATTCAATTGATCCATGTCCTTTTGAGATTTTACCATTCTCTCATTGACTTGTTTTTCAGAGATTAGATCACTTTGTAAGCTTGCATTGATTTGCCTTTCAGTAATTAAGTCATTTCTCAAATTCTCATTCTCAGATCTTAGATTCATAATTTCTTCATTTGCATTAGATAATTGAGTTACAAGATTTTCAAGCTGAGAGGATTGATTATTCCTTACCTCTAAGTCTTCAGCTACCTTGTTCCTTTGCTCCAAGATTTCATATAGCCTGATGGACTGGATTTCTTGTTCCCTTTTGAGCTTTCTTACTTCTTCCTGCAGAGATCCATTCTTTTCTAAAAGTTCTTTGATTGCTTTGTCAGCTTCATCTGAACTACTTGATGGTGAGAGATCTTCAATCTTTTCTTCAACATACTGATGGTCATTCATTTGCCTTGCAAGTTCTTTTCTTCTTTTCAAGGATTGTGAAAGATGCTCTTTTGCTTCATTGAGTTGAGCCATGGCCATTTTCAGATCTAGCTTTTCATTCTTAATAGTTTTGTCAAGTCTGAATATCTCCATTGTCCTTGATCTTTGCTCAAGCTGTGAAACTTTTATCTTGAGAACCTTATTGCTCTGATACCAATTGTTGGAAATATTCAAGATATGACAAGTTACTGAGAGGGGAGGGGTGAATCAGTAACTTTTAAAATTTCAAACAATAAAACTGCATACTAATATATTCACCATTCATCCAAGTAACCTACTGTAAGCATGAAACAAAATCATTTGCAACACTTGAACACACAGATTTGGTGACCCAGAAACCTTCCAAATAGAAAGTAAAACTAGTGTGGGGATGAAACCCACAAAGCTTCGTTACTACAGTATGAAGTTGGCCGGTTAAGGCTTACAATGACCACTTCTGGTGATCTGCCCTGTTAGGAGCACAAAAGATTGCTAGATCCACCTTGTTAGAGGATTTACAAACATACAATAAAGTATGCACTCTGTTAGGAGATTTACAAAAGACTGTTAAGTCTACCTTGTTAAAGGATTTACAAAAACTGATTCACCTGTTAGAATGAAACAGTGGATCTTATTACAACTGATTGTTGATAAGATCCGCTATGCTCTGATTCACCTTGATGTGATAGATAAAACTTTTCTGCTCCAAAACTTGACCTTGCTGAATACCTTCACAACTCAGCACACATACTTTTGCACACATGTATTTCTTTCACACTTTCACATTTTCATTCATTACCATTACATTTGAATGATACAATACATTGCATATATATACCATCCAAATAAACAATACATGCAAGGTCAGCCAAAACAACAAGTACAAATCTCTATACAAAGTCGGCCTAAGGTAAAAACTTGGGTTTACTGAACTGACTCAGTGTCCTTCTGATACTCGGCATCCACTGCATTACTCGGCATCGTCATGCACTCGGTAGAAGTGAAGGCACGGTCCATACTAAACACTTCAAGTAGTTCTGAACTCGGTAACCACTGGAGACTTGGTAGAAGAGATGTCACTCGGTGAACACTTCTATCTGAACTGTAGCTCGGTGATCAAAGGAAACACTCGATAGAACCTTGTGACTCAGTGATAGTTAGTTTCCTTGATAACCGTCTGAGCTCGGTAAAATTAATTTCCTTGATAACCTCAGGAGCTTGGTTATCATGAAGTTCTCGGTCAATACTAAGTACATCTTCACTCAGTCAAAACTAATTCCTTTCTTTACTTCGAACACTCAGTAAACACTGGCTGCTTTGTTCACCTCGATCACTTGGTAAACACTGACTTCTTTGTTCACCTCGATCACTCGGTAAACACTGAGAACTAGGTAAAGCTTGGCTTACAAAGGAATGTCCGGTGAGAGCTCGGTAAGCATTCAGAATCCAATAAGTGTTGTAACTAATGACAAAAATGTATCATAATGCCAACATTTTGTACTCCTATTCACGAAAATATTATATGCAAATTCAGCTTGTGTCAATACCATATCCCAATTACTCAGCTTATTTCCAACTAAACATCTCAACAAATTACCTAAGCTTCTATTCACAACCTCTATCTATTCATCTATCTGTGGATGGAATGTAGAACTAAATTTCAACTTAGTACCCATCTTCTTCCACAAAGTCCTCCAAAAATAACCAACAAACTTATTATCTTTGTCAGAAATAATACTTCTTAATAATCTGTGTAATCTAATAATCTCTTTGAAGAAAATCTTAACAACATGCACATCATTTGATGTGTTCATACATGGTATGAAATGTTTCATTTTAGAAAACGTATCCACAATTTTTTAAAAATAAATGGAATCGCACCCTCTTGTTTTCTTAGGTAATCCAAGAACAAAATCCATACTAATGTCACTCCAAGGTTTCTTGGGAACATAAATTAGTGTATACAATCTAGTATTCTAACTTACTCCTTTACAACCTTACAACCTAAAAAATTCTACAACTCCTTACAAACTTCTAAAAATCCTTATACATATGTGGCTAATAATACTTATCCTTAAGCAAAGTCAATATCTTATCAATCCCAAAATGTCCAGCCAAAGCACCACAAATATTTTCTTTAATTGAGTTAACTCTTATAGAACTTCTTGGTATACAAAACCAAATTCATTTGAAAAACATACCTGCTTTAATGATTTATACTAGTCAAACTTACCTAACACGTGGATGGATCTGAATAGCTAGGGCTAGAGGCACACCCATCTAACCAACCATCTCATTGAGTAAACACAAGAGAAGTAAACAATACAAAGAAAAACACTAAGGAGAGAGAGAGAGAGAGAGAGAGAGAGAGAGAGAGCACTTTTATTTATTCATCCAATTATTAGCACATATTCCCAACTATAAGGCCTTCTAGGTTACAACAAGATACAAAATACAACTTCAAAATTCATGATCTAGCTTCAAATTCCCTTTTTCAAAAACATCTACTATGAAATCTCTTGAAATCCTTCCTAACCTAAACCTAAACACCCTATTTACACTTGCAAAAATGGCTTACAAAATATTCTAGATCATTACATAATGGAAAGGTTGACCTTGAAATGATTTACACACATCCCAAGATAAGATTTAAATATTAAATTTATGACCTAAATTAATACATAAGTTTGCTCAAACTAAGTGTGTGTGTGTGAAATGCAAGCCTCAGATCCTCACAAACACTTCAACATGGTCATTACCTACAAGATTATCCTAGAATAAACATTGGATTATTTATCCAAAAAGTGTAATAGAGCAACCTATTACCTTCTAATAGGAAGGATTATGCTTTTTCTCTCACAATGAGAAGTGGACAACTAGTCTAGAACGAAGGATTTATGCAGCTAAATGATAGTGCAATTAATCTAGATGAGAGATGCAATTGTTAAATGAATGCATTTTTAAGCTAATCTAAGATTGCAACGTAAGAATTAATCTAAGAATGCAAGAATAAATTGAGTCAATATTTCTATATAAGTTTGATGCAAATTCCCAATTTTAAACCTCTGCAATGAGGAATGGAGAGCTTCTTTTATAGAATCCAAGAGGTGATCGATGGTCTAGATTAATTAGAATGAATGGTCAAGATTGAAGAGGAGAGCCAGTCATAAAGGAAACTTTCTCATGAAAAGGGAGTTAACTGGTTTCCTTTAAGTGATAAAAGGAGTTAACTTGTTCCTTTTTGAGTGATAAAAGGTGTTAACTGGTTCCTTCTTGAGTGATAAAAGAAGTTAACTAATTCCTTTTTGAGTGATAAAAGGAGCTAACCGATTCCTTTTCGAGTGATAAAAGGAGCTAATTGATTCCTTTTCGAGTGATAAAAGGAGCTAACTGATTTCTTTTCAAGTGATAAAAGGAGTTAACTAATTCCATTTTTAAAATTATTTAATTTAATAAAATAGAATATGACCTCATAAATGGATAACTTTAACTAATTGAATAATTAAATTCAATAATTAGAAAGAGGAGATATCTTATTAAATTAAATGTATTTAATTCCTTTGTATATTAGCTAAAGAGGTTATTTTAATTTAACTAAAGTAGGACACTTATAATTAAATTAAATTAAATCAATAGGTTTATGTAGCTAATTTGACTCGATATTTAGGAATTAAATAAATAATATGATTAATACAGATTAGGAATTTCTACATTTGACACCTAGGTCAAGTAGCAATTATCAGAATTAGAATTCCCTAGTAAACTAGGAATTAGGAATAATTGAATAACCCAAAGTTGGTTAATATGGCAATGTGCCACTTTTGGGGTATTACATTTGCCCCTCTTTGAATGAATGTGTGAGTAGCACATTTGATTCAAAGAAATAAGAAATATAAATCAAGAAATGAGATTGGTTCTAAAATTGATGATACAAAGACCGATTGATTAGCTTTTAAAGGTTATCTTCAGAATGAAACTTAACCTTAAAGGATCTAGATAGAACATATAGATACCAAAGTTGATTGCATAAATATTGTCAAATTTTATAGAATTGTTCCCAAAACAAGACTCAACTCTCAAGAGTAAGGGTTTAGACTATCCCGATACCTGTCCATTAAAAGATGACTAGATTAAAGATGATTCATAGAATTATCCCCAGAATAATGCTTAATCCTTAGCAAGAATTTGGAATTATCTCTAGAACAGAGCTTAATCCCAAAGAGTCCAGATAGAACACCTAAATACTAGTCCATAAAAGATAGTAAGATCTAGTCATGAGTCATATAATTATCTTCAGAATAAGGCTTGATCCTCAAGAGTTAGGGTTTAGATTGTCCCGATACCTAGCTATCAAACTTTGATGAGAAATGTTATAAGATGTGATTCACTAATCGAAAGATGAGATAGATAACATAGATGCTATATAGAAGGGAGCAAGATGCCCCAAGTGATAAGATGCCTTGAATGATGAGGACATAAGATTCAAATTGAGTTAAAATTTAGATTCAATGATGTAATCATCCTGCCCCCTCGAGAGTAAAATTGAAAGATGACATGCCAAAAATGTAATGTAGTGAAGTATGTAAAAAGATATTGAATAAATTTGAGGTTCAGAAGAACATAAAAGAGATTAGAATGATCAGAAGAAATACAAAAGAGATCAAAGCGATCTGAAGAAATATAGATGAGATCAAAATGATCAAAAGAATATAGAAGAGATTAGAATGATCTAAAGAAAAATAGAGGAGATCAAAATGATTAGAAGAATTTAGAAGAGATTGGAACAATCTAAAGAAATATATAAGAGATTAGAACAATTAGAAGAATTTAGAAGAGATCAAAATGATTTGAAGAAATATAGAAGCCAATTTGAAGTGATTTCAAGGTCTAAATGACCAATGTTGACCAAAGATTGACCAAATTTGACCATATTTGACTTTTCTAGAAATTTTAGAAAATTTGAAGAAAGTGCGATTTGAAAAGATTTCAAGATTCACAAAGTATTAGAAAAAAATGGACTGCACAAGTGTTTGATCACGTCGGTCCCAAAATTTTAAAATGTGATTTTGAGCTGTTTAAGTGTGTTAGATTTTGAATTCAATCTCGAAAATGGATTTAGAGTAGTCAAAGTAGAAAGAGGTTGATTAATCAATCATTTGTGCAGTCATGAAGAAACATGATACTTTGAAGAAGCCAAAAATTTGACATCACAAAGGATGCAAGTAAATCAATGATTGAACTTATGCAAGCAGAATATGCAATGCAACCATAAACTAGATGTAACCCTAGGTTTGGTTACCAAGATTCAAAAATTTTCATCACTGAGCATATAGAGAAACCTCATATGTCATACAATTCCCATTGATATTGTAATCATGGAAATATGAATAGGACATATGTTCTAGTTTTTTGTCGGTATTAAATGTAAGCATTCAAGGCACAAGAAGCTAGAATGACAAGAACATTTTTGCCTTTTAATATTGCAAGTGAACATAAGCATCAAAGCATAAATGCTAGGATGACCAGAATGTTTCTTACATGTAGATACACTAGACACATGAGAGATCCCTCTTATGCTAAGTAATCAATAAGTATTATGTCTACAATGGCCCTTGTGTTTGTAAACTAAGATAGAAGTATTCATATATACTGGCAGTGACCTATACATTCACTTAGCAGGATGAGTATCAATATTTATTGTAGCATAAAGAGTTCACTCTAACAAGCAAGGAGAAGAACCAACCCCATTGATTTATCCATATAAAAGGAGTTGAGGTTCACATGACCATCTAGTACAATATGGATGCTCTTATAGTGGACACCCCATTTATATGTATGCCTCAGATCATTGGAACTAAACCACAAATAGAAAGCAAAGAAAATATCATGCCCCCAATCCTTGCTTCTCTAGTTGAAAATGACATCATCAAGTTGCTCAAGGAGACATGATAAAGAAAAAGCAAAGAAAACAAAGAAAAGCTTAATACATCCAAAACAAATTCATCTTTTCCAGTTCAGTTTTCATGTTATAGGATTGATGTCAAGTGTTAATGTTTAGAACATATATGAAAGAAATTTCTTTAGTAGGAGGATGATAGTAGACAGACACAGTCAGAATGATCAATAACTGAAGTCAAAGAGGATTCTTCAATAAGAAGAACCTTCATAGTAAATTGAGTGAGCACAGTTAGGATAACTAGTGACTAACATGAGAGAGATCCCATAAGAAGAATCTCTAAGTGACTCTAGTGACAGTAGACAAGCATAGTTAGAACAACTAGTGATTGACAAGAGAGATGTTCTATGAGAAATCTCTAAGTTGAACTTTTGATAGTAGACAAACATAGACAAAACAATTGGTGACTAACACGAGAGATATCTTCCATGAGAGGAATCTCTAAGTGACACTAGTAATAGTAGATAGATGCAGTTAGAACAAATGGTGACTAGCACAAGAGATTTCCTGTGAGAGGAATCTCTAAGTGACACTTGTGATAGTAGATAGACATAGTTAGAAAAACTAGTGACTAATGTGAGATATCTTCCATGAGAGGAATCTCTAAGTGACACTTGTGATAGTAGACAAACACAGTTAGAACAACCAGTGACTGATGCGAGAGATATCTTCCATCAGAGGAATCTCTAAGTGACACTAATGATAGTAGACAAACGTAGTTAGAACAACTAGTAACTGATAAACAACACTTCAACATGGTCATTACCTATGAGATTATCTTGGAATAAAAATTGGATTATTTATCTGAGAAGTCTAACAAAGTGATGAAGGATTTATGTAGCTAAACGAAAGTGAAATTAATCTGGATGAGAGATGCAATTATTAATCTAAGAAATGAAGAAACATGCTATACTAAATGAATGCATTTTTAAGCTAATATGAGATTTCAATGTAAGAATTAAACTAAGAATGCAAGAATAAATTGAGTCAATACTTATATAGAAGTTCAAGGAAAATTCCCAATTTTCAACCTCTGTAATGAGGAATACAGAGCTTCTTTTATAAAATGCAAGAGGTGTTCGACAATCTAGATTAATTAGAATGGAAATTCAAGATTGAAAAGGAGAGTCAGTCATAAAGGAAACTTCCTCATGAAAAGGGAGTTAACTGGTTGCCTTTGAGTGATAAAAGGAGTTAACTGGTTCCTTTTTAAGTGATAAAAGGAGTTAACTAGTTTCTTTTTTAGTGATAAAAGGAGTTAACCGATTCCTTTTTGAGTGATAAAAGGAGTTAACTGATTCCTTTTTGAGTGTTAAAAGGAGCTAACTAATTCCTTTTCGAGTGATAAAAGGAGCTAACTGATTCATTTTTGAGTGATAAAAGGAGTTAACCGATTCCCTTTTTGAGAATATTTTTATTTAATAAAATAGATTATGACCTCATAAATGGATAACTTTAACTAATTGAATAATTAAATTCAATAATTAAAAAGAGGAGATATCGTATTAAATTAAATGTATTTAATTCCTTTGTATATTAGCTAAAGAGGTAATTTTAATTTAATTAAAGTAGAACACTTATAATTAAATTAAATTAATTCAATAGGTTTATGTAGCTAATTTGAGTCAATATTTAGGAATTAAATAAATAATATGATTAATGTAGATTAGGATTTTCTACATTTGACACCTAGGTCAAGTAGCAATTATTAGAATTAGAATTAATTGCCTAGTAAAATAGGACTTAGGAATAATTGAATAAGCCAAAGTTGGTTAATATGGCAATGTGCCAATTTTGGGGTATTACACTAAGAACCAATCATAGACAAAATTGGTCAAAGAAGGAACTAAGAATCAACAAATATTAGGTTCACTCAACACATGAAAGAACACTTGGTCAACACTAGATAGCTTGGACAACATTGGACAACTTGGTAGTAACTAGAACTCGACAATAACTGAAACTCAGTAATAACTAGCAAAATGAACAAAAATGAGTAGGGTTACAAGGCAACCCAGGATGCTTCTACATCAAAATTATTCAATTACTTTATCAAAATATAAAATGAAAAGAATAAAGAAAAGCAAGATAAATATCACAACTTTAGTACATGTATAACTATATCAAAGTACAAGATGAAGGAAATACATTGAGCCCTCAATGCTCAAAATCTCTTTCTTTGGAAGAGTCCTCCATTTGAAACTGGTCCCTAGCAATGGTAAAGTACAATGTCACCTTTCTATGTGGAATATTAGGCCCACCCTACCATGTTTTCATATATAGTAATCTAGCCACAAAAATAAGGAATATACACAAGAAAGGAGTGGCTAACACACATGCTAAGAAAATGCATAATCTCATAAGAAGGTACCCTAATCTAATGAAATACACATAAATGTTGAATACAGTGACACATGGAGAATATAAAAAATGTGAACCAACATCAAAAGTATGATTATGATAACACATCAAGGTGTTACTAATGCTATTATATCTAGGCATGAGAGTATGGATCATAGGGAGTATCTCTACTTTTATAGGTCAATACTGACATCCAAGGCTCAATTACTATCTACCACCCACTCAAGGCACTCATGGCATTTGGGGATCAAATGGATTCCACTCTATGCATGAGTTAATTTCTAACATTCATATATTATAATTATTGTTCCTAATATTAATACCCAATAATTGAATCTACAATATTGGGTTATACTTTTTTGCCTTGATCGACACTGAAATGAACATTCTGAAGAAAAAAAAAACATTTAGATGCATATTGTCACTAAACCATTGCAAATTAGGAGATTAAGTGAATTAGAGTCTTTTAGGATTTCCTATCTAGATTTTAGATAGATTTATTTAAAAAATGGAATTGATTTGAATCTTTTTTTCTTTCTCCCACAAAAAATGTTATGTTGTTGAAATAACATTTTTAAAGAGTGACACTCACCTCATAGGGTATAACTTCTTTTCTAAAATAGATATTAAGTTTATTCTTTCAAATTAAGTTTTATGACATCGATATCTAGTGATTACAATTGGTTTCATGATTATATCCTTATTTGTTTATATATGATTAATACTTGGAGTTGATTTACTTCATAGCTTGTAACTTGTTGTGCATTTTTCCAATTTCAAATTATTATATTTTATAGATAGAAGATTTCAATACCTAGAGCACAAATCTTTTTAATTTTTTTTTATCTCATTTATTGTTTTTCCATCAATGTCAAACATAGAGGTTGGTATAAGGTGAAATATCTATGTTTAGAGAAACTAAAAATACAAAGTCATAATAAACTGAGTTTATATTAACATTATAATCATTGGACAAATTTATTTGAGTATTACCATATTAAATAGATAGGTTTGTGAAATGAATTCATTTAATCCTCCAAATATGAAGTCAAAGTGATTTTTATTCAATATTTTAATAGGTGCAAAGGAGCCTCCATTATAAGTATAATTAAGGAGTATAGAGGTCATATCAAATATTTTTTAATTTAAGACTCTTTGATATAACCTTTTTCAATTAATTACTTCAAATGTGACCTCTTAGGGCTTAAATAATCATATTTTTATAAAAATATAGTATTTCAAGACAAATCAACTTGTCCAAAAAAGTATAACCCACAATGTGGGGTCACCCCAATTCATTTTACTAAGTTTTCACATTTTATAAAGCTTAGTGATGCTTCAACTACAACCACTTTTGGGTCAAGGTCTATGTAAGGATATACTCCTAACATCTACTCAACATACCTAGTTTTATGGCTTAACATCACATGACAAAGACCAGAAAAGATGCATGTCTACCTAGTCTACACTAATGACATAAATATAGAACTTCATCGAATTGGTCAACACTAAGGACAAGAAATAGGGAATCCACCCACTTGATCTACACCAAAGGCTAAACACAATATAAATAATAAAATTTTCCTACACAGAGGATGGTAAATACAACAACATCAAAAAGCATGAACGTGACCATTGAAGGATGAGTCCACTCTAAAACACTCAAGACATTTAAGTTAAGTAAACACAAGACTAAGACAAATAAAAAATCACTCAATCAATCACTTTCCTAGAGCATAGATTCCTACGGAATCCATCACATATCTAGTTAGAATATGAGAAAGACTCACAATGATCAAAAGAAGAAAACACTCATATTCTAGAAAAAAAAAGAGGCAAATTTAGATAAATGACATTTTAACATAAAATAGTTAGATTTGGATGGAAGTATCAATTATCTAGAATATCATTACAAATTTTAATTACTAATACCTCTAATTTAAGCTAATCATGCCAAACAGACATGGATACATGTTTTAGAAAGGGAGAGAAATGATGCAAGCTAAAAATTTCTCAAAAATCATATATATATATATATATATATATATATATATATAAAGCTCACAAAATTAAAATCCATTTTCCCTTAGATGCCCAACATCACATTTCTACAACAAAATCCCAAATCCAGGTACTTACATAGAACTAGGAAGCATAACACTTGCAAAACCAAAAATTCAAAAAATAAAAATGCATAAATTCTCATATGAACCCAATTGAGTAATAAAATTAAGCAAGATTCTAGGGGAATACTAGTTCATTACCCACTTGGTTATTACAACTGATTCCATTCAGACAAAATAGAGTGAATAAATAATGGTGAAATTATAGACCTCACACTAATTGGAAAAAATGCAAAAATGGAAAGAGAAAATGAATTCACTGTGAAAATAGGAATGACCCCATAAGAAGTTGAGGAATCATGCAACAAATCCAACACACCACTATCCATAAAGATATGATACATCAAATGAACACACAAAGAAGAAATCAATTTTCTCCAATATGCATATGGAGCAAAAATCCTAATGTCATAAAAAAGAAGAATGAAAAATAAATCTTTTCCCTCAATATAAAGTTACTCTGGGTAAAAGAGGCTTTATAAAAATTTATTAAATAAATTAAAACCAACTATTGACTTTATAAGCGTCCAACAAGATTTTTTTTTAAAAAAATCCAATTAAATGGGATTTGAATCCAACAAAAATCAGTTGACAAAATAAAAATAAATGCTAAAATAATAGAAATTAGTGCATTTTAATTTAACCTCTTTTACGATGATCGCAGAACTCTGAATGCACGTACACACTCATGATTCTAACACTATATGCATAAACTAATCTAGATTTAACAACATGTATTGAAGGGAATATCATATCACTTATATATACTTCATCTATACAAGGACAATATTGGCTCAAATATGAAAGGTTGGTAAAAATATCTCTTATGCTATTATCTAGGATACATACACTCAAATCCTACAACTAAAGCACAATGTGTCTAATACCTATTCAAGTTTCTCAAAATATAAATAGACAATGCACATAATATAATAATAGAAATGCCTAATGGAATATTCACATGCTAGTGACACCCTCAAACATAAGAAATGTTGCGACACCATTAACTCCATTTTTTATTCCATGGTGTAAATATAATTTAAATAAGCACTGCATTTTAAAATGAGTCATTGCATTTGCAAATAAAGCATTTAAATTAATCATTTATAGCACTATGAGCATAAATTTTTGAAAATAGCTACAATATCTAACAACATATAAAACATAATATAATAGGGAACTCAATAAAACTATCTTGGTAACAAAATCAATAGTCTCAAATACAAAATCTACCAAATATCATTATAAGGTATCATGTCACATCAAATAGCATCATCGTCCAATGAAATGTCACTTTTCTGATTTTTTTATGATATTTCCAACCTCTAATCAGATTTTCAAGATCAAACAACTAATATCACAAAGATCGTCCAAATTTCTCAAGAAACCCCAAATCGGGTATGCCAGAAATTGTGCCAAAAGCTTCACAGCTTCACCAATTATTAATAAATCTGAAAGTGGAAATTTTTACAGAAATTTCAGCAACATAACAGCCTAAAAAATGACATTTCCAAATTTGTATAACCTTTACACAGCAGTTCTCAAATGTAGGACAAAAACTATGCTCATCGAGCTCCCGAAATTAACACAGAAATGCCCGGAAACACCACACAACACTAATAAACTATCTCAAAAGTTTAATCATGTCCCAATACATATATTCAGCTCTATTTTAATAGCTTAAAGTCTGAAATACAGCAGCAACCAAAACTGATATGAAATGCTCAACTGAAAACACCAAACTCATGCAAAAAACACACCCAAAAACTCACAAATCTACACTGTTCAGCACAAAGGCAAACTCTGTATGAGCATGCACATGGAATGGCTTCAAAATCCCACCCTTAGCCTTCCTAGAAACCTACAAACTCCCATCCTTGGGTCTCCCTGGAAACCTTCAAACTCCCGTTCTTGGGTCTCCTTCTCCACAGGTTTGGCAGCATCTGAAGAATAACAAAGAATGAGCAAAAATCAAGTTCTCCCCATCAGCCCAAAATGCCTCCAAACCCCTTAAAAGAGGGCATAACTGTAACTCACATCCAAGAGAGGTTAATGAAACATATTTTAATAATAATTTTCATTTAGTAGTCCAACGGTTTCCAAAGATTAACCCCCTTTTTCTGAAACTTCACTTTCTTGGGCCTGCCTGCCTTAGCAAAGATTATTATTTTTTAATTATTTGAAAAGGGGACATGACAAGTCCTCCCCTCCCAAACATTGCTTGTCCTCAAGCAATGGTTGAAAAATAAACCAATCAATCCACCTGGATCCCAAATGTAGTCATGAACTATACTACTACCAATTAACACAGGCTCCTGCAATATCCTCTGCAATATGACCAAGAGGAATCCATAATCAAACTGACAATTATAGCTCAACCAAACTCCAAAATCACCACTACCACAATCAAAAACCCATGAGGCACAAACTCTTAGAACATCAGAACCCAAGCAAAGTGGACAAATCAAACTACCAACACAGTAAATACCATCAATGCATCCCACTGGCCTATACAGAATGCACAATCCAACTCTGCAACAATGGTGAATGCTCTCGAATGAAACTGTACCAAGTATGGAGAATCCACACATTGTACAAATCCTACAGTCAACACAACTTTGCAAATCACTGGCCACTATCTCATAACCATAACTACCATGCACCCCTGATGGTGAAAAGCCATCACAAGATAAATAGCAAGAATTGGAACCCAAACCAAATCTTCCTGCCATCAACTCCTCAACACAAGGATCAAATGCTAACTGATGTACATACCTTGCAATATAATGTTGATAAAAAAAACCAACCTTAGTCAACAACTCACCATGAACAAGTGATACAACCCACTATGACTGATCACCAGCTAAGTCAGGAGATGTCATAGCCAAAGGAGTAGAATCAATAACAACACCCGCTAAAGCATCACTCTGAAACTCCTGCTCTAAGTCATGTATTATCAAGCTATCAACTATAGAACCTATCGCCATGTCATGCCCATCACAACTCTCATCTTGAGGCATCAAACTATTCCATAACTGATGATAAGCATTAGGAACCAAAGTACAGCTCTGTATCATAATCTCATTAACATGGTCATCAAAGGTAAATTGATGAGCGTACCTCACAGTGTAATGCCGATAGAATGCACCAATCTCTGTCAGTGGCTCAGACTATAATCTAGATGAAACTAACTGCAATTGATCATTAACCATGTTGGAACTGACTACTACCTCTGAAGATATCACCAAGGGAGTAGTATTACTAGCAGGAACCATGCCAACTGTCGACTCACCAACATCACACATGCTCTTTGATACATCTCTAGTCTCTATGCCATCAGTACTAGAGGCCACCACCATGTCAGGCATACAACAATCTGCTACAAAACCCAACTCAACTAAACCTGACTCTAGTGGGAATGAACCTGATATGCCAATGTTAGTATCAAGGATGGATGCATCCCCATCTCCACTATCTCTGACAATCTCGGCCATGGACGTCCTTGGATCACCAAACACCATAGCTTGTGACTGTATAGAATCAAGTAAAGATTGTAGCCACTCTAACTCCATGGTCACCTTAGCCAAATGAAATTGTGACTCCTTGAAAGCCAACTGTGTACTCTCAAGAATCTTAGAAGTCACCTCAAGTTGCTCAGTAAGCTCACTCACCTCACCTTCCTTGGCCAACAATGCATCATATGTTGTACTGCCCCACTCCATAAGATAATCTCTGTCAGCTACCAACTGCATATAATTCTATCTCAAAATTTGAATAGCCTCCCATAAAGAGTGGATCTCTGTCAAGCAAAGATAACTACCTTCCTGCTCATCACTAGTAGGAGAACCCCATCCACAAACTGCTAACAACTGACGAGCAGCATCAAAATGCTGGCAAGTGATAGCAATGTCTCAGTCACTAACTCTTAACTGATTAGACACATGATGGCACTGGCTTGACTGTCTCCTACAAACCTCCTCTGATGCACTGTCTAAAGGAGTATCTTCAAAGTCACTAGTCTCTAGAGTATTACAATCCATTCCCTGTGAATCAAATCTAAAGCTCATATCAACATACGGAGTATCAAAAACATTAGCACTGCTGTCCAACTCCTCTGTACCCGAGGAAACTAAGTCTTCAAAACTGCCCACTACATCCTCCTAGATGTCATCAATGCCAATATGATCCTGGGACTCATCTGTACACACTGCCAAATATGAAATGTCATCAACACATTCCAGCAAGTATGGTCGACTGGATATATGAATAAAGCCCAAGATCGGTGTATAAAAACTAATACCAACATCGGATAAGCTCCTGGCACAAGAAAAGACAACACCATGCAATCTGCTAATCAAATCCATCGTAGCACCCAAACAATCACTGCTACCAAAAAGTGTTAAAGATTTATAGTCAACTGAACCCCAAATGCCAATATAACAATCTCAAGTCCATATTTGTAAACTAGAATTGGCTGGTAACTCAAGCAAAATCCTAACTTGAGTAATATGACCAATACCAACTAACTCCACATACCTGTCATGATGAGATAATGTAGTGACAATACTATCTTCACTCACCTTCAGCTGGCGAGATAAATCATGTGAAGTACTACTAGCCTCAACCTCATGTGACAAAGTATCTAACTATGCCTGGTACTCTCTCTCAGAAAAGTCATGAATGCTCAATGTCTGCTCATCTACACCAGGTATCTCACCATCAAGCACAACAACATCCTCATAATCATCATCCTTGAGGTCAAATCTATCTATCACTCTTTGACTAAAATCATCAAATGTAGTTACCTGATCATGACCTTGAGTAGTCATTCCATGATACCACCAATCATAGGCTGCATCTTCTAAGTGTAGACTTGCAATTTGAACAACATCAATCTCCTTCATGGGGTTAAGTGTGAAGAAGGTCTGTAATTTTTGTAGCCATGCTCTAGCTGAAATTTTATTTGTTCCATCAAAAGTAGGTGCTATAAACTTGCTTATTTTATTTTTGAGCTCTCTTCCACTTATGTCATGCTCCCTTCTGTACTCTTGCTTGGGCATCAAAGTGTTCATCATATCCACATATTCTCTAAAAGGAACTGAACTACGAAAGTCATCATCTAAGCCATTATAAGTAGCTCTTAATGTAATCAAGTTACCTGTAACCTCTTCCATAGGATTAATGGTTGGATTTGGTACTGGTGGCTCATCTGCAGGCAAGAAAATAGTTTTGGTTGATTTAGATGGTGTGGATTTCAGATTTCTTGGCTCCTCTAAAGTGCTCCCTTTCTCATTAATAGATGCAACTCCTTGTAGTTTTTCTGTCAATATTCGCAAAGCCTCTCTAGTTTCTGCCAAACTATCCACTGTTTGCTTCTGAGTATTTTGGATGTCTTGGAAGAATTTCTTTGCCATCTCATCTGGATCAGCCATACTTTTCCCTTCCTTGGATTTTTTACTTTTACTTTCAACTGGAGGTTTGATCAA